>OY294068.1:74356643-74968419 GCA_958510875.1 Endomychus coccineus
TAGTGTAGTGAAGTTTTTCTTTACGCCTATAATCTCCAAACTTTCAAGAAAAATTCCAATGTTCATCTTCTCTGCTGGCTCACACGATGTCTTCCGAACAGTATGGGTTTTCCTCTCGCTTAGTCAAAGTATGAAAAAGTGAATTTACTCATGAATACACATAATCTAAATATGGATTCTATTTGGTATTATTGATAGTGTATAATTTTTCATTGATTAACTTCTTTATTATTTCTACTCATTCGAAAACATGGGATTGAATTGATGGGGCGACATGAACAATATATTATATCGAAAGATAATAAGTGTTTATTTAACGTCATTATAATCTGAATAGCAACTGTTACCCTGATTATATCAAATTGTTTATGGTAATGGATTGATTGATCGGAACAAGTTCTGAGCGGGTTCAGTTTCCAGTATGTAATAGCTTCATAAATGTTTGAGTTCAATATGTTCGTTATAGCGTAGCTTGGAGCACTTTCATTAATCTGGAACTAATTTATGAAAGATTCATAGCGGTACGAGAGAGCTTTGGAGCGGTTGTGATCGTTTCACATCATTTCAGTTGGTTATTTCATACAGGTAAATGTAAACAGGAACGTGATTAATTTATCCATGTAAACATAAGTAGCTTTAAAAGAATGGAAATAACTGATTTTGCCCTCGTAAGCTAATTCCGCTTATGCAGTATAAATTTGTAATAGCTTTGAATATAAATTAAAATTATAAACTGTGGGAAAATATGTCAATTGACTAATTTGTCAAAGATGCGTATTGCCTAGAATATAAAATATAAAAGTTATATTGAGGAAATTCTACCGAATTCACGTGATACTATTTCCAGAAGAACAATTTTAGGTTTTTATTTGGTGGTCATTTATGGTAATTGATTCGCTATTATCTTTCCTCTTTTCAAGTCACTGTGATCGATTCATCATTGGCAGTAATGGAATTGCTTCCTTTGCTTCCTAGAAAATGGCAGAGTTCGTGTACCAATCAAGTTCTGAACAAACATGAAGATTGGAATGCTACGAAAAACCAATACAGCAACAAGACCAAGAATTACCAGCTACAAAGTATAATAAAGCATAACAGACTTGTATGAAATCGGATGTAATTATTCACCATGAATAGATAATACAAATCTTTTTCATCAAAAAGTAATAATTCTTCATGCACTTGATCTTCACTTGATGCAAATTATGCGTAATTACCAAGATAGTAAACGAAACGGTAATTTTCACAAAAACATATTGGTTACTACAATATATCGAATATACAATTGTTGTTGTGAGTTTTATATACTGAATCTCAAGAATTACTGTTGTAAGTTGTAAACTTGATGGAATTTTCGGTGGGTAGTTTATACAGTGGAACATTTTCACTCTCCTCACTATACGTTGTGTGAGAGGAGTATTGTGAAAGGCCTAAAGAAATTGTTCCTGTCTTTCTTGGAAGTTTTTGCTTTGAGGTTTTTGAAGATGTGGATTATTTTTGAGATGTCTGTGTATTTGTATGTCGTATTTAATCATCTATGCCGTCGTTCCTGTTGATTATATGGATATGAAATTTAGCAAATCTAACTAGGTGAAAATGAAAATCTTATTTGAGGCTCGGTCGTCCTTGCAAGTTCGAGAGCTGCTTGGAAACCAATGGTATTTAAAAATTCAATACGAGTTGCGTAGCTTCGACCTAACTTACGGCACTCCAAAATGCAACTACTTGTTTCTCTTTCATTGACTTGTATTGGTACCCTCCTCGAAAGAAATTCTCCTCTGATTGCTTAATTCCAACCAATGGCATTATATTCATGTATTTTCCATTATTGCCCATTGTTACTTCTTCTGATTTCTTTACCATTGTTGCCCTGAAAATTTCTATTATTGAGGCTAAGCCAATGAAATTGAAGTATATAAAAAAACAATGTTTTTTCTATTTCTGAACTTTTTTTTGATTTTTCTTGTTACTCCGCTTATTGAATTTTGTCCTCTGAATTTTTTCTTCGAATTGATATACGATTTATGGTTTTTCTTGATTTATACTGGTTCTAGTTTCAAAATTTTGATTTTTAGAGTTCTAAATTGTTGATTTTATTGATTTTGATTTTAAAATTCTATTTATGTTGTGATATTTTGTTAGAATTCCCTCGAGATTTTGCTGTTCTTTAATCTGTTATAATTATATATGGAATTGAAGCATTTTCGATTGAGTTCTGATTGAGATTGTCCAAATTATATCATCTCACTAATATTTGTTCTTCAAATTCCAGTTAATATCCTAACATCTAAAGATGCTAATATAAAACTCAATTCTTATAACTCTATCTCAAATCTATCTCATTATCTATACTAGTATATTTTTGTGTTCATGTTAGAATTGTAGACACCCAATCAACGATTCTCCCTTTCCGTAGCACTGCACTAATGTTTTAACTTTCTCTAATTCTACTTGTTCTTACATATTCTTATTCTAATTCACAATTCACAATACAAATCAGTTCTATTTTTACCTTGTATGTCTTTCATTTCCTGAAAAGTTGTTTTTCTCCTGAATAAGATTCTCGAGATAAGGTTGAGTTATGTTTCTTTTGAAGCCAATAACAACAATATATCACAATCGTGCATTTAATCCGGAGAAGTGTCCGAAACTACTGGTGCGCGGCGATTGCTCCTGGGAGCTTTCTTCATAGCTGCGTTGCAGGCATTAGAGAGCTGCAAGGACTTGGGCTCAGAAGAACCTTTTGGTTCTACATTCTCTTCCATCATGACCATGAAATATTTGCATTCGAAGGACTTGGCGTTCCATTTGGCTGATGCTTGCAACTTCCTTGTTTTTCGTCCACTCTGTGAGCTAATTTCAAAGATGATGGCTTGGTGATCACTGTGGTAGTAGTAATCACTAACATACCATGATGTCACTCGGAGACATATACTTTCACTTGCAAAAGTGCGTCTATGATGGAGGTATTGCCGTTTCCAGCAGTCCTTGGAGTTGCTCCGGTGTTGAGGAGGACTATTTCTAGGGGAGTGGCGATATTCCTACTGTTCGTATATCGGCTACTCCATTCCGTGGCCCATGCGTTGAAGTCACCAAGGTAGATACCACCAACCTTGACTTTGCTAGCTCACTTCGTTTCAAGCATAAGCCGATCTTTAACAAAATTAAAATCACTATCTTCAATGACGGTTGATGCTTTTTTTTTGTTAACATAATATCGAAAATAGTACGTTGGTAAAATACTTTCAACAAGCTTAGCTTCACTGCAGAACAGAATATCACCTTAACTATAAATGTGACATAATTATGTTTAGTTCTGTAAGATATAAGTATATTCTGTTGGATTTTCTCGACCATTCTCGGGTCTAAGCAATGGTCCGGATGGCCTGTCCATTATAAAATACCGGATCTGATCCTCTGCTCCTTTTGAATTATGGTGAAGTATGATCTATTCACATTTAGTCAGTCTAGGTACTCAATCTGATTCTATTTTGATCCCTCTTGTTTCAATATTGAAATTTATATTTTCATTCGAGTTCCTTAAAATAAGATACCCCCACATAGAAGAAACAAAGACATAGCTGAATAAGAAGTCATTCATGAATCATTTCTGTTCGATCAAACTGTCGAATTAAAAACTATCTCCGGTAATATAAGATACGTATAAATTAAAAGCAAAGCACCGGCTCCAGTTAGGGAGTTTTAGGAAAAGATTCTTCAATATCGTTTTAAATTCCAAGGAACGTTACAATCTCGAGTGCCTCAAGTTGCTGAAATTCCGAACAAAGTATGAAGGTCTCAACAAAATTTCAATCAAAAGGACGCAATCCAACGATGAGCGTAGAATATTTGTTACGACATCCCCACAATCTCAGAAATGTTATCTGATTGAAAGTAACAGAATTATCAGCACGTCGTATAATAACTCAAGTTAAGAAATTTGCCTTTCCAGAAAGCTCCATGGAGTTTTTTAAACTCGGCGGGTTAGCCAAGGTCACCGCTAGTTTACTGTATAGTAAATGTTCGTGGCTAATTTCACGAACTGTATTTGGGAAGAAAATAGAAAATTTGGAGCAAATACTTGATAATATTGAGAACATTACACGAGCCACGACGACAATGATTTGAGTCTTCCATTAATTATTGGTGTTCGGAAACGAAGGTGTCGCGCGAACAAAAGACTTTTCTGGGTTAGATTTCGACCTCAACTCTCATGCATACCAGAAGGGGATACATTATTTGAATCGGGATAAGACGGAAAGAGACATTATTTTGGTATGCGATATCTAAATTTGGATTATGGATGTTCGAAAATGGTAGTGATACAACGGATCTTTTTTCTACACTGCGACTACACCAGAGGAGGACACAGAAGTTAGAGAGAACGAAGATGAAAATAGTGAGATAGATGACGATATATTCACATAGGTATAGTTCACGTGGAGGGAAAGCAGCATACAAAATCAAATTCATTCTGAACTTCCGGGATGTGGAAGACTGTTCGTCCGTTCACTGGCAGGGATGGTTACAGCTTTATTCAGGGGATAATGGAATTTGAAAACACGAAACTCAATGCAATGAAATTAATCAGATATGCTGAAACAGTAATATTCTCTTATAATATCCCATGTGCAAAATTTCCGGAAATTAATTTGTGCATTCGGGATATTCGGTAAGGGAATTTCACACTGAAGAAAAATTAGTTTAAAATAATTTCAATTTGATATTATTTGACATTTTCTCATGAAAATATGAGATATTACGAAGGAATGCCATAATTTTGTTGTTTTGTTATGTATTGTTTCACTTTCAAACTCATTTGTTAAACGTCAAAAAATATCCACTATAATTTTGCTTCTCTACCCTGAAAGAAAAAATATCCGCTGAAATTTTTTCGTTTGCATGGCAACAAGTCAAAATAAAAGTACTCCATTTGTCGAAAATTGTCGGTATGAAATTCTCAGCTAAATTGGTACCAGTTGAGAATTGGGCCATTTTTGAAAAAGTGCCAAAATCCAAGCGACTGCCAGGTGATGTGATAATTGAACCACATCAAGATGAATCGCAGTTTCAAGGAGTTAGTCAAAGCAGGCTCCATATTCTAGTTCATTTGGAATGAATGGTGGATCTCACTAATGGGCATGTTGAGATTTTTCTCGTTGTTAATCATGTTAAACCATATCCGCACTCTGTTAGTTAGGCAGGGACTTTAGATTTTAGTATGCCCAATTTGAAAATTCCACCCAAGTTAATGGAAACAAATCCAACATTTAGGACTGTATTGAAATCAATAAATCAAGATTGGGAAACTCATGTACAGTTAAAAAGATTATGTCGAATGATTATTTTAATACTGTCAATTCAATAACTGAGGTTGGGATGCAATTAGTTCTTCAACTTAACGTAACCGCATTACAACAAATCAACAACGATTTTCATATGATTGGAAAAAGACGAACTGTAACAATTATTATGAATGGCTTATTGAAAAGTACAAGTGAATCACAGTATATGACTCCGAAAATACAGGTTCGAAAATAGAAGGTAGTATTCGAATAGTCGCCGTTCATAGAGAATGAGTTAAACATTAAGGGAATATCGCCCTTTATTTGAAGAACAAATCGGTGATTTAGAGGATAAATCTTACTTTCTAAACTTGATATGAAATACGCCTTCCACCTTATTAAATTGGAAGAGAACTCAATCCATTATGTCTCTTTCTGTAGCTTTATGGGTCAGGTTGGATATCTACAAATGACATTCGGTTTGACGAATTAACCGTCAGTTTTTATGCGGTATTTTAAGCACGATTGGAGCCGAAATTGCACTGCGTTGATACTTCAAACAGGTGTTAAGTTAGATGATAAATTTTACCCAATTCTATTACAGTCGCCGAACAACTGACGCGATACAGCGCCTTCATTGCATCAAGATAGAGACTCTAGTTGCTAGGATATGTAGAACACTGAAAAGTAAGTGGGGTTCGCTTTGTGAGGAACGGCATCCGTATTCAAGATACAGAGTGTTGAAGAAAAATTATTGAACACATTTTTACGAATTTGACGAAACTACTGGCAACATTTTGATGAAATTTTGTATGAATATGTTTTGGAAGCTGACACATTGCATGGATTTATTTTTATATCTGACTCTCATAGGGCGCTAATTACACGGTTCGTACCGAGTAGTTTAAACATAACTTTTTTGAGGTTAGATTTTCTAATTCAAATCTTGAGTGAAATTGAACATCATTCAATTTTACACCGAAAAGTTACTTTTGGTAAGACTCGATACAGTATACCTTTCAGCCCTAAATCTAAATTTTTTTCAATTGTATCCTTTTTACCGACGAGGCCCCTTTTACGCGACAAGGAACGTTTAACCCCAATAATGCACACTACTGGTGTGATGAGAATCCACATGTTAGAAGGGTATCACATCACAACACTCGTTCAAAGATAATGTTTGGGCACCAGCTTCAGGGAACAAATTGATTGGTTATCAAATTCTACCTAGAAATTAGAATGATAAGGTGTGACTTCTTATTAAATCATTTATTCGAGATATTAGAAGATTTAACGCTAAACGAGCGAAGATCTCCCTTTTATGCACGATGAAACTCCCCCACATTTTGATAGAAGGTGTCGTAATCAGTTAAGTAGCCATTATTCGAATCGATGAATTGGTAGAGGTGCAGAAGCTCCGATTCATTGTCCTCCACGGTCATGCGATATCAATTCTTTGGACTACACAGTTTGTGTAATAATCCGACGGATTATTACTTTTTGTTTTGGGACCTTGAATAATATTGATTTAAATTAAAATTGAAAATTTTATAAATTATTATATCTTGAACACGATATACCAGACAGACCTAGCGACGGTAACCTGAGTCCACTTTCCTGTATTCATTGGCCGGTCAGCCATGAACCATGTTTTACAAACGTAAGCACGGCGCGAGGTCAATGGTACTTTTTTCCCTGAGTCAGGAAAAGTTTACGTGGAGTTGAACCGAGCAATTCTTTCGCCTAGTTAGATTCCTATTGGCTGTTGTTATATTTCATGGGCGTGTTCTGATCCCGGAATTCGAAATTGAACATATTTTCTAAGATTGAGCGTGGGGTGGCCCCCCGCTTCAATGATTTCATAAAAACTAATTACTTTGAGGAAAAAAGGCAGTTCTCAACCACCTTCTCAGTTAGTTCTCCACCAGGTACTTGTCGGTAAGGCCAGCTTGCTTCATGTCCACAGGGATGCTCATTGTTGCATTAAATCAAATCAATTAATATAATGTTTGTCCAGAATATACAAATCAAGTTCAAGAAATGCATAGATATTAAATTAACAATGCAACAAGGGTTATACATTCCTGGGGGGCTAAAGCAGTGCTGGACTTGTTCGCGTCTTTCGCGTCACGCGTAGAGTGTTGGTACCCCTATTTAAAAAAAAATCATTTTGTGACAATTTTCTATCATGCTAAATTTAATCCGATGTAGAAATCGAGTGTTTAAATCCTTTGTGCGTATTTCTACAAGGGGCGAGATGAAATGGTGTTATTAGACCAACAGGGTAAGTGCATTTTGATTGCCAAAGAACAACTGTTATATTGTCTTCAACCTCGGAATCGGTAATATAATATAATGTGGTCATTTACCATTCAGATCATGTTCCGCCCGCCACTGTTTTATTTGTTAATATAATTTTTCCTGCCATTCAGGCTATTTGGAGTGTCTATACAAATTCCGCTTATCGGAGATTACTTAGGGGAAATGGTTGTAGAGCATAATGTCGGTAGGTTTACCCCAGCTTACCAGAAAGGGAGGAATTCTTTAATTTTTCTAACATTATTTATCAATAATCGGCGTGATCGAGCGCGAAACCGATCACTGTTCGGGGCTGTGCTAATTAGTCCTTCATTTATTTCAACTCTCTAAAGAGAACATGGACAAGAACTCGCTCGCTGGCGAAGGGGGTAGATCGAGCGACATTGATAATTTCTCAGGTTCCCACTTGGGGTCAACCTGAACTTGACATCTTTTTAAATCGATGCTATCATTCCTATGACCAAATTTTGGATTAATTTTATAAACGTTCGTTGTTGGTTAATGTATAATTTTTTTTTGTTAATTTTGTTTTATTCAATATACATTTATTATTTAATTTGATTTACGAGTTTAACTGAAAATCCCTAATCACCTCTCAGCGAATACGTCCTTCAGAATTTACGCTTGAATAGATATAAAGATATAAGTATAGGTAATTGTACGAGCCGGTCCCTTGGAAGGGATCGCTTCCTCATAGTCAAAAACAGCTTCTAGGTGGGCTGAAATATACGCCTAGTGGTGGCAGCTTTAAAAGAACCTTAAGGGTGCACGGATCAACTAAGATCTCTGATACCCGAACAGGTTCCAACAAACAATTTTAAAAATTCATACAACACGTCGACGAGGTATTAACGCTACCTGAAATGATACCCAGCCGGCTGTTACAAGTTCAAGTGTTACAAGCAGTGAGATAGGATTCCGAACCTATTCACTTATTTGGGAAATATTAAATCTAGAGCAATCTGGAGTAAGTTCAGATTTATTATTATCTAAAAACACAACGCTCGGCGGAATGCTACATATGGTGGCAGCGGTGGGATTGTAAATTGAAGTAAAAAAATCCAGAAATTTGTGGATCCACACATCAAATTCTACAAAAAGGAATTCACGACGTTTTAAAGAAATAGAAGTTATTAAAATAAGTGTGTTATTCAAGCGTAAAATAATGATTACAGTGTAATGGAACTAAGTTGAAAGGTGATATAGTACATTCAACTGGCATTGTTGAACCCAAGTGAATTAGAGTCGGGTTACATACGCGGAATCAGTTGCATACATCTTAAGTATTCACGCACGAAAGGAATTTTCGCAGTCAGCATATAGATCGTAGTAAATCTGAATTGTATAATCTATACTCTGCAATTGTGAAATAAATAACCATTCCGAGTTGAAGTCAAAGAGAGGTGCTTTAGTTCTGCTCGATGATGTTTTCGCTTCACAGGAATTTTTTTTTTTTTTTTATATTGAACTGAACTAACGATTCAGGCGAAAACATCGGAACCAGCTGTTCTAGGACCAGGAGAATAATTGTGTTATTGGAGTTTGTTTATGTAATTTTTTGTTTTTGCTGGTATAGTTACAGCCAGGACTGGATTACGAGATTTGTGTTAAAAACATTCGCGTATAGTATCCAGTTGACACGAATTATGTCGGTCCTAGGTAGAAACGAAGTAAAGCATGTCTAAGAAACAGGTCATGTTAGGGAACACTGATAGAGCAAAATTTTGAAATTTCATGTTTGTATGTTTATGTTTTATTACTGCTTTTGAACTTTAACTGGTTTTAATTAAAACGGACTGTACCCATTATTTTTAATTCAAAATCCATGTTCAGGGTGGGGACGAGCGAGCGTTCGGCTCAGGTATTAAGGTAGATATGGGCACAGCAGACACGAGGGTCGTGTATGTGCATGGAGTTGTGAGTACACTGTGTTTAGTGAGGGATATGGAATTGTTATCCCGGTGTACGGATTTAGAGTGGATAATCCCGGAGATGGAAGGGATACTGTATGGAACACCCCACAGATTTGGAAGGTCGATGACCAGGAAGAGCAAGCATCGCGACGACAGTCCAGGCTTGATCTCTTCCTCGCATAGTATTCGCAAGCTGGCCCGTAGGGAAGTAATTTGCGTAACGCTATCCATCTAGGGGGGTAGTTCGCAGGAACCTGCCGCAGCAGCGCGAAGCAGAGGTTAGAGCCGTTATAACGCACCAAGCTCTCCCCTGCTTAGATAATTGATGAAGTCACGTGGGGTCCCTTTAAATTGAAAATACAGGATTCAAGTAGATTCAGGTCTGGCGGTTTGGCGCGCCATGAGATTAAATGAGGTCAATGACCTAACAGGCTGATGAGATTCAGATGGCGTGTGCCGCTATTATTTTTTTTTTGCTTTTATTTGATTAGAATCTGAAATAAAGCAGTAATTCATGATTCAATGTTGGAAAGGTTAGCGCCAGTAGGTGAGGTCCAAGGTATTTGAACGGACTTTTGTTTTTTGTGTATTGCAATCAAGGGATTGGCATTGTGTTCACCTACTAGAGATAAATTGGAATGGAATCATGGGATGTCGAATAATATTGATGATATTAGTAAACCTTTACACGCCTATACAGTGGGCAACCAGTCCCTGAATTTTAAATGTTCAATCTATATAAGTGTAGTTTTGTTTATGTCGGCAAATCAGTGAATGTTCAAGCTTATCTAGTCTTCAAGATATTAATAGTCTACGCAAAATATTAGCAAATAACTAACCAAATAGAGAAAGGGGTATGTAAGATCGTAGAACTCACCCCCGTACCATTCCCGGGCAACTGATAGTAGAATTGGATGGTAGCCGAATCCATGGCTGAGGGGTAAGATTCCCCCAAAAAGGAGCGACTGGGCCAATGGGCGTATGCTGTCTCTAGTTAAAATAGGGACCGGATATTCCTATTGACCAGGTTGGAAGGGTAGTTGTACCCCGTAGTGGGAATGAGGTCACTGTATTGGACTATCTCAAATCCTGATAGAGATGGAAAGGTAGCTTAGGGAAATTTATATATCTGCACCGGAACGGTCCAGTACAATGATTCCTCATTCCAGTGTGTGGATGGTGTGCGAATGTAGGTGTTAGAGGTATTCGCGCACTTCATCGAGATGCCAGGAGGAGCATCGAGTGCTAAGGACATTGGGTATGACGCGGGGCAATGTGTAGACCTTATCTGGTAATGATGGAGCAAGGATCGGCTCCGACTAGCCTAAGCATATCGATATCGATATGTCCCATAATTCGAACAACGCGAATCCTGGCGACAGCCGGTCGTTGTGGAAGATCTCTACCCAGCATCTCAAAACTGGTTGTAGAGCATAAATCTTCAAGGAGGTATTGGGCTGAATCGTAATATGCGTCCGATGCTGTGGAGAAAGGTCCACAAGGTCAGTAAAGGTCATACCCAAGAGGGCTGTCAGCACAAGAGTATCCAGTAGGGACAAAGAGGCCAGATTGGTTAGTTAGGGGTTTGGCATGAGGAGGGCAAACTGGAAGTGGATAGGCCAGGGAGGCCAGAAAAGTTTCTGTTTTTGGGAGAAAGTCCAGGTTGGACTGATGGACCAGTTGTGCCACTAGAGAAGGACGGGAAATAAGTCCGGAGTTTGGGAAGTGAGTTTTGGGTCTAGGATGGACAGGAAAGCCAGGTAGGCCAATTGTGAATCTGGCAGGTAGAATTCGCCAGTAGGGGTAGTCGACCAGGATTTTGGGGTCGATACCTTAATGTGACGTACCAAGCGCAGGTACAGGGTTTGATTGTTTGGTAAGACCCATGAGTGATGTGGGCAGATAGGCATCCTGCATGAGCAGCAAGACGCGTAGTTGTCAGTAAGGCCTGGAAATTGGTGGGAGGAAGTGCGCGGGGCGGGTGGAGAATACCGCCCAGAGAATGAATGAGTCGATAGATCGAGTGACGTCATAGCGGAACCAAGTAGCTTTTATGCAGTGTCATGTTAGTTCTCTTTTGTGAGTCTTGGCCTTGGTTCCCTATGAACAAAGTAGAGTCAGTAAATTCGGGACCTCTGACTCTTCAAGTCACCGCGTTCTGTTTAAATTATTTTTATTTTGTTGCAAAGAAGAGCCCTCGAGCTCAGGTTAAGTAAATTCAGTGAACAAGAGTCCTGACCTCTCGAGTCACGAATGTAGAAAGATGCTGGGGTGAGTATGTAAGGACACGCGGATGGCTGTCCAGAACGAGAGAGACGTTTCACCCCCAGGAGGCGAGATAGTAGAGGCGCTTATGAGATAGAACGGTGCCCTCGAGCACGTAGTCCGGAGATGTTTTTGTTTGATTAGGTTCGACACCCCCCTTGTTTTTTTTATGGTAACCTATGCCATCGATAACGAATATAGTTAGCGCAAAGAGAAGGGCAGGTGATCTGGATAAACATGTTTAAGTGGTAGCCTCTGGTAGAGTTTTTTTTTTCAGTGTTGTTATGTCCGAGTACGACACTTTAGAATTTTTCAAGGAAATTCATTCATGCAGAGAGTAGCAGCCTGATTATACCTATTATTTTTTTTTGTGTGATGTGTGTGGCAGCTTGTAATTACCTGCATGAATTTATTGTTATCTTTTTTTTATGTGCGAAATATGTGTTAGGGTAACGTGTTAGATATTAAGTAACTTTAGAGTAACCTCGCTTCTATGTTACGAGGAAGGAAGTCGAATTTAATTTATTTTCATGTAAACCTCCCACAATGAAGGGAACAGTTATTTTAATTTTTTTTTTGTGATTAGAAAACTTAGCTTCTTTTGTGCGGGAGTATTACGGCCGCAACAATGTGCTGGCTGGTAGTAGCTTTCCTTCTACGTACGTAGACATGTCATCGCTTAGGGTTACAAACGGAACAATTTTCTTTTTGGTTGTGCGATATTATGGGTTCATGGAAGTTAATGCCGGGGCCCATCAGCATGGTACGGAACACCCGGTCCGCAGTAATGGTTTTTTCTTTTGAATTGATCGACACAGATAACAAAGGATCACCACGAACGAGTCTAGATCCAGGTAAATTACGGGTACTAGTTTCACCAAAGATGGTTAAGTGTGGACATCGGTAGTAGTCAGAACTTAGTGAGGGCATTATAATTTAGGCGATGCGAGGCTTAAGATTTCCGTAGGAGGAGTACCAACCTGGGATACTTATGTTATGGTATGGAAATGGAGAAGACCAGGAGAAGACCAGGAGAAGAGGATTCCAAGAGGAATGGAATGCAGGTCAGCAACCACGGAGGATGGATTGGACCCGTGTGTTGAATGGAATGTTGATATGTGTTATGGTTTATTTGGCCGCCTGCAATGGAACACCCTTAAACCAGCTCCAGTCGACTACCTGCCGCTCATATGGTTGAAGCCGCCGCGTATACCGATGGAGAACCTCATGCCTCCCCTCGTATGCAAAATGACCGAGAATGCTAGTTACACTTGACTACTGCCGACGAGAAATACACATTTGACCGTTTGGTAGGGAGCAACGAACCCCCGTATCCAGCGACATCCTGAATTCGAACTCCTAGTGTAAGTGCGGGTTAGTGATTCGCTCTCCGTTCGATCAGTGGCGTAGGTAGCGGAACTGTTTCGGACTTAATCATAGCGCACAAGTGATGACTGAGATTGTTAATTGTATCCATTGTACGTATTGCGAGGTTATATTATGTAGTTATATAGGGTTTATTTTTTTTTCTGGTTGTTTTGTGGGGGGAACAGCGTTAATCGCTGTACAATGCAAATTATGAAGTTTACATGAGCGGAGCTGCTGAAGTGCGCTCCGGTAGAGATGCCTGCGCGTATCTAGGTAGGCGGATATGATCTGAAGGGTTTTAAAAACAATAAACCAGAGGCGGAGAAAGGAGTGGGTTCTTTCAGAACCGCACTCTTTCTTAGAAGAAGGAGGTGATGTAATAATCCGACGGATTATTACTTTTTGTTTTGGAGCCTTGAATAATACTGATTTAAATTAAAATTGAAAATTTTATAAATTATTATATCTTGAACACGATATACCAGACAGACCTAGCGACGGTAACCTGAGTCCACTTTCCTGTATTCATTGGCCGGTCAGCCATGAACCATGTTTTACAAACGTAAGCACGGCGCGAGGTCAATGGTACTTCTTTCCCTGAGTCAGGAAAAGTTTACGTGGAGTTGAACAGAGCAATTCTTTCGCCTAGTTAGATTTCTATTGGCTGTTGTTATATTTCATGGGCGTGTTCTGATCCCGGAATTCGAAATTGAACATATTTTCTAAGATTGAGTGTGGGGTGGCCCCCCGCTTCAATGATTTCATAAAAACTAATTACTTTGAGGAAAAAAGGCAGTTCCCAACCACCTTCTCAGTTAGTTCTCCACCAGGTACTTGTCGGTAAGGCCAGCTTGCTTCATGTCCACAGGGATGCTCATTGTTGCATTAAATCAAATCAATTAATATAATGTTTGTTCAGAATATACAAATCAAGTTCAAGAAATTCATAGATATTAAATTAACAATGCAACAAGGGTTATACATTCCTGGGGGGCTAAAGCAGTGCTGGACTTGTTCGCGTCTTTCGCGTCACGCGTAAAGTGTTGGTACCCTTATTTAAAAAAAAATCATTTTGTGACAATTTTCTATCATGCTGAATTTAATCCGATGTAGAAATCGAGTGTTTAAATTCTTTGTGCGTGTTATTAGATCAACAGGGTAAGTGCATTTTGATTGCCAAAGAACAACTGTTATATTGTCTTCAACCTCGGAATCGGTAATATAATATAATGTGGTTATTTACCATTCAGATCATGTTCCGCCCGCCACTGTTTTATTTGTTAATATAATTTTTCCTGCCATTCAGGCTATTTGGAGTGTCTATACAAATTCCGCTTATCGGAGATTACTTAGGGGAAATGGTTGTAGAGCATAATGTCGGTAGGTTTACCCCAGCTTACCAGAAAGGGAGGAATTCCTAAATTTTTCTAACATTATTTATCAATAATCGGCGTGATCGAGCGCGAATCCGATCACTGTTCGGGGTTGTGCTAATTAGTCCTTCATTTATTTCAACTCTCTAAAGAGAACATGGACAAGAACTCGCTCGCTGGCGAAGGGGGTAGATCGAGCGACATTGATAATTTCTCAGGTTCCCACTTGGGGTCAACCTGAACTTGACATCTTTCTAAATCGATGCTATCATTCCTATGACCAAATTTTGGATTAATTTTATAAACGTTCGTTGTTGGTTAATGTATAATTTTTTTTTGTTAATTTTGTTTTATTCAATATACATTTATTAATTAATTTGATTTACGAGTTTAACTGAAAATCCCTAATCACCTCTCAGCGAATACGTCCTTCAGAATTTACGCTTGATTAGATATAAAGATATAAGTATAGGTAATTGTACGAGCCGGTCCCTTGGAAGGGATCGCTTCCTCATAGTCAAAAACAGCTTCTAGGTGGGCTGAAATATACGCCTAGTGGTGGCAGCTTTGAAAAAACCTTAAGGGTACACGGACCAACTAAGATCTCTGATACCCGAACAGGTTCCAATAAACAAATTTAAAAATTCATACAACACATCGACGAGGTATTAACGCTACCTGAAATGATACCCAGCCGGCTGTTACAAGTTCAAGTGTTACAAGCAGTGAGATAGGATTCCGAACCTATTCACTTATTTGGGAAATATTAAATCTAGAGCAATCTGGAGTAAGTTCACAGATTTATTATTATCTAAAAACACAACGCTCGGCGGAATGCTACATTTGGTCGTATGTTAAGGAAAAAGTATATTCTACATAACTGACCCTCAACCATTTAGAAAATTAATGAATCCTTAAAAAAAAGGATAGGATTGTGTATTCGGGTAAACGGAGAACATTTTGAACATTTACTCTAACTGATTGAATATTTCATATTTCATTCAAATTTATTTTAATTTTCTTCTTGTGATTCTTTGTTTAATTAATAACAATAGCAATAGAATAGAATAATGTTATTGTTTTTGGTTCTTAATAAATTGGTAATTCTTTTTTACTATATACCA
Organism: Endomychus coccineus; assembly: GCA_958510875.1. NCBI lineage: Eukaryota > Metazoa > Arthropoda > Insecta > Coleoptera > Endomychidae > Endomychus > Endomychus coccineus. The sequence goes on from OY294068.1 coordinate 74,372,291, forward strand.
GTATCAGTTATTACGTCATCATTTTCGAATCAAAATAGTTCAAAAACGGTACACAGTATCGAGTTTCACCATGTGTAACTTTTTGGTGTGAAATTAAAGGATGTTTGATTTCACCTAAGATTTGAATAAGAAAATTTGACCTCGAAAAAGTTATGTTCACAACTACTTGGTACGAACCCTTTAATAATTAGGGCCCTCTATGAGACTCAAATATAAAATGAATTCATGCAATGTGTCAGCTTCCAAAATATATTCATACAAAATTTCATTACAATGTTGCCAGTAGTTTCGAGATAATTGTGAAAAATGTGTTGAAACATTTTTTTTCAACACCCTGTATCTTGAATATGGATGCCGTTACGAAAATTTTTTACTGTGGAAATCCCACTTATTTTTCGGTATTCTACCCATCCTAGCAGCGGGTCTACCTTTTTTTGAAACGTCCTGATTATTTGATGTAGACCTTCCACAATAATAACGGATTGTGCGAGTTTGGCAATGATTCCTGAGAATAAATGATTGATCTTAGAATTATGCGTTGGTCATTAATATTGGAGATTTACGATTTCAAAATTGAATATCGGTAAATCGAAAGTACAGGATTTTTAGAGCATTCGAAACGCAGATCTCGAGAGCACTGAGTTAGAGTCACAGTAGGAGGAAAGATAAAGCAAAATTTTCAAAGTGTGCAACAGGTTGGCTTATAGAAAACTTATTCATAAATTACCTTCGTGTGTGCCAATTAGTATGAAACGGCAGAATATCTATGTTATATAATGTGAAGAAGAAGTACGGAAAACCTGAAGGTAAGGTACCTTTTCAATGTATTCACGTCGATCACTATGGGCCCTTAGCAAAAACCTAATTTGAACTCTGCTTTATTTTTGAAAGTTTGACACGGTCCAAAATAGCGTACTGACAAGACATTAGATGTCTGGAATAGTATATTTCTGGAAATCAGGATTTTTCCGTGAGCGCATTACTAATTCTCCGGTGAGGTCATTCCTGGACGTGTAATGAACGATATTTTTATCATACTCATCTATCAACCTTCTGAATTCGAAAATACGAGCTCTATGACATTCCATCAGGAGAATCAAAATATCTGCTAAACGTCTGCTTCTACATCTTTAGTTCTGTAAAATGGAATGCAGAAAGGACTAATCTTTTGCAGTAATACAAATTGTGAAATAAATATAATATTAATACCAACGGTACCAAAATATAGTATTTATGTTTATGTTCTCGGAAAAGTATAATAAATAAAGTACTTTTCTGTACTTAGCGCACGGAAAAGGTGTCGGGAAAAGTTTTGCATCAAAACTCCAAACAGTGTCACCTTATATGCTATTCATACAACTAGTCGAAAAATGAGCGTATTTATGCACTAGATGTAAATACTGGACCACGAGCGTAGTAAACACATCGTGAGCAAAAACTGTTCCGTTTTGCATCGTGTTTTATTCAAGATTTTCTGTGATTCAGTTGTTACAAAAAAAATAAAATTCTCGTTACGTTTCATTTTCGTTTACTTCTATGGAAGTAACATTGCAAAAATCGTGATATAAGAGTCACCATGGAAAAATTCCAACAAATTTGTCGAAATATCCACATTCATATCTTAATTTTGTGTTTAAAAATGAGCAAATCTGGAGAGTCCCTACTTTCGGATGTTGAAGAAGTTGCAAAACCTGTAGAAGCAATTATGCTGCCAAGTACAAAATCAATATATGGTACTAAACTTATTTTAGCACTAGTGCTAAAATTAACTCATTCAAGCACGCAGTGAACAAGGAAAAGCTATTTGTGCAATTCATTTTCGAAGAATCGACTTTTTGCCGCTGATTATTATTGTAAAACGTGGTTCATTTCAACACTGAATGCAAAAATGAGGTCATCTTAGTACTAGTGTTAAAATGAGTACAGTAACATAAGCACATATTGCGTTTGACTTGCTTGGCAGCAAATTCACTGCTACAGCTTTTGCTTTTTACGTCCTAAGGTAAGAAATCTACACAATCGCTCATTTTGAAAAAGAAAAAAGGTATGAATGTGGATATTTTGAAGAATACATGGAAACTCTTATATCACGATTTTTGCATTGTAATCTCCATAGAAACAAACAAAAATGGCTTTGATTCTATGTAAATGAAAATGACGCATGATGGAAATATTATTTTTTTTGTAACAGCTGAAGTAGAAAAATCTTGTATAAAACACGATGCAAGACGGGGCCGTGTTTTATGCACACGATGTGTTGGACCAATCTTCACATCTACTACAAAAACACGCTCATTTTGTAACTAGTTGTATAAATAGCTATTTTGTCACTATAGCCGCCCAGTAAAAATTGTCTCGTATACCTCCAATAAATTCACCAATTTTGTGAGAAACACGGCATTCAATATTCCACGATTGTATTTCGCACGCGAACTGTCAGATAGAAATAGTAAATCACATCCCAACATTTATTTAGCCAAAGTATGGTCTTGACCAAGGCGGAATATGCTTATAATATCACCGTAAATAGTGGAACAGGGAAAACTTCATTAGAATTATTATTCAGGTCACCCAGTAAGAGTTACAGGAGAGGACGGCTTCATACTATAATGACTATACTTATTGAGTGGAGGGGGATACCATTAGTTACAGAACATTTGAAGAACCACTAAGGAAATGATTAATAATTGGTGAATGATAAATGTTCAATTGATCATTTAAAACTACATTATTTTTAACATGTTTAATAATTTCCAATGATTCCAATATGTTCAATTTTGAGATTTTCTGTTCGATACGTAAGATATCGGGGTTGTGAGTGAAATTAAGCTTATGTTCGATTAGATGATTAGCATATGTCGAATCAGTCTTTTTCAATCTGTGGCTCCTCACCTGTTCTTGAAATCTCTGGTAAAAACTGCGTCTGGTCAATAAACAAAGCATTACATTCATCACAACATAACTTATAAACTCCACATTTTTAAAATTTATCTCTATTTGGTTTAGAATTACTTATGAATCTATGCAAATTATTAGACTTTCATATGCGACTGTTTTATTATGTTTCGATAGAAATTTTGAAATACTGTGTGTTGGTTTCTCGATATATGTTAAACTAACATATTGACGTTCAGTTTCGATTTTTTGTTGATGATATATTAGAGTTAACATGTAAATTCTATGCACACGTTTTTTATTTATCACAAACCTACACACCGACACGATATTCACAAAAATTTCTTACATCCTGTATCCCATAAATTAACTGCCTTCCACTCAATGATCCATCGATTAATCAAAATTCCTGAAAATGCAACAAACTACAACACAAAACTCAATCAAATAAAACAGATTTCCGTCAACGATGGTTACAATACTTCCATAGTAGACAACATTTCAAAACAGAAATTTAACAAACACATGTTCTAATGTCCTCAGCGAAAAATCGAAACTGGACGTCAATACGTTAGTTTAACATATATCGTGAAACCAACAAAAAATATTTCAAAATTCCTATCGAAACACAATAAAACAGGCGCATATAAAACGTCCAATAATTTGCACTAATTCATAAATAATTCTAAAACAAATAGAGTTACACTCAAAAAATCTGTAGTTTATGAGTTAAGTTGTGATAACTGTAATGCTTCGTTTATTGGCCAAGCTGGTTGCACATTTGCCAGAAATTCCAAAAACATATGAGGAGCCACATATTGAAAAAGCCCGATTCGACGTACGCTAATTATCTAATCGAACATAACCATAATTTCACTGACGATCCCGAAATCTTATATATCGAACGGAAGAACTTGAAATTGCATATATTGGAATCATTGTAAATTATCAAGCATGTTTAAGCCAAAAATAATGTAGTTCTAAATGATCAATTGGACATTGAACATTCACCAATTATTATTCATTCCCTTAGTAGTTTTCCAAATGTTCTATAACTAATGATATTTCCCTCCACTTGATTAGTATGATCATCATAGTATAAATCCGTTCTCTGTCAATCAACTCCAGCTTATAACTTAGCTCAGACTGCGATCATTTCGGGCTTTTTTAATGTCTGTATGTCACGATTTTGCCGGCGATTCCGGAAAACAGTTCGACGTAGATATCAGTATTAAACTGAATTTAAAATGTTTTTTGAAGACAATACATTTTTCTAGGAAGAATTTATGATCATATATAGATGAAAACCATGCTTGGGTAATCAAATGTAAGGGTTACAGCAAAAAGTCAGGAAAAAACGAGCAAAAAAACTGTCTATGAAAATTTAATTGTTAGATACTAAGAACTATTTCCAATTGCGCTATCATCCTTACGAGCATCTTTTTGAAACACGTTTTTTCTTCTAATAACATGATTGTACCAACAACCAAAGAAATTTTTCTTTTTTGGAGATTCTGGGAGACATTACGTACCTATATCTAGGGATCATCACGTTCAATGTACGAATGAGCTTATTAGAAGGATCTGTGTCATGTCCATTGAATGTGTTGATAGACGTCCATTCAAATTAGGTTCTGAGACAAGGACCGATTGCAACGCTCCCAAATTTGGCATGCTACTAGCTAAAACCAAGACAAACAAGAAAAACGTAATTTCCAAAAATCCGGACGTGGAACACAAAATTTTTTTGATTTTAAATAAAATTAATAGTTTTTTCCTGTTGCCTGGAAAACTATGAGGTTTATCAAAGAATGACCAACAACCAAAGAAACTTTTGCCTTTTTGGAGAATCTGGGAGACATTACGTATATCCAGGGCTCATCACGTTCAATGTACGAATGAGCTTATCAGAAGGATTTGTGTCACGTCCATTGGATATGTTGATAGACGTGGATGAGCTTGTCGTGTGTTGGTTGGAAGTTGGGTCTGGACTGGGATTCGTCCATTCAAATTAGATTTCGAAACAAGGACCGATTGCAACGCTCCCAAATCTGGCATGCTACTAGCTAAAACCAAGACAAATGAAAAAAATAGTTTCCAAAAATCAGGAGGTGGAACACAAAAAATTTTTGATTTTAAATGAAATAATTTTTTCCTGTTGCCTTGAAAACTAGGAGGTTTATCAAAGAATGGTTTCAATAGGGTGGAAGATAATTCAATTCACTTCAAAAATTTTTGTCAGAAATCTCTCCCATAATTAGCTCGTTTCCCAGAAAAAGTGACAACAAATTTCAGGCCCTTCAGCGCTGTTCAAGAAGAATCCGGAAATCATGGATATATATGATAGTGGTGATAACAAATTTTCGGTGAGATCATTAATTATTCAACACTCTCACCTTGAATTCCTGTAAAATGATATTGTTGAGCATTGAATTAGTCAAGTAGTATTGATTCACATCGAATGACCTTAATCAGCTCCCATAACTATCGTAAACAACATATAAATCACTGCTGCTCTATTTAATTGTTATTGGAAATCAACTTCTATATAAGTTAGGGCGAATATTGGAATGAACTTCTTCAAACAGGAAACTAACCTCATATACATTACTAAAATTTGCTCAATAAGGGTATTATGGTAAGAAAAACTAACAAAGGATACATTATACTATAATGTGCCTTGTCATTTTGCGCTAAACTTCTAACTGCGGTAAACTTGAATTCCTCGGGCGCCAAATTTTTCTTAAGGTTCACTACTCTTTGAGGACTTCTACTGGGGTCCTCACCACAGAGCTTGTAACAATACTATCTATGGATAGCCTTGTTCATAGGGTAGCTACGGTGAAGTATAACCAGAACCCTTTGGGCAGAAGAACAGTATCAAAGTTGTAGGCTTTAATTACAATTGATACTTGGTTATAACTCAGCTCATTAAAAGATGGAGCAGAAATAACTATACACCTTGAGGATAATTAGTGGATGCAATTAAACGGCATTTGACAAAGAAATCTACTCAGGTGAAAATGCAAAGAAGATTAATTGATAAAAGAAAACGGTTACAACGTATCTATTTTTACGATATGTTCGGTCTTCAGTTTCTATCCAACGGCACGGATTCGGTTGATAAATCATTTGCATTCATTATTTACGGAACACACAAAATAGGCAGTTGCTAGAGTAAGAAGCGGCATAGGGCAATTATTCGGATATCATTATCAGTTGCAATGTTCAAAACACACTACGATACGGTGAAAATGAGGTCGGATCAGAAAATATTGGCGTGTACTAGGTTTCCGATCAGACGATATCAGATTTTTACGTTATATTCGGATGATTGACTTGACTGAGTTTATTCTGTCAAAGTCTCTTACTATTCTATCAACTGGCTCCCGGTAATTGTATGGCAGTATCAGATTTCATACACCTTACACATTCAGATCTTAGATAATCAGGGCTTATACTTCCGGAATTGAAACAGCTACACAAACCCCAACTACCGTATCTGCAACAACTCCTCCACCCACGGCCGGGGCTTCACATACGGTACAAGGGTTATCACGATGATCAAACACACAACCAACCCAGTCAATACTCACCGTGATTGACACAGCATGCTTAATATATCAAAGACGTCCCTTTTGTTCAAACCATAGACCTATTATCCTAAGGAGACAACTGGCTCCCGGTAATTGTATGACAATATCAGATTTCAAAGACGTCCGTTTTGTTCAAACCATAGACCTATTATCCTAAGGAGACAGAATTGTTCACAATTAAACACGATCAGACATTGCCAAATTTCGGGCCACTCATACCGCTGTATATTACAAGTATGGCCGTAGGGAATGTGCTGCTGCCGGATTAGTTGTTCTGTGGGCCGGATTGCGATTTGTAATTATTATAAAAACGTCCATAGCATTATTTATCCGTTATATTAGAAACAATACTGTTGAAACGTAGTTTTCTTCGAAAAACATTCCATAAATTATAGTGACCTGGAATATACAATCGAATTATAGAGTATTTAAACTATTCCATTCTATTGCATCATTTGTTCAGAAAGCGACAACGCCGCGCACCTTTTATGAATGCCGACTTGGTTCTGTACTATGCAATTGACAGCTTCCGTATTTCTCGTAGCTATTTCGAAGCGGTATTGCCTTACAAGTTGTTTAAGCTTGACGTATTCATATTTTCATACATATTGACAATAATCATGACAAGTCATTTAAAGTAACATTTTCTGTATATTAGCTATTACAGCCTCTGTGAATGTATTTACGCACATCTGGAAACAATTGCCGACGAAGTGTTATTGATGATTTGACATGGCTTATTTATATGGGTCCCTCTAAGAATGGTAGTGTAGCCTGAGATTCTGGTCAACACATATGTAGCCAACGATAGCAGGTACTACGCTTCTTTACAGACCCTTATACTATCAAACTTGCGTGAACTAAACGACTTTCAGAATATATATCACACAAAGCTCATTCATTGAGCAACATCATTATATTACTAAACATTCAAATCAAAGTCATTCAACGAGCAACATCATAACGTTGCTATAACAATCACATCAACATCACTTCAGCAAGCAACATTAATAGTTGCCATAACATTAACATATCATCAATGTTATAATCAAACGTTAACCTAGAGATTTACAACCTTAGGGAAACTAGCCTTTATAAATAAGGCGACTCAGTTCTGTTAGTGTAGTTTGTACATAACTGTATATAGGTGTGAATAAATAACTTAAAATCATCAAGTGCTATTTCTTCAACCAACTACTATCATACTGAGTCATACAAAAAGTGTAAACAACAGCAGCATATAGCACATGTGGAGTTGTCGCCTTATTTTATGAAGGCTAGGTCCCCTAAAGTTTTCAGTCTCCAGGTTAACGTTTAATTATACGATTGATGATATGTTAATGTTATTGCAAGTATTAATGTTGCTTGGTGAAGTGATGTTGATGTGATTGTTATAGCAATGTTATGATGTTGCTCGTAGAATGAATTTGATTTGAATGCTCAGTAATATAATGATGTTGCTCAATGAATGAGCTTTGTGTGAATGATATATATTCTAAAAGTCGTTTAGTTCACGCAAGTTTAAGACTAAAAGGGTCTGTAAAGAAGGGTAGTACCTGCTATCGTTGGCTACATATGTGTTGACCAGAATCTCAGGCTACACTACCATTCTTAGAAGGACCCATATGAATAAGCCATTTCAAATCATCAATAACACTTCGTCGGCGATTGTTTCCAGATGTGCGTAAATACATTCACAGAGGCTATAATAGCTTATATACAGAAAATGTTACTTTAAATGACTTGTCATGATTATTGTCAATATGTATAAAAATATGAATACGTTAAGCTTAAACACAAGTAATACCTAGTTATCTTAGTTGCAGCGTTGCCAATAAGAGGTTATAGGTCTATGGTTCAAACATACAGATACCGTACAATTACTTGAATCTTTCAATTCTCGTGTGAATTCAAACCGTGAATTTCATCGATGCGCGGTCAGACTAATGACGGGACAAATTCAAATGTACAATCTAAGAATTCATTGAGTATAACAGAATATTGGATGACATGCGAACGTTACCACTTACAAACCACAGAATTCAGTATATTGTAATGCGGGAAAACAAATATCAAGCTATAATTTACCTTATGTTGATTCACTGAATTATGTTCATTCACTGAAGCACGGAACGGTATTACAAATTCGGCACTTTCAGTTCATTATCTATTAAACTATATTACTCCAATTAACAAAAATGTGAACTCTTCAACTTTCAACTAACTGTGGGCTTTTTCCTGTATGTCCCGAACAATGCTCGATAGTGACGCTACTTTTCATTTCTAGAATTGGCATAAATGATGCTCCACCGATTCCTCCGCGACTGGGAAAGGAATGTTATCAGTTTTTTTTTGGTTGTACGCAGTTTTTACACACAAGGTTGTTCGAACTTTGATGCAGTATTAATGCACTATGTCCGATTCATTTATGGAAATAATTACACTTATTCGGAATTACGGAGATCTAGAAAAGTGACTACACATTCATCACTGTGTAATACCACGGAACTCATTTTTGTTGAAATAATGAACTGTTCATTATGCTTGATCCATAAGAAATGATGAATGAAATTTTAAGCTGCGTTATAATACAAATTACAACTCGGTAAACAGAAATATAGAAGTATAGCTACCCGAACATATTATTAAATGATTAAACAACTTGACATTAATTCTAATTAATTAATTGAACTTTTATCGTGTCATGAACTGTAATTATACTATCCCGAGAAAATAGAATGTCACTTGTGAAATGAAAAATTGTATTTATCCAATATTGGACCCAGAGTATCACAACATGAATATAGCACAATAATCAGGTTACCTTTCCGAAAATTCTGGAGGAAAAGGAAGTAAGAAGAAACACCAAGAGAAAGAAGAGGGGGAGACATAGTTAAGGAGAAAAATGATCAAATCAAACAGTCAATAAAATCTTTCATAGAAAGCTTGACATGCGCTGAATCACATTATAGACGTAGCCATAAACTAGATTGTACCTTCCATGTCACCTAAATTTCAAAAAACTCTATGATCTCTATTGCAGAAGGAATAATGCTCAAAATGTCAGAATATGTTACTTTAGAAACTACGTCAACCGCCATTATAATTTGGCTTTTGGAACACCCCTAACAGATGTATGCTCTACTTGTCTTCTGGCAAAAAACAATATCGCTAAGGCAACTTCTGCAGAAGCAAAAACAAAATTGATAATTGACCATAGGATTCATGTATTGAAAGCTTATGCGTTTTATGGTTTACTTAAGAAGTCTGAAGAAGATGTGCAAATTTTTGCATTCGACTGCCAAAAAAATTTGGTATTGCCAAAACTTCCAGATCAATCGGCATATTTTTGTCAACAAATAAATCTGTATAACTTTACTGTCGTTTGTGGAAACTCGAAATGCAAATCATTGCCTGAGAATACAAGATCTTTCATGTGGTTGGAAACAGAATGTCCAAAAAATTCCAATTCTATCGGATCAGCAGTCTCACCAGTTCCAACAAAATATTGGAAAAGTTCAGCTGTTCGCGGATGGTTGTGGTGGGCAGAATAAAAACACCGCCCTAATGTCCATGTTGGTCTATTGCCTAGATAGATATTAATACGTACAAGCACAGGAAAAGGTAGTCGAAATTTCGAATATGGAAGAACATGAAAAAAATGTGCCAAGAAGTATATGTGAAGTGATCTGAATCGAACAAAACGTTTGATGTAATGTGACAATGTTAAATCAAATGTAATCCGATATAATATTGTATAATTTGAAATAATAAACGAAATCGACACGAATCAAATGATCTATTATGTGAAATTTTTGAACAATATTTCAGAACTAAAATCGAAATAATAAATAATAAGCGAAACAAATAAATAATTAAATATAAGCAACATTTCTTAAATGAATTATACAGAATATTAAATTGAACTATCCCATGCAGTATTCCTAATTGACGCTAGAGTTCGCAAGGCATTTAAAACAATAATAAATCCTTTTTTTACTCGATCATGACCATTCAGGAGTATTGCGACACCTACTAAGTAAGTATTGATACACGATATATCGAAAGTTGAAGAATCGATACAAAATATCTTGTATCGGTCACTAAATTAACGATCCTTCCAAGAATCGATACAGTATCGAACATCCCTAGCATGAACCTGACCTCAAAACAAATAGAAAGATAAATATGGTATTATGGAAATTTCACCTTATTCGTTGAAAATAGGATTGGTAAATCATAAAATACATTTATTTCCAATATAACTATCTAAGTTTGTTTTGATCAGGAAATACATATTTTTGTATAAAATGCGAATGTGTGAAAACAAAATTTTGCGCAATGCGTTTCCTCCCTATTCACAGCTTACGGGATCGAGAGTGAATGGGGGTGATAGGAGGGGCAAATTACGGTTGCGAGAAATACCGGGATACCTCGTCCGCAATGTTGCCAGACTATGCAAACTTTGCAACAAGAAAGGAACTGAGACTGAAAAGTGGGTTGCAGAGTTAAATTGAAAATATGCCATTTCCCGCGTAAGTAAAATATCTATTTTATTTGTAGAAGGGCCAGAAAACTGATTCAATTACTAAAACAAACTGTTAATTAATCTACCAATCTAGTATTGTCACTTGGAGGTGATATATAAGGGTGATCCAGTTAAGATAGCGGAAACTTCACAGACAGACAGATAACTACAAAATAATATCAGTTTGTACTCAAACTATATTCGAAAAATGCTTCGTTACAAAGATACAGGGTGTCAAAATTTTTATTAATAAATCCAGATTTTATAATATTTTTGAAACTGCTTCAGATATTCAGATGAAACTTGGCACGTTTGAATAAATAAGTTGAATACATCTTTTACGTAAAAAAAATTATTTCACTTCCACCAGTGGCGTGCAGACACATCTTCGGCTGACGTGGTTAATGGTATTCGACCAGTGGCATGGCGACCCAAGTCACCGGATCTTAATCCGTTAGGCTTTTGCGTTTGGGGCACTATTAAAGATTAAGTATACACTAATGCCGTATTAACAAGGGAAGATTCAGTTTCAAGAATTCAGCAAGCCTGCAATGATATGTGGCAAAATCCGCATGATGTATTTGCTGCAATAAATGCGTTAGTGAGTAGATGTCGAACATGTATTGAGGTGAGTGGACTGCATTTCGAACAATTTTTGTGATTTTACCTTCAATTTTCTTCCATTTTGTTATTGTTGTTGTAAGCCACTAATTAAATTTCTTATTTTCGTTTTTGTTTAAGTGTTTTTCAGAAATCAGATATTCTAATTTTTTACTGGCAAACGTTGTGTCAAACAAAAAAAAGTGAGAAGCCTCGTTTTGTTGTAAATTGAACAAGGACTCTAGAAATAATTTTTGCTTCTAAAAAAATCAGGGGCGTACCATATTTTTTATGAAAAATAGCCGAAGATGTGTCAGTAAGCACGCCACAGGTGAAAGTAAAATGATATTTTTTACTTAAAAAGATGTATTTGAATTATCTATTTAAACGTGCTGAATTTCATTTGAATATCTGGAGAAGTTTTAAAAATATCAATAAATCTGAATTTTTTTATAAAAATTTTGACACCCTGTATCTTTGTAACGAAGCATTCTTCGAATATATATTATTTTGTAGTAATATGTCTGACTGTAAAGTTTCCGCTCTCGAAACTGGACCATCCTGTATACTTACATTTTTCTATTTCACCACACTAACGATATGCGAAAAAGAGCCCATTTTAGTTTTGTGAAATTGGTATAGTCAGTCAATAATATCATCATAACATCAATGATTATCGTTGTTCAGGCAGAGGAGCGGATTATACAAACCCACATTTTCCACTGCAATAAGTTTGCTTATTCAGTATTTTAATTTGTAGGGGAACACATTCTGGTTCGGAGGTTTGACAATTATTATGAGAGTGATGCTTTTCTTGGTTATAACCGAGCCCAATTCATTGGATCGCTTTGTAAAACGTATTATTTTACAAAATATGAGTTCGAAAAAATAATGTGTGTCCAAGAAAACAGGATCATGTTTTCATACTACATTCGGTACAAAAGCTTTTAAATCGATCGGAAACTATGTTTGGCCAAGATTGTACCTCTCATCGGAATTTTCAAACTATAAATCGAGGAATATGCGTTTATTTTGGCTAAATATGTAGTTGGTTTCATTTTCAAACCAAGAACCAAATTGTTCCTTGATTTATTGTTTACAATAAATTGATAGGTCGAACTGAAGAAAAAATGTTAATTTGATCTTAAAGAATCAAATCATGACTTTATAGTGATATTTAGCGTCATAAACGTCTTTTTATCCAAGCGGTGAACTAAAATTGATTTTTTCAGACTTTTCACGAGTTTACGTTTTTCCCATTTTAACAATCCAATCATTTCAATTGAGTTTACCGTGGATAACTCGAATGATATCCGTTTTGGAAAAAAACATTTTTCTCCAGAAAAGTCTTGGATTTGGATTTTGAGGAACTGAACAAATTATTGGTTCTTTCATTGCTTATAACAAATTGTGTGATAGAGTATACTCTAATTTCTTTTTACTTCACGTGGCTTGACCCCAAATAATGAATTGGCACCACTTCTGGGTCATATCAAGCTTCTTTTCACATTACACGACATAATGCTTTTTTACCGATTATTTTCCTGTACCTCCTAATATATGTATATTGAAACTTTACAGACAGTTACCAAAATAACTAACCACATCAGGTTACTACTCTATAATAATGTTGTTTTTGTCCTCAGAATGAATTTAATTCGAAATCAGGTTAAAAATAAAACTTATTTGTATGTTCCTTTCCTTGACTAGCAAATAATAGGGTGGAATTATAATACAAGCATCATATATGTTATCCTTTCATGTGAAACTTAAATGAAATGACTTTTACGAATTATGATAATCCGATAGGCTTAGGAGCTTCTAATTTGGATATTAAAGAAAATTATGGTAGACCATAACATGTTTAATAACTTTGTTTACATAATTTACATATCATTGAATATTCAACATTTCAGCCAAACTATCTTATTTCAGACTCTTCTTTGGAAGTTAGGTTACTCGGAAATACAGTTTACTGCTATAAGTTACAATTGACCTGTTTCCGTATTCTAACGTAACTCCAACCTTTTTTAGGCTAGTTCGCAGGGCTCTCGCCGAGAATGGAAGTTTTAAAAATGTATAAGCAATGCAAAATAAAGTCCGTCTGCGAATCTCACTCAATGGGAGGGCATTGTTCTATAGCTGAATTTCATCATATTCAATGGGAAGGCATTGGTCTATTGAAGTGATGTCATCATTTGAGGCGACATCACAAAATGGAATATGGTAATATACAGTATGATAAATTATAATGGATCGAAGCATGGAAAATTGTCGATGATACTCCATGCTATTTCAATTCGCTCTAATTTGTGACGATGGAACTTTCTAAGTTCACGGTATATCTTGGTGCAATACTTAAAACCATTTAATTTCTGTAGATGATTAGAAACATATGAATATATGAATATACTCATTCATTCCATGTTGACTTTTGTCAGTTAAAATGATCTCTCTGGTCTAGATCGATCAGTAACGTCACAAACGTATAGTTCCAGGCAGCTGTTTCGCTCTTCTCATAGATCCCATCACTGGAACGAGCAAGTTTGCAACGTAACTGAAGGGAATCTGATGAAGGTAATCATAACCAGCCTTCAACGAGGTGACGAAAATATCTCACGCCACCTATGAATAGATAGATGTCTCACTAATAAATCAAGCAATGTATCACATTGACAGATTTCTCGACACAAACAAAAATAACTAGGAATGTCAGACCACTTGAGTGCGCCAGATGGTGACACCAAACAAACAAATGAATATATGAATATACTCATTTATCTCATGTTGAGTTTTACCAGATAACAATGATGAAGTTTTTCTAGTCCAGCTCGATCTGTAAGGTCACAAACTCATAGTTCCGGATAGCTGTTTCGCTCTTCCCACAGAGCTCAACAATAGAACTTGCAAGTTAGCAACGTCGCTGAAGGATCTCTGTTGAAAAAAGTCATAACCGGCAAACAACGTAGTAAAAAGACCAAAAGTATCTCACGCCATGATGATGATCACAGCTGTTGAATAACTATGTTGAATGAAGTCAGGTTTCAAAGAAAGAAATTGATGATTCATCGTAACTCTATATCAAGTCATAACCAGCCTTCAATGAGGTAAAAAGACCAAAATATCTCACGCCAACCATCTATAAATAGATCTGATCGATCTGGACTGGGAAGACTTTATCATTGTTATTCGGCAAAACCAACAAGAGTTGAATAACTATATTCATATATTCATTCGTTTCTAATTATCCTAATCGGTTTGGATAGGTGTCGCCATTTGGCGCTTCAAGTTGTCTCACATACCCCGTAGCTTTAGTAATGTTCGAAATATCTATCAATCTTCAACAGAGATTCTTCAGTAACGTGGCCAACTTCGTGGCTCGTTCCACTGATAAGCTCTATGAGAAGAGCTAAACAGCTATCTGGAACTATAGGTTTTGTCACGTTTGTCACTCCGCTCTAGCACCGGTCATTGCCGTTGTGTGATCATGTGCGTGGAATTTTCAAGGAAGGGTTTCCAAATGTTGGTGGGGTAATATGCTGAGTCACGGTTTAGATTATTTGGATGTTTTAGGATTTCCATCGCTTGAAGCATGTTTCGCTGAGAGGAGTTTGGGGCTCGGGCTAGGCTTTTGGTATTCTTGAAAAGAATTTGATGAGACGTGTCAAACTTGTTTTCCACCTGTGCTGATATACTGGTGTCACGAAGCCTTGTACAGCGCTCATGTTCTCTCACACGAATAGCTATTGTCCGATCTGTATCACCAATGTAGATTTTACAGAACAGGGAATGCTATGAACATCGTCTAAATGGATAGGAGGAAGAAGATCTTTGATGCATTTGTAAAACTGAGATAGTTTTGGAACTGTGGAAAACCTAGTAGAAATATCATGATTATTGAGGATTTTGGAAATTCGATCTATCTGTTTATATTTATAAAAGATAGGCAGTGGATAAAGCAGGCGGGGGGAAGGGGTTGTGGCTCAGATTGTTTTGAAATTTTAGGCGAAATGTATTTTTTCATGACTTTTTCGATGTTATAGTGGGAGAAAATAGTTGATAATGAGACAGATGTTTCAATTTTGGTTTTGATTGAGGTTACGATAAGTTGACAGCTCTGTGAGCCAAGGAGTCAATGAGAGATTTCTTTTGGACAGGGTGGTGGTGATTCAGGCCATTGAGGTATCTATTAGTGTGAGTGGGTCTTCAATACACTGAATGTCCCAAAGTACCGTCAGTCTGTCGACCAACTAATACGTCTAGGAACAAACCTTTCGATTGAACTTCCACGGGGAAAAGGATATTGAGATGTAATGAATTTAAATGATTCAGGAAAGGAACAAAATTTCTGTGACCATGTTGCCAAATAGCAATAGTGACGTCGACATATCTGAACCAACATCTCGGCTTGAGAACAGCTTAGTCAAAAGCGTCTTGCTCAATAGTTTTCATTAAGATATTAGCTATGACCGGAGAAAGTTGTAAACCCATGGTAGCTCTCGAGGACTGCTCGTAAAACTTGCCATTGTACGAGCAGTCTTCGAGAGCTGCCATGTGTTGTTCACTTCCTCCGTTCATAGCTAATATCTTCATGGAAAGATACTATTAACTCATCTGTTCTCAAGACGAAACGTTGGTTCAGATATGTCGACGACACTTTTGTTACTTGTCAACATGGTCGCGGAAATATTGTTCTCTCCCTAAATCATTTAAATTCATTACATCCCAATATTATCACCATGTTTGCATCGAAAGGTTCACTTCCGTTCTTAGATAGAAATTCTAAAACATCCCGATAATCCAAAACGTGACTAAGGATATTACCTTCCCAAGATTTGCAAACCCATCCTTGAAAATCCCACTTCGCAAATGATCACACACCGGAATAAAGGCAGTGAACTGTGTTGCGTGGAGGTTATTTCCTACAATGAATACTGCTACAAAAACTGGTAAGATCAGCTCCAGTTCAACGTCTGAAGACGTTACCTGTAATGGTTGGCGAAACGTCGGTATCAAGTCGTGCTATTGTGAGGCGGAATCCAACCGGAAGCCAAGAATTTTCAACATAGTAACATACGGAGATTATCTCCGAGGACGTGATGGTTCACCTTTCAGCCTCACCAGCATTTGAAACATAACAATGTCTTATACCTTTTGCAGTCAGTCAGATACAAATATTCATACTTAATTATGACAACCTATTGTATTATCCAAAATTTGGAATGGATGATGTTCTTAGAAAGTGTCTCTGCAATTCGAAAAAGTTTAATGGAACTATTAGGATGGAGTCGAAAGAATAGGACTGACGCAAAGTTATGCAGCAAAGAGTAAAGTCATTTTGATTATTTCTATTACATTCGGATTATCGACTCTCACGAGAAATTTTCACTTCTGAATCGTTGATGCTTCTGTTTTTCATTTGTTATACTCTGCTTCCCTGTAACCATCCTAGATGATAATCTCCATAATTGGAATATAACAAAAGTCAAAATAGGAGGTCATTTCCCAGACAAGCTATGCCACAAATTCGTGCTGTTTCGATCATAATGTGGTGCGCTCCATCTTGTTGATAATACAATGATTGGTGATTACACTCTTGATCTTGTGTATTCGAGTTCAGTATGATCAATGCGGGCAACAATCCATCCTGCAAAAGTTGCAAATATATCATATCAGTCAAAAATATAAATGCTATCCTCTTGAATCTCGCCTAAACATTGAGTAGGTACAGTGAAAACCAATTATGATTGATATTCATGCGTTCAGTGTGAATTTCATAGTACCGTGAATTTACATGTTCATTCACAATGAAAGTCGCCGCCTTCGTGAATATTATGCTGGAAAGCATTCCTCATTACTTTGCCACTATTCCAGGTCATATTTAACAGGAACAAGACATGAATTGGAATCATTTTCGCTCAATTCTTGTTCAAAAATGAATTCCTGTGCTGGTGATATTACGAATTCTTTGACTTTTCTATAGCATCGTGGGATGGTGAGCAATTTCTCTTTCCATAGATGTTTCCACGGTCGATGCTCATCGGAAATATCGTCTGTTATTCCACCAAGAGCGATTCCAGGTGGGCAGACTAGATGAGCTCAGGCTGAGCATCCTTCCGTTGTCAGGTTCGAGATCAGCAGAACTTCTTTCTACCAGACATCGATTTTGTATCGAACGGTGAAGTTGTGCTTAGGGAAGTCTCACCTGACGTCTATAGCCTCCTTCAAAACAAGTTCCGATGCTTATACCTTCTCTCCAAATACACCACTGTGGCTCATACGATGTTCTACCAAGATTATTAAGACGGAGTGAGCGTCAGCCAACGGAGTCGTTTTTTGAAGCATTAGAATTATCTGGCAAATATATGTTCTGATGTAGCGACCAAAAGGTAAAAAGGAATCCACTTAAATTTTGACACAAACCAGATATGCCAAAATTCACTAGTATAACATTCAAACTTTTGTCAGGTTTGTGTACCTATGCCGCTTCCTTTTTTATGATGTCGACAGATTATTTCCATGACTTTGTAGCTTACTATAATAGTCTGTCCATTTTCAAGATAGAGCGCCCATGAATAAGCAAATGCGGGGTTCACGAGAACAGCATGGTCACATCGCGGTTTGAAATACAAACTGACTTGGAAAAAACATGCAGTTTTTTTTTAATCATTAACAAATTTAATGTAGAGGAAATATCCTCAAATCTGCTAATACGGCACGCTGTTGGTGTGTTTGTCAGTAATATACCTTGACAACGCAACTGAACAGAATGCGGCGCGCAATCTGTATCGGCTTATCGAAAGACGGTGTACACGTAACGAAAGCCTATTAGCCGTCGTAACCCTCCTGGCATGCGCAGCGTACTGACCGATTTCCTAGTATGATTTCAAGATTACAAATATATTTTTATGTGAATGCCATTCATTCTTCTCAATATATAATCATAAACCTCTGATAATCACTTCCTCTTGTCTAATAACAGATTTATCAAAGCTCTGAAAGGCTTTTTATAATAGTACCATAGACTTTTCTCAAATTAAAATGGCATGAATAACGTATTATTATAGTTATTCAATTTCTAGAAACATTGAAATGTTCTGCATCTTACTTCACACGTCAATTCCACAACATTATACCAGTAGTAGTTTCAAATTCGAATCCTCATAATTGGGTCCTCGAAGACCATAAGAACTAGATACTAATATGAATAATGAGTAAACTAGAGCAAAGTTGCGTATTCCAAGTAAATCCTAAGAGATATCCGGAAAAAGTTTGAAATTAGATTTTTATTTTTCCTGGTCTTATTATAAGGATTTTTAAATTGTATATTTTCATCGCATTTTTTTGTTTACTACCTGATAGGATTTCCAGATTTGCCATCCAAAGTTTTGTCGTTTAGCCACCATCAACTTTATTTTTTCTCACGGACGCCTTATTGGATTATTGAAGATTAGAATATACAATATTATGATGTTCCCTCTGACCATAAATATTATCTTTTGGTGTACCTCACGAAAACTTATATAGAACATTGAAATCTGAATATCTTGCTGGTCCAATATTCCCTATTTCTCTCTCACTAAACCTCTCTTTCTTGATACCATGTATGAGCTCATATCAGAAGTCTTAACACTATTTCTATCATATTTGTGATGAAGTTTTATATCATATATCTTTTTCTCCATTCGTAAAGTCCATTTTTACAAACAATACGGGACTCACAATTTATCAAAATGTAACGTGTGACAGATTAGAAATCAATATTGAAATTTCGAAGTCAGAGCTCATCAAAGTAAAAAACATCTTTTTTCTATCATTTCGGAATTTTGAAAACTTAAATGTAACTCGATAAACATCATTGAGGTAATAAAAGGGTTCATCCAAAACTCTTATACATCAATAGGTATATAGTAAGAAAAACTGATCGCGCGATAGCAAATCAGAAAAAGCTATCATGTAGATGGAAAAAGTAGCAATGTAAATGTCAACTTTATTTTGAAATCCTTCTTATAATGAATCCAACAATTTTTTTTATCTCGTTTCTTCTGGATATCTCCGAATACACTCGGTATTTTGAAACTTCCTCTACAGCGTATTGTTATTCACACAAATTTACATCTTTGCCATAATCTGAAAATGATGATAAAAGATAAACTAATTTAACCGTTCAATTTTGTAAATTAGTAATATTCAAAGTATGATGTAATGGACGCGAATCTTAGTATATTAATGCAGTTCAAATTTAGTTATGTTGTCCGAACGGCAACATCTCATTTATTTGGGTTGTAGTCACCTTGAGCGTTCTCTCTGATGTGTAACTAGAATAGAAGTAGAAGTCGACGGTATAGGATTGGCTCAACTGGTTGATAGTCTGAACACTGTAAATCTTTCATTCGGTATCTGTAGGTTCGAATCTCTGCGCCGAATTTCCTTCAAATCATATCAGAAGGCCTCGTTGAAACTTGACTGCAAAATACGAAATATGCGCAACAACATAGCATGAGCCATAGTCAAAGTATACCAGGTCTGCCGGAGCCTCCCTTCTACTCTTTTTAAAATTTTAGTGCAATCTGATTGGTCGTTTATTTCGTTTATTTAATGTTATAGACGAGGACATAGTATGATGTTGTTAAGTGTCGGCGACGAGCTGATGAGAGCAAGGCTGTGATTGGAGGAGCTGGGTGACGTCACCCAGCGCGAGAAACGATGGAAGGGAGGCTCCGGCAGACCTGGTATACTTTGACTATGGCACGAGCGGTGGTTATGCCAGTTCATACATTCATCATTACACCAGTGACACATGCCAGTTCCAACGGCAGAGATGACAGTTCATCGTTCGTCATACACCCGCCATCACTATTCATACACACGCTATAATACCAGACATTTCTCCATCCTCAGGCTCTATGACCCAAGATAGAATCATTCCATAACCTCATATATCATGCTTCATAGTTCTATGATATATCTAGCAGTGCTCCCAACCATTCGAATGTGACAGGAGGATAGTAATAAACTCCGTTAGACTTCGCCGCCAATTCCTCTAAGCCTCCCAACCTGTAATACAGTGACCTGCGAAATCAGCGCTCTCTAGATGACCTGGCAGCAAGTAGCTCCAGTTCTCTCAGCCTGTAATAAATGACCTGTGACCTCAGCTCCCTCTAGACTTAGCGCTCAATTCCTCTAGACCTCTCAGCCTGTAATACAGTAACCTCTCGACTTGTGGTACAGTGACAGTGCTTATCACGGTATAGGAAAGGGTGGTAGTGCATCTCGCTTCATGAAAATGAAGCGATTATCGGACCGATTCGTGTAGACTCCACAAGGTGGCGTTACTATCGGGACCCGCATCTTCCAATGTTTTAATGGGGGAGGATTGCTGTTAGCATGTTTACAGTCAGAAGTCTCTAGCGCTTCAGACTTCGAGATTTTCACTTGGCCTATCGAAATAAAAAGGTTCTAATTGTATAAAAACACAATTGAATGAACGCCAGACGTCCTATGTAATTAGCTATGAACGTAATCATTTTGACATATGCCTCGAGGAGCTCGCTGTGCGTGAGTTAGAGTTTATACATTTTATTTCGATCTTGTTAATTTGGGGCCAGTTCCGTGCCCCGTGCGTCCGGTGCCAGTTGTAATAAAATGTTTTCGGCTATGGGCCGCTAGCTTTTACCCGTTTCGTGTATATTTTAGTCGCAAGAAAATTCCCTTTGCTACGTTGCACGTTAGACGAGCGTAGCTGAGACCTGAGAGTACCTGCTTCTATTTTAGTTGAATTTTCCCATTTAAACGGAATTTTTGGAAAAAAGAAGGGCCGTTGGGTAAGTATCGCGACTAAATCTAACTACATGGAGCGAAAACGATACGCAAAAGGCCCTCGTAAAGAAGTTCTATGTTCCTAACTTTTGCACTCTTCCAACTCGCGAGCTACGGGCTTCTCACGTGAACGTCATTCCATTTATCGAAAATTAACTATTTTAAAACCGTTTTCGACCCGGTTTGTATCTATTTCGACCTTTTAAAAGGTTCAAAGTTAACATTTCGACAATTTTTATTACTATATTAATTTGTAGTTCATTATTGTTTTACAACTAAAATAAATAGGTATGAAATTTGTAGGTTATTGATGATGTCAGTGTGACAGTGACATAATTATTTCAAAAGTAAAGTAAGACATCCCGGTACATAGCGTAGGTTCGGGACCCGATCGTAGCGACGCCGTGCGGATTTATAACGCACCGGGAAAGTAAAAGACTCACTCCTACCACGTATTAAAATAAACGAGATGCACTACCTGCCTATCCTATACCGTGGTGCTTATCAACATCTGATAAGAGCCGTAAGTGACTGTCTGCCCCAAAGCACCGCCAGACCTACTTACCCACACCGTCAAAACAATAAATACAGTCTAACCTCAAAACCAATTATTTCATTTGATTTTTATTGTAGAAGAAGTTAACCCCCAAAGAAACTTCATCCACTTTCAGAACACTTATTTTTTCTAGTTCATTTGTGATTATTCTTTATTATTTATCTTATCCATCCTCTTTACATTACATCTTGCTTTCTAGATAATCGAACATCATATTATTCAACCTTTCATTGCACTGAATTCATCAATTTTTGAACTTCGATAACCCATTGACAAAGCGTATCGTTTGAAATAAAACAAGAGATTTTCAATGATCGCTTATGATGCAATGAAATCCCCAAAAATCGCAGTTGATTTGATTTATCTGCTTGTCACATCTTCCTGATGAAATTTAAAATCAGTCATTCACTGAGCAGAATATTGTTAACAAATCGTTGTAAATTCCTAGGTAATTACGACAAATTTGCCCGCGCTTTCAAGAGAAGCATCTTGTCGTAGACTATTATTCTTTGATACGTTTCCAATGGCCCTACCGGAGTAACTCGCTGGAGGCCTGAGGACACACGTCAATTTGGGAATTTTCTATATCGCGAATTGAAGGAGATGACGGATACTGACATATGCATCATAACTGTTCCAATTTGGATATACAGCTATCCTCACCGGCATCAATTCTATATATATATATATATATATATATATATATATATATATATATATATATATATATATATATATATATATATATATATATATATATTCTTTTATTGATATTCTTGAACCATTTGTAATATGTGTATGCTTTCTTGGTATATTGGTTCGTATATATACTGAAAATAAAATGAAATAAAAATTTTTATTTCATTTTATTTTCAGTATATATACGAACCAATATACCAAGAAAGCATACACATATATATATATATATATATATATATATAGCACTTTAAAATTTCAAAATACTCAGGCCTTTTCGCCTCCTAATCTGTATGCATTCAACTCGTACATACAAGGTCTTGAATATGTATTACTTTTATATAGTCGATTCACTTCGTATAATAAAAATATGACAAATTGAGTAATAGCTAAGTCTTTTCAACTAGAATTAGATACATGACGTGGTTGTGCCTAGAACGACGTGAGAACTGTCCTGTTATTTAAATGTGGTTTCGTTATAATAAATTGTCGTGAGAGCATGATTAATTGACAAGTGTTTCCTTAGTATATTAAAGACCATAAAGTTGCAAATATGATGATTAATGTTTCAGATAAGGGTTGTCATGACGGCAACAATAAATACATGTATGATCAACTGGCGTTTACCGTTACACGACGTAGTTATTTATATTGCGATAAATTCTGTCATATATCCACCCACACTACACTACTACCCTCAATATTCAACTACAATCAAATCATGTTTTATCGAAACATGAAAACCTGCTGTGTTCATAAAACGCAAATTATTACAATCAAGGTTTATCGTCAAACAAAAACAAATTCACGGTTCAGATAATCATGCAGGTTAATAAACCGTTATAATTGAATGGATGCTAGAAAATTGAACCGTATTCAACTGAAGAATACAGTATACCCCAAATGAGATTAGTTTGATAGCTCGACACTGGTCACTAGTGCGAACGCTCAGTTTCACGGATCTGCTTCCTACATTTTATACTACTCCATTATCATATCCGTTGTTTTTCATTTCATACAGGATTATATTTGATATTGCTCCAACCGGTTTTCTTCGGAAGTAATAGTTGGAATGTTTAAAACATCTGGTTCAATTTGACTTGGCAATAAGAAATTGACTTGAGTTAATTAGTAATTTTCAATTGTAATATAATGGATTTTCAACAAGTGAAGAGCATTCAATGCAGTGGATGAATAACACCATTTCCGTGCTAGTAGTCAATAAACAAGGCCTCAGTTACTCTAGGTCGAACAGTAAAAACAAGTCTGATAATCCCAGATAACTGTTTCGCTTTCTCGTGAGGTCATCAGTTGAACGAGTAGGACGGTGATGTCGCTATTCGATAATTTCTACCAGAAGCTCAGAAACACCATATACCAGAAGATAAACGTCCCACTGAAAGAATCATTCACAGTCCAATTCATTGACTCTAAGGTCTCAAGCGTTTCAAAGGAACGATCTTCGAATCAGTGCGCGTAAACAGGATAAATTTAATCTAAAAACATTCATTTTGGGCGAGGGTATTATTATAACACGTGAGCTCCGGTTAAACAGTTCATTATTTCTACAGAAATGCGTGGACACCGAATGTGAATTAAGTGGTTTATTATACACGGTAATGAATGTGTAGTGACTGTTATAAACGTTTGTAATTCCGAATAAGCTCAGTTATTCCAATAAATATTCACTCCAAAATTTTCATTCATTCCGAATAACTTACGTGGCAAAAATGGGGATTTATTAAATTAACGCATCAAAGTCTGAACAACCTTATACGTAAAAACTGCGTACAACCAAAAAAACGTTCCTTTCCGAGCAGCGGAGGAATTAGTGAAGCAACATGAGCGCGAATCTTAGATATAAAAAGTAACGTCACTGTCAAGCATTGTTTGGGGTACGAGGGAGAAGGTCAAGGCACTTGACCAGAACTTCGGGAACAACTGCATTCCGTGATTTGTAAGTGGTAATGTTTGCGTGATATCCTATAGCCTGTTAGTTAGTAAATTGTTACATTGTACAATTGAGTTAACCTTGTCACAGGTTTGACTGCGCATCGATTAGGTTCACGTTTCGAATCCACTTGTAAATTGGAAGATTCACATAACTGTACGGTGTCCAAGAGTGTGTATGTTTGAACGAAAAGGGCGTCTTTGATATATTCGTGAACGCTGTGTCAATCCCGGAAGTATAAGTATATCCTAGACGGCCAAACCATCAACTGCTTGGGTATGCTGTGTTAATCCCGGAAGTATAAGCTGGGGTGGTTGTGTGTTCGATTATGGTAATAACCCTTGTGCCATATGTGAAGCTTCGGCAGTGGGTAGAGGGGTTATTGCAGATACGATAGTTGAGGTTTGTGCATGCTGTTTCAATCCCGGAAATGTCAACCCTAATTGTCTAAGCTCTGAATATGTGAGGTGTATGAAAACTGATACTGTCATACAATCAACAAGGAACCCGTTGATAGCATAGTACTGTGAATAGTAGAACGACTTCGACAGAATAAACTCACTCAAGTTGATTATCCAAATATACCGTAAAAATCTGATATCGTACGATCGCAAACATACTACAGACCAATATTGTCCGATCAGTTCATATTTTCAACGTTCCATATATCGTGGTGTGTTGGGAACATTGCAACTGATAACGCTACTCGAATAATTACTGTACGCTCGGTTATTGCTCTAGCAACTGCTTGGTTTGTGTATTTCGTGAATGGTAAATATAAATCATTCATCAACCGATTCTGTATTGTTGGATAGAAATTAAAGATCGACCGTATCGTAAAAATAGATATGTTGTAACCGTTTTTCTTTTACCGATTGGGCTTCTTTGCATTTCCACCTGAACTGATTGCCTGTGTCAAATACCCTTCAATTGCATTCAATAATTATCATCTGAGTGTACTTCTTTGGATTATATTTAATATTAGGAATTCCCCGTTTTACCTAGTTCTTTCTGCTCCATCTTTCAATGAACTGAGTTATAATCAAGTATCAGTGGTAATTAAAGCCTACAACTTTGATACTGTTCTTCAGCTCGAAGGGCCCTGGCTATACTTCATATTAGCTACCCTAGGGACGAGACTATCTATAGATAGCACTGTGACGAGCTTTGAGGACCATAGCAGAAGTCCTCAAGGAGGAGTAATCCTTTAGAAAAATCTGGCATACGAGGAATTGAAGTTTACCACAGTGAGTAGTTCAGCGCAAAAGTGACAAGGCACGTCATAATATTAACATACAGAAAATTCGTGAGATTTCCTGTAAAAGAAGACAGGAAACACTTTTCGGCCGAAAATTAATGACATAGAAACGTACCGTACCGTCATCGTCCTCTAGACGTTCCGGTCAGAAATTCGATCTGATAATGTTTTCTCGGTGGCGAGCAAAGAGTCCTATATATAGAGTAGACAACTGAGCCTTTCACTGGTATGTTAACGGACATTCTGTCCTTCTCGCCTATGCACTGCGCTCTCACTCGCACGATGTGCGCGTTATACTTATTCTTGTATTCTTATGCTCTTTGTGATAGAAGGGGAGACCGTGCGAGTGAGAACGCACTAACATGTGCGAGGAGGACAGAATGTCCGACTAAATACCAGCTCTTTCCTATGCTCAACACACTACTGAGCTACTCCATATATAGAACTCTCTGGTGTTGAGTCGATCGTGCGCCGGATAGCCGGTTCTTCTCCCAGTGTTAATATTTTCTACAAATCTATAATTTACAATTCTCTCAGATCTGTGAATCGGTGACAATCGTCATGATACGTTTTGTTACACAAGAAAATGCGCAAGTGGGGAGAAGGCGCCGGTAAGAATATCACATTTATGTCTTATTTTATGTCTTTATGTTTTTATGCCATAAGAACTGAACATTTTTCACTTTTAATTTTAGAAAACATATTAGTAAATTGATTAGATGACTTTCGAAAATATTACATGATTCTTCTTTTGTCATCAACTAGTTCTGTGCAATATTAGCCTTGAAATTTTCTTTTTCCAATTATAGTCGTGTACCCGATAACGTTTTCATGTTTTCACTCCTCGTCATCTTAATCCAACAATATGGCAATAACGCAAAATTCTCTGCTTTTAAAATTCATAGACCATTCTAGCCATGTAAATACAATGTTTCTCCTGATTCTACAACTGTGGGACCATAAATATATAATTCACCAAGATATACAGTAATACTTTTATCACTCACTCCCACATTGATCATTGAATTTCAACAGGAGGGTACTGCTACCTGTTAGCCTTAGAGATCGTGACCCCTGTTTCATAAGATAGTTGATTCACTTAGTAATTTTGCATGGTGGTATCTTTCGGATAAGTAAATAATGGATTGCAAGTCTGTCTTCTTGCAAGATCCTACCAATATACCTAATTAAAAGGCAATTAACATTTCAGCGTGAATCAAACACGCATCTTAGGTATGGACATTATTCAAAAATACCCCAAAGTACATCAAAGTTGTATTTTTGAATACTTTCTATACCTAAGTATAGAAAAAATCTTGTTCCTTTCCTCATTCATCATTCAAATTTATTACATCCCAATATGCGTTATCCATGTAAACTGAATCGAAAAGTTCACTCCCATTCCTAGATGTAATAGTTAGTCTATAGACTGACGGTACTTAAGGTAATGTGTATCGAAAACCCACTGACACCGATAGATACCTCAATGACTTTTCTCACCATCGCTCTGCCCACAATCAATGTTCCATAAGCTCCTTGGTTCACAGAGTTGTTGACATATCCCAACCCCAATTCTTCAAATCATAATTGAGACACCTTTCATCTGTCCTATTGTCAATTAATATCTTCCATTATAACATTCAAAAAGCAATAAAGAAATATACTTCGCCTAACATTAAAATAAACCTGAGATACACATCCCCACACCTCCTATATATTATGCCTATCTTCCATATATTGGAAACATAACACATCGAATTTCCAAAATTCTTAAGGAGCATTATATTTATACTCGTCTGTCCACACTTCCAAAACTATCTCATATTTACAAACCTATCAAAGATCCTCTCTCTCCTCTCCATTTAGGAGGTGCTCATAGCATTCCTTATTCTAGCGATAGAGTCTACATTGGTGGAACGGGTCGTATAGTAGCTACCCATATGAAAGAACATGAGCGCTTTTTAAGGCTTCGTTGACACCAGTAATAGTACTTACGGGAGATCAAATCTTTTCCAAAAATACTGAAATCCCAGCCCGAGCCCCAAACTTCTATCAGCGAAAAATTCCTGAAATGATAGAAATACTAACACATTCAAATAGTCTAAGCCATGACTCAGGATATTATCTTCCCAACATTTGAAAGCTCATCAGACATATCGTCGAAAATTCCACTTCGCACTTCACACAACGGCAGGGTCACGTGCTAGAACGTTAATCGCCGGAATGAAGGCGATTGAAATAAGTGTAGGTACTGTGTAGCGTGATGAGTACCGCTACAGAAACTTCTGGAGGTGATTATACACGGAAAATTTAGAAAATGTCATATCACTATTATGTCAAAATATGCTACGACGCTATAAAGATGGGGCTAAAAATGGTTTTCGTTTCATATCTCAGGAACCAATCTTTCAATTTTGGTAATTCAACTATTATCAATGAGAGAATTTCTTATACCAGGAGCGGCGCTACGCGGCATCTGCAATACATTTCCTGCTTCATTTTTATTCGCACCATTTTTCTATTTGTATATTTCGAGTTAATTTAGCCCCAAAAAGGTATTCTTGATAAATTTTAAAGACGAACCATTTGCAGGAAAACCGATTTAAGATCGTCGTTCAATCACTTATTTGAAAGAATAAATCAATTAGGTCAACAGAATAAACTATTCAAAGGAAGGTTTGAAACTTCAGGGTGAGATTTACGTCATAGCATAGCAGTCAAG
Source organism: Endomychus coccineus (assembly GCA_958510875.1). Classification (NCBI taxonomy): domain Eukaryota; kingdom Metazoa; phylum Arthropoda; class Insecta; order Coleoptera; family Endomychidae; genus Endomychus; species Endomychus coccineus. Next base: position 74,400,912 of record OY294068.1, read on the forward strand.
TTGACTTGACTTTTAGTTTTGTTATGAAGGGCCACATGAAAATTCCCATGCATGTTTTGAAGCAAGATTTCAAAACTCGTCGCTTAAATGGTGAAATATATTAGACTTTCTTTGAGAAAGACTCTTCAGATCTTATATATAATTAGATCCTGGGAAATAGTGTGAATTGTGCATTAGGATAATTGAATTTAATTCTAAGAATTAAACTAAGACTGCTTTGGAAGACAAAAGGAAATATTACTTTGGTATAGGTCTAACTGATCATTTAGGATATGATTTTGGGAGTTTTTGGAACCTCTATAAATCTTTATTGATTCTAACGTATTTAATTTGAAACCTTTCGTTTGATTATGTAAAATGGATACGCTATCTAAATTAGTAAAAGTTTTACTTGTTTGTTGAAAATGGTTAGCAAAGGTTGAGTCTATTTTGTCTAGTCTGAAAGAACGCACGAACATCTTCTTGGTGTTGAGGCTTAACATTACGACAATTTCTACCTTTATAAAAGTTATTACACTGGGCAAATGATTGTATGAACTCTAAACTTAAAATATTTATTGGTTTTATCTTTAGCATTGTAAATAATATGACAGTTTAGTTTGTGTTCTGAAACTGATTTTAAGATTATGGTGCCATAAGCAAAATTCATTTCTCTGACGTATTTTGGCACCGCAAGCAAAAATATTGATAACATTTTACCACGTCATAATCTTAAAGTCGGTTTTCAGCCGCAAACTAAACTCTGCCATATTATTTATATAATGCTGAAGATAAAACCAATAAATTCAGTAAACCTTGAGTTTATAAGCTAATTAGCCCACTGTGATAACCTGATAACTACTAAATAGGTGGAACTTGTCGTAATTTTAAACTGAGATACTAAGAACCGTTTTTTCAGATCCACCAAAACAGACTCAATTATAATTATATGATTCGTTTGATATTTAATAAAGTACCGTAGCTCTTTATTGAAGCATTTCCGAACATATGGTGTCGTGTTGTTTCTGTCGAAGGACCACCCTGTTAAGGGAATCAAGATACGAAGATATTTTTCCAATTGAAATTCAATCATTTCATATGATAAGCTTCAATGAAACCACGAGATACATAAACTGTGACGAAGTCGCGCGTGGTACGCAGGCCAACCTACTTGACTGACCGCTCATACGAGACTCGCTCTCTACTCAACTAGCTCTCCCACTCATTCCCTGGTTACCACGTAGGCATATACATCAGAACAGGTGATATGGAAAGTTTTTCTTATTTTTTGTGTATAATGACCTCCTCAAGTTTAGATATAAATTTCCGGACATCCTGTTTACGTAAGCAACACAAAACAACGTGACGTTTTGCGATACGAACGCGCACTTGTCGTTGTCAAAATGAAACGCTGTCCGAGCAATATTCCGCGACGATGCTCTCGCCTAAAGTTCCTTTTGGAAATTTTACTGTCGCCCAGGTATGAGCACCTACCTATAGGTACCGCAGTGAAACTTAGTATCGCTGCGGCTGCGATATCGTTTCCGTTGCCATATCGTTTCCGTTGCCATATCACGCCGGTGTGGCGGATCCTTAATAGTAGATGATGATGCTTCCAAGATATTGAAACGTTCAAGAAAAGATTTTGGATTCTGATAACGTAACAGTTTAATTATAAAAACCGTTATTCACTATTTCGCCATCCATGATATCAATTTTTTTACACATGGGTTCCTGATGTAACAAATTGCTTTGACATTCTTTAATATTATTGCGCTTCATGTATGTTCACATTTTTCACCTATCATGTACAACGTGACTTCCATTAGTATTTTCTATTACGTTCGATATTCCTTGTTTTATATGATATTCAAATATCAAAAACTCTGCATTCCGATGCAATAATACTCTATTTGGCCTAGAACTGCGGACATATAGGTAACATTCAAACTGTTTGTCCGAACTATCTATATAAATCTCCTGGAGAGGATGGGAACTCCATCCTACTCCAAAAGAGGCAAGACATTCTTATACCATTCGTTTGTATACTTTTTCGACATATACATACTTAGTGGCAAATAGGGCGAGTCATTTATATACCCAAGGTGGGTAGAATAAATGACACGACGCCCAAATCATACCGACGAATTAGTGTAGCGTGCTTCCTGATTGAAACCACGGGAAAAACTAGTAGGCAGATACATGACAGAAAACCTCCTCAACGAACGCCAATAGGCGTATCAGCCCAGTAAATCAACAGATTTGGCACTGAATGAATGATCTTAACAGATTACTGACAAAATCTCTCGAGGATAAAGAGATAGCCATAGCGACGTTTGTCGACATCGAGGGTGCTTTCAACAATGCATCAACAAAGTCAGTTACCAAGAAAAAAGGTTTCATCCCTCCTGTGCCAGTGGATAAACGCCAGTCTGAAAAGAAGGGTAATCATAGCATCAATCGGCCAAACCAAAGTCACAGCTCGAGCTGGTAGGGGATGCCTGCAAATATTATCACCTCTTCTGTGGGATATCCTGGTGGATGAACTATTGATAAGGCTAGCATTCAAAAGCATTCACTGTTCATGGTATGCCGACGACCTTGTGGGTATCGCAATGTCCAAATGCGCAGGAACAGTATGGGAACTCACTCAAGCGGCTCTTAACATAATAAACAAGTGGTGCCAAGAGGAGGAACTTATCCTCTTAAAACCACTGTAGTCGTTTTCACCAGAAAGTAAGTAATGAGAGGACTGAACTCACCAGCTCTATATGAGGTGGAAGTTCCAATTGCACAAGAGGCAAAATACTTGGGAGTTATCTCTGATCACAAGCTGACATGAAATCAACAACTACAGAAAACAATACAAAAGAGTACGATAGCTCTCAACCTATGTAGAAGAATGTGTGGGAAAAACTGGGGGCTACAACCAAAAATGATCACATGGCTATACACCAGGGTCATCAAACCCATGATAGCATATGACTAGGTGGTATAGTGCCCAAAGAATCAGCAGGTTGGGGTGATCTGGAGGCGGAGGAGCATTCAAAGTCAAGCTTACCTGGCTGCCATGGGAGCTATGAGAGCAACCCCAACAGCGTCTTTAGAAGTCTTGCTGAACATACCGACACTTCATATTCACATACAAAGCGAAGCCAGGTCAGTCACTAGTAGATTGGCCAGAGGGCAAGCGCACATAAGTTAATTGCTGATGTACAACGAGCTATACAATGAGTTGGAAACCGACCTCATAATAGGGATGCCATCGGATAAGTTCCTTCACAAATACAGCTTCGAAAAAAACTCCGAAATAATCATAACAGGCAGAGAGGCATGAAAAGGAAGACCTCCAATGAATGCAGAAATGGCCTGTTACACAGATGGCTCAAAAACCGAGGAAGTTGCAGGAACAGAAATATGTATAGCCAAATCAAAGACAAGAATCTCACAGAGTTTGGGCAAACAAGTGACGATATTCCATGCAGAAGTTGCTGCAATAAATCATTGTATCAAAGAGCTATTAAGGCAAGAGTTTCAGGAAAAAACCATCATCATATACTCTGACAGTCAAGCTGCTATAAAAGCAATTCCAAAGATGCTTAGAGATCCTACAAGAGTTGAGCAGTCGAAGGAGAATGTCTTCAGCCTGAGTACCAGGCCACACAAGCTACAAAGGCAACAAAGAGGCTTCTTTGGTTATAATAATGTTTGAATAATTCACGACAAATGTTCGAGTGCTAATTAATTAACTAAATGTGGTTTTGAAGCTGCGGTATTCAGTGTGATAATATTTATGGCGTTGCTTTATAACTGTCCGTATGTGCTCAGCCAATAAGTAATGTGCTTTAATAACAGCATACGTAGGTACGTTATGCATAATAATTATTAATGTGTCGGGGTGATTAAATTTGTAGGCACAATGTAAGTACTACAATACGCGAAACTCACCGATATTCTGATACAATTCAGCTTATCCATGTAGATAACCAATGAATAGATCTCTAACCACAATTTGCATTTTCTCAAGCTCAAGCTCCATTATCATTAGATATGGAAATGAATTGTATATAATAATATATTATAATGTGTATAAATAAGCTGAGGTACGTCAAAAAGTTAAAACATAGATTGTATGAAAGAATATATCGTAACGTCAGAAATATCATGAAACTTATAGCAATATCAAGTGAATAAAATCAAAAAGGTCATATATAGATTTTTATTCACTGTTTTCATATTTACAAAGCCTTAGGGCTTAAAGCTTATTTAGAATGGTCAAAAATTAATTTTGAATTGAAAACCAAAGAGTTCTATATATAGAGATGACAAGTTGTATCGTTTGTATATAAAGAGAACGTATTTTGGGAGTCCAGCGCGGTTACACTCTCTCCGCGTCCCAAGCGATCGAGTAGACTAGTTTTTGCAAGTGAACTTGGGTGAAGCAACATTGTTTCACACCACAATTTCCGTCGTTCAAGATTTTCAGGAAAGTTGTAAAATAAATAGATAATAATACATAAACAACTAATTCAAAAAACAAGTAGAGCCTAATATTCAAAGTCGTTATGTCATCTCTCCTAGTTTTGATCAACATATTATATATTCAAACGTCAGTAGTTTTTTAGCTCACAAGGCTGATATTCTTTAGAACATTATTTGTTATAAGCCTTACGTAGTCGTTCTTAGTGAAACATGTATCACTGATGATATAGATGATGCTGAACTTTATATTGAAAGGTACCAGATGTTTAGATGTAATAGTACAAGTCGTTATACGGGTGGAGTATTAATTTTTGTAAGGGAAGACGTTGAAGTTAAGTCTAGTAAAACTCATATAATTGACATGGTGTATTGGTGTCTGTTTTTAAAAATCAAAATAGGTAATAATCTTTGGAACATTGGGGGTCTTTATAGGTCTCCAAGTTCCAGTAAACCTATCTTTATTGATGCTCTGGAGGATGTAATAGAAAACAATTTTGCTGATGGTAAAAAATGTTTATTGATTGGTGATTTTAATTTCAATTTTTTTAGTACTGAATTTTATGAGCAGAAAATAAAAACATTATTTAATATGTATGGGTTGGATCAAGTTGTTCAGGATTATACAAGATGTTGTGAAGATGCAAAAACTTTAATTGATTATGTTGTTACTAATTATGATAATGTGAGAGCAGTTGTAAATGAACCTAATATTTCTGAGCATGGCATTATATCTATTAACTTATCTGCTGACTACTTACAATTGCCTGAAAAATCAATTACCTTCAGAAAATTTACAGATCAAGGGTATCATAATATAAATATGCAATTAATCTCTTGTAATTGGAACAATAATTCAGTTAATGTTGATAATATTTTACATGAATTAATTGATAATGTGTCTAAAATTGTTAATGAAATTGTCCCTGAAAAAACAATATATCTCAAAAGTAATTATGTACCCTACTTTGATGATGAACTTAAACGAAAAAGACGTGAGCGTAATAATGCATATTACAATTTTAGGCATTGTGAGGGTGGTCTGAAAGAAGAACGTTGGAATGTCTATAATATCTTTAGAAATCAGTATGTTGTTTTACTAAGGGAAAAAGAGAGATTATATTATGAACAAACTATTGATAACAATAAAAGTAATAGTAAGGAAATGTGGAAGTATCTTAAAAAAATTGTTAAGCAAAAACAAGATGTTGTATCCAGTTGAGATTAATAATCAAAATGTAATTTTAAATAATGAACTAGACATTGCTAACAACTTTAATTTATATTTTGTAAATAGTGTAAATGAAATAACATCAGTTTTCCAAAATATACAGTCATGGACACATGATTACCCTGTTATATCAACTAGTTTCACCGAATTTGTGCCTTTAACAATTAATGAACTAAGAAATATTATATTCTATCTTGATAAAACTAACAAAGCAAAAATTTTAAATAATAGCTTCTTGAAAAACAGTTTTGATGTAGCTGGTTATGCATTATTAAATTTAATTAACACATCACTTAGAACTGGTGTGTTTCCCGATCAATTTAAGGTTTCCACTGTTGTTCCTGTACCAAAAATTAACTCAATCAAAGCTGAAAATTTTAGACCATTAAATATACTACCTACTCTTGAAAAGGTGTTAGAACTATCTGTCTACAACCAATTAACTCAGTACTTTAATACTAATGAATTGTTTCTAGGCAACCAATCAGGTTTTAGAGCTAAACACTCGTGTGAAACGTCTCTACAATTTTCAATAACTGAATGGAAGGATATAATTGATAGAAATCAGTACATTGTTGCGACTTTCCTTGACCTTAAAAGGGCATTTGAAACAATCGATAGAACTATTTTAATTGAAAAATTAAAGTATTATGGGATATCGGGTATTGTTTTGGATTGGATTCAAAGTTACCTACTTAACAGAAGACAAAAAACTAAATTTGGAAAAGAATTGTCTGATGAACTTATGATTGAGAGTGGCATACCCCAAGGTAGTGTGTTAGGTCCATTGCTTTTTATTATTTATCTGAATGACATTAACCACATTTCTGGATCACACTGTATAAATCTTTTTGCTGACGATACATTGGTTTATTGCATACACGAAAATTTGGATCAAGCAGTTGTTGAAATGAATAGTTCTTTAAAAAGCATTGAAACATATTTATTTAATAATAAACTTGAACTAAATGTCAGTAAAACAAAAAGTATGATTGTGACATCATCTTCTAAATATGAACAAATTGCTTGGGCAAATGCTGTTATAAAAATTAATAATACCAACATTGAAAATGTATCCGAAATAAGATATTTGGGTTTTATAATTGATAAAAATTTAAAACTAAACAGTCATGCTGATTATATTTGTAAAAGAATATCCAAAAAACTCTTCTTTTTCTCTCGTATATGTAAGAAAGTGTCTACGTATGCTAGGTTGACTCTTTTTAAAAGTTTAATTCAACCTCATTTTGATTATTGTTCAACTTTACTTTTTCTACTTGGTAAAAATAAAATAGCACAATTGCAAAAGCTTCAAAATCGGGGTATGAGGTTAATATTGGGATGTAGTCGTTACACAGCAATTACACTGATGTTAGATTGTCTAAACTGGTTTTCAGTTGATGAACGTATATTATTTATGACTATGATCTTTATATTTAAGCTTCAAAAAGGATTGCTACCCAATTACTTTCAAAAATTCTTATTGAGAAATAATGAAGTTCATGATTACAATACAAGAAGTAATAACAATTTCTACATTAAAAAAACTAACACTAAATTTGGAATGAATAGTATGTTCCATAAAGGCTTAAATGAATTCAACAAACTACCTCAACTTGTAAAAGAATCTAATTCAGTAAAACAATTCAAGTCATCATTAAAGAAGTATATTAGTGACAGCTCATTGTGATACTTAGCACTCTGTCTTTATTTTTTTTATTTTTATATATATTATATTTTATTATTTTTTTTCTTTTTGTAAGATATTTATACATTTGTAATTTTCTTTGTATATTAGGCTTGCCTACTTAAACAAACAAATAAATAAAAAAATAACAAATAAATAACAAACAAATTGAGGTTAAATCACTCAAAAACAATAATATAAACAAAACGAAATAACGAAAATAACTTTACTCTCTGCAATAGCGTCATAAATGAATAGTCGTCTGCCTCGATCATGCGTAAAGAACGAAAAAAGGGAGACTCCCAAAGTACGGTATAAATCCGACTTGTCATCTCTATATATAGAACTCTTTGTTGAAAACATTCCCAAAAATGGAACACCCGTTTTACCTATTTACCGACAGATGGCCAATTCCAGCCCCTTCAACTTTCTCATTAACTGTTCTATGCCTGTCTTTTCAACAAGTTTGATTAGGTACTTCTGGTTTTCATCAAGAGTCAACATCAAGACAAGTCGACTTGTTTTAAAGTGTTAGAGCTGTTATTGTTCGACATTAACAATTCTGATTTCGTTTGTATAAATAAAATAATGAACTCTACTAAGAATGAAATAATGACCTGTTTTTCGTTTCGGAAGATTCAAACCGAAACGTTTTTTCATTGAGGAAAAAGAATTTATACTCAACTATATTTGTCCAGTCAAAAGTGTGAAAAATAGGGGTCATTACTAAAATTTTATAGACCTGTTCAGGATGGCTTACATGTTAGTGAGAAAAAAAAAGGGGGCCCGTGATTATTCACATTAATAAACAATGAATAACCATTTTCATTGAATAAATGTCTTTTATAACAAATAGAATATCTCTGACTCTTTCAATCCAAGGTTTTTGGTATTTGGTATCAAGGAGTTTTTTGATTTGCTGAATCCGAATGTGAAGTCGAAAAATGAGAAATCTGGCCCGTTTACTCGAAAATTCGAATCATCAAATCTTAATAACAAACAAATTTTTTTCTCGGACTGTGGTATTGAAATGATAAGAGGCCGTGATGTGTCTAGCTACAATTTCCACTAAAAGATGGAAAATTCTGGGAAATTGGTTGAAAATTACGTCGTTTTTCCTTCATATTCCTATCTCGGTCCTCGTTCAACGTGACTAATTATATGTTATCGTGGTCGCTGGGTATTATTTTATGATCACAAAATCAAAACCGTCGAAAGTTTTCTGGAAAATTCTGGAAAATGAAAATTTACCATTTCAATACAACAAACTTTGATTATTTCGTTTTTCGATAAATTCAGTGTTATTGGAATAATAAGGTATTAATTTCACTGAAAGAAGGAAATTTCTGGAAAATTGGTGGAAATTTTCCTTCTTTTGAGAATTACATTTTTTGGAAAAACAAAATAAATAAAGTCTGTATTATAGAAATAATTTCCATTTTCCGGAGTTTTCTAAAAAACTATAGTCGGTTTTGATTTCATGATCATGAAATAATACTACGAAAACATAATTAGACAAGTTAGACGAGGACCGAGGAAGGAATATGAAGGGAAAATGACGCAAATTTTCACAATTTTCCCTTTTCTAGTAAAAGTTGAATCGAAACCATCACGAGATCTCATTATGTCAATACCACAGTTGTTTGTTGTTAAGATTTGTTGAAATTTTATGGGGTTTTCAGCAAACGGGCCAAACTTTTCAGTTTCCGACTTCAGATTCTGGTATAGTGGACCAAAAAAACCTCCTGATGCCAAATTCATCAACTTTGGATTAAAAGAGCCCGAGATATTCCATTTGTTATGAAAGACATTCCATTTGTTAATTGAAAATGCTTTTTCATTGTGTATTAATATCAATAATCAGCAACCTATTTCTCTTTTTTTGACTAACGATGTGTAAGCCATTCTGAACACGATGAAAAAATAATTTCACATTTTCGTGCGCTCTATGAAATCTTAGATGTTTTTCACACTTTTGACTGAACACCATGACCCGACAGACGTATCCGTGATCAAAATTGAATTGAAAATTTACGTGCAATATTTACCGAAAATGGGAGTGTGATTTTGGCGGTGACTCCTTATGTGAGTCAAAAGAATGTTGCTGAATTGGTGGGTATAAGTGGAAGGATGTATTGAAAGATTTCGATAAACGTATGCGGTTTTATAATTGCGTAGAATCGAAACATCAGGAATATCCAACTTTTCCTTGACAAAATACTGTTTTCTGATGAGTCTACATTTCACAAGAACAGATTCGTTAACACGCATAATTTCCAATATAATGCCCAGGGAATCCGAATTTTAACAGTTAAATAGCCAAAACAGATGTAGTATAAATGTTTGTGGAGATATAATTGGGTATCATGTGATTGGGATGTATTTTAGATTCTTGGTGAATCATATTCTTGTTCTTCTTGAAAACGTTTTCTTACTTGAACTGCATTACTCACTAGAGCCAGCTCGATCACCTATCTCAACATAACCTGACTTTTTCATGTGTGTCTATATTAGGATTCTATCAAACAACACCTACAACACCAGAAGATAATAAGGAAAGGATAATGCAGTCTTCTAGGTCCATCACAATTGAAATGCTTAAAAATTGATCATTCAACGGGAAAATTTTGTGCATTAGAGAAATTTCGAGCATCTCTCAGAAAATGTAAATTTGATACTGTTTTTGATGGAAACCAGAAGTAATCTAGCCAGTTGAAGAAGATATGTTTCTTGAAATCTACTTTACGACTAAAGATAGGCATAGGACAGTGAATAGGAAAGTTGAAAGGGATCTAATTGGTCTTTCGTTGGTGAATAGTTCCATTTATAAGAACTGAAAAATTTTTTGAATTTAGAATTAACTTTTGACCACTCTATACAGAATAAATTCCCAAACTTAGTCTACATAATTTTTAGTGCTTAGGCTCTGTGAATTTGACGTTTTAGTCAAATAGTAACTATGAAGGTTCTGAGAATGTAATAAATACAATTGAATCATTTCATTTGAAAAAAATTTAGTAGTCTGTCTAATTCACCAACTGTACATGAGAACAATTCAAGAATATTTGCTTCTCAGTAATCTTGACAGATAACTTCGGAATGAACCGTTAAGTCCTATGTAATATGAGTTATAGAGCTACGACAGTGGTTTGTTGGCTCCTATATATGTCTATTTACAATATTTCAATATTGATTTTTCCATAAATTTCAAGTTCATAAAGGTCACCCACAACCGCACTGTTATTTCACCCTTGTAAAAATTGTATTCTTTAAGGAACGTTTTCAACAATTTTCTTTTATAATTATGCAACCAACATGTTAACATCACTAATTGAACCTGTTATTGCTGAAGAAAACTTCGCTGAACATTTTCAATCAATATGTTACCTACATTTACTAGAACTCTGGAGATGTATTACGTAGTTTTTGTTGGTATTTAGGTTCTTATTATATTACAAAGAATAAAATCAATATTGATTTTGACGTTTATACAACTATCAAAAGTTTAATTTCCACTAATTTATTAAATATTGTAACTATAGTTAACCCAATTAGATCAAATTTCACTAACCATCTACCCTAAGATAATCCTGAAAGGTAAATATTAGGTTAGCTCTTTTGTAGCAAGTTAGTATTTGGCGATATTTGTTCGAAGAACTACACAACAAAGGGGTTAACCTAATATATAACTTTAATGATAATTCAGGGATAGATGGTGAGTGGAATTTTATCTTATTCGGTCTGACCTATCTAGGAATTGAACAATAAACTGATAGCAAATTGAAAATCATTATAGAAATTTAACAAGCGAGAATTATTAAGTATATGTTATTCGTTCAATAAAATCTAACAATTATCATTGAAGGTATGGTTATTCATAATAAAATGTTCTGCAGATTTATCATTATCCCAGCATGCATATTTGAAAATTTTTACCCCTATGCCTATGATGGGTCCGACAAACGTTCATATATAATAATATAAAAGCATAGACTTCAGTAAAGATGTATTGCTTTTAACAGTCATATAAGTAAACAGTTATTACAAATCGCTTGACTGTGTTCTTTACGAATATTTTTTTTATATTTTTTATGTAAGTAAACAGTTATTACAAATTGCTTGACTGTGTTCTTCACAAACATTGTTCTAATATTTTTTACATTGTTGCATAGTTTTTCTTGATAATTTGCAAGGACAAATATAGCATCGTTTATTCATCACTGGTTTGTCATTTTCGTCGTCCTGAAAAAGATTTTTTTTTAAGAAGAGATGGATACATCCTTTTATATCATGCTTAAGTCTAAGTAGTACTAATTCCGTGCAAAGGTCTTTGACGAAACGCTTACGTTTGTGCGTTCGTCCAGCCATCAATGCTGCTATATCAATTTAACTAGAGGGATATTTGTAAAAAATATCTATTGTCAAATTTTTCGTTCAATATTTAACTGGCGCATTCAATGTCTCTACACTATCAATTCAAAAATTCTATTGGGCACCATCGCCTGGCTGCTTTCCCATAGAAATTGTCCCATTCTGAACATTTCTACTCCTACATTCACATATTCAAAAGAATTTGAAATCATTTTTGGGCGGTTTACTTGGCATATACTGTATGAAACTTCAATGGCCTCTCTTAGCAAGCTACTGCTCATCAATTGTAACATTACTGTCAGGAATCATTACACTTTTACATCGTGTTATAAATAGATCCCAAATATATTATATGAGGCTAGCTTGTCAGTTTGTAGTCTAATTTGCCTTGTTCTCCCATCATCGAACTTCAAAAATCATCTTATATATTCAGAACGATATAATGTCCTTGTACATAGGATTTGAACATTTACCTAGAAAGAGCTTCCTTACAGAAACATTTAAATTTTTCAACCCCTGCTAATAGAAGTAAGCCAATGAACCCATTCATTTCATCTAGTTTAATATCCTGCCATATATTTCCCTCCTTATGAAACTATTTCCTTGCTACCGAGTTTGTTCATGAAATAATTTCTTCCAATCAATATTTGTTTAGTTATAAAACTGTTCTAGGCATCTTTCAGAGAAGATAATTGACTTTGCTGGCCCGGCCACAGAACGGATGATGTTGTAGCACCTAGTTTTTACTTGAGGAGATGCAGTTCTATGCCACTTATAACCATTAGCGCCTATCATAGTAGAATCGGCATTGAATTCTATTATTTCTTGATCTTCTCCATATTCTGATGAAGAATCCATTGGTATCTGGCAATTATCATATGTTATTGCGATATTAGGAGATTGTGTGTCATCAGATGCCACACTAGAATTGAACACATCTGAATCAGCCTCTTCAGACCACTGTAAATCGGTTTTTTCGAAATTTTTATCATTTGAACGAACGCTGCGTTTCCTACTACTGGATGGCATTGTTCAAGAATTAATACTTTTGTATAAATTGTGAAATGTACGATCTTATTGTAGTGAGAATATGTGAATTGCTATTATTAGCAAATCAATTATAAAATAACTATCACAAGCAAACAACAAAAATCATTATGCAATATATAATTATTCAAAATTGAAAGACTATATTATTTCGATCACTTAACTCTCAATTCTAGAATTTGCATACACAAAGTGTCACTTACTCACGTTCACTATAAACTTAAACATATGCGCGATAGCTGATCGCCAACGCCATCGGCGTCCGTCTATAGAAAAACCGAAAACAACATGTACGAATATTATAAGGGTCTCGGAGATCCTACGTATGCTATAATGTAGTAGTAATAGAGAGTTTCAAATTTCTGTAGGGTGAAACGTTTCTATGAAATATTTTTAATGTAATGATTTCTATAAGTATGCAATAAAAGCATTCCTAAACGGAATTAAGACCGCCACAAAAATGACAGAAAATACAGAACCTTTTATATCATAGCACGTATGCATTCTAGGGTTAATCAAATTACGCCTATATTCATTGTTCCGATTTTTGAAGATTCTTTCTCTCTGATCCATGTATATTCTAAGGAAAGGCACACACGTTATTTCGAAAACTCCGCATGAAGACGAATGAAATAAATAATGTAGTAATTAATCTGATTCATACTGTTTGTGAAAAAGCTGCTCTGTTAGCGAAACTATAGTCACATTTATTCATTAAATTAGTGAAAATCAAACTTCTATTGATTATTTTATTCCAGAATAATGACAATTGTATTATAGGAAATGGTTACCATAATTTGTATGATGTTCTTTGTACCAAAAAGTTCTAAAATGTTCTTGAAATCCTAAATGATAATTCACTCTCGACTGACGAAATTGTTCGACTTACACACATGAGCAGCTGATGATAGGGAAGATATTTTGAAACTTCCTTACATGACGGTTCACTTCACTCACTCAGCATATAGTCTATCAACTTTGTCAGAACCATTAGATCTCCGAAGAGTTCCACAGTCTTCACATTTTACAGAATTCGATATGCTGTTGTTATTTATCTGGAATGAAAAATATTGGCGGACCGCCGTTAGGTTTGCCTTCTCAAATCATCTCGAAGAAATTCTTATTTAACTTTCCATAAGATATAAGACAGTTAAACATGTACCTTTTCCATGATAACTATAGGCTCATCACGAACTTCCTAAACTATACCCGGCGTGTCCTTTTGGATCATTAATTTTGCCATCTAAATGTTCCATCAGATGACGCCGAGTCACATCATTACTAAGTAATAAATATACGAATCAATGAACAGGTGCGCTGATAACATTTTGATGCTGCCTCATGTTCCTGTTCAGCACTGCTCCATCGTATCATGACATCAAAAACTATAGTACAGGGTGGGAAAATGTCGATGTTTGTATAGGGTAACTCGGAAACTTTAGACGATATAAAAAAATAGAAGTTACATTCTTGATCTCTTTTTTTTGACACAAATTCACTAGTGGAAACAAAGATCTTTTGTTTTCGAGTTATGAACGGAATTTCAATTTTTCGACTTTTAAACATTCACATAAGTATGTTGTGGTTGTTTGTAAAGTAAGGAGAAAATAACTTCGAGATTTTTGAGGCACTTTTTTCTGTATAATCCAGATGCGTCGAATAAATTTGAAAAAAGCTGCAATATCGACTTAAGGCCTGAAGTTTTATTTTTTCAAATGTGAATCATAGTTGGTTCAGTTGAAAGTTTTCTTCTTCTTTCTAGCTATTAAATTATTATTACTATCATTATTATTATTATATGTCGGGTCACTATTGATGTGAAAGTTTTCAATAGCGAAAATAATAGCATACTGGATTAGTGTTTTACTGAATATTCATTCCAATTAGACGGGCGTCATTCCTCATAGTGGTTATTCGTTTATCAGTAAATTGCATATTAACTATCTTGTTCCGTCGTAATAAGAATTCAATCGTAAAACTGAAAATGTCTTACGAAAAATATGATATGTTAGGAAGCTTTATTCGAAGTAATAACAATGTGTACATCTGGAATGTACTTCAATCGCCTTCCAGAAAGAAGGTTTCTAACCTAATAAAGCTATTTACAATAGGTCAAATGAAAATCTAATTGTGGACGAAAAATAGATATTAACCTCTTATCTTATAATACAATACAACCACAAACTGTATATACAAATTAAAGCAAATGTTCAAACTGATGTCTTTCATCTTCGGTACATAAATTACACCTCTTCGTAATACTCTAAACTGCATTATAAACGTGAAGATTTGAAACGGAATTCACACAGTTTAAAAGATTTTGTATCTTTGCTGATTTTCTTGTATAATTTCTCTTTGATGTAGCCCCGAAAGGAAAAATCCAGGGACGGGGCGTTAAGTCAGGTGATCGTGGTGCCCACCTCACTAGTCCATTACTTCTCATCCATTTATTTCCCAAAAAAATTGGCATTCAATAATGTTGAAGCGGTTCTGATATTATGGGGTGGTGCACCATCTTGTTGGAAGAACTGATTTCTCACCTCAATTAAGGGTAGATTATCCACGAATTCCTCAATAATTTTCTGGTATAAGATTTTGTGGTATCGTTGTCCATTCATATTTTCTTGATATATGTGGTATGTTAAAATACGATTGCACAGTAGAGCACACCAAACACTAAGACGAAAGGGTCCCTGAGATCGAACGTCGACAGTACGGTGAAGATTCATATCAGACAAATAGTGCTCGTTATGCCTGTTGGAAATTCCAGCACTGCTGATGTAGAATTCATCTGCCCAAATTACATTTATGAAGAATAATAGATCGTGTTTGCATTTCTGATGATACTATATGCAAAACTCTAATCTTCGTTGGAATTCAGTTGGTGGTGTTTCCTTATTGGATATGGCTTGAATTTGTATATCTCCAAATTACCGGAAGCTCGACGTCTTGAAATTCCAGATTCAGCTTCCATCTGACGTTTTCAAATTGGATTATTTGCAACCTCCATTAAATGTACATATATAGTACCCAAGCAACACAGAATGGTTGAAAAAACGTTTAATTTTGTTATATACCGAGAGAATTATATGGTTGAATGTCAACTATGTATGAACGATAAAATGTTCGCACGATAAACGTGAAAATACGCGTACAATACAATACTTGTGAACGTTTATGATACACGTTGATTACTTGTTGAAGAAATACGCTTCCATTTATTATCAATTATAGGTGTTTCAAAAGTACTTCAATAGGTTGAATAACTATTTTTCATGTAGATTACTTCATTACTAATGAGGGTAAAAATAAACGCGCTGAAAAGATGGGAAAATATATTTAGTGCATTAAGTGGATCAATTCAAAATAAAATAAAGTGAAATAAATTATCACACCTAATATAAAGAATAATCACTACTCGGCATTATTATTATTATATATGCCATACTCACGAATCTGCAGTCACAATAGTTTCATCGGTGAGATCACCGTGGAACGCAATGCTACGGCCCTGAAAACATACCTTCGCAGCTTTTTGAAGCTAATACAAATATTAATATTAGGGTACTCACGACAATTTGAATGCATCATAAACTTAAATTCTATAGTATTTACCTACATGGCATTAGGTACACAAGAATTTAACATAAAAGCACCAATGGATCAAAGCAAATGTTAATAACTGTAATTGAAGCTACTAAAACTCCAGTAAACTAGACATAGGTACATTTAGATCCTGAGATATGATTACAAAGTAATAATTAATTATTGTAATAAACTTTACCAATCACCAGTAGAGACACGATCTCACAGAATAGCAAAACAATAATCAACGATAGAACAATACTAACAAAATGAACTATAATACCGCCATTAATTATAATATAATTTGGGCCACAGAACAACTTCACTATTTGTGGCTGTACCCGCGGTCGGTAATTGTTTGTGTTAGCATGTTAGCAAACATGGTCACGTAAAGGGTTGGCGGCACTGATACGATCACGTGATAAAATCGTAGGATGCTATTAACTTAGGCGAACGGAGGAACGCGATTAATATCGAGAGACGGCGATGAATATCCTATGGCGTACACGTTTATTCACAAGGAGCAAGGAGAAGTTTTCGTGTCATTTGAGTATATGATGTACCACCAATAAGAGATATTTAATATACTGAAAGCTATTTTAGTGACCATTTAGGACTGACTAACGCAGTATAACTCAGAGAAGCACCTATTATTATTATTTCTTCTAAACTCGTGAATTTACGAAAAGTCCGTAACCAAATACATGTATTACACGCTGCAAAACATATTGGTTAGCTATATTCGTATAATAAACATACCATAACCAAAAAATTACCGAAATATCGTTGAATACGCGTATATTAAATTATTAGTATTGCTTATTGACGTATTGCTTGAATAGTTTCTTCAGCATCTTCAATATTGTAATTTTTCGGTCTTGGCTTGTTGAAGGATCCACAATCCACAATTTCGAAAATTGCTTCATCAGGTTGTTTTCTTCATGGATAGCGATTGTAGTATATTTCAGATGCAATATCAAAATTGTTATTACTTTGAATGAAGCATTCTAACATATCAACAATTGATATGCAATTTACTGAAAAACAGATAAACACTGTCATAGATGACACCCGCCTACATGGAACGATAATAACAGAACGAGAAAGTAATAAAGTAGAATATTATTTTATTACCGACTTACACATCAGGAGCGGCCCGACATAAGTATGATACATTAAGAACGAGAAACAAAATCAATCTTTAAAATTCTGATTAAAATCGATTCTGAGAATCGATTTTAATGGAAGGGAAGTTATCCCTATAGGGAGTATATAATATTATATTGCTCTCTTATCATTCACTCGTATTATATTTTTAATGCAGAAAACATATCAAAATACTTTTTCAGGGTGAGTGTATGAGGAGCTGATCTTCTGGAAAACAATAATTATTGTGTACTATCCCGTGAACAATGAACGTTACGTTAATAATCCTCCGTAGTTCATGCATACGAAAACGATCCGTATTCATGGCGTTGTGATAATCCTACGGTACAAGGAAAATTTGCTGATTATCGCTCATGCAGATGGTTTGTTCTCATTCAATTAATTACGTCCTGAATGAATCTTATAAATTATCGAAATATCCGTATAGGTATATACTGTGCCAACAATGACTAATAACGAATTATTCCCCAACAATTATATTCATAAAATCAGTATTATTGTAGTTTTCATCTGAATTTACATGTTTTGCGGATGAGCATATGGAACTAAAATTCCATATTTTGTAATTCACTGATTTTGGCATCATTACCATCAATCATGCTCCCGTGAAATACTTGTATAGAATTGAACGGTATAAAGCACTTCAAGATAACGTACTAATCATACCAATGTTCCAGTTGAGCGATTACATTTTTCTTCGAACAAAGTCACCGCTTTAGAGCAATCGGCTCTCATACCAGAACGGTTAACTGCTTATTTTGAATCAAGCAAATTGTTGGAAAATACAGAGTATATTTTATTTAGGTATCATGGTAATAAAACGATTTCAAAATTAGTGTGAGTTGTCATATATATAATTTGGAATTGTCAATGTATCTTTCAGAATAGTAAAAGTTCATTAATTAACATAATCATTCTCATTCATATATTACAACCTAATTAATCTTCTTCGAATCCTTGATTCATATCAATACACTGGTTAGGTAATTCGTATTTTACAATACAAATCGTACATTTTCAAGGGGTCAAGTTATATTTGGAACGATACTGTGCTGTATGCTGCTGTTGTTCACACTTCTTGCATGACTCAGTATGATGGTAGTTGGTTGAAGAAATAGCACTTGATGATTTTAAGTTATTTATTCACACCTATACACCTACAGATATGTACAAACTACACTAACAGAACTGAGTCGCCTTATTTATGAAGGCAAGTTTCCCTAAAGTTGTAATTCTCTAGGTTAACGCTTGATTATAAGATTGATGATATGCTAATGTTATTGCAAGTAATAATGTTGCTCGTTGAAGTGATATCGTTGTGATTGTTACAGTAATGTAATGATGTTGCTTCATGAATGATTTCGTGGTAGTTGTAATTTTTCTAAAAGTCGCTTACTTCAGGCAAATTTAAGACTAAGTAGGGTTTGTAAAGAAGGGTAGTGTAGTAGCTGCTATCATTGGCTACATATCTGTTGACCAGACGTTCCCAGGCAAAACAAACAATTCTTAGAAGTAATGATAATAAACTGAACCATGGCAACGCACGATTACACTTCGTCGGCTGATGATAAATTGACACAAGAATCTCATTCACGACCGGATTCCAGATGTGTCGTGAATACATTCACAGAGGCTATAATAGCTAATATACAGAAAATGATACTTTAAATGACTTGTCATAATTATTGTCAATATGTATAAAAATATGAGTAAGTTAAGCTTAAACAGATACTGCTATATGAAATAATAACTTTAGACACTATGCCGTCAATTTTGGGCGGTAGAGATGAATACACAGGTTGTTACCACTTCCAATTGTAAAATAATCGATTATGTATCGCCATCCATTGACTAGAGAACAAGATACATGGGTTTGAGACTAATCGGACTGAGCTACATGCATGGGTTCGAGGCTAAATCAGACATGATATGATGCCAAAATATGATGGAAGGGCGTATAAACGAAATATACTACTTTAAGTAAGCGTCGTATTTTGACGGAACTAATTGATCTATGAATTAATACAATGGAATCACAGTAAGATGTAGCTTCCCATACGTATTTACAATAACGCCATTATCTGCAAGTTCTAATTCCCAGGATTTTTAAATTTGAACGTGGTAGTAATATTTTAATACTTACAATATCTCGATAAACAATATCAATATTTCCATATCTTAATTTCTGTATTTACAATAGAAGTTTTGGAGAAACTTAGAAGTCAAAAGGGTTAATTGAAATCGGCTCTCAGAAGAGTAAAAACATAAGTCGAATCAATCAATACTCGTGAAATGAATCTAACAACTTACAATGAATTAGAATTACTTCTCAAGAAATTAGTGCCTACTTTAGAACAATTTAATAATTTACAATCCGAAATTGGTATCTCAACAAAATCAGGAACACCTTCAAGTGAAGAAGAGCTCGCGGCATTTGAAAGTATATAATTTTTAGTCAGCGCGAAATAAAAGTATCATGCAAGTTTTTTTGCAAGATTCAATTTCCGACAAATGTTCGGTTACAAGCGACAACAAAATTACTATACACGATAATAGTAATAACTCTTTAATTTAATTTGCAAATCATGTAGTTCAGTCAAGAGTGTGAAAAACATCTAAAATTTTATAAACCTCACGGAAATGCAAAATTCTGTTTGCATCAAGTCAGGATGCCTTACACATCGTTAGTCTGGAAGAAAGAGGGGGTTCGTGATTAGAATTATTAATAAGCGATGAAAAACCATTCTCAATATTAACATTGGGTGTCTTTTATAACAAATGGAATATCTCGGGCTCTCTCAATACAAAGCTTCTGAAATTTGGTATCGGGGCGTCTTTTAGTCATTGAACTCGAATCTGAAACATTAAAATGGAAAATCCGGCCCGGACAGTGGTATCGTAATAATAGTTTTCCGGAAAATGAAAATTTACCATTTCAACACGACAAACTTTGATTGTTTTGTTTTTCGAGAAATTTTATTCAGGATTATTGGAATAAGAAGGTACCGTGATAGTTCTCGGTACAAAATTCACTAAAAGAAGGAAAATTCTGGAAAATTGATGGAAAATTGCTTCGTTTTCCTTTATATTATTGTCTTGGTCCTCGGCTAACGTGTCAAATTATAGGTTTTTGTGGTCGCTGCGTATTATTTTATGATTATAAAATCAAAAGCAACTATGGTTCTCCGGAAAATTCCGAAAAATGAAAGTTTGATTAAACTTTATTATACATTTTTTTTTCAGAAAGTTTCAGTGAAAAATCTATACATTGATGATGATATTACTCGGTTATATATAAAATAGTCCCTCCTTTCATATTATCAAAATCAACTTTTTTAGAGAAAAATCTTGAATCTTGAATTCACCACAAATCTGCGAGATGTTCATTTTGTTGTGTTAAGTTTCTAAGTTACTCAGTATGGAAGAAAAACGACGCAATTTACCTCCAATGTTCCCAAATTTTTCTCCTTTTAGTGAAAATTGTACCGAAACACATCACTTCACGTTATTATTCCAATACCACTCAAGTCCGACAAAAAATGTTGTTTGTTTTTAAAATTTTCCATGTTTTCCAGCAAACTGGCCGGATTTTTCTTTTCCGACTATAGATTCGGGTTCAGAGGACCAGAAAAACCCCTGAAATTTCAGAAACCTTGGATTGAAGAAAGGGTCCGAGATATTCCATTTATCATAAGACACATTACATTTGTTAATTGAAAATGGTTTTCCATTGCTTCTTAATAATAATAATCACGAGCCCCCTTTCTGACTGACGATATATCAGCCATCTTGAACAGGATGCAAAAAGAGTTTTGCATTTCCGTGTGGTCTATAAAATTTAGTAATGACACTTTTGATTGGATTAAAGTAGAACCAACAAATGTACAATTACATACTATAAAACTTCTTTATTTTGCCGGTAGATGAATTCGAAAAGTGGATAAAATTTTGCTTTAAAGCTTCAATCGATGATAACAAAATCATATCAGAAATGGAAACAATGTACTATTTATGATCCGCATGAGAAGGCCAACCTCTCAACATTATTCAATCTATGCCTGTAAAAAATTCCGTTTATACAATAGCGTGAAAACTTTTACTGAAAAGTTTTGAAAACGAATCTTTAGCAATACATATGCACGTTAAAGCTATCTTAGAATTTCCTTCTTTAACAAAGAATTATTACAAGGACCTTCGTAATTTATTCGACACATTCAAAAACAATATTCGAGCTTAAGAGAGTTTTGGAGATCCTACGTCTCATGGGATATACTATTAATATATGTTTCAGTCAATAAATTCGACTTCCATACACGACGCAAGTGGGAAGCGCGCTCTTCTAAATATGAAAAAAATAATGACTATTAAAAAAATGGAGGCGGCAAGAATGTGCAGTATCGTGCAGTATCGATAATAGAAATGAATTTGATATTAAAAATAGATCAATGTATTACAATAAAATAGAACCTATTGTTGTTATGGTTAGTCAAAGTACTGATAACTACACTAGAAATCAAGTGATAACAATACAACAGCTGAGCCACAATATACCACAATTAACAATAACAATATAAACTGTTCCTATTTGCAATGAAAATCACATTATGTATGAATCTTAGCAATTCATATCTCTAGAGGTAAATTCTCGAAAAAAGGAAGCAATGCCTCAATTGTTTGAAGCCATTTCATACTACGAATGATTGTAAAGAAATCTACACTCTTTTACATGTGGAATTTTTTTCTTGTAATAACATAGCTACAATCTAATACAATGCCGTCAACAAGTCACGTGTCACAATATATAGTAAACAATAACAATTTAACAATGAAAATAGTACTCAAAGTTCAAGCTGTCATTCATTGGGTACAATTTCTCAATGAAGTGAATATAATAATTCGGTTGTTTTACTCTCAACAGCTGTAATTTATGTGCGAGGAGCAGACAATAAGTTGTACGAATGCCGTGCATCACTAGATAATGGTTTAATGAGCAATTTCATCAGTGATACTTTTTGTAAAATACTCAATTTAAAACTAAACAAGGTTAATTATTCTATAACAGGAATATGTCAATATTAGTTTCTCCAATCGAGATGAGACTTACATGATATTGTGTTTAGTACTTTCGAAAATGACGGATAATTTACTGTCAACACATTTAGATACAAATGCAATTCAGGTACCTGAAAATGTCAATCTATCAGTTCCTGAATTCCAAATATCGCAGACAATAGATTTTTGTTTGCTGCTGAAGTATTTCGGAATATTCTATGAAATAAACAAATAACAATGAACAATACCAATTTAAAAATTCAAAAAACCTGTCTTGGTTGGGTTTTAGGTGCCACTCTCAGTTTTTTTCAGTAACTCCCAATAAACATCTAGTTAGTTATCTTGTATTAGAAAATGAATCACGCCTTGAAGAACAAATACAGAAGCTTTGGGAAGTAGATAATTCTCCATGTATTATGACAAATCCAGAAAACTAATGCGAGCAGCATTTTTCAGCTACTGATTCTTGAGATAATAACGGGCGATTTATAGTTAATATACCATTCAAATAAAACGTCAATGATTTAGGAGAAACACGCAGCCTGGCACTAAACGATTTTACTCTCAAGAGCTTGAATTATTAAAAAATGAAAGTGCGTACAAAGAATACTTCTAAATTTATGCGTGAGTATGACAATCTTGATCACATGGTTGAGATACAAGAAAAATGGAGGTTAATTTCTATCTGTCACAACATGCGGTTTTTAGAAATTCTTGAACCACTATTTTTGATGCATCTGTAAAAATCATAAAGAAAACGACGTTCAATTTTTAGGACCAACAATACAGTTTGGATTACTTTCAATTATTTTGCGTTCCCTAATTTTTCCATACGTGCTTACAGCACATATATCAAAGATGTATCGGATGGAGCTAGTTAATCCGGAACAGTATCGGTATCAACGTATTTTTTACCGTAACGATCTTGCAAAAGAACCTCAATGTTATGAATTACGCACCTTCACATATGGTACAGCTTCTGGTCCATACTCAGCTTTAAGATGTCTGTACGAATTGTCTGTAGTGAACGAACAAAAATATCCCGAGGCTAGTTGCATAATGAAGGATAGTTTCTATGCCGAGCCGAAAAATTAATCAAATTTCAACGAGATATCACAACAATACATTCAAGCGGCGGTTTTAATTTTCATGAATTCATGTGTAATAAACCTGATCTTTATAAAGAATTCAGATTACATCATGATTCGATTACAATATATAAAATATCGGTGAAGACAATTCCAATAAAACACTCAGTATATCTTGAAACCCTGTAATGGATACTATACAATATTCAGCGGCTAACTTAAATGAAAACACAACAATAAATTTCGAAAATATTCGACCCGCAAAATTGTTATTGCAACCAGTGGTGGCTCGTGAAGTTTTTGAGAGAGGAGGCTGGACATAAAACGTTTTTGTAAAAATATACTCTATTCAGCCAATTAATTTAACCTTCAGTGACAAAATTGATTGTTACCCAGCAAGAACAAACGTGGAGGTATAGAGTTTCTCTTGCCCACAAATTTTTTTTTCGTTCGTTTTTTGCTTTTTATTTTTTTTTGAGTTTTCAATTTTTTTTTTTTTTTTTGGAATTTTTCATATTTTGTTTTTTGTTATTAATTTTATCAACTTTTCTATATATTAACGAAATTCTACGGTCTTTAATTTACGAAAAATAATCAATAATATTATCATAAAATGTATCATTATGTTTTAAGTGTTTTACTAAATCTTTTTCAATAGATATTAAACTAACATTGTATAAACGATTTTGGCCCATTGTATTTCGGATGTATGTTTTAATTCGTTTGAGAGTAGAAAATGATCTCTCCACCGATGCCGACATGACAGGAATGGTGACTGTCAAACAAAGTAGTTTATAAAACTGAGCTAAGACTTGTTGCAAATCATTATCTATCATATATTTTATCATATCGGCGTGACTGTCGTACTGGCCTGAAATATCTTTATCCCAGTATACAACGCATAATTCATTGTGCGCTATTTTATCAAAAAAATTATATTTTAGAACTAAGTTATCTGAAAGTGTATTGAGAAACTCTTTTGGAAAAGATTCGAAAAATCTTCTATTCGTCAAATCGAAAAACTTCAATTCATGTAAATCGGAAAATCGAATCTCAATATTTGACCTTTAATAGTATCTAAAATTTCATAAAAAAGTTGTTTATAATGTAGTTTCTTGTCTACCAAATTATATGTTTTCCTCCTTTTCACGGGAGAAGCCTCATCAGTTGAATAATTTCCAAATAAAATATTAAAATGAAATTCTGTATAACGGAAACTTGAATTTTATCAATGAGATGTGTTAAACGATCTCTTGAATGAATTATATTAGTGAATTCATGTTGTAAAATTTGAAAAATAAGATCAGTTTGTTCAAATATTAATTTAAAAGTATCAAGAAATAACAAAAATTCTTCATTTTCTAAATAAGATTTTAAACCAACAGCAGCATTCAATGAAACCTGATCTGTTGAAAAGTCATCACTGTTTAATATAAAATCAAATATTTCAATTAATTTGTCTTTATTTTTATGGATGATAAACTAAACATTGCATGTGATGTAAAATTCCATCGAGTTCGAGCATTACAGGGAATTCTGTTTCCTACTATGTTATTTAAAACTTACGTTTGTTTGAAGACCGTTTAAATGTCCCGCCATTACAGATGCCGTCGTAAGTCTGATTTATTCGCAAAGTCGAATCGTTGAAATGTTTCCATCGAAAAATTGAATAAATTGACCGCTGTTCTTCCCGAACTAACATCGTAGAACCCTAAAAATCTTTCCACTAGTTGTCCATTTTTACAATTAATAATTTACCGAACAGACGAATTCTAATCTAACCTTATTTCGCGTGGTGTCACTCAACCATTATACCCGCATAAAACAAAACAAATGCCTGCAAATACTGACGCGTTAGTCATAAAATCGCGAAGCTTACTGTCGTATTTACAAAACAAATCTAACAATTCACTAAAATTACCTTTATTAACTGAATTTTCAGTTTCATCATGCCCTCTAAAAGCCAAATCTTGTAATGATAAATACAATGAAATCAATGATTTTTTTTAAAACTTCGCGGTTTTCTTTAACTGTATTATCATGATTTTCGATTTCGCGTGTTCGTGTAGAATCAATCGCATTAACAATATTCTGTTTACCGGTTAATCTAAACTTAATACACGATGTAATATGTTCCTGCGATTTTTCATGTCTTTCTAGGCCACGAGCTAAATTTTTCAAATCATTATAACCCAAGTGCCCCCAACATGAAGTTGTATCTGATGTGAATAGCAAGCAATACCAGCTATATAATTTATTGTGTACATCAGATCCCGTTAACCATACATATTTTTCATAATAATCAGTATCAAACGATCGATTTTGATACTTCCCTGCCATCACTAATCCTTTCAAATCCGGTAAAGGCCGTTTGTTTTTGAAGAACACTTTTCTATCATATGTTAATCCACTAAATGGATTTTCTAAGAACTCAGCAACTAAGTCACTCATAATTTTAACGTTCACCGATTCCGATTAGATAAATTATAACTTAAAAATTAACTACTTAACCTTACTACGCCTCGTGGAATAAAAACAACAACTAACCGCATTCTTCTAGCAGCGGGAGGCGGGAGCGCAAGTAATCGTATTTCATTCGACCGACGAATGGGTACGAAAAGCTAGCCTCCCTACCCTGTTGCCGTTTTCGCCGTTTCACGCTATTTGGCGATTGACTGGTCGGAAAAACGGCAACTGTGTTGAACAACACATGCTCAGCGTTTGAGATATATAGAGAATCTAGCCTCTGACCACTGTTGCCAGATTGAAAATAACTACTGCGAACGGGGAATTAATTGTAAAATTTAAAGAATTATCAGAGAAACAGGAAATAAAATGGAGAATGATCATTAAGATAAATTGGTGAGGAGGCTGAGCCTCCTTAGCCTCCTTCGAGGAGCCGCCACTGATTGCAACGTCTATGGCGAGAAAAGCTATCTTGGGACGATCTTATTCTTCAACATTCAACAAAGCAGAGGATTGAATTTAGCACTGAATTGGGTCAAATCAATGAAATATAGATACAGAGGTATAGATCTTCGAATACGAGTACATTGAATTTCACGCTTTTGGAGATTCATCCATATATGTTCGATGAACAATAAGGTTGATTGCACAGTTCGATTGTTCTTCTAAAAGTAAAGTCACTCTACTGAAAAATCTCACGCTACCACATTTAGAGCCATCTAGTGCTTTATTGATACCATAGTTAGTACACAGAGTGTTGAAGTCAATGAATATCTTGAATAGTAGACTTCCGCGGATTTTGGAAATTCTTGGCTTCCGGGTGGATTCCGTATCACAATAGCACAACTCAACGCCGACGTTTCGCCAGGGTCGCATCTCCATGGTAGGCTTGAGCCTTGAACTAATACTGAAACTGAAACGCCGAATCCATCTGTAAGCCAAGAATTGTCTATAAATATTCAACTCAGATGTATTATTGATCCGATTCCACGATAAATTTATTATGGACACACGCTTGTCCATCTAGGTAGAAGACCTTCATAGCAAATCGAGTGAAGGAAATCCAAAAATTACCATTCTTATCTAACTGACACCACGTATGTTTTAAAAGTAATTCCACAGACCTACTATCTAAGGGTGTTAAATTTCAAGAGTTAAAACAATATAATTTATGATGGACAGAGCCCAATTGACTCCACGATAAAAATTTCAAAGTTGAACATCCCATACTGCAAGTTCTGTAGTAAACTTTGTTTCGAAAAAGAAATTTCAATTTTTTCAGTAAATTTCAAGAAAAGTTTCCTAATTTCCGTAAATCACGTGTTTTAACCTTTATTCTCAAATTTGTCAATCGTTCAAAAAGAAATAAAAAAGCTTCAATTTCAAAGGTTCAATTATTTCAAGAAATTAATGATGCATTGAATATATTTATACGCACATCACAAGAAGAATCTTTTAGTGAAGAATATTTCTTCATATGAGACAATAAACCTATTGACAAAAGGAGTGATCTATTATCTCCAAACCCTTTTTTAGACTACGCAAGAATGGATTGTTGAGGGGCGTTTGAACTCAAATTTCGATTGCGAGAAAATATAATTCTATCCGTAAAAAACCTAATAACTAAACTCAATGTCAATGCTGTTATCAACAATTAGAGTTATTTATGGGCGATCTACCACAATATCGATACTTCCCATTTTACAATATTGGTGTAGATTACGCAAGGCCATTTTTACTCAAGGACCGGAGTACCAGAAACTCAAAATTAGTTAATGGCTAAGTATGCTCATTTATCTGCCTAAGTTCAGAAGTTATTCACTTGGAACTTGTTACAGATCTCACCACATCTAGTTTTTTAGCCACTTACACACGATTCATCGGAAGGAGGGGAATACCTTCAAAAATGTTTCCCGTTTCTTGGCGTCAACGCTCTCGGGGATTCCCAATATAGTAAATAGCGGCGTTGTGCACGTATTTATCTAATAATTTCGTGACGTGTTCAGTCACGTTTACAGTGAATCGACGAGTACACGCCTATAAAAATGAGTGAACCACGGAAGTTTCGAAATGAAAATAAGCTGACTGACGAAGAACCATTGGCTGGCGATACTAGAAACGGACGATTACGATAGTTATTTCAATGATTTAAAACTAGAGGATGGTTCAAGTGATATTGAAGGGACCGACATAGTGACTGAAACTGATGAGATAGATGACGTTTTGCAAGTTAGTAATAGTGAAAATGTGTCGACAGATTCTACAGATGAACTAGGCCCGTCAGTAAAATTTGATACTGATCATCCAACTTATTCTTCTAAAGATGGTAGTGTGTGGTCAAAAGTTCCACTCACTACGAGGATAAAGAGAAGAAAATGTAATATTCAAAAGGTTTTAACAAGTTTGACTAGAAATAGTTCCCAATTTTCCACCATAAAAGAACTTTTGAACTATTTTTTTCACAAGATGTTTTGGATGTGATTTTATCGGGACGAATGGAAAAGCCGAATCATATTATTGCGATTTTGTGCAAGAAGAACTGGAAGCATTTATTGGTCTGCTTATTATTTTTGGAGCCTGGCACGCTGCGAAAGAGTCAATAAATGTACTATGGAGCCAACATTCAACTTTATGTCGGCCTTTACTATCATCTGCCTTGTCTCGCAACAGATTGCAACAGATTATGTGCTTTCTAAGATTCGACAATTTTGAAACAAGAGAAGAAAGAAAACGCACTGATAAATTTGCCCCAATCAGAGCTGTTTTTGATGGTTTTGTATCAAATTGCAAGAATTCTTCAAATCCATTTGAACACTTGTGCGTGGATGAGCACTTAGTCCCATTCCGAGGCAAGGCTCCTTTCCGGGTTTACATGAAGAGTAAGCCGGACAAGTACGACTCAAAAATTTGGGCTTTGGCTGATTGTAATTCGGCATATACAGTAAATATGCAACCTTATTTAGGTAAAGTAGGAAACAAACCAGAGAAAGGCCAAGGCTAAGGGTAGTGATGGACCTGGTAAACCATTTATCTACAGGATATGGAATAACTACTGATAATTTTTTCACCAGTATTGAGCTAGCCAATGAGCTTTTAGATAAAAACCTTACCTTGTGTGGTTCACTGCGTATAAATGAAACTTATATTCCAAAAGAAGTACTTCCAGCAAGATATAAAAAGGAATTTTCAACCATGTTTGCTTTTATGGGAGATGAGACCTTAGTTTCCTACGTACCAAAAAAAAATGCGGCAGTTTTTCTTTTATCGACAGAACATAACGATGACAAAATAAGTAGAGAGGAAATTGATTACAAACCAGACATTATCTTACGATACAATAAAACAACAGATAAATTGGCAAAGGAATTCACGACACAAAGAAAAAGTAATCGGTGGCCGATGGCAATATTTTTCCATCTGCTTAACATTGGTGGCATTATCGCCTATGAACTTTGGATGTTGAAAAATCCAGATTGGAAAATATTGGAAAATTGGATAGGAGAAGAATGTTTTTGTTGGAGTTGGGCCAAGAATTGATTAGGAAAAACATAATCCGTAGATACCAAAATGACGAGTCGTTACATTCCAATATAAAACAATCCATGTTAACTATTTTGCCAGAATTAAACGTAAGGAACGAACAACCTGTTGCCGCTATTGGCAGACAGCAGCGATGCTTCTTACGCGACAGACGTAAAGACAGGAAATCTCGAAAGTTTTGTATGTGCAGAACATTCAAAAAATATAATAGTTTGTAACAAGTGTGATAATTAAATCATTATTTAAAATGTCACTAAAATTATTGTTCTTTTTTCATAATTATTTCTGCTTTTATTATATCTAATCATTTCATATTATTTGTTTACTCATTATCAATGCTTACAACTTTTTTATGTAAAAATATATTTTTTACAAGCAGAATGTGTTTTATTTTGAATATTCCTCAATTATAACATTAAAAGAATAATAATAAGCCCACGAAATGTTGAAGTACATTTGCACCCCACTCGATATTTAATGTAAGTTTTTTACCACGGGTTCATGAAAGTTAATAATACTTCACAACTACCCCTACGCAAGCTACCGACAGCTCCGGATAATCTTTTACAATGTTACAAGCGGAATTTAACGTAGGTTGCTCTCTTCTGGAACCAATTAAACTCAAAGAACTTCTTCGTTGGCTCATATGAACATAAATTATATCGACAGAACGTGATCAATATTCAACGAGATAAAATATAACGCCGAGAGACTATGAACTACACAGTACCTTTATTCCTCACCTCCTTCAGGGTACAACGCAAGGCGCGTTTTTTATTACATGGTTTCCCCGGTAAGCATTATCCATGTTTAATTCAATTACTACATTAAGATATCATCTTCTCACTCTTCGTTCACTTCTTTTTCTTCTTCAATGTTATCTTCATCTTCAATACAGGTTCGTTGAAGGTACGACATTTGAATGAAATACTAATGATATAACCTTATATTATCGACAGTGGATTCGTTCTTCATCGTGTCATTTGGCATTTGACATTACCTGCAAAATCATTTCGGTTCAAATGTAGCAGTGGCAGCTCCTCGAAGGAGGCTAAGGAGGCTCAGCCTCCTCACCAATTTATCTTAATGATCATTCTCCATTTTATTTCCTGTTTCTCTGACAATTTTTAAAATTTTACAATTAATTCCCCGTTCTCAGTAGTTATTTTTAATCTGGCAACAGTGCCCTGAGGCTAGACTCTCCATATATCTCAAACGCTGAGCATGTGTTGTTCAACGCAGTTGCCGTTTTTCCGACCAGTCCGAACGCCAACTGGGTAAATCAGCGAAAACGGCAACACCCTCTGGAGGCAAGCCTGCGGCAGCCGCTAGCAATCTATGACATACGAGACGTGCGTTCTGCCGACTGCTCAGTAGGACAGTCAGTGCTTGTTTGTTTATGTGTTGTCACGCCAAGTAAGGTTAGATTGTTGTCTGTTGTAAATTTAAAATGAGTGTTAGTGAGTTAGTTGCTGCCTTTTAGAAAATCCATTTAGTGAATTAACAGATGATGAAAGTGTTTCTTTTAAGTAAACGGCCTTTACCGGATTTGGAAGGATTAGTAATGTTAGGTAACTATCAAAATCGATCATTGTTAATACTAATAGTAATATTGACAAGACGAAGTTTTAAAAAAATCATTGATTTCCCTGTAATGCTCCAACTCGATGGAATTTTACATCACTTGCAGTATTTACCATCCATAAAAATATAGACAAATTAATCGAAACATTTGATTTTGTATTAAACAGTGATGACTTCTCAACAGATCAGGTTTCATTAAATGCTGCTGTTGGTTTAAAATCTTATTTAGAAAATGAAGAATTTTTGTTTTTTCTTGATAATTTTAAATTAATATTTGAACAAACTGATCTTATTTTCCAAATTTTACCCCGCGAAAAGGAGGAAAACATATAATTTGGTAGACAAGAAACTACATTAACTATAAACAAATTTTTAATGAAATTTTAGATACTATTAAAGGTCAATTTGAGATTCGATTTTCCGATTTACATGAAGTGAAGTTTCTTGACTTGACGAATAGAAGATTTTTCGAATCTTTTTCGAAAGAGTTCCCCAATACACTTTAAGATAACTTAGTTCTAAAATATAAATTTTTTGATAAAATAGCACGGCACAATGAATTATGCGTTATATACTCGGATAAACATATTTTAGGCCAGTATGACAGTCACGCCAATATGATAAAATATATGATAGACAATGATTTGCAACAAGTTTTACCTCAGTTTTATAAACTACTTTGTTTGACAGTCACCATTTCTGTCACGTCGGCATCATTTTTCGCAAACTAAAGGCCGTAGAATTCCGTTAATATATAAAAAAAATAATAGAATTGATAAAAAAAAAACAAAATATGAGAAATTCCAAAAAAAAGAAAACATATTAAAAATCCAAAAAAAATAAAAGACAAAGAACGAACAAAAAAATTTTTTGGCAGGAGAAACTTTATACCTCCACGTTGGTTCCTGCCGGGTAACAATTAATTTTGTCACTGAAGTAGCTGGTACGGTCGCTGTGCAAAGGTTAAAAGGCTGTGAATAGAGTATATTTTTACAAAAACGTTTTATGTCCAGCCTCCTCTCTCAAAAATTCACGAGCCGCCACTGAAATGTAGTTATTGTATTTAATGGTCATTGTGACAATAGCAAGAATATTGAAGCAATGGAGCAGCTACCATGCGTTGAAAAATATTCAGAGTCTATTGAATTACTTTTTGATGACACAATATAGTTCCAAATCAAGCCAAACTTCTTCCAAGTAGATTCTATGAAAATAGATAGATAAATTACAAAGTGTCAATATTGCAGGTAGACTAGAGCAAGATGATAATAAATATATTCTTGTACTTTCAATCGGAAGGATTTCTCCTTACCAAATTCTGTGGAAAGCTGGAAGAAGAAATATGTAGAATAGTCATTGTAAAGAACATATTTCATTTTACATGCCATAACTGGATGGAATATCGTGCCCTCTTTCTCAAAGGGGAAGTGAATGAAGCTATTGCAGAAACGATCAGATCAATCAGCAGAAGTATTTAAGGAGAGAAACTTACGGCGTTCCTTATGAAATTTGCCACCTGCAGTTTATATCTAATGTGTTATCAAAAATTAATCCTAGTTTCTTTGAATGTTCAATTACTGGTATTAATATGAATGTGAAATTGTTCTGGAGTAATAAAAGTTCTCTCTGTGGATACTATGAATAAGAATCATTCACTCATATCCACTAAAAATAATCTTGGAGAACTGATGACCTTTCGGCTACCAAATCGCCATCATCAGGGTGAACTAAATGATAAATGAAAATGTGCTTGTTGAAATACTATTTGGGGATAATTATGCAAACAAAGGGTTACCCTCAGCTGGAAATAAATCGAATTTTGATAAATTGCTTTTTCGTTCATAAATCTCCATCCCTTCTAAATTAACTAGATTTTTGTCTGTACTTTGTTTTAAGAGTGATAACGTTTCTTGACAAATGGTGTGACCTGTATTCGAAATATGCTAAGGTAACGCTGATTTTCACCATTATTCTTCTTTGTATGGGCAAATGCTCTTTATACCGAGTTAGAATGTTACTTTCAGTTTGACCCACATAGCATTTTGAACACGACTCACAATCGATTTTGTAAATCCCGGATTTGTCGAAAGTCCGAAACTTCATCGAAGATATTGCCTTAACGGTTTTTTACCTTGTTCCTTACATCTATAGACTGGTTTTATTGCAAATTTGGAAAACAAATTATGAATTTTAATATTACTAAAGGATGATAAGTGAAACTTTTGAATGTTATTGAAGTATTTGAAAGTAATTGGTTAAATCTGGTTAGCTGGTCGCACTTTCCTTTTTTGCTTAGAATTCAAATTATTGATCAACGATTTGTCGAAACCATTGTCCAACGGTATTTGCTGAAGTTCCTCAACTACGTTGTAGTGAGCTCACTAGCTCAAGGGGACGTTCAATAATCTACGAACAAGGCTATTAAATGGAGCTTTTTCATATTTAAATGGTGTAGATGAATCTGCCGGAGTATACCCATTTGTTTGAGTGGGTCTTCTGTATATGTCAAAATCCAAGTGATTACCATTTTTTATGATGTTAATGTTGAGGAAAGAATTCTGATTATCTATATCTATCCCAACAGTGAATTTCAGTGAATCTAATTGGTTATTAAGTGTATTCAAAAAACAAAGTAAATCGAAATCTTTATTTATGATCGCGAGAATATCAAGATATCTAACCAAACTTTTAGAAATTGCCCAAGAAAGAAGAGAGTGGATTGCCCATTGCACATTTACTTGTTTGTTTACCTTTATATATATAATTCTACTGTACGTATGTATGTAATTGAACTCCTCCTGAACGGCTGGACCGATTTGAATGAATTTTTTTGTATGCGTTTGGATGGTGCCCTGGATGGTTTAGATTCACAAATCAGCCCGGCAGATGGCACTGCAGTCGGTATCTAGGTTATTTATCTATATAGCTGGACCGATTTGAATGAATTTTTTGTATGCGTTTGGGTGGTGCCCTGGATGGTTAAGATTCACAAATCTGCCCGGCAGATGGCGCTGCAGTCGGTATCTAGGTTATTTATCTATACTGCAACTAAATGGCTGGATCGACTTCAATGAATTTTTGTGTATGCATTCATTCATTCATTCATTTCATTCATTTTGTGTATGCATTCATTCAATGCAATCAATTTTTTTGTACGCTGTGTTTTGATATTATATTTATCGCATTTACATAAATATTGAAAGTATTATATTCAGATATAAGTTACGTGAATAGGATTTCGTTTATTTCTCGACATTTTAATTTGAGTGTATTATATTAAGTGTGTTTCGTTATTTTGACATTTTAATTTTTCTGTACGGTGTCTTTTGATATTTCAGGTGTCGCATTTCAGTGAATATTAAGTGTATTATATTCACATATAAGTTACGTACATAAAACAATGCCACGTCTTCGTGGACGAGGAGGAAATATTGGTCGATAGACTCGGAATTAGTCCAGAACCGTCGTGCAGGACAACGTCTGTCGGGTCCGCTAGTAGATTATAAAGTTACACTTGTTTGTTTATAGACTATGAACAAACAAGCGGATGTGCAATAGGCAATTCACTCTCTCCTTTTTTCGTCAATATTTTTCTAAGCGAACTTGAAACCTACTCAAAATCGAAATTGAATCAGTTTCCAAAACTGTTTTATAAATATTTTCACGATTATAAGTGAATATTTTGATTTACATGGCTTTTTGTACACATATAATTGTCAATTTGATTCAATGAAATTCACTGTCGAGATAGAAACAATCAGCTTCCTTTCCTTGTCATTAACATCATAGAAGATGGTTATCACTTGGATTTTGACATATATAGAAAACATACTCAAACAAACAGTTATATCCGGCGGATTCAACTACACTATTCAAATTTAAAATAGCTTCATCTTATAATTTTGTTAATAGATTATTGAACGTCCCAGCAAAATTACAACAACGCAGTTGAGAAGCTTCAGCAAAAAGCGTTGGACGGAAGTTTCGATAAATCCTTGATCTGTAATATAATTTGTAAACAAAAAAGGGAATTGGAACGCAACCAACTGACCAAATTAGAGCCGTTACTTTCCAATACTTCAATAAAATTCAAAAGTGTCACTTATGATCACTTAGTAATCAATAAATTCCATAATTTGTTTTCTAACTTGGCAATACAATCAGTTTATAGATGTAAGAGCAAGATGAAAAACCGTTTCGGACTTCGACAAATCAGGGATCCAGAAAATCGATGGCGAATCTTCAAAATGTGGCTCAAACTAAGAAGAACATCCTAACTCGGTATGAAGAGCATCTGCGTTAGCTAAACACATGTTGAATACAGGTCACACCATTTCTCAAGAAAGTACACACTTTTAAAACACAGTACGGGCGTTTATCCAGGTAATTTAGAAGGGATGGAAATGTATAAACGAAAAGCTGAGGTAACCCCATATAGTATTCGAACTGGCACATATTTATGTCTAATTTAGTTTACTCTGATGATGGCTAGTGTAGCTGAAAGGTCCTCAGTACTTTATGAATATTTTTGAGTGGATATAGGTGAATATTTCTTATATATTGATCTGGAGTGATACTTTTAACATCTACTTTTACACCAAACAAAATTAATGTTGATTTTAGAGGATTGAGAAAAAATCGTATTCCTGTCACATTGATTCAACTTGAGCAAGGTCGTAATTTATTCTCCAGATTGAAATGAGTTCAGCAGCTCAATGACACTACTTGTTTTCCCGATTTTACTGTATTATGTCACCAGCATTCATTATGCGCATGAATTTGGTTTTATCGAATCTATTCGATTATATTCAGAAGAAAGAATGTAGAAGTACTTACTAGACACGTTATACACGTAAATCTGATGACACAATCCCTCACCTGAATTGTATAATCTTATATTCATACTACTTTATATAGTGTTGATATATTTTTAATATTGTGTATTTTACCAGGTCCCAGTAAGTAAAGTTATCGATGTTGGTGAGTAAATTAAGCAATATCTTGAGACAGAGCTCGTTTGTAAGATAGAATCAATTCCAACAACAAATTTCAACACTGCTGAATTACCAATAAACGCAGCTCGAACGTTGACAATCAATATTAGGACAACCCCATTGGACGTAGATTGATCATCCACCATCTTAACAAAATCCTCTGAACGAGCTCTTCTCAAATTTATCGAAGCATCCTTGTAGTTTATTTTGATAATAATGTATTGGTAGTTTAGAAGGTGCATGAAATTTTACAAACTATGCAGTACAAAGTACAGAAATGTAATAATAACAAAAAACATACATGCGATTAGTTGAATTGGATAGCTTTGGGAACTCAGCTGGTTGGGAATTATTGGATTTATAAATTTATGACCGAAATCTTCATGTCCCAAAATAAAAATATCCAGTGGCTTTAGCCACAAAATTCTTAGATTTTCAATTCTAGTAATAAAACAATACTCCATGTATTGAAAAAATTTTTATTTTGTATTAAAGTACAGATTGGAGGATTTTATTTCTCAAAAACTCTCTAGAGTTCTTCTCTTCTCAGTGCGAGGTGAAATTACTGAGTACTGTTTGACACGTAGCTGCTGTTATCTCTGTCATTTCTTCTCATAATTTGACTCCATTGTATTATATGGGCGTAAGTCCAGTTAATGAAGCCGGAAAGAACAATAAATGTATCAATTTTTTCCAGTGGATGGATTTTCATGAAGGATCCAGGATAGTAGGTATTGCAAATCAGTACGCCTCACTCGAAAATTTGAGGAGTTATTTAGCAAACTGTTCATATCTGAGAGAAATTGTCAAATAGAAGAAGAAATGGCATACATTGATTTTTGAATTTCGAATTATAGCATTTTTAAAGCGAAGAGTATGAGTGTTCAAAAACTATATAAGAAGGGAACTACTTAAAAATCATATTTTAAAATAATTAGTTGTCAGAAAATACATATCAATGTTTCTACAACATTTCTCAAAAAATAAATATTTTCTGACTTTTCCTCAAAGAAATGTTAAGTTTCAGGGGAGGGGTACGAAAGTAGGGGTGAATCCTGGAGCTTTGGAATGATCGGAGTATCTAGCTTAATACCAGATACTAAGGGGTTTTTGAGATTGCTGATTGGGAGTTCGTCATCAAAATTTAACAATTGTAAACAGTTGATTCTATATCGTGGCTCGTTAAAATTAGAAAATTCGACTAGGCTCAAACCATTTCAAACTTGGAAAAAACAAATTTTTTCATTTCCGCTTTTTGTTGAAAAATTGCATGCCCCTCGAATTACAGTCCTTTCAAAATCAATTTAAATTGCTTCCAATTCATATTTCTTGTCAAATAATTGTTTTAAAAAAAGGAGTGTTAACTCAAAATATTTATTTTTGAACAACTAATAACTTCCCCACTCATTTTAAAAAGGCTGTATCTGGAAAGACATGCATTTTTGAAAACATTAAAGAAATAAAAAGTCTTTATTTCTAGGGCAAAATCTATATATTCAATTTTGACATAGTTTGGGGATAGTAGAATTTCCCAATCTTAAGGTGCAGCCATTCCGGATCAACTGTATTCAGTTTTCAATTTTTGATGAGAATTTCTTAATCAGCAACCCTAAAAACCCCTGAGTTATGAATTTCATCAAAATTGGAAGATTTCAACCCATAATGCCGATTTACACTAAAGGCATAAGGTCAATAACTAGGAATATGCGATTTTTCTCTATTTTCAAACGAAATATGTTTATTTGGCATTAAGTTCCATGAATTTTCGAAGGTCCAGGGTTCACCCTTCCTTTTGTACCTCCTTCGAAATTGACAGTTTTACGATCTGATTATGTCTAATTATTTTGAAATATGATTTTTGCATATGAGCTTTTTTTAACTAACTCGAAGGGAGTGTATTTTTTCAAATAAAATTATGAAGGTATAAAAGTTCCATTATGGGCCCAAAATTCATGTAGTCTATTATTTCCCTATTTCACAAGCTTTTCATAGACTTGAGCAGCTTGCTCAATAACTCCTCAAATTTTTGACATGGGCGATCTGAATTGCACGCCCGGAACCTTCATGAACCCTCACACCTAGTTTCGAAAAAATCCATTAACTGGACTAAGTACCCTGGATCAAAGCTTTACCACACAAACCTCGCATACTAGATGAATTAAAATACAATAAGGATAAGAAATGGGAGCGATCGCAGCAGTTACGTGTCAAAGAGTATTCAATAATTTTACCTCGTGCTTAGAAGAGTGTGGAGAGTTCAACGGAGCATATTTGAAGGCTGTCATTTTTAGAAACAAATTCTCATAATTCTTACTTCAGTCCATGGCCGCTATGATATTCAGAACACTTTTAAGGGTAAAATATTCAAATGATAACTCAAATATCAAAAACGAAGTTATTTTGAAGCCATTTTCTAGGAAGTTGAACAAATAATATCGAAAAAAAAAATTACAACATTCCCCTAGATCAATATTGTATCTTTCGTTTGATACCAAAATTATCTCGATTGGATAAATAATACTTCAGATTCTCAGGATAGGAATTACTCCTGCAGCTACTTCTACACCATCTGAAGAACACTGTGAAGTGCTGCCGTAGACGAGATACATGAATGAAATGCGTTCTTAATGTGAAGCAAAACATTTTCCAATATTTCAATAAAACTACTATACTATAATTAAAAAATACTTATTGAAACTTGAAATAGAATATTGATGTACGAACCTAAACCAGAATAATCACAATAACCCACTTATGGTTCTTAAGTTCATTATAATTCATATTTATTCCATTTAAAACTACTGATAATCGAATTTCTGTCCAGGATTTAAAAATAAAATTTTGGAACTAGCATTCAAACAAACTTTGGTGAAAGTATGAGTTGCAATCATAATTTTGAAATGAAACCGCTTTTTTCATCGTATGTCCAATTTCTTGTATATATATCTTAGGATCAGAGAACTAAAATTACTGTACTATGGTATCACAAATCATCATATTTTCACATGAAAGAGGTTGGTAATTCATAGGAAATCAAATTTCGGCAATATATCTTATAGAAAACTCAAAACTCAAACTCAAAAGCTATCTATTCATACATTCATTGGAAAATGTAACCACAAGCTGGGTGCTGAGTTTCATTCTCAAATTGTCATGTTATAAATTTTTGTAGTCTCGCAGATGGGTGATCTTCCAATGAAGTTTCTGGGGTAAACCATTAGGTTTTTAGCTCACAATTCTCGGAATAATAGGGAATAGTGTTTTGCCAATAAGAAATTTACAATATGTAATTGATATCTCAAAAACCGTGCATCATGGCTCTATGAACACAGAAAGAATTCAAATTGAAAGCTGATACTTTCTAATAGAAGCGGCAACACTGCACTCATGAAAATTGTAGAAAGGGAAATCATAAACACTTACATGAATGAGTAACCAAAGTTTCAAAACTTTCAGTTCAGTAGTTTTCCGTGAACCTTCAATAGTCCATCCACCTTAGATGATCTTGTATATCAATTTCATTCGACTGAGAATACAAATTTCGATGAATTGCTTTGCTTCCTTT
Source organism: Endomychus coccineus (assembly GCA_958510875.1). Classification (NCBI taxonomy): domain Eukaryota; kingdom Metazoa; phylum Arthropoda; class Insecta; order Coleoptera; family Endomychidae; genus Endomychus; species Endomychus coccineus. The sequence continues at coordinate 74,440,747 of OY294068.1, forward strand.
TCGTATTATTATTAGAATATCAGAAGCTAATATTCACCTTCGAATGTGTATTCAAAAGCTGATTGAAATAATTTCTTGTAGTACTCATTTTCCATGTGGATCAATCACAAAATGATTTGAATTAAATGGATTACGATTATACAACAAACAAATCAACCAATATTCACGAAGCATTGATCTTCTACCTGTTAAAAATTACAGTGATGTTTTGCATATTCGGTTGCATTCCATGAAATGTATGGGAGAACTCACCTAGAGTAGCAAACGAAATATTCATCGATATGCACCATGTTTGGCTGTAAAGGGATGGGAATATTTCCTTTCATTCTTGAAGACATATTATTTGATAACCGGAGAAGTAATTAAAAATTATCCAGAGCCATGTTATTCATGTTAGGATATATCAGTAGTATCAAAGTAAATGAAGTCATATATTTATATAATATAAATGTTGAATATGTTTTTTATACATCTTCCAACTAATAACTCTTCATTTCTTCATGTGTTGCATTTGATGATAATTTGTGAATATTTTGTGAAATTTCATATTGCACATTCTTATTTTCAATCTATTGCTCGTTTTTTCCTATGTAGAGTATCTAGCACTAACACAACAGTTTCTTCTATTTCACAAAGGTTATGCCTGCGTAGATGCAACTCAAGGTAAATTTTGAATTTTAATCATACTTCCTGATTCTATTACTATTTTGAAACTGAATCTTCTTCTATACTAACTGAATGTAGATTACGAATGTATCGATTCATGCATGGGAGATAAATCGTCTCAAACTATACTGGGACTTTGTTTTGGCATGTTTCGATGGCTAATATTGTTCCCATGTTATGGGAAACTGATTATGAATACATACCAAATGTTGTCCAAATTCACAACGCATGTCTCTCGAGAGGTCGATATTTTACTCCATCAGCTCGAACAAAGTGACCTAAAAGTCTGCGTCATAACTGTGAACATAAAGAAAGATGCATAACCTACACTCAAAATACATACATTATTCAAATCTCTCAAATACATCCAGTAGTAACTTGGTCTGTTAATTTTGAAGTTGCAGAGTGCTTGAGGTCTCAAAATATTTCTAGTTTTTCTATCAATTTTTCTTCAAAAATCTGAATCAATAGTCGTGGAAATGATGCTTACCTCATCTTATTTTCGAGTTACAGATGAGGATTTGTTCATTGTTTTAATTCAACAGGTGCATATTTTCCTCCAGAAGTTTTAACTATGACTGACTTCTTCATTTTTAAAACAAGATCAAGGTTTGACTGACCAAATTTTGATCAATCTCTAAGACCTTGATAAAATTTCAGAGTGGTTTATCTAAATTGACTAACTTTTATCAAATTGTTTGCATCCTCAACTTTGTCGACTGAGACAGGTCGACGCAAGTAATGGCGATCACCATCAACAGCACCCTTTCATCGGTTCATTGCGGAAACCCCTACACAATAACTGGGTTCCTATTCTGTGCCAAGAACTACTTCACATACCAGCAGCTACGAGCACTCACAATCTAAAAAGCATAGATTCGTTCAAATTTTTGGAGTTCACCTCCAAAACATACGCTGAAGTTCAGCTCTCCGTCTGATTGGTGATGTCATACATACGAAATCATTGATCACTCTAAAACATCGTAGGAGGGTGGTCGATCTCTTTCTATTCTAAAGATAATAACATGGATGTTCCGTTATTACACCACAAGAGATTCCAGTAGAGCTCAAATTAATCAGCCCTTCATTGTCAAGATCGAATTCTCCAATATTCTATCGAACACCCGAACTTTTTACATAGTGAGGTCTTCCTTCATGTCTATATAACCTCAAATATTCGAGAAAAATGCCAATACATAGCTCTTCTCCCAAAATTCTCCCTCTGGCTCTAATGATGATTTTGTTCGAAGATTATAAGGTTTCCTCTCGTGTAATCAACATAAGTATACATTTTTTTTTGAATGGAAATGAATCAGTTTACACCATCACTCTGTTTCCAGTTAACTTTCAACATATTTTAAGCACTTTACGAGTGTGAGGCAACATTTATCAAAGACATAATATATGTGAATCAGACTTAAATCTAAGATTCGAAAAAACGTGATATATCTGGTATTTAAAAATGAACGCATATCCTAAATTCCGTGACATGTTTATTTTTGTCATATTACAAAGTCATATGGATATATTGCGATTATTATCCATGGCACGCTACACCGTAGGGCACCGCGTTGTATTGTGAAACTTATTATAAATGTGAAGAGTTATGCGGCAGCATATAAATTCGTTTCCTAGATTCATCAACCATTAAACAAGGAATGACAATCTCAACCGGAATGACAATCTCAACCGGAAAACTTTCGGATTGAATTTGTTGAAAATGTAGTCGTTATATCAAAAATTCAGTTCGCAACAAGGAAAAGAATCGGTTATAATAACAAATATCGCGAAATTTACAACACTCAGTTCAAGTTTAGTTTTCATCGGCCTTACATCGACACATTGAACACTGTGACCTTTCAAAAATGAAAATGGATGCACTTGATCCTGCTTTGGAGGAAAGGAAAGTTTTGTTTGGCGAACATGAGTTTCATTCAAGAAAAGTCGAGGCTGTTAGGATCTAGAAGACTGATGCCACTATCTTAGCTGAAGAATCTCCTGGAAGTCATCGGGCCATATGTTTTGATTCTCAAAAACTCTCCCTACTCTATTTCTAACATGTAGCAAGGTGTATTACTTATGTCAACTTTGGACTTGCAATCTTGGAATACATGATTTGGCTAATGGTACTGGCCATATGTATGACATGAAGGAGAAACGTCCAAAGGCCCTCAAGAAGTGGCATCATGTATTCTGTAATATATTGAATGTCTATATGAGATTGTTACTGATATATATGCCTTCAGTGATAATTTCAGCGTGCAAAATGAAAATGAAAATTTTATAAATACAAACACATTATGCAACATAGCCATATCAAAAGCGTCGACCATCGATTTCTTGTTTCAGAGCATTCATTTATGGAGTGTGACCAGAAATTGACGGTGAAAGAGAAATCTAAAAGGAAACTTGCCAATATTTTCACCACTGATGGATGAATACGTTTCATTGGAGGTGTTAGTCGTGAGTTCATTGTATTTAGAATGTATCCTCGGGACTTTAAGTCGGTATCTCCTATGGATAGCTACATGAAATCAAATATTATAGGCATATTTGAATGCGGTGGCTCCTTTTTGAAGAGAATCATCCATATCAGCTGTCTTACAAACAGGTATACAGCAAAGACTTCCCTTTTGATAGGGTGGACTTAAAACATGACTATACCTCTGGGCGTCTACGACGTCAGCTTACGCATATTGTATTGCCATCTCTGTATGACACCCTGCCAAAAATCAAACTTGCGATGTACCAAAACCCTTTGCAACTATTTCGTTTTGTTCCACTCATTCACCACAAATTTCACAAAGACCTATCATATGAAGGAAAACAATCAAGAACTCAGAATCTCAGAAAATTTGTGAAATTGACAACTTGGACATTTTCAGGAAATTTAAAGCGGAGTGGTTTAGTTAGAATCATGGTATCAAAATGTCCGAATGCGTTTAAGAAGTCTATTTTCACAACTATTCTGGAAAAAGAAGATCCTGAAATAGTCAATAATCACAGACCGATCTCGCTGTTGACAAGGTTCAATAAAATATTCGCAAATTCACTCAAATCTAGATTAATGAAACTTTTTGACAAGTACAATTTGATGTATAGCAAGCAATACGGATTCAGGCAAGGTTTATCAACAAACCATGCGATAGCTGCTCTCACAAGCGAATTATATAAACACATAGACAACAAGCGACAATATGTGTATTCCTAGACCTAGTCAAGGCCTTCGATACTATTGACCATATCCAATTACTGGAGCTCCTAAGTGACTCAGGTTTACGAGTTAATTCAGAAAAGCTATTAAAAAGCTACTTGAATGATAGAATACAGACTCTACAAATCAGTAATGTCCTGAGCACAGAAGCATTACTCAATTATGACATATCACAAGGCACTGTAATAAGCTTTCTTCCATTTTCCTTATAACTAAACAGTTCACTTACACAGATGTGCGACGGCTCCATCATCAGCTTTACTGATGACACGGCCATACTCCTTACAGCTGAAAACTAGAGAAGCCTGAAAACAAAACTGGAGGATCTAATTAAAATACTTGAAGACTGGTTTGATCACAAAATCACTTGATACTCAGAATTATGTACTACAAAAAAATATATTATCCGCCGAACTGTATTTTCAGAGATTCACTAGTACTTACGACGTACGACAACTATACATGAATAACATTATACTAATCATGTACAAAAATAAAATATCCTTCGGAATGTCGAACATAGTTATAACACCTGCTAAGGGTAACATACAAGTCACTACAACAAGAAAAAACATTTGACAACACACATAAAGTAACTCTGCAGAAAAATGAAGAACTACCTAGCTGGAATGCACAAATGAATATACTTAAAACAAACGATATAAACACTATGAAATACATTTTCAAAAGGTATTTGCTTGACCTGATTGGGGAGGTTGTTCATAATATAATTACAAATAATAACAAATAAGCATAATACTATTGTTTTTACTCTTGTATTTTACACTTGAATGGAATAACTTCTCACATTCACATGTCAAGTTACTTTTGACGCGTTTGAAATCAATTATATCACCGCCTTACTACTTCATACTCAAAATTATACTTTTATAGTTACTCTCGGAACGGCCCATTTGTACCATATCATAATTTTATAGACTTAGGGATTCATCAGATATTTAAGAATGTTTAGACCAGATTAGCTAATTGGTTAGTTTATACTTTCCTCCTCAATAACATCTCAATATGTTTCTTCATAACGTACTAACAAGCACACTTATAATTGAATAAGAGCCAAATAACATATGTTACATTTTAGAATTTGTACATGTTTCGCACCAACAGAAGAGTTTCCACGCACAACTTTGGTTTAGTGGCATTCTCCATGTTTGTTTGTAAGGAATTATCTCATTACTATTATAAAATTGCACATATACGTATGCTTATATTCCCATTATGAACTGCTTTTTATTGATATTTAAAGAATTAACATTGCTATTATTATTATATTACTATTATTTATTTCCAATGAATAAGGTTCGTCGCTACAACTCAGGAGGTTGAGTCCCGATGTTGCAATTGTGTGACAGGTTTGTAAGACGTGGTTTGCTACGGCTGATGTGAGTTCGATATAATATGTTGAATCTACACTAAAGTGCATATCAGAAACAAAACTCTTGATAAATCGGATATATAATAAAGTTTAGTGTAATGAGTGACAATGGTTCAAGGAATATTCTTACCATGTTCTTACTAGTAACATTGATAAGTCAGCCGTAGTGAACCATATCCCACAAACCATTCATATAATCAAAAAATCGGAATTTTCTCTGTTGAAGTACAGTAACGAACCATATATGGGTTCGTTGGAAGCTATATAAATGTATAAACATAGATTTATTAAAATATGATTTTCCTCCGATTGCAAACAATCCATTATTACAAATACTTCAATTAACTTCCGAACATTGGAAACCGAATAATTGCGGTTTCATTATTGGTTGTTATTGAACCTTTCCAAAACATGATCCTTCGGGTTTATCGCGTTTTTCCGAATTTTAGATTTCAATTAAGTATATATAAACTTCTTTGATAATGACTGCATCTCTACTTGAAAGTGCCTGAGGTGAGTAAAATTTTACTAATTATATTATATTTTATTCTACAGTCGCACCTCATATATTATTCTTGACTGGAATTGTACCTAACAGAAATAATCAATTCAGGGGCGGAATAATCCAAAATTAATTACGTTCCTATTCTTCCAGTTTTATACTTATTTTGAGAAAAATTAAGTAGAAATAGCTTGATTTATTAACCGATTCGAAATTCAGAATATTGTTCTTCGCGGTATTGAGATGTCTGTAATCCCATTCAACAAAGTTAGACATTAATATCTTACAAGTTGTAAGCGGATTTGTTCTGCACTCACCGAACCATATTATAACGAGAAAACCACGGATGTTCCTCGATCAAGGATGAAAGACTTATTCAATGTGAAGTTTCTGTAGAACAGTAGAGGGTAATTAATGTTGGTCAAAATCGAGATACCGCAAAACAAAATACACACGATTTTTCAGCTTTTTATAAGCTTTACAATAGTATTCATGAGCTTTCTCAACGCACTTCTATTTTCCGGAAAATTAAGAGAGAATATTTCACTAGCTAATAACCGATATCCCATTATTATTTCTGAAGAAGTACCTCCGAATTAATATTCTGGTGGGCCAGAATTCGGGCGACATAAGTTTTTCGAGATACCGGAAATCAACTCCAATTCTGAAGAATTTTTCTCATTTATATTCCTCGAGTAAAATTACTTCAACGTTAGTAGCATCAGTTCAATTTTTCTTAACATATGTTGTAAGCACATCCTCTGTGACACTTTGATCACAGTTTCCCACATATAACCATGCATTTATGCAAGGCGCAGCAACAAATTTGTTATCAATGCTAACCGACTTTTCAATAACTATATTTTTATCGTTCCGTTTACTGTTTAGTGTTTTAATAGATTTTCTAGTTTGATATAACTTAGAATCTTACTCTTCATCTATTGATCGATTCTCACTGTGTCAGCATTGCTTCCACTAACAGGTGGAACATCCTGTATATTTGTTGCATTTGATTGGCCGGACCTTATCACATTGATTGTACTTTTATAAGCATTTAAATTGACATATTTGTTCAGGACTTTTGTATGCTCCGTAAGATGGGTGTGTAAGTTTTCCTTTGATTTGATTTTACTCTGCAAGTATGATGCTGTTCCCTCAGCATATGATATTTTTGAATCATCTATTGACTAAATACTAGATTTTCCTACCGATTTTTCCAAGGTTACATATTTGTCATTGAGTATTTTCCTTTCTAATTTTTCAGTTATTAATTCCATTTCAAATTTAGTCACTTTTTCACTGAGTAAAACTTTAGCTAGTTTCATTTCTTCAACAAGCAGTTTCAAATAATTGTACAATTCTATTTGAAATGTATTATTTATTATTCCTTGTGTGGATATAATAACTTTATCAGCACACAAGTTTTTACTTTGCTCGACATCTGCAGCCACTTCAGTTGTGTTCACTTCATCAACATCCATTTGAGAACTAGCATTTGAAGTGGTTTTGCTCGTACTTTTACTAGTACTAGTACTTTTAGTCTTTTTTCTCACTCTTGTCCCAACTGTTTTATCATCATCGCTCAGTTCACCACCTTCACTAGCCATAATTATTAATTTACTATTCACTTTTCGTATTAACAAATAATAGTAGGAGCGAATCGAAATACAACCGGCCACATTCGAATCACAACCTTGTACCTTACAAACTAGTATTAAATTGAAAAAAAAAACATATACTTAAAACATTAATGTTTTACAGTTTCGATTATTCGTGTTTCGGTTCATTTCGGCGACGTGGGCATTTTAATTGAAATTGGTCTGATAAGGGCGCTTTGGGCTGACACAATTAGTTTTAAGGAATCCCGTTTTAGACAGAATGCGTCTTCTGGTGATGGTCGTGAGACCGAAACCTACGTGAAGACGAAAATTAATAAGCATATGTGTTAGAGTGACCTATTTCCTGAGGATTTATATATAATTCGTACATGGGTCAAGAATCATTATTTATCTGAGATTTTTGAACGATGATGTGACTATCTAATTAACAAAGATATATTCGAAAATCATAACATGTCATTTCCGTATTTCTGTATTTGATTATGTTTTCATCGATCTATTGAAGATGGTAAAATATTTCCTGAAATACACATTCAGATTTCTGAATATTGATGTAATGTTTCAGCACATTCATCTGAACATCTGAACAGCTTTGATAAGTATAAATTAGGGCAGGCTAAATAGAACACTTCAAAAATGTTGTTCGTTCCTTGTTGACCTAATATTATGAATACCGTAACGGGGATCGCAAGCTTTCGGATTACAAAGTTCTGAGTCAAATTTTTGCTCCATTTCTTTATTTATGACAAAATTGTGTAGATATTGTCACATTTCCGTGTTTAACAAATTCAATTATTACTAATCTATATTTTTCTTCATCATTGTGAATCGTTTTTTTCCCATTATAATTTTTCAGATATTTTATTTCAATGTATTATCTGTTTACAAAATTTACTTTAAACCATTTCCTATCAGTCGGTGTTAATTTCATTCTCAGATACTTTTACATTGTAAATAATGAATAATACTGTCTTGTCGGCATTTTAGTTTTTCATCCTGCCTTACAAGTTCATTCACCGTGTGAATCCTAATTTGCTAGATTTCATCAATAAAGTCCATATAAGTGACCGAAAGATGGTAAGTCAGATATTCGAACTTTCTTGTCGCGTGTGTACACATCGACCTGAAGGATTTAAGTATCGTTTTTCCATCCACATTCAATCGAGAATTAAAAAATTAATTGAACTTATTTCCAAATAATTTATCATTATGTTTCATGAATTAACTGAACTAATTTCCAAATTATTTAACATCATGTTTCATTAATTAGCTGAACTGATTTCGAGAATATTAATTATCATGTTTTGTTCTATTTGTTAATTTGTTTTAATACATTTTATTAAGTTTCTTTCAAATTTCATAACACTCATCTCAAACAAGAATCCGCACGGATACGTCATTCCTCTCGGTCTCAAACCAATATTCATTTAAAAGCATTTACCAAAAAATTGACCGGTGCAATATTATTCTTCAGATTTCATATTTTGTAGGTCAGGTCACACATATGGTGGCCATTTACGTTTGTTCAAGATTGTAGTAGGTCCGGAAAACTCCAAGTTACGTCAATCAACATCCGACTGTCTTAATGTCTTACTTGTCAACATATACACGGAACTTGATATCAACCCACAAGAGGAAGTCACATCAGAACAGGTCAGCGGAACGAGAGGCCACTGTGCGGTAACCACACCACATACATAATGTCACTTTTCGACTCATGTAACTCATCAGGATTTTCTGTAGTACCTGTAGTTTTGCTTCATAATGAACTCATCCAGATGAAAATGGGCTTCAACACTAATGAGAAACATCATGTTTTCATTAGTTTACTTTGTTTCAAACATATTTTTGCACAAAAAGCAACGTTATTCACTCAGTTGCTGGTATACCTGAAATGTCTTCATGCAAAATCCTACACATCGTTGATCGATTCAATCCCTAGACGATCTATTTCGCTGAACGTTTCCAGGGCTAAGGGATTTTCATTACTAAGCCGAAATATAGGAATGGGTGCGAATTTCCGGTTTTTGTATCAACAACTCATTATTCATCTAAAATTGACAGAGAGATATGATTCAGGGTCCCCGACATTGCGGTAACGGAAATTCCAATTTTGACGTGCAAATCAAGGTCACGGCCGTCTGTCTGAAACTCTTCAGTCGGCCGTGCTAGCCATTTGAAAGAATGCTGTTGCCGTGGTAGACCCATATTCACACATCGTTAATCGCATGATCTCGTTGGTAGTAGTTGAGTTGAAATTAATGTTCTCAATGTATGATCATGTTTTGAGAAAATTATGAATATTCTTATACAACTATGAAGAGTGATCGTTCCATAGTCCTTCCTCCATACCAACTATATCCAATAATGTAGTGTAGATGAAGATTTCTTCCAGATCACAATATGAGTGACCAGTAGATAGTTCTTCCAAAAGAATAGCATTTGTGACTATAATAACTTGATCCATTATGTTTTTTATTGATTAATCAAAGTTGTTTGGAAAATTATATTTTATTGGATGTTATTCGAAGTAAACTCTTCATGTGAGTATCAAAGTTCATATGAGTGGAGAGGGAAACGCTTTATTAGTGAACGATATAAACCTAAGATTGTATGGCACGCACTCATAAACAGTTCACCCTCATCACATACCTAGGAAGGTTATCAAATTTATGCTGCCATTCTCTCCCCTACACATTATTCAATGATTAATTTATGAACAAAAATGGAATCGCGTCGTGGAAAACAATCATTCTAAGTTTCATTTCATAAAATATAAGAGAGTCCATTACTACAACGTGAATCTATTTTTCCGGAATAAGTATCATTATAAAAAAACTCCAACATTCAAGAATCGGAACTGCAGATATGCGTTTTTCGAATTAACATTACTTACATCGTTTGCTATCCAGTACTTGTTTTCACCTAATGAAATAAAAAAAATCTCGAAGTTACTCGACAATATCCAGTTCAAGGAGCAGTTTGGGAACAATTGCGACTTAGTCCAACATTTTATCATTCAAGGGCATTTGGAACATTTTCCTTTTGAAGTCAGCTGATTAGAAGATTATGGCGAATGCGCCAGTATCACAATATAGTCTTTCTTTGAACCCAACCAGATTCATGAAATCGAGACCACGAGCAGCTATATAACATGTTTGATTGATGTCATATTAGGAATCATATTTATATCAAGCATATTGGGAAAGGGTACAATCAATAGTCCAGAGCCACCTGGTTCGATCCACTAATGGAATCGATTCAACAGTCTCTGATTACATTCTTTCAATAGCGTATTAATTTCGTCAACAATTGTGTACATTTCATAATGCGATATCGAACTAAATCAAATACTTGGTTAGGATGCACTTAAATGAATTCACTAATGCATGTTTGGATCGATAGACCAATTTTAAATTCTAATGTTGAAGTGAATTGTAATTGTAAAAACTATGTAAATAAATCACAATTCATGAAAACGCAAGCAGCAAATGCTAGAAATACTAATTGATGTGGATTATTTCAATACCCTTCGAGAATGGTGGGGTAACCTAAATGATTATTTGTAATTAATTTCACATTTTAATATATCACTCAAATGTGCTAATCGTTTATCTTCTCATAGAATTACGTTCAATTTCGAATTTGATTATTGTTATTAAAGTTAATACTCAGTGAGAAGAGATCAGATTCAAAGAATTTTTTATTATCAATTCTGACAGACAGTCAAATCTATTAATTAATTACAAAAGAACGTTAGTCAGAAACATGGATTACATGATCAAACTAAATATATCAACACTCCCACTTAATCCATATTCATGACAAACCCAACTTGAATAAAACATCTTTAAATAAATGTAAAGACAGTCCTTTAGTAAAAATGTCAGCAAGTTGTTCTTGCGATGAAATATATTTCAACATAAGTTGGCCAGAATCTAGTGTTTCTCGAATGAAATTATATTTCACATCTATATGTTTCAATCTTTGATGTTTTATATGTTCAGTAGCAATTTTAATACATGACTGAATATCTTCATAAAGTATCGTTGCTTCAGTTAATACAGTATTCATTTCATTCAACAATCCTCTCAACCAAAAACATTCACTCACTGCTGCTGCAAGAGCATTATATTCTGCTTCGGCAGTTGAAAGTGCAACTGTTGATTGCCTTCTGGTAGACCAAGAAACAGTAGAACCGAAACATTTGAAAATATATCCAGATGTAGACTTCCGATCTTGCAGATCATTTGCAAAATCTGCATCACAAAAACCTTCCAATATATTATATTTCTGTTTGCTGAAAATAAGACTAAGATCTTTCGAAAATTTAAGGTACTTTAAAACCATTTTCAAATGAGACCAATGTAGATCTGATGCATTCGCTTGGAAACGACTGAGGAAATTGACAGCGTAACATAGATCAGGTCTCGAATTCACCATTAAATACATTAAACATCCTACAACTTCTTTATAAGGATATTTTGTTAATGGTCTTATTGCATTTTCAAATTTCAAATTGACCTCTATTGGAGTTTTTACAGCATTATAATTTATCATATTGAATTTTTGGAGAAGTTTGGAAATGTAATGACTTTGATTCAATTTAATTAACTGATTCTCTCTATCATAAATGATTTTAATTCCCAGAAAAATATTAATGTTTTCCAAACACTTTATTTTGAACTCTTTGTTAAGAATATTTTTTTTTTTATCCATTTCCTCAGTAGAGTTGCCCACTAGAAGAATATCGTCTACAAAAACTAAAAGATATAAAATGATATTCCCAAAAATCTTGATATAAAGACAATTATCTGATTCACTCCTGCAAAAATTCTCTCTCATCATCACAGAGTCAAAACGTTTATACCAACAACGTGGTGATTGTTTCAATCCACACAAAGATTTATTCAATCTACATACCATGCCAGAATCATCTGTGAAACCAGGAGGTTGACTCATATAGATATCTTCATCTAAATTCCCATGAAGAAAGGCAGTTTTTACATCCATTTGAAAGATAGAAAAACTCTTCTGAACGGCCAAAACCAACAAGATTCTAATTGTTATTATATTTGCTACAGGAGCATAGGTCTCATAATAATCATAACCATATTGCTGACTATAACCTTTTGCAACCAACCTTGCTTTGTACTTAGTTTCATTTTTATCAGAATCAATATTCTTAATTGTGAAAATCCATCTACAATCAACTATCTTCCTCCCTTCTGGTTTTTGAACAAGTGTCCAAGTTTCATTTTCGTAGAGTGATTCTAATTCTTCATTCATCGCAGACTCCCACTGTTTCCGACATGGATGACTTTTCACTTCATCATAAGACAATGGTAATTATTAACAAATTCTTCAGCTGAAAGTGCAAATATTACTGAATCTCCAGAAAATGGAAGATCATTTTCACACATGGAACAAAATGTGAGTTCATTTCAAAATCTTTATGCCATAGAGGAGATTTTCTAATTCGGGATATGTGTTCTGATGATCCAGAATGATTGTAGTCTTCTTTAAAATCCCTATCACCTTGATTTACTAAAGATTTTCTGCAAACATTCTCATCGCTCTGAATGTTACACATAGTCATTTCTTCGGATTCAGTTTTATCTTCATTACTCACCGGATGAAACTCATTTTCTTTATTTTCAACAACAAGCAGAGGATATCTTTCAACATGTTTCATGCATTCCATTGATTCATCAAATATCACATCTCTTCCAATCTTCACACATTCATTCTCACAATCCCACAATCTATATCCATTTGGAGCATAACCAATCATAATACATGTCAAACTCTTCTTATCAAATTTGCTATTTCGAAATTGTTTAGGTTTGTGAAGATATGCTTTACAACCAAATATACGTAAATTTGATAGATTTGGTTTCTTACCATTCCATATTTCAAATGGTGTTTGAGATTTTATAGCTGTTGTGGGAGATCTATTCAACAGATATGCTGATGTTCTGACTGCTTCACCCCAGAAATGTTTATTCATATTTGCACCAATTATCATAGCACGTGCCTTTTCAACTTAAGACCTATTCAGTCTTTCAGCATGACCATTTGTTCTGGAGAATATCGTACAGTATAATCAATAATGATTCCATTCGAATCACAAAAATCTCTAAACTCTTTAGAAACATATTCTCCACCATTATCACATCTCAATTTCAAAATTGATTTTCCTAAATATGCTGTTGTCATATTTTTGAATGATTTAAAATATCCAAATACCTCAGACTTTGAAGACAATAAATATGTCATGCAGAAATGAGAAAAATCATCAAGAAATGTCAAAAAATATCGTTCATTATCCCATGTAGATGGCGTTATTGGACCACATACATCTGTATGAACAATTTCTAGAGGTCTTGTTGCTCTTGTTCTATGACCTTCATATGACAATTTATGTTGTTCAGCATTCACACAACTCTCACAGATGTTTCTTTCAGTCAAACCATTCAGTTTAAAACCTTCTACCATGTTTTCCAATTTTCTGATATACTGTTCATTCAAATGACCAAGCCGTTGATGCCATATATCATAACTATTATTTTCAGCAATATAAACTTCATTCAAATCTGTATAAACATCAAAGATTACTTCATATAGAGTGTTATTTTTAAAGCCACTTACCACAACTACATTATCTTTCAATATGCTGACTACATTATTATTGAATACTACCTTGAAACCATTTTCTTCAATTCTACGCACTGACAAGAGATTTTTTCTCAAATTAGGTACATAAATTACATTATTGATGGTACAAATATGTTTAACCCCTCTAACATTATTTGATACTCTCACATATCCGACATGTGTACCTTCCAAATCTTGACCAACTTTAGCTACACCTATTTTCAAAGAAGTTTTCAATTCCCGTACTCCCTTCAGTAAATCCATATCATTTACAAGATGATCGGATGCTCCCGAGTCTACACACCATGATGACTTTCTTGAATTATTCGTTAAACATCCTTAGTTCGTTATGAATGCTATAGCTTCTATATCCTCTTCTGATTCAGCATCTTTGGACATATAAGCTTGCTTCTTCCTTTGCCAAGGTTGTTTTCTCAAAAAACGATTCTTTAGTCTATTAGGACATTCATTTCGAAAATGTCCTACTTCATTGCATCCAAAACAACGTACTTCATTTCTTCTATTTTGTAGCTTGGAGCCAAATGCACTTCTATGATTGTCACCATGAACAATCACATGTCGCCTTTTAGCTTCCTCATCCAAAAGCCGTCCTTTCACAAAATCAGTAGTAATCTTATCATTTGATAGAGTTTCAATAGCAGTGACAACTATATTATATGATTCTGGTAGTGTTAGTAGTAAAATACAAGCTAACATTTCTTCCTCCAATTTTCCTCCAGCTGATTTAATTTGGCGCACAATATCATCAAATTTCACCAAATGAGTTTCCATTGACATCCCTTCTTCATATTTCATTGTCAGTAAATTTCTCTAAAGATACAGTCTACTAGAAACCCCTTTTCTTTCAAATGTATACACAAGCTTATCCCATTTTTCTTTTGCTGTAGATCCCTCTCGAACATACTCTAAATGGGTATCAGCAACACACTGTACTATTATTGACTTTGCTTTACTGTCTTTTCTATCAAATACCTTCTTATCATCTTCTTGTTCTGGCCGAAGTTCGGTAAGACATTTCAAAACATCATGTTCCTCTAGAATTGTTTCTACTCGAAACTTCCATGTACTAAAGTCCAAGCCTCGGAAAGGATTAATACCAAACTTGTCTAAATTTTTCTCTGGGCCCATAACCAGTTAATACTCAGTGAGAAGAGATCAGATTCAAAGAATTTTTTATTATCAATTCTGACAGACAGTCAAATCTATTAATTAATTACAAAAGAACGTTAGTCATAAACATGGATTACATGATCAAACTAAATATATCAACAATTAATTCCATAATTGCCGATTCGAATATACAGGATGTCCCAGGTCTTAGTAGCAGAACTTCAACAGTCGATTGAAAATTTGATTTTGAGAAAAAAGTTCCTATTAACATATATGCACAGCGGCTTAGTTTTTGAGATACAGGGTATTGAAATTGAAAAAAAATTTCGTTTTTTGCGAATATCTCCAGCACCGTTTATCGTACAGAAAACTGCTTCTGCAAGTATTTTCTACTCATAGTAAGCTAAGTTCTGTGTTATAAAAAATTTTTTTTTAGTCATAATTGATGAAGATTTTGAAGGGGTAGTGGGTGATTTTTTCCCCAACTTCTACGCCACTGAGAAGAGTACGGTTTTGAGACAACCGTTTGAACCACCAATGTTTTTTACACAAAAAAGATATCATTGGTCATAAGCTCTAAAGTTGACCGTTTTCGAGAAAAATCAACTTTAATGTTGAAAAACATGGTTAAGTTTTTGGTTTTGTTACTTTTTCTAACGTTTGAATAAATTTTGTATAATTAGTAAGAATTGACCATGTTTTTCAACATAAAAATTGATTTTTCTCGAAAACGGTCAATTCTAGAGCTTATGACCAATGGTACCTTTTTGTGTAGAAAACATTGGCGGTTCAAATAATTTTCTCAAAACCGTACTTTTCCCTGTGGCATAGAAGTTGGGGGAAAAAAACACCCCCTACCTCTTCAAAATCTTCACCAATTATTACTAAAAAAAAATTTTTTATCACACAGAACATAGCTTACTATGAGTAGAAAATACTCGCAGAAGCTGTTTTCTGTACGATAAACGGTTCCGGAGATATTCGCAAAAAACAAAATTTTTTTTTCAATTTTAACACCCTCTATCTCAAGAACTAAGCCTCTGTGCATATAAGTTAATAGGAACTTTTTTTCTCAAAATCAAATTTTCTATCGACTGTTAAAGTTCTGCTACTAAAACTTGGGACATCCTGTATACAATATACAGGGGTGTCCTCGAACTGAGTGGCAAAAATAAAACCGAAGATTCTTTGATTCGAAAAAAATTTGATGAGCCTTTTTACTTTTGTCTCAAGTGTCTTGTTTACCCGGTAGAGGGCTTCAAAATTGCAAAAGTAATTTTGTTTTTTCGATATAACTTGAGAACGTGATGAAGAACTTTTACAATATTTGGCGGGTGAGTTACTGTCAATAATGGCCATTTTTGAGAGTGGAGCACAGAGCCTTAGAGACCATAGAAATGGCTCAAACTTGAGGATGTATCGGGAAAAGTGTCCAGAACTTTTTTGTGGTCAATGTAATTCACTCGATATTTTTTATGTAGATAGCTTATTTAATTTGAAAACTTTTCTTACTCTTAGAAAATTTTGATAAAATCAACGGATTAGCTTGAAAAAATTAATTTTCGAGTCTCTGCAATTTTATCTTACTAATTTTACTTGATTAAAATACCTTAGTTGCCTTTGCTTTTCTAATGTCATTTTGGCATTTGGAGAATTTATTCTCAAAACTGTCAGTTTTTACTCTGCTTTCCGTAAAAATTTTATAAAATTATGGCTCAAATTTTCACTAACACTGAAATGGTTGATACGTTATTGATTTATGGAGTTTGTCGTTGCAATGGCCGGAGAAGGGAAAGATATCCGCATCGCAGAATTCCAAATCGGCAAACCTTCCCGAAACTGGCAAATTTGAAGCAAATCGCAGAGAAACTGGACGCAGACGGACAAGAAGGACGTTAGAGCTCGAAGAAGCGATACTGGAAGCGGTTGAAACTGAACCTGGGATAAGCACACTACGTTTGGGACTTCGTATTGGAGCCTCAAAATCATTAGTTCATAATGTACTGAAAGAAGAACTGTTGTATCCCTATCATATTAAAACAGTTCAAGACTTATTGCCCATGGATCCAGGTCATCGGCTAGATTTCTGTCGGCTTATTGTCCAAAGACAAAACGCAAACCCCAATTTTTGTAGAAGAATTCTGTTCACGGACGAACATACTTTCACGAGATGTGGTCTTTTTAACCTCCATAATGAACATTTCTATGCTGATGAAAATCCTCATGAAACGAAAGTTACATATTTTCAGAATCAAACTAAAATCAATGTTTGGGTTGGAATTGTGGATAACTTTATTATTGGCCCTACCGTTATACCCGATCGATTGAACGGGGAGAACTACTTGAACTTATTGGAACAAAGGCTACTTGAACTGTTGGAAGACTTGCCCTTACACATTCGTCGTGGCCTGGTTTATCCATGATGGTGCACCTCCTCATTTCACATTAGCTGTGAGGTGACATTTGAATGCGGAATATCCAGATCGCTGGATAGGTAGAGGACACGATGCACCAGTGAACTGGCCGGCCCGCTCCCCTGATTTGACGCCCTGCGACTTCTTTCTATGGGGCGCTTTGAAGTCGAAAGCTTATGCAGTTCCAGTAAACACACGAGAGGAATTGTTGCAACGAATTAATCATGAAGCGGATTTATTGAAGAATGATCCTGAAGTACTAGCCAGAGTTCAATCCAATTTCTTGAAACGAATTAATTTGTGTGCCTTAGCGATTTCCCAAAAAGTTTTGTTGTTTCTTTTAATTTATCATTTGTTTTTCTTAAATAATCACATCGTTTCCCCATTTCTATTGTTTTTATTATTCGTGTTTCACCGAGATATTAACCATTTCAGTGTTAGTGAAATTTTGAGCCATAATTTTATAAAATTTTTACGGAAAGCAAAGTTACGAGAATAAATTCTCCAAATGCCAAAATGACATTAGAAAAGCAAAGGCAACTAAGGTATTTTAATCAAGTAAAATTAGTAAGCCAAAATTGCAGAAACTCGAAAATTATTTTTTTCAAGCTAATCCGTTGATTTTATCAAAATTTTCTAGGAGTAAGAAAAGTTTTCAAATTAGATAAGCTATCCACGTAAAAAATATAGAGTGAATTACATCGACAACAAAAAAGTTCTGGACACTTTTCCCGATACATCCTCAAGTTTGAGCCATTTCTATGGTCTCTAAGGCTCTATGCTCCACTCTCAAAAACGGCTAATATTAACAGTAACTCACCTGCCAAATATTGTAAAAGTCCTTCATCACGTTCTCAAGTTATACCGAAAAAACAAAATTATTTTTGCAACTTTGAAGCCCTCTACCGGCTAAAGAAGACACTTAAGGCAAAAGTAAAAAGGTTCATCAAATTTTTTTCGAATCAAAGAATCTTCGGTTTTATTTTTGCCACGCAGTTCGAGGACACCCTGTACAGGTGTCTCAGATTTTGACCGGGAAAATCCGATAGACGATAGAAAATTTGATTTTGAGCAAAAAATTCCTGATAACATATGTGCAGAGACGCTTAGTTTTTGAGATACAGGGTGTTGAAATTGATAAAAAAATTTTGTTTTTTGCGAAAATCTCCGGAACCGTTTATCGTAACAAGGACAGCTTCTGCAAACATTTTCTACTCATGGTAAGCATGTTCTGTGTGATAAAAATTTTTTTTTTAGTCATAATTGGTGAAGATTTTGAAGGGGTAGTTGGTGTTTTTCTCCAAAACTTCTACGCCACTGGAAAAAGTACAGTTTTGAGACAACCATTTGAACCGCCAATGTTTTCTACACAAAAAAGGTACTCATGGTCATGAGCTCTAAAGTTGACCGTTTTCGAGAAAAATCAACTTTTATGTTGGAAAACATGGTCAATTCTTTCTAATTAATTAAAATTTATTCAAACGTTAGAACAAGTAACAAAACCGAAAAATTGATCATGTTTTTGAACATAAAAGTTCATTTTTCTCGGAAACGGTCATTTTTAGAGCTTATGACCTCGAGTACCTTTTTTGTGTAGAAAACATTGGCGGTTCAAGTGGTTGTCTCAGAACTGTACTTTTTCCAGTGGCGTAGAAGTTGGGGAGAAAAACACCAACTACACCTTCAAAATCTTCACCAATTATGACTAAAAAAAAAAAATTTTCATCACACAGAACATAGCTTACCATGAGTAGAAAATGCTCCCAAAAGCTGTTTTCTAAACGATAAACGGTTCCGGAGATATTCGCAAGAAACGAAATTTTTTTATCAATTTCAACACCCGTGTCTGCGTCTCTGCATATATGTTATTAGGAATTTTTTGCTCAAACTCAAATTTTCTATCGTCTATTAAATTTTCCCGGTTAAAATCTGAGACACCCTGTATATGTACATCAACATTATTTTTCTGTTCATAATAAAGTAAAATACTGGAACACGGATTGGTCCAAATTAGTATGTTGAATTGATGGAGCCATTCACTGGAAATACTCTCGTCAAATTACAGATTGAATGAACATTTTTCCGCCATATTATAAAACAATATTGTCACATCGTGGACGGAAGGGAAACATGGCACACCATTAGGTTTTATAATATAGTGGACATTTATTTAGTTCATAATTTCACTATTTTAATGTACCTACAGTCTATGCAAAATTTTTCAGGCTGTTCGTTTCTATTATTCATACACATTTTGTTCATCATCATGCTTATCGAGCTTTGCTGATTTTTAAAACATTTCAACTAATTCTGTAACTGGAAAGGAAAATACTGAACAACTCCTCCGAAACGCAAGGCCATCTCATTATAATGTATCCATGTCTCCTGGTAGGGATGATAAACTTACTTTGTTTCGAATACTCGTAATAGTAATTTAAGTGAAAGTCAGTTTCCGGTAAATGTCCCAAATACTCTGTTTATTTTTCATGATTCTGGAATAGAGAAAATGAACTTTCAGTTCTGCTCCGATGTGTATTTGGAATTCAATGACTACTTCTATGATTTCAAATACGAAATTCATCAATACTAGACAATAAAACAACTGTTCTACTTCAGAATAAAACTATTGTTAACAAAAAATTATGGAGAAGGTATATGTAGATTAATTCATGAACAATAAAGTGAGGAGAGAGGGAAAACACTACAGTATTCAACTTGTTCATATATTCCAACTTATAAATTACTTCATTTTCATCGGTAATTACAGAAAATAACGTCATCAAAAATTTCAAAATGATTAGTATCTTTCAACTGTTGAGTGTTAGACTCTACTACACATAACTTGATGATTTTGAAAGCTCCAAGAATCGGTTTTCGTAGTTTTTCATTCCATTTTATAATTACTGTTTGTATAGGGTGTATCCTGAATCAAGGAGGAAGTTAGATGTAACATGATTGATAGTTCTTTCTAATGCCATTCCGTCTGAAATATGCCCACTAATTGCTCATTCTTAGGTATTATTCGGATAAATGCGTGATTTATCATTCGCTTATTTTTTCTTTGTGTTTCAACGACTATTTAAAAAATCTGTGATGAGTCGATAACTGACTTCCTTGACTTTTTAGCACAGTTTTTCGCTTCTGGATACTTCTACGACTCAAATGTATGATTGCAGAAATTGACATAAGGGCCACGTGAACACGAGAGAAATTGCATTTAAAAAAACCGAAGATATGGGAAAATAGTTCCAACAAAATCATAAAGAGATACGACAAAAACAATGTGGTAAAATTATTAGAGTTCGTTAGATTTCTTGTGAAAAGTGACAGGTGTTCTGGAAGTTCTAACACTTTCCGGCCGCAAATTTATGACATAAAATGAATTTTCCAGACAGTTTGAAATAGAGTCTATTGGAAACTCATCAAGAATCAGCTCATGAAATACGTTAAATTATACTCTATGTTAGTTTGGAATTCTATTCAAATGGTATACATAATGCATTTGATCACCCTGGGATATTTGACTTCCCCCTTCATTCGTAGGGTTTCTCCTCGTAGCTTCAGAAATCTCAAGCCCTCTAATTGCGTTTTCGAGTGGATGCTACTGTGGTGGCTTTGTGGGAACTGATGTTCAGTACCTCTCAGTTCATCCTTGAATTAACAGCTTCAGAGCCTATTGCATTCGAGCTCTGACCATGGTGTTGTATTCTCCTTGTGACAAGGCAACTATGTCGATAGCGAAACGGGGGGTTCTATGTCCTTAGTACTGAAGGGCCTCCAGTAGTTCGTTCACGACCAGATTCCGCAGAATCGGATAGAGCACATTTTCCTGTGAGCATCCTCTGGCGACCCAGGTCACTACGGTCTCGTCCATTATCGTAGCATGTACCATTCTATTCCTCAGAGTTGAGTCAATCCAGCCCACATATGGTTCCTCGAATCTTTTTCGTGTTTGAGGGATCTGATGATAGAATGTATAGAGGTATTGTCGAAGCTCTTTCCATGTCTAGGCAATCCGCTGGAAGAATTTCTTCATCTTTCTGCGTATTTTGACACTTCACACAAGTTGGAGTGATGTTTCTGTTGAACAGCCAGTAGGCATATTGGTCGCTGTGCATCGGTATTTCCATCAGTGTATCGTCCGATATGTGTCTATTTATTAGCTTTTAGAAGGTCTTAAGTTCAAACAACATGAGACTTTTCAGTCTTAGAGACTTCACCGTTTCCTGTTCAGTTTTTGCAATTCTCGGTCTAAAAGTAACTCTAATGCTTCTCCATGATTCCGTCTTCCGGAATATACCCAGACTGGCCATGAGTATATTACAAAGCCTATGTCTGCAGTAGTTCTGGCCCCTTCTACAGCAGTACTGGAGAAATTCCATCGGTGATTTATACGATGATTTATTCAAATGAGCATATAGATCATTCAAGTTTGTCATAGGTCACCACCTTTTTTAGCCTTTCTTCAACTTCCCTCAAATTCTTGTATCAAGGTTTCCAGGCCATTTGTTTTCTGACTAGCAGGTATCTGAACTATTTGAGATCCAGGAAAGTGAACCATAAAGAGTTCCCTTATTGTTTTCTCCCCCCCCCCTTGTACTCGTGCACTCCCCATTTTTGAGGACGTATGAGTTTTTGTTTGACCTTAAAGAGTATTCTTTGGAGTCTAGCACACTCTTGACCACTATCGATCTCCTCACAATACTCCCTCCATGAGTTTCTCTCAGCGTTTTTCATTGCACTTTTGTGAGTGGTCAAGGTGTTCTTGTAGTCATATCACCTTCTAGTTCTTTTGGCCGTCTTTTCTGGCTTGTGCTCTCATTCTCGCAAGTTTACTATGCCACCAGGGCACGTGATGAATTCCTTTGTTATAAAAGGTCCCTGATTGTTCTTCCCAGTCTATTTCCCTTGGGTTTCGATAAATTTTAGTATGAAATCCGCTTTTATCTTTAATTTTATGTGTTGTGGTCTAAGCAGCTCACCCCATTGGACACACGTCATTCTGTAACAAAGTTACTCATACAGGTAGGAGCTATTGTTACATCGAATATTTCCTTTCTGTTTTTTGTGACAAAGGCTGTTACGATTTCCCTCGCCTTTCTAATCCTTATCTTCACTGTAGTCAGTTTTCTGGAGCAGAACTCTGTTAACGGTAGTACTTTCATATATTTGTTCATCAATATACAAGATCGGTGGGTCCCAGCTCATCTGGTGTATATTAGCTATCGCCTCGCCCCACGTAGACCCCTTATTCCACCATGTCTGACCCATGGTTCCTGTATAGGGGTTATTCCAGAGTCCCTCTCAGCAGCTGCCTAGGTCGAAGTCGCCCTACATCACTGGAGGTTGATCTGAAGTATCCTCATCCCTAGACCAGTCTGCTTTGTGTTTTTGTTCAGGGTCTTGAAGAGTACTCTCCCGAGTTTGTACTACACTCGGAACTGCATCCTCTTCCTGTATGAGATATCATCCTCGGAGGAGGCCAGAAGTTGTCCTTCTTCCATCACATGTTTCTATCCATTGTGTTTGCTTTCTCTGTCCCAGTGACAAAGACCAGCACCGTGTAAGGAACCGGGAGGTTCCCGAAGTTGACCACAGTCAGTTCGGTCCCCTCATAAAGTCGCCCCAGTGAACCAACCGTCTCCCTAAGCCAGTTCAATGTTATTTGGTTAGCACAGGTCGTCGGTATGACCCCGGTGCTAAATCTTGGTCTTTCGAACTGTGGAGTAGTTCCGTTCCCTAATGGGGTCTCGCAGAGCGCATTTACAATTCTATTTTGGACCAGGCTTCCTTGTTCCTCTCAGTTGGGCTTCCAGATGGCGTCTGTCGATCACCTCTATTAGGAATCCGTTCGTCACCGAGCTGTAAGTACCAGTCGACACTTGCGCATTCTTGCGGTGCCCTCTGCACAGGTCTCCGAGATTTCTCTCGGTTTCTCAGAGACCCTGTTAGTGACACCATGTTTCGAACACCCCGGTGACGTTTATCTGTAGCCACGAGTTCTCACAGCTTTGGATTGAAGTCTTTCAGGCCCTTTCGTCACTCAACTTTCTGCCATTTGATCAAAACTGGATCCGCTATTCTTTTCGATATCTCCATGATGGAGATCCTCATCTACGACTCCCTCACTGTATATTTAGTTTTGCAATAACCAGCAAACAACATAAATAATGAAAACTATAAGATATGGTCAACGAATATCAGATATTGAACTGAACCTAAATGCCAGATTGATTTTAATATGTTTGAGATGTTGAGGAATGAACTCGATTCTACTCAGAGACCATTAATTGAATTTATAGAGTATTATGTTTACGTTAATTGGAAGTAATCATTCTATCTTCCAGCCAAGCGTTTGACATTGAAATGTGTGCATGTGCAGAATGTAATTGTCATGGATGACATATTCACATTTCATAACTTTGTGTGAAACTCAATACTATCGAATATATCATATTCGCCGAAGTAATCGTAATTATTATTGATACCGGCGCATTCGCCATAATTTTCAAAATGAGCACGTAGTTTTACTCCATAAACATTCTTCAAGATTATATAAATCATTATTATTCTGACTTGACATTATCAGCAGCAAGGTACGGCCGTACGGTGATAGTTCATTGTATTAGATGTTAAATGTAGAATTTAATTTATTAAGTAAGTCACAAGAAATGCAAAAATTATTAATAAGAATCTTTTTCTGAAATTTTGTAACAGCTGATAAATGATACTATATGAGATATCATCCTTCTCCCAATTGAAACTATTACGTACCTGAAGCACATTTCAATTGCGATGCACCGATTATCAAAGACGTATGTAAACTGAATCTAAACTAAGATTATGGAAGGAAGTGAAATAATTAACGGTAAAATTTGAAAAAGGATTGATTGAAAGGAGTAATGAAACGACCATTGTACTGATTCCAATGAATGAAAGTGTTACATTCTTTTATTGGCTAAAATAAACATCAAATGTTCCAGGTAATCAATAATCCTATTAGTAAAAAAATAATTATTCATTAAGATTGCACCTGACCTGAGGTTTATCAATGTATTTGTGAAAATGGATTGTTTAAGATAGGAAGTATATCGAGATTCAAAAATTGTTTATTTATTTCTAAAGCTTCTACTGTACCTAAAACGGTTAGTCGCTATGTCTAAAACGAGAGACTCAATTTTGTAATATTAGGAATGGTTCATAAGACATGGTTTACAATGGCGGCTTCATCAATAATATTAGTACGAACATGATGAAAATGCTCTTTGATCCTTGTGGAAATATTTATCTTAGTTAAGCCAACATAACTTTTATCATAGTCATTGCTCTGAATTTTATATGTACTTGAATTATCAAGATCGGAAATTTTACAGAACGTGTTACCAAGTGAGTGTTTTAATAGAGAGTTGCATTCAAATGCAGGTTTAATTATTAATTTTCTTGAATATATTAGTAAATTATTTAGCGAATATAGGATTATAAGTGAATGATTTGAACTATTCGCAGTCACTTGATGCGGATTTACGTTTGGTGTTTGTTTTCAGTTGTATTCGTCGATACTTTTGCTTATTGATTGGTTTATGGAAGATTTATCATATTGATGAGAACAGGCAACACCATAAGTCCTTTGGTATTGTTCGCTCCACTAAGAGGAAATATTCCTCCATGCTCAAGACTATTTAAACAAAGAGTTTTGTGATATATTTAAAATGTAACAGCATTACTTGATTCAATTATCCTGATGTAACAGAGTTCATCCACTTCGAAGTTTTTATCTATGATCGCAAAACTATCATCAACATATCTGAACCAAATCTCAGAAAATATCTTCAATTTACTCACTAAAAGATTTGCCAATATGGGATATAGGGTTTTTCTCATAGCAGTTTCATGTGACTGTTTGGAAAATTCCTCATGGAACTTTTTCTTCTGATGAAAATTGTACCACCAGTTACATTATATTACTACGATAGTTTTCCCAAATTTTGAGATGAAAAGCTACTTATATCGTTTACCGGAACAACTTCTCAAATCCCAAGTGCTACCTCTGAAGGTAATAGTTCGAACGATCTACTAGGATTATTGAATTTTAAGTTGTTGCTGATAAAAACTTGTAGGAGGTATTGAATCGACCGAAATAATAACTGGTTCAATTTTTATACCTTAACCAATTTGGATGTATACAGGATACTCTGTAACTATACAAGGATTTTTTTGCACTTAGATATTTTTGCACTCATTTTCACTAAATAACTCGGGAGTTGTTCTAGTGGTAGTATCACTGGATGTTGTTTGCACTTCGTTCTAGTGAGGTGATTGATATGAAGAGAGCAGTTCTATAGCTAATTCGAAAACTCTTTTTTTTGTTAGGGTAGGTGGAGAGTAAAGCCTAAAAATGCGAAACCTTAATCAAGGTCCAAATATTTGTGTAACAAAAGTTAATCTGTAGTGGGCCACTTGGCCATATACTATATTTATGAAAGAGTTACTAGCTGACTATGATGTTGTATTATATTTCTTTCTTTACGATCATCACTGTGGGGTAGTATTCGGAATAATAACAATATAAACAATTTGGGGAGTATATTGAGGAATAAAATAACAATAAAAAATTCAACAAAATGTAGCAATCCTCAGTTGGTTGAAAGCATTGACAGTAGTTAGAAAAAGAAAACAGTAGATATAATATTGAATCAATTCAAACAGACAAAAAAGAAATCTAGATGCTCCCTCTTGGAAGATTATTTTCCCTCAAAAGTACAAAGATAATTAAAACAAAAATGCCCTCCTAGAACGAGCTATTCCTAGATTTTGTTCAAATGAGCATGTTCACTAGGGTTTTTTGGTAACTCAAACAGTGGTACTGCACAATATATGAATTACATACGTGGGTTGGAAACTAGAATCAAGAGCGAGTTTCTAATATACATTTGGGCTCAACACTTACCAGTCTATTCCCGGAGAACCAAAAGTGGTTAACAACAAAATCCACGAGGTCAGCACACTCTTCCACTTAAACTTGATCTTAAATTCCTTATAGAAATCCTCGAATGTGATTTACAAGCGATGTCGACGGAATTCGGTCAAAAATCACGTTGTTAATCACTAGATCGACAAGAAAAAATTTACTAACATCCCAGGCAGAAATATATCTATTTCCAGGTTTCCTGCTCAAGGAAAAGAATATATCACTTCTGAAAGAATTAAGGGGATATCAGATATTTGGCTAACTTTAGTAGTTAATAGTACGGAGGGCACTAAAGATAAATGTCTGGAAAAAGGTATCTTTTCGATTTGTTTGGTACGTCTGACATTTCAGTGATTACCTTATTATTTAGTTAACATTTTCTGACCAACATTGAATATCTAACACTCTGAACCTGAATGCTGAAAATCTGAATGATACTTATGAATCTGGAGTCTCCTCACCTCTCTTACTTAACAGAAAATTAACACAACCTCAATCAGAGTTGTAAAATAACAAAATATAAGGAAATCGTGATCCCAGTTTTTGTACTTTAATTTTTTATAGTTAGCCTGTGGATTAACTTTGAGTGCCTCCTCTAACCATTACCCCATGATATGATCACTGCCTGGGCGAGTACAGTGAGCTTCTCTGAATTTTGACGTAGTTCCTATTGTTACCAATTAAATAACACAACAACTATCTCTTCTTTTATCTGTAGGCTACCAATCCAATTTTCCTGAACTTGATATTACTTTGAATCTCTCACAATATACAATAAGCTACTGAAAACACCCCTAATAGGAACAAAACGTTAGTTCTTTTACTTCTGCCACATCTTAAGATTATTCTCAGAGAATTTTCAGGAGGCCCTATTTCACTTAGAATTCAGAACGAACTAAGTTCATTCCAAGGCAACTCATAGGCTCGCAGATTTCCTTGAATTGACGTTAGTGGTTAATCAAACAGGGCAAATTTCATCACTTCTGTGCTACTCTAATGTATGAAAAAAAATGATGAAACACTATGAATATCAGAGAGAAAACACTACAATCTGGAATGGAAAAATCCATCAATTAATTTGAAATAAGAAGTATCAACTAGGGACCAACTTGTCCTCTTGTATTTCTCTTTCTAGTGGATTGAATCTTAATTAATGAGTATTTTTTTAGATATAATTATATTTTTCTCAAGGAATAATGCTAAAATTTGATCAGTTTACGGATGCATTTTGACGACCAACCAATTGACTAGATTGAGAGAGGGTGATGGAAGACTTCTCACCAAAAAACTAAAGAGCTGCACAGAAACTAGCTTTTTCCTAAGGCCTTTGCCTTTTTTTTGCGTAGAGGAGGGAAATTCTTGCATAGACGCCTCGGGGACCCATGCCCCCGGGTGTGCTGCATTCTTACCGACTAAAACCCCTTCCACGTGAGGTTGGTACTCCTTCCCAGGGGGAGCCTCACCACACTACGGTCATTAGAGTCCTATTCTGCCTTCACATATTGCTATCTCCTCATCAGTCCGGTGTATTCTATGAAATTCAGTAGCCTGATGTAGGGGATACTTCTGATTTCTTCGGGTGCAGTTTTATCGTCTCCGAGGTAGAGGCCTTTGCCTTACTTATATTATCTCTAGTTCCCTAATCTTTTGGGGAGGGAACAACTAGCTACGTCACAGAATACTCTCCTCATTCGTCTTTATACACGTTTATACGCGTCGTTATTTATCCTCCGTTTCAAGGTGCATAAATTCCCTATAAAATACTCACGAGCATTTTGTTCATTCAGCGATTTTCGTCTGCTGGCGAAGTGTATTTCAAAGAACGTGCAATTCCAATGAAGTGTAACAACTTAATTCTCAAAAAACAAGTAGCGGACGGAAACCTATCGGGTAACAGATCTACGTCACCACTAACTGCATGTAGTAAAATTCTTATCTAAATATGAATAGATTTATTAATGTTGGAATAAAATAAATAGATATTGTTTTCCCCTAATAAGGATTTTGGAGATACTGCGTCGCTCAAAATTGGTAAAATGCTTCAAGTTTTCGCGCATTCCAATCTATAAGTTACAGTATGTCAGATACTCGCTTTTCTCATTATGTATAAGGATGAGGGCGTACTCAGGGTGACTACATAACTTAGCTTCACACTACTCTCGTTGTTCTTTTCGTAAGGATTTTCTGGCTTATCACAACATGCTCTGTGGATTTGTTTACTAATAGGATTATTGACTATCTGTAATTCTCGATGTTCATTTCAATCAATAATTACATGCACTACTTCTATTCATCAGAATTTGCATTCTCTTTCAAATTTGACCGTTAGGTATTATTTCGCTTTCTTTCATAATCTCAGTTTAGATTCAGTTAACAAATGTACGTCTTTGACAATGTCTGGATCGCGGTTGAAAAGTGCTTTGGATAAGTTATAATTCTAAGTGGAAAAATAAAGATAGAGGAAATTGAATTATATATGATGAATACTTGGAATATATTGATATTTTGCACAGATTCATGAGATGACAAGCTATTTGAAAAATAAAACTTGCAGAACGTATTAAAAATAAGTCCATGATGGCATCCTCAGAAATCCCTTGAGTATTTCAGTATAGGTATGTTTTCAGTGGTGAGGTTCATATGGCAAAACCTTATTCCCATGAAATATATCACTGATCAATAATCTTGGCAACCGATTTTTGTCAATAGTATCATTATTATTATTAATGTAGAGGGTAACAAATAAGGTCGTTATGATAGGAACAACATGTTGGTATCCATTTAATATTATGAGGATTCCACAGTGTTGTCAATCAGTCGTTGATATATGTTTATAGAGTATGAATGTGTGCCTTATTCGCGGTGCATACCTAAAATGTAGTATTATGCAACGTTAATTTTTTCAATTCTACCTATTATCTCAAAAGGATATATTCATGAAGATATGGTGATCAGTTATTTCAGTTGACGTTCCGTTTTTTCTGTCTTGTATTATAGTAGAGGTAATAAATGCATCAACCTCTACTTTTTTTCTATGGGGATGAATTTCCAGGAGAACTCCGACATTCGCTTCATTTTTAACCAATAAAACTTCAGCCCTCAAATAACTACAGTGGTTGGTAGCAGCCTCATTTTATATCTCGCTGAGTTCTGAATCGAATTGCTGCGAATTTACGTACAGGGGGTTCAAGGGGTCGCTGATCATGAATCCGATGAAAAAATTGAGAAATTCAAATTGGCGTCTACGAAATGGCAAGTTAAAATATAAAAATGAGTTAGGTTTGCATCTTGTTACACTCCTCACGCCTTACAGTCCTTTCAAAAGGGAGGTGTTAAAAGAAGGCGTATACTTCAAAAATATTTTTCATCTGTTTTATATAAAATTCACCTATTTTCATGCAGGAATCCTGCTTAGTAACCTAAGAAGTAGAGATGTACATTCTCTAAGGGTGAAAAGGGGTTGAAAAGTGACCATATAAATAAATCATATAAAATTGAATTCTAAACATTTTCTTATCTTGACAATCCCGCCTAAAACTAATAGCCTAGATAGATTGATTGATTGAATAGCCTAGCCACAAAATGTAATTTAATATTTTAGAGATTGGGGAAACCGGAAGGGGGTTGTAAGTGACATCGAAAATAGTCAATTCCTACAGAAACCCAAATTTGAAACACTTTTTGTATCTTGGAATTTTTTCTAAAACCAAAAACCTGGTTCCAAGTGGCAATTTCAGTGCGTGGGGTAACTAACACGTTGGCTAAGAAGTTGTTGATGAGTGGTATTATATGAATAATGAAAATACAGTATTCTTATACATAATCGAATTCTAAGCACTTTTTGACTCTTGATCTTTTTCTCTGAAATCAACAGTTATGCTGCAGCATTCATTTTCTCATCGGATTCGTAATCAGCGACCTCTCAAAACCCCTGAACTTAAATTTGAAGCAATTCGCTTGTTAACTCAACGAGGGGTGCGACCGACAGAATCCGACGAGTATTGGTTAAAAAATGAAGTGAATGCCGAAGTGTCATGAACATCCATCCTAATAGAAAAAAGTAGAAATTTGGGTAATTTTATGCATTCATTTCCTCTACTATTACTCAAATCATACAAGTCCATCGAACTCTAATAGATTTGACCCAAGTTGTTAGCTTTATAATCTATGAAAACAATTAGTTCTATGAGGGATATTCATTCCAAATTGTTCATGTGTTCTTTTACTGAATGTACAATTACCTCTTGTTATGAGAAATACTGACTCACTAGGATAATTTATCGTGATATTTGTCTTTAGATGTTGAATTTCTCCGTTCTCCTGGCCAATTTCAAATAGGCTTTATTCGCTCATTCGATGATCATGTTATATGTATATTGATCAATATAACTGAATAACACTAGAAATGTGAGAAAAATGTATCATTACGAATATTCCTGCAAGATTTTGAAAAAAGATTTGAATGTATAGTTTTGATAGAAATGGAGCAGAAATATAATATTGGTAACTTCAAGCTCGCTGGTGTCATTATACTTATCAAAGACAATTTAGGATATGAATGTACAATCAAAATATTGCACTCTCTATCTACAGTAAACTTCAGATAGAATATTTTCAGCAAAAACCTTCTAAATTATAGCACTGTATAGGTCTCCACATATGAATGTAAATGAATTTAACAAGATAGTTGAATAAAACAATATTCGAAAGCGAAACAACTAATTGACAACTGAATGATTATCACACACATTCAAAATTTTAAAGCAAACATTGAACGGAAAACAAATACGAGCCACACTTAATCTACTCACAAATATCACAAAAAGAATTAATAATGATTCCTGACCCAGGTATGAATTATATATAAATTCTCGGAAAATAGGTCACACTAACACATATGTTTACGGTTTTGTTCTTTACATACGTTTCGGTGGCACGACCTTCATTCAAAGACGTATCAAAAGATCATTGTCCAAAACATGATCTCTTAAGACTGATTGTATCAAGCTCAAAGCGTCCTTATAGCATTTATTTCAATTAAAAATACCCACGTCGCCGAAACGAACAGAAACTTGAGTAATCGAAATTGTAACACATTAACGTTCGAAGTATATCAATATATTTCTACAATAATTCAAGTCATCTCATGTAATGTAAGAATAACACTGACAATAATTATTGATGTAACAGAAAAAAACTAATTTTATGTAAATGACTCATGGCATTTTAAAGAGTTTATAAAAAATCAATCCGTACTCATCATCGATCATCAATTAATTTCGTTGGACGTTGATTCTTCATTCACAAATTTACCCGCCCTATTGGTATTGAGTAGCATCACGAAATGTTGGGCAGAGATTAAAGACCTCTAGATCAGTCTGAATTTATGAATGCAGTAAAGTTTTGTTTGGAATAGGAATACACTTATTTTCAATACGGTAAACAATATTTTGGTCAAATATTCGGCATTGCAATGAGATCTCCTATTTCAGCTTCTATTGTGGAACACCTAGAAGAATCTTTGTAAATTCACGAGATTTTCAACCCGCATTTTCCAAACGGTATGTAAATAATTCACTAATGTTTGTTCCCAAAGATAAAATTCAAGGTGTAATTAGTGAATTTAACAATTTCTAAGATAAACTTAATTTACCTGTGAAATAGAAGTGAACAAGTTAAGTTTCCTACATAGGAACACTAGGCATGATTCAAAATAAAAACAACATGGTGTAGTGAAGAAGTTTCGTCTAACCGATATTTTCTCATAAATTCAGGTGCACTAACATGTTATGAAAAAAGTGTTATAAACAGCCTCACAGATCGCACCGTCCCAAACATATTAAAATAGTTCGTAATAGACTGAAAATGTATGGCTACACAAAAACATCATTGAAGACAGAACTCACTTGTTATATCCTACAAATATTAGAATAAATGTTGGTAATGTTCCGTAGGTTTTGATATCTTCTTATTTTATTTGGTAATTCACTTTTAAAAACATTTACTCTGGTATATACACATTCACAGGTAATACTTGATGACTTTTCTTCTTATTCAGGAACTTGTTGATATTTTGTTGATAATTGTTTTATTCTTTGTTCAAGATATAAAACTTTGTTGTTTATCACAAACTGAAACTGCAATCGCAGTTTGGCTACTCTCCGATGCCACTTAATTAAATAACTTCGGTTATGTTAACCTTTACTGACGTTGAAATGAAGATTTATGAATACTATTTGCTGCCTCGTAGGAATTACTAATAGACTTTGGTTATATAGAATTTGCGGAGCTGCAGAGACACTTTCAGTTCTCCGATGTTACTACAAACTTAGGTTATGGAAGCTAAATGAGTTGCCAGAGGAGCACAGCCTCTTTCTAGATGTTGATGCAAACTCACTAGCTTTCCTTTGATTTTGCCTTTCATAGGTCCCACCAGAAAGAAGCTTGCTTTATAATTTTCAGTCAATAAGGTAACTCTTCTGCATATCTAGTTAGCTATTCCCATTGTTGAAACTGACAGTTCTTGAGTATTGTTGAATTTTGACACATCTTAATTGTTGTATTGACCAATAGGAATTTAGTATTTTGAAATTTTTGATATATTGAAGAATTTCAAATTAATTGAAGTTATTGTACATTCTACTATTTGAATTCATGTTACCAACATTTTTCCCATATTTTGATATATAATAACCTATGATTAGGTTCCAATTAACTTAATAATTCTAATTATTATGTCTATTTTGACAGTTCTCATTGCTCAAATTTAATACATAATTTCAAATATAAATAAAACTTATACAACTTTGTAGAACTGAAATCTCTCAATACTATCTTACATCTTTTACTTATTTTTAACCTATTCTAATAGTTTGCTATCTTCAGATAGTCTTTAAATCATTTTAATTATGATTTTCCTCTTTCGTAGCACTGTATGTTTATCCAGTTTTCACTGTTTCTTCTTTACACTCCTATAAACTACTTTACATTTTGGTTTTTGTTATTATACAATCTTTAATATCTTATTCTACTTATATATTTACCTTAAATAATGTTTTTAATTCCATTATATATACTTTTTAAACTTTTCTATTTCTAACGTTTCGGTAAATCCTAATTCTACCATTTTATTTTATATCGGAAATGAAATCATAACAATATATTCATATACTCAGAAAATTAATGTTTTGCAATTTCGATTTCTCGTGTTTCTGTTCGTTTCGGCGACCTAGAGGCATTTTTGATTGAAATAAATGCGATGAGAACGCTTTGTGCTTGATACAGTTAGTTTTAAGAGTTCTCGCTTCATACAGTGATACTTTTTCTGATAATGGTTGTGAAACAGAAAAGTACGTTAGGACGAAAATTGTTAAAATATGTGTTAGTGTGACCTATTTCCCTAGAATTTGTATATGTTTCCAAAATATTCTACAACATCCATTTAAACGAGAAATTATCCAAATCGAAGAACGTAATCAAAACATAATGTAAGACATTCATATTGAACTTTATCCATGACACAATAGAAGGCAATATTAATAATAATACATAGAATAGAAAATGACGTACTATCATAAATATAGTTTGAAATAAGGATTCTAAATAACGCTTTCAACCAATCCCTTTATACCATGCACCATCACATTATTTTCATTGTAATTTTATTATTATGTTATATTATAAATACTATATTTTTTGCAAATTTCATAGTCGAAAAACATTATTATTATTATCATCTCTCCTCATGGATCTGGAGTTATTCATTCCATTTCTGGTGCATTTTGAATTATGAGGCTTATAATCCTCTCAAGAAGAATTTCTTGTTGTATTCGAGTGATGGATGCGAGTTCATAAGCAACTTTTCCAGAATTCCTATGAAGCTGTAAATCGAATTGGGCTCCAAATTCCCAGGTCTGTTCGCAATCCATCTTATTCTCGTCCGATAAGGAACCTACAGAAATAAAATAAAAGCGATCAGGTTATGAAAACATAATCACTCGGAAATCTCAGATTTATAGAATCTATTTGTGCATGTCATACCCTATAAACATGATGAAACAGAAAAGTAGGGATCGATCATAAATAAAGATGAATGAGCATACACATAACACATACCCGTGTTTGTTGAGTTAGAAATATCGATTGGTTTCTTATCTTTGTTCTCGCGTGTCGGAACTTGGTGACGGTAGGTATATATTAAGGTTGTGTTTGAAATCCTATAATCACAGTAAAAGTAAAACTATAATTTAGATAAAATCCATTTACCTATCCTGTGAAATTATCAAATATAATGTTGGAGCCGGAAATTTTATCATCAGCACTGAGTTCTCAATTGTTTATATAATGAGATACCTACGTAATTCCCCATAAACTCATAATAATGAGCATTTCTTACTAGCAGTAAGATTTCTATCTTAAGAAATATACTTTTAATTACGCCTGTGCAACCACCGATACTTTTTTCGATTTTGTGAATTTCATCTATTGCGTTATTGTCACTTATTAGTTGTAAATTAGTTGTTCCATAAAAAAATTGCGTGCCTTCAATTTTTTTTTAACGCGTGGTTGGTCACGGTAAAGTTAGCATAACTACTGGGAAGAATTCTTCTAAATTGAACCTAGTATTGATTGTTACTTTCTATTGCAAATTGTGTATAGCTGTAAGTAATGCCAAGTTCACAGTATATTTTTTGTTTATTTGTGCGATTTCTACTGTTGTGGCAAATCACCGACGCCAGGAGGCAAGCTCACCCTTACCTGGAAATTTCGCCGATTTCAAATTCGCTTGTTGCAAATAATTTGCAACAAAAAAGCGACAATCAATACGATGTTCAATGCTTAGGAGCTACATATTTTCATTATTGCACATCTAATTTGCAACAAAATATCAACAATCGAAAACTATATAATATTAGCTTTTCAAATAACAATGTTTTCCACAATGATAATGCCAAATATACCTGGCATGAGCAGTAGGAGCAGAAAATATATTGGAACCGATTTAGAAGCCGCTGAAGGATTCCTTAGTGATAACTGTGAACTTACCATTCCCAGCATTTTTTTTTTGCTAGAAACTTGTTCATTGCACAATCAATTTGCAACAAAAAAGTCACTACATTCAACTTTTAACCATTTTCTCTCAGTGATAACGCCACTGTTAATTCAACTCACTGTTAATTTAACTCAAGAGTTGAATTTTTTATTGCACAGATAATTTGCAATGAAGATTTATAAAAAAATTGAATCAAATAATCTCGATTTTGACACATTTTCTATCGACATACACGTTGGAGACTCAACAATTTGGAGAAGATCCTGTCCACACTTGTTGAATAGAAGAGGCTGGATGCAATCATACATCTTATCCGTATATACAAGGAAGCCAATTTGTAAATTTTTATTTCAACAAACAATAATTACATTTGAACTTGTATTTGAGATTATAAAATGCAGCAATGTCCTCTTTTGAACTTTCACTTCTTTCATTAATGAGAACTTTTCTGGCATACTGCTTCGAGTGGAATATTCGGCTCTAATTTGATATTGAAATACACCTCCACTGAAGCAAACGTTAAACAAGAAATTGTCATATAAATTTCAACATTTTCGGGAATACATTTTTTGTGTTCTCTCTCCTGAACGATAAATATTAAAACATAATGCGAGTGTAGATTCGGTACCAATAAACAATAATTTTAGAGCACATTCTGCTTATCAAAGAGGTCAAATTAGAAAAATTCAAGGTGAACCCCAAAATGACCCGCAAAAGGCATATTTGGAATCGAAATAGAAGTATTCATCGGTCCACAAATATATTTCTATATTTTCGTTATCTGGTATATGGCCCTGATGATATTGATCTGTTGCTTCCGATTAAGATTTGTGAAGGTTCCATTCATTTACAAAATACATTTACTGTCATCCTCAGCTTATAATTTTTGTAGGATTACATAACCTTGGGTGTAGTAGGCTTCTGCTGACAATCTCATCCGACTGAATGTTCGGTGATTATACTTTATTGTGAATAGGACCCACTCCGGTTCTCACAATGAGTCAACTATAAAATATGTGTTCTACCGTTTCTTGTTCTTCTTGAAATGATATATATCTTCCTCAGGAATACTCATATTATCTATTATTATTCTTATGCTTGCGAAGAACCGAGGCTCCAAGAACCTATAATGTTCAAAATACAAGGCGTACAATACGTGAACAGTACCTAATACTTAATCCAAATTAGCAATTTGAACAAAATCAAAATTAGCCAAACTATAGCTAAATAATGTGAAGTAAATTATGTAAGCAAAGAATAATGATATAATGAAATAAAACACAATATTGATCTTTTAAACCTGTTGAGAGTGGTAATAATGCCACTGTGAATTCGGAATTACCAACCATTAGAAAAAAATTCAAGAGCTACATTTTTTATTGCACAGCTAATATGAAACGGAGATGTGATCATTATTGCAATTGTTGGAATTTTGGAAATGGAAAATAGTAGTGCTAACTTCACTGACGTCACTTAATTAAGTTTGAATTAAGAATGAACATTTCATACGAAATAAGAATCGACTAATGATGAGTGCGGCTATCACTTTTCTCATTATAACAATATTTAATCAAATATAATCTCTATTTGGACACGCGTCTCTTCATATAAACGTTCGAGACTGAACAATTTGGAGAAGATATCTTGTCTCACTTGTTGAATAGAAAAGGCTGGATGCTATTATAGATCTTACTCGTATATACAAGAAAGCCAATTTGTATATTTTGAATTCAATTAACAATAATTGAGTACATTCAAACTTCTATTTGAGATGATAACACGCAATGTCGGCTTCGGCCTCCAAATTTACCATTTGTGTAGTTCATACACATTCAATATATATTACACTGATGTATGTTAAATGTGTACGAGCTATATACAATTTTTTTTCATCTTGGATTTAGAATTTTCGAGCTTCTAAACTTTTACTCCTCTCATTAATAATAACTTTCCTCACATATGTATTTTTAGATTTTCATCATCTGGTATATCGCCCTGATGATATGCATCTGTTGCTTTCGACTAAGTTTTATGAAGGTTCTAGTCATTTGCAAAATACAGAGAACTGTCATCCTCAGCTTATACTTTTTGTAGAATTACATAAACATAGAAGTGCAGATGAAATAAAATGATTAGTTATGAAGACTCAAATCTCACGAACAATAAAACCGCGCACTATACCGGAAGGAACACAAGTATCACACACTAGAAGAGTCCTAGCGATTTTAAAAACGGTCTACAGATATAGCCTACTCTGTATCTTCTGGTAGACCATTCCAGGGTTTGAAGATCCTGTGAGATAGAAAGTTTTGGTGAGATGTGCATTTCAAGTTTTCCCCTGCTAACTTAAAACTGTGTCCACGAAGTCAGATGCCAGAATTTGATATGAATAGTTGTTCTAAGTCAACTGGAAATTTTTTGGTGTAGAATGCGATAAGTTTTTATGAGGAATCCACGATTCCTCCTACCACTTATGGAAGTTGAAGCCAGTTTCTGTAGTCGCGCTTCGGTTGCTAGATGAAAGGAGCCGTAGACCCAGCGAGAGGCTTTTAGTTGAACTCATCCGAGTGGTAGAATATCTTTGATCACATAAGCAGACCATATCATTGCGGCGTATCCGATAAGGGGCCGAATATGTGTTTGTACAGTGAGGGGAACGAATGTTAAATGTACTCTAGAAAGCTTCCCTTAATGTGTAAGAGACGTAGTTTGCTCTGCGAGCGATTATACTGGTTTGCTCGGATCAACTCAATCTGTAGTTAATAGTGACACTGAAATCGAATTTGAGTTCCAATAGTAGCAATGAGTTGCCCTCCTCTTAAAGGGGGAGCAATGTTGAGAATGTAATGACCAAGGTGTAGAATTGTGCATCTATTTCAATTCAAGGGGATATCATTCAGAACACCAGTTTCCACTGAGAATGAATCAGATCTTGAAGTTCTTGATGATGAGTGATCAGATTTGCGAATATTTATCCATCATCAGCGTAAACTGCATTCTGGTAATTCAAAGACAGTGGTAGGTCTGAAGTTTACAGTCAAAAAAGAATGGGGCCTAGCACGTTTTGTTATGGGATACCTGAGACAACATTATGCAACTTGAACGAGGAATAACAGACTCAAAATAAAGATGATCTGTGGAATAGAAAAGCAATCATCAACTGAAGCAGTTTCCCGCTCATTCCAAAGAAGCCAAATTTGGCTAATAGCTTACTTTTAAGAACATGGTCGTAGGCTTTTGAGGAATCTAAGTAGATTACATCTTTGGGGAGATTCCTGTTCAAGTTAGACGTCCAAATGTTAAGACAGTGTAAAAGGTTAGTTGTCGTCGAACTGTAAGTTGTCCATGTTGACTGACAGGTGGAACTGCGGAGTCCAGTATGAAAGGAAGGAGCTGATCAACAATAAGTATTTCCATAACTTCAGCACAAACAGCAATCAAACTTATTGGTCTATAATTTTCGGCATCGAGTTTGTCCTCTTTTTAAATACAGAAATTACAACCGCAAAATTCACATGTAGGGCAAAGTTCCGCTGTCAAATGCAGTTTACATTATTTGTGCCAGGGATTCACATAACAGAACAGCGCTATGTTTAAAAACTGCAGTAGGTATTCTATCTAGACCATGTGAGGAATCTGTGGCTAGTTTATCAAACTGTTTGTGGACTAGTTCCGCAGACAGATATATAGTAGCTAATGTAAGTGGTTTTCTTCGCAGCGTAATGTTGAAAATAGGACCTGGAGTTTCATGCGTGAAGACGGACTCGAATTGTCTCAGCGATATCGGTGTCGTTAGTATAAATAGTTCCATCAACCTTACATTCTTGAGGTGTTGATATGGTGCAACACATTTGGGATTTATTTGTATAGTGCCTCAGTTTCGTTGATTATTTTCATCCTTCTCTCGAGCATTGCGTAGGTCTTGAGATGAAACATTGGTAATGTGCTACAAAATCTTTATCAGATTTTGATGAGATGAATTGACGTCGCAACATTTGCACTTCACACGTTGGATAAAACTGTCCGTGATATAGGGTTTTCCTTAAGTTTGTACGACATTGAAAGGTTCGTCTTGATAAATGGACTCATCCTGTATGATTATGAAATATTAACCCATGAGAAGATGAGGAGTTCAAGAGGTGATCGTATTACATCTCGGCATGTGGGAAGATTGAATTTCTGGGTGATTTATGAGTGATAACTTATACTGTGCAAATAAAAATCATAAACATCCAATGGGAGGTAATGTTTCTATGGTAGATATTTGGTTGTATCGTTATTTAGTACAAGATCAAGGAATGTGAGAACTGGGTTTATGTGAAATCTAGTTGATTCTTAGATGAATTTTGTCAAGTCAGAACTGAGAAATATTTGAATGAATAGTGATGTAGTCATTGATATTATTAAAGACGAAGGAGTTCAATCGTGATCAGTGACCCGAAAAACCTACTAGAAGTAATTTTTGCAACAAAATTATACTTTATTATTCATAACCGTCTCAGGAAAATCTCAAATTTCACTAATTTTACATCTGGAGGGAGTTTTTAGGGAAAAATAACAGCTGAATTGAGATCAGTGCCCCAAAAAACCTACCAGAAGTAATTTTCGCAATAAAATCATACTTTATTATTCATAACCGTCTCAGGAAAATCTCAAATTTTACGAATTTTCCATCTGGAGAGACTTTTTTGGGGAAAATAACAGCGGAATCGTGATCAGCGACCCAAAAAACTTACTACAAGTAATTTTTGCAACTAAATCATACTTTATTATTCGTAAGCGTCTCAGGAAAATCTCAAATTTCACGAATTTTCCATCTGGAGGGAGTTTTTAGGGAAAAATAACTACGGAATCGTGATCAGCGACCCAAAAATTACCTCCAGTAATTTATTATTCATAACCGTCTCAGGAAAATCTCAAATTTCCCGAATTTTCCATCTGGAGAGAGTTTTTTGGGAAAAATAACTACGGAATCGTGATCAGCGACCCAAAAAACCTACTAGAGGTAATTTTTGTAACAAAATTATAAATTATATATTATATATAAATTTTCTAAATTTCCCATCTGGAGGAACTTTTCTCAGAAAACTAACTGCGTAATCGTGATCAGCAACCCAAAAAACATACTAGGGGTCATTTTAGCACTACAAACAAGCGTGGAATTGTCCGATTTTCGACAGAATTAAAAACGGTTAGTACCTATCGGGATCGTAAAACAGAAATAGAGGAGAGAGAGAGAGAGAGAGAAAGAGAGAGAGAGAGAGAGAGAGAGAGAGAGAGAGAGAGAGAGAGAAATACTATCATACATGTATCGTACTCTCTTATCCAATTAAAACAGCCAGAAATGGCTTATTTCATGTTTCAGTAACCCAATAGCTGTACGTTAGAACACGTCGAAATTAGGGGTTATAACTGCAACCACTTGAGGATGTAATGCATTAATAAACTATGAAAGAGTTTACACTGTGGATACACTGCAACACTAAATTGACCGTAGCCAACCAACCAAATTAGAGTCATTACCTTCAAGGACTTCAATGAAATTGAAGAGCTTAACTTATCATTCTTCAGTGATTATTACATTCCATAATTTGTTTTCTAAATTTTATCTATATAAGAACAAGCTAACAAACCCTTCAGGCAACAACTCTGATACAGTTTCCGTCTTTAACAAATCCTGGATTCACAAAATTGATTATGAGTCTTGTTCGAAATGCTATGTGGGTGAAACTAGAAGGATTATTTTTAACACGGTAAAAGGAGCATTTTGCTCGCATAAACGAAAATAATGGTGAAAAAACAGCGTTCGCCGAACATATGTTGAATACAGCTCACACCATTCCTCAAGAAGGTTTATCACTTTCAAAACTTAGTACAAACAAATATCTAGATAACTTAGAGGGGATGGGGATCTATAAGTGGAAAAGCAATTTATTCAATTCCGATACAGATTCTTGACCCACTATGGAATATATATACAATTCTCGGGAAATGAGTCACATTAACACTTTGTTTTATTTTCGTCTTTACATACGTTTCGGTCTCACGATCATCATTAGAAGACTTATTATACCCAAAACCGGATTTCTTAAAACTAATTATATAATCACAAAGCGTCCATATCGCACCAATTTCAATTAAAAATGCCCACGTCGCCGAAACGAGCAGAACCACGAATAATCGAAATTGTACCACATCAATATTTCAAGTATAAAATATAACAAGAATCCACTATTCAGTAATATTCTTATGATATACAAACGCATGTTGAGATAGCGTCTCAACGACTGAAGATCAAAACTATTACATTGAGTATCTACTCTCGAACCAGATGTTAAGAGGTACTTGAAAAAGGCATACCTATATTGGAACATTACTTTTGAGCATTCTTACTAAAATATACTTTTAACATTATAAAGACGCATGAAGGAATTTGCAAGAGTTTTAATTAATTAAGTTAGTATAAATCTGACTTAATGTCTGAATATCGGTCCTATGATTTACAGAATTGGAGTCACGTTTTATGTGAATCATCTCCAGAATAGATCTTTCATAGTAATTGGTTTCCTTAGTTATTTTTGTAATCGAATTCATGGTTATAATCAAAGCAGTGCTTAGCAAGTGCGGTGGAATTTTTAAAGTTTTTGTTTCTTGTGCTATACTTATGGCCATTCATTATTTCTTGTAAATATTGCTTAGAGATTCCAGTATAAGTCTAATCGCAATCTGAACAATTTAATTTGTATACTGTGTGAGTTTGTTTATCTTTAGGTATTAAAGGTTTAAGATTTGAGAAAAATTTTCCAACACAATTAGTAGGTTTATGCGCGACATTTATATCATACTTTTTTGAACATTCTTCAATTTTCACTGAGGTCTGTATGGTAACGTCATATAATTATCTGTATTACCTTTTATGTTACTTATATATGACGTTCAGTTATAGATTTTGTTTATTCTTTCTTTAATGATGATATTGAAAAACGTTTTTGGGTAGCCATTCAATTCCAATGTATTACGAACACTTTTTAAAATTTTGGGACTACACATCTCTAGATCAATCTGAATTCATGAATGCAGTACAGTTTTGTTTAGAATGCACTCATTTTCAATACGGTGTGCAATATCTTAGACAAATATCCGGCACAGCAATGGGATCTCCTATTTCAGCTACTATCGCTAACCTTGTTATGGAATGCCTAGAGGAATCTGTTATTGATCCATTAGATTTTCAACCCGTATTCTTTGAACGATATGTATATGATTGTCTTATGTGTGTTCCAAACGATAAAATTCAGTACGTGATTAATAAATTTAACAATTTTCACTGTAAACTTCAATTTACTTGTGAAATAGAAGTGAACAAAACCATAGATTTTCTAGATATGAACATTAGACATGATGCAGATGGAAAAATAGAAACTTCATGGCTTACTAAAGAAGTTTGGTCTCAACGTTATCGTCATTTCAATTCCGTTGCACCAACAGCTTATAAAAAAAGTGTGATAAGCAGCCTTACAGATCGCGCGGTTAAATTGCTCCACCCAGAGGACCGTCCCAAAAATTTAAAAATTGTTCGTAATAGGTTGGAAATAAGTGACCACCTAAAAACGTTTTTCAATCATTATAGAAAGAATAAACAAAATCTTTAATGGAACGTCATATATAAGTAACACTAAAGGTAATACAGATAGTTATATAACGTTACCATACATTCAGGAGACCTCAGAGATAATTAAAAAATGTTCAAAGAAGTATGGTATAAATTTCGCGCTTAAGCCTACTAGTTGTGTTGGGAAATTTTTCTCAAATTTAAAACCTTTAATACCTGAAGATAAACAAACCCACTTTGTATACGAATTAAATTGTTTAGATTGCGATGAGACTTATACTGGAATCTCCAAGCAACATTTACAAAAAAGAATGTATGGCCATAAGTATAGCACAAAAAACAAAAACTTAGAAAATTTCACCGCTCATGCTAGACACTGCTTTGATTATAATCATCATTTCCATTACAAAAATGTCAATATTTCAACTAAGGAAACCAATTATTATGAAAGATCTATTCTGGAGATGATTCAAATAAGACGTGACCCCAAATCTGTAAGTCATACTACTGATATTCAGACATCGAGTCAGATTTATACTAACATAATTAATTAAAACTACGTACGTGAAGACGAAAATAGAACAAAGTGTTAATGTGACCTATTTCCCGAGAATTTTATATATAATTTAATTCCGATTTATCTCTAGCTGAGGGTAACTAACCCCTTATTTACATCATTATCCCCAAACAGCACTGAAAAGGCACATTTCGATTCATAATTTTGCTCACTCTGATGATGGCTACTTGGTAGCCGAGAGGTCATCAGTACTTTAATAGTATTTATAGCGGATGAGAGTGATTATTTCTCCTATTTTCGTATCTATAGTGAAAAAATGCAGGTGTAGGTATGTTCGATGTTTTTTTTTCATCAACAACTTCTTTCTCAATTGCTTTCGTCCAACTTCTTCCATAAAAACATGGGAAACCTGCATTTTCCTCCACAAAAATATTCAATTGAAGAAACTGAGAAAATGTGTACGTATCCATGGAGGTATTCTAAGCTTCTGAAATTATACAAATAGACTTGGCTCACTCCTTACTAACAATCCAGATTCCTATGGAGTGAAAGTCCATGCACCATTCACTCATCACTACGATCTATCCATATAACACTCCACGAACCAATCCAAGACCTCCACGCACAGTCTGGAATTACAACTCAGCCTACTGAGATAGCTTTCGCATGTTTCCATTGGAGAAGCGTATGTTTTGAATCTGACGACCCAACCTAATATGCCATAGGGATCTCGGATACTATAAGACTAGAAATGGAAACTCACAAGCCCCATACCAACAAGTCACCGTCATCTGGTTCAATAAAATCCGGCGTTGGCGCGGTAACTCATGTCTGGAGACCAGCTCATAAAATTTTGAAGACAGAAATATCTGCAATGAAACAACAAACGCTACGACAGAGGCATATAATGTCAAAATAAAATCAAACCTTATCGAATGCCGAATGGCTTCCATCGGTTTTCGACTTTCGCCAAAGCCATTCGTCGAAATTTCACTTCCAGTTCATTCACTTCCCTAACCACACTATCTACGAAACCACTTCAATAAGCCGACCTTTTTGCTGGAATGCTTGCAAAAAATTTAAGTTTGGTTCCACCTGTCGTTCTCAAGGGATGTGTACCTGGATTAAAACCAGTTTTTTGCAGGTATTTTGCACTTCCATACAAAATTGGTGCGTTCTCTTCCAGCTGGATGACAGCTATAGTCA
The DNA here is from genome assembly GCA_958510875.1 of Endomychus coccineus. Classification (NCBI taxonomy): domain Eukaryota; kingdom Metazoa; phylum Arthropoda; class Insecta; order Coleoptera; family Endomychidae; genus Endomychus; species Endomychus coccineus. The sequence goes on from OY294068.1 coordinate 74,485,698, forward strand.
ACCAATGCCAGAAAAAAAAAGGAGACCAAATTGGTACAAAAATGGAAAGTGGACGACTGTAGTAAGCAAAAAACAAAAACTTACCAACAAAAAACAGCAAATAAAGGAAATTATAAAAAAAAATACCAAATAATAAAGTATTTGCTACAAAAGCATTCATATACGTATCTTGGTTACAACCTAGAATACAACAGAACACCAAGGTGATTATTCGAAGAAAGACTTTCCAGAAGTCATGGCCGAAGAACTTCTATCCAAATATCCTCAGTTCTGTACCTCCTTCAGGTGACAATTGATCTGTTCAACTTTGTAAAGGCTATGAATGCGGATAAATGGTCTTACGGTGCATATATAAATAGATTTTCCAAAAGGAAACCCCAATTACAGAATCGAACATGATGTAAAAATGTAAAATAGCGACAAATATGGGGATTTGACTGAAGATCTCTCACCATTAAACAAATACTCAATATGAACATAGTTAATTTATTAACTTCCAAATATATTAATGAACTGGCAAACCTTTAATTTATGGGCTTCAGGAAACTTGCTGTCTGCAGAAATCTGTCAACATATTCCAATTCGAAGGTTTTGAAAATGTAGCCAGTTACTACAGATCTCGTTCCGAAAGAGAAGGGGTAGGAATATTGTGCAAACCAGAAATGAAGGCCAAACGAATCAACATGTCACAATTCTACATCGAAAAATGTTATGGAGTGTGTTGTGGATACTGGCATTTGAAAAAACTCATTTCAATTACAGTTCCCAGATTCAACATATAAACTTACAGATTTTTGCATAAGTTTGACTAATGTTTTAGAATTTGCATATAGACCTAATAATCTCTTAATTCCAGCTGAAGATTTCAAAGTAGATTCTGTTATTTTAAAATTCTAATGACATACTTAAAAGTTTATAGTCTATTGCGTGAAGTAAATAAACTAACTTGGGGCAATTATGTCCCAGAATATGTTTCCTCCAATATTCCTCATATGGATCAATCAAAAGTTATAGAAAATTTCATATCCGATCATAGAACGTATTTTTGACGCAAAAGCTGTGAATTTGGAATGGGTTTTTAGACAAGAGAACCTCAAACTTTTTAACAGCAGCATCTCAGACGGAGGCTAGGATACTGTCTTAGATGAATCAGATTTTATTCTAGCTTTCCAGTCCTTTTATAAATGTAATACACATTTTCCACTCAGACTCTTCTATAATAATAAAAATAAAATAATAACAGCTGGATCACAAAAGAGATAAAATTGTCTAGTCTCAATTGAAAAAACCTATTCCAACTCACCCCAAAATATCCTAGTATAAAAGGACAATACGTAGCTGCGAAGCGTAAACACATGCTATTGGTAACAAAGGATATTTTATCAAAACAAAATATTTGTATCGGATACTTCTGAAACAGCTTGGAAGGTGATAAAATATATATATACTCTAATTACAAAACAGTCAAATATATCTTGAAGACTATTGATCGACAGCCCACGGAAGATGGCAACATGCTTCAATGAGTTCTTCAGAGATTCACTTTTGAACATAACAAAATACACATCTTATAACAATAAATTCGAATCAAATAAAATTTTCTGAAATAATGCATTTCTATTTTCATTCACAAATGAGGAACCGATTGCGATTATTCGAACTATACTTGAAAGTAAAAGATCTGCCGGTTATAATGATGTTCCCAGTTTCCTCCTAAGAAGAATCATTGGAATCATCGCTAAACCTCTTTCTTACCTCATCATCAAGTCCTATGAATGTGGAGTTTTCCCTGAAGAAATCAAAACTGGAAAAATTGTGCCTGTTTCAAGGAAAAATGATGTCCACTTTTTTTCAATATTGCTTTTTATCAAGACTTTAACAGTCTTTGACCAAGTATAAAGTTTTAAGTGATAATCAATCTGGATTTAGACCAAACTTATCAACAAATACGGCGGCTATACATTGTTTTGTAGAAAACATCGCAGATAGCCTTGAAAAAGGAGAGTCTGATCTCAACAAGGCATTTGACTGTGTAAATCACACAAATCTACTAATTAAATTAGAGTCATATGATATACGAGGGATTGCTCTAAATTGAATAACAAGTTTTCTTGAGGAAAGGAAACAATTTGTTTCAATCAGGCATTGCCATAGAAACATGTTGCAAAATGTACGATCTGATTATGTATATTCAAATGCTCTAGTACCACAAGGCCCCATATTGGGCCCTGTGATATTTATAGCATACATAAATGATATGCTGACCTGTCCTGATACACGGATAACTCCAGCAATCTACGCAGACGACGCGTCTTTCGCAAAACTGGATAAAAATGATGATCTGAAGGAGAATTGCCAAACAAATTTAACACATCTTGTGCAATGGTCCTCATGTGCAAATAAATCTAAAACTAATTTTATTCGTTTTCAAGATTCCCAGAATAAATCAGATTTAAATATGGAGTTATTGATTGATGATGAAAATATTTAAAAAGTTGAACATGCACAATTTCTGGGTATAACTTCGGATGATCATCTAAATTGGAAGCAGCACTGCAAGACGTTAGTCTCCAAAATTTATTCAATACTTGTGGAAGAACAACTTTTGTAGATGTATCATGCTCAGGTTGGCTCGCGAATCAGGTACGGCGTTTGCTTGTGAGGCTGCTCGTCGGCATCCTCGGAAGTATTCCTGGATCAAAAAAAAGCAATTCGGTGTATTGCCGGAGTTGACAACTCAGTTCCTTGGAGAAATATCTTTAAATAGTATGAAATTTTACCAATAGCTTGTGTATTTATTGAATTCTGCAAAAATGGAGCGTTTTGTCATTTCAACACAAGATCAGCTGATCTCTATAGACTGCCAATGAGAAAATTGAATGTAGGTCAGAGAATCTTCAACAATCTACTAGCTAGAGTTAAAGAAAATAGTTTTAATGGACTAGCCTTCAGAATCAAACTAAAATATTCCTTATTAGAACACAATTGTATTGAAGAATATTTCCTTGATAGCTAAAATTGTACAATATACAGGGTGTCTCATATTTTAATCCGGAAAATTTGATAGACGATAGAAAATTTGATTTTGAGGAAAAAATTCCTAACAACATATGTGCACAGACGCTCAGTTTTTGAGATACGGTGTTGAAATTGATACAAAAAATTCATTTTTTGCGGAACCGTTCATCGTACAGAAAACAGCTTTTGCAAGCAGTTTCTACTCATAGTAAGCTATGTCCTGTGTGATAAAAATTGGTGAAGATTTTGAAGGGGTAGTTGGTGTTTTTTTCTCCAACTTATACGCCACTGGAAAAACAACGGTTTTGAGACAACCATTCGAACCGCCAATGTCTTCTACACAAAAAAGGTACTCTTGGTCATAAGCTCTAAAGTTGACCGTTTTCGATAAAAATCAACTTTTATGTTGAAAAACATGGTCAATTCTTACTAATTAAACAAAATTTATTCAAACGTTAGAACAAGTAACAAAACCGAAACATTGACCATGTTTTTCAACATAAAAGTTGATTTTTCTCGAAAACGGTCACCTTTAGAGCTTATGACCACGATTACCTTTTTTGTGTAGAAAACATTGGCGGTTCAAACAGTTGTCTCAAAACCGTACTTTTTCCAGTGACGTAGAAGTTGGGGAGAAAAACACCAATTACCCCTTCAAAATCTTCACCAATTATGACTAAAAAAAAAATTTGTATCACACAGAACATAGCTTACTATGAGTAGAAATTGCTTGCAAAAGCTGTTTTCTGTACGATAAACGGAATTTTTTTATCAATTTCAACAGAATCTCAAAAACTAAGCGTCTGTGCATATATGTTATTAGGAATTTTTTTTCAAAATCAAATTTTCTATCGTCTATCAAATTTTCCCGATAAAAATCAGAGACACCCTGTATATTCACTTGAGCTGTGAATGTACTATTCTTCAACGTTACTTTGTAATCAATACAACTTATATCATATATATTTCTCTCGACTTTTCCATACATTGTAATGTCTTATTGGAAATGAAGCTATTATTATTAGTCACACAGTATAAGTCTGATGAATTTTACAATGTTTATTTCTGACCGAGATATTATAAGCTTATATCGTCATAGTTACGCTAGCAATAATGAGGGTCATAACTCCCTTGGGACATTATAGATTCTATAATTTCCTCTACCTTTCACAAGTAAAAATGAAATAAGAAATGCTAATATATTATTGAGGAGAAAACTCTTTTGATAATTTTTATTTTTAATTGAATAATGAACTTTTACCTTTTTATTTTTATATGGAATTAAACACAATGTTCTTTGAATGTTAAAACTTTGAATATTAAAATTTCTATGACTCTAATTTATCTCGGGTATCAATTTTTACAATGTTATGTTCAAATAGATCTATGATCTAACCCCAAAATTATTTACTATTTATCTTTGTTTACAAAGTTATAATCTACAATCTTTCTTTCAGATTTACAGACAGATAATAATACAATGGAGAAATAATAAATAAACTCACGTTTAGTTTATATCCAAGAATATGTTTTAAAATGTAGGCAATGTTCAATTGGCTTGATCTTCTTATTAATTTGATAATTCACTTTAACCGTACAATATTTCTCTGCTATACACAATTAACACAGGTAAACTATGGTTACTTCTTTTGAAATCAGGAACTGTTGAAAATTGTTAACTTAGTTTTATTCTTTTTATTAAAGATATAAGACTCTTCAATGATGGATTGGAACTTTATCGAAGGCTGGCTATCGTTCGATGTTACTTATGAATTGTAGGTTACTGTAACCTTTAAACTTTGTTCGGATACTTGGAACACTACTTGACTTGTAGAAATTATTTACTAACTTCGGTTACTTTGAACTTCTCGAAGATTGGAACACTTGGGTTCACCGATGTTTATCCAATAAACTGAGGTTATGGAAAATTTTATGAGTTGCAGGAGTACCTTCACTCCACAGATGTAATGGCTAACTGTTTTGGTTATGTTAAAAAATTTGTGAGTTGCAGGAGTACCTTGACTCTTCAGATGTAATGGCAAACTAACTTGGCTTGTCTTCAGATGCCTTTTATAGGCCTGCAAAACCGACGCTACTTGATGTCATAATCCACCTATGAGGTGCTTTCTTTACCTATCAAGAATGCTTCGATGATTGTTGCAAACTGACATAAGTTTTACATTGTTACCCGTCTGACGTTTATAATCCGTCCCGACCAATCAGAATTTAGTATTCTATAAATTTTGAATTATTGGAGATTTTCAACTTATTTTAAATGATGATGATTCCTTCTTTTTAAATTAATATTGCCTACATTTTTCCACACACTCTGGTATAAGATAACCTATGATAAGGTTATTATTAATATGATTATTCCAATAATTATTATAAATTTGACAGTTGTCATTCTTAAAAACTAATACATAATATAATATATCAATAACATTTCTTTAACATTATATAACTCAAATTTACTAATCCTAACTTATATCTATTCCTTCTTTTTAAATTAATATTGCCTACATTTTTCCACACACTCTGGTATAAGATAACCTATGATAAGGTTATTATTAATATGATTATTCCAATAATTATTATAAATTTGACAGTTGTCATTCTTAAAAACTAATACATAATATAATATATCAATAACATTTCTTTAACATTATATAACTCAAATTTACTAATCCTAACTTATATCTATAACATTTTTCAATAGTTTGTGCTATCTCATGATAGTTTTTGTAATCATTTTGATTATGATTTCTGCCTTCGTAACACTGTACGTTTATTCACTTTCACTGAAGTTCTTGTTTTACACTTCTAATTCTAATTACCTTGTTGTTTATTATGTTTTACATTGTTTATTATATTATACTAACTATTATTTAACTTTTAATATTGTTTTTAATTCCATATAATATATTTTTATTAATCTTTTCTGATTTTCAATGTTCGTTAAGTTCTAATTTTTATCATTTTTATTGTTTCGGAAATGAAATCATTACAATATATATATTTAGAAATCTGATGACATCTTTAGGAGATAAAACAGCGGACTTTTTCGGCTTATAACTCTTACTCTTTCGTTTCAAAAAAGCCTCTAGTTCATTGAACTTGGTGATATCTGGTTTCTCATGTATAGTCACCATCGATTTTAGCATTGACCATTTAGTCCACAAAGAATTCGAAATATACATTTCTGACTGCAACGAATAAACACAATTACTACCAAATCTACAGAAAAACATAGAAAATTCCTTACCAGTTCTTGAAAATATGCCAGAACTACAGTTTCAATGGTATCTTTTGGCATAACATTTTCCCGTGTCAGCCACTCCAAATATATTTTATATTCTTTTTTGTATACGGCTTCACTTTTCGATGGAATCAATGATTCTCTTGCTTTTTCAGCATTTTTCAAAATATCCTCCATTATATTTGGGGTGGAAAACACTTTTTTAACGCAAACACAGCACGATAATAAAGCTTTGTTTGTAAACAAGTAACATAGCAACAACGAAACTCCTATAATCAACGGTACCTGATTCAAATATAACGGGAAGGTAATGAATTGGTGCATTTATTCCGTTTCAAAAATGAACAAAATTTTATTGCATTCGGTCAGAAATAAAATTATCTATGTACCACGGGAATTAATGAGCCTCAATAACCAGAGGCCCTCGGGACGCAAACTTTGCCATCGGTAATTAAGGCCCTTATAATTCCCTTGATACATAAATAACTATTATTTCATGGAATCTGGGACGGTTTCTTCGAAAACAATTCTTCGAAAGGCAGTTCTTCGAAGAGGCAGTTATGCGAGCATTCAAATATTCGAACGGATAGTTTTTCGAAGATACAATTATTCGATCATGCTGTTTATCAAACGCAAAAATTATTGAGAAAAGCGCTAGAATGTATAGTACATGTTTAAAATGTTTATTATACCTTTTACAAACAATGAAAGACGTTAACATATTCATTCGAATAACTGTACCCCAAACACCTGTCGTTCGGAGAATTGTCATTCGAAGACTTGTCCGAACACGGATTTTATAATCTATATATGAATAATCTGTTATATTTTTAAATGACTAATGCTGCGCTGCATCAATACGTCAATTAACCTTAGCGGAGACGAAAGCAGATTCACCCTTTTCTGGGTTCCCAGCTACTCTGAAATAAGGGGAAACGAAATAGCCAATGAGCTTGCAAAACTAAGGGCAAACAGTCCCTAATACGCCCTAACCCAGCGGTGAGCATTTCGAAGAATAACATCAAAGGTCAGATCACAATAGATAGAGTGGCAACAATAAGTGAACAGTTATAGACAGTATAAAGCACTGATTGGAACGCTCATTAGAAGAAAATGATCTCAGCAAGTGAGGAAGATGGTTGAAACCGATGCCAAACTCCCGACACAGATACTAACGAGACATCAGTCGTTCAACTAACACCTCCAGAAAATTAATCTGAGAGATTCTCCCTTAAGCCAAAACCAAACTCTCCGTAGAGCTATGCGAACTTGATGAAATTCAGAAATTATATACGAGGACGGTGCTAAGCCTCTTCAGGAAATTAACCGTCCATCCTGACATCCGATCTTGACTGGGTGTTAGATAAGTGGCTATTCGTGCACCTCGGGAGATTCGTGAACACTCTTGAGTGGCAACCGTTTCACTAGGTGACACGAGGTACAAAGGGCCTCGGCCTAGACATTAATGATAATAATATACAAGTAATTTAATGTAGATCTGCATCAATACATCTTATCTTATACTATCTTATCATACTGCTTCCACGTGCTCATCGAGTTTACATGTAAATATGCTCATTCACTATTTCATCTTGAATACAATACAAATCAAGATTCTACATGTTTAAGGTAACTCCGGACATGCTATTAATAATATGTCCAACCAAGCTGAAAGTTATACAAATCCTCAACAGGTCTCAATCAATGTTCCAGTGAATTTATTCGCTGACATACAAAGTACTGCCTTTCATAGCAATGATTGAAATTCAAATTTTCGAGGCAAATATATATACCTACCTGTACCATCTCATTTCTATATAGTTCGAGTCAGTGTTCCTTAAAAGTAACGAATGTTGTCAAAAATGGTATCGTCTAGGGCGAACTTATTTATCAAACTACTGTAAGAATGCCGAACGTATATTTTATAAATCTGAAATACTATTTGACTGAGGGAATCAACTACCACCGGTTCCAATGTGAAATAGCCGCTCTGTGGCCTTACTTTCAAACGAGTGACACATCTACCGCAAATTATAACATCACGTTCCATACTCCTGATTTTTGAAGCCATATCTATGAAGGCTATCTATCTCACCTCTGATATACCACTTGTAACAGTCGGCTGAGTATTATTATTTCAGGAAGCTTAAATACCTCATTCACGTGTTATATGAATTGAAAATTGTTTGTTGGAACCTGCTAGGATATCAAAGATGTTAGTAAATCTGCATACGCTCAAGGTTCTTCCAAGTTGTCACCACTAGGTGTATAATTCGGTCCACCTAGAAGCTGTTTGGGACAAGTTTGCCTTGATCCCTTCTCAGGGACCGCCTCTAATTACGTACAATTATATCTTTATATGTATTCAAGCGTACGTTTTGAAGATCGTATTCACTGACAGGTGATCAGGAATTACAAGTTACGCTCGCTAATCAAATTGAATGATAAATATACAGCGTGTTCCATCTCAGACGAGCGACCCCGTATATTTCTCATCCCATAGTGAGTGGAAAAATCTCCCGAAACACGTCAAATGATTTTGTTTGGGGGACATCTTTTGACGTATATTGAGGCTTGAACGAGCAACCCCCTAATAGGGGGCGCTAAAACCCCTCAAAATTGAATAGGGGAGAGGGGTTGAGTGATACGTCATTTGAAAGGTCTTGGAAGCCTCTTTACAACCGTGTATGAAAAACTTCGATTTGATGAACCGTTTTTGTCAAAAATTAATTTAGTTGCTCGAATGCGCCACATTGAATACTTTGGTTATTTGTACAATGTACAAGCTCATTTTTATCAAGTCTTTTTTACAAACTTAAACAATCTTCAAGAAATCACATTCGTAAAAAAATTGAATTGTGTTGTCATGCTTACAATGGAAAAAATTAGAGCTGCGTGTTTAAATCAAATGTTCAAATTGTCCTCCATTGACTTCCATACAATATTACATTCTCTCAAACTAATAAATAAAAAAACAGCAAAACATTTCCTTATGTTGCCTTCATTTTTTGTTCTCAGAAGGTGTTTAGGCATAACTGTAGAATTTGGAGCGATACAAATCCTCATGTATTTCGAGAAGCTCACGCTCAACATCGGGAAAAGCTAAACGTTTGGGTAGGAATTTTGGGAGACCACCTAATTGGACCTCTGTTTATTCCTGGTAATTTAAATGTCGAAATTTATCTCGAAATGTTGGAAAATGCGATTGATCCGTTAATAACTGAACAATTAGAAAACGATCCTCTACTACTTGAACAACAATTGCATTTCCAACAAGACGGAGCTCCTCCTCACTACGCCGCACCAGTTCGCCAATACCTCAATTTGCAATACCCCGGTCGTTGGATTGGAAAAAAGAGATCCTATGAAGTGGCCTGCCTGATCGCCTGACCTGAACCCTCTGGACTTCTTCTTGTGGGGACATCTTAAGTTCAAGATTTTTGTGACTTAGCCTTAAAATTTGGACGAACTACGCCAACGAATTGTGAATGAGTGTCGTCAAATAACTCCAATTATGCTGAACCATGTTAGGGACGGTTTTCAGTCAAGATTGTATTATTGTATGGAAGTCAATGGAGGACAATTTGAACATTTGATTTAAACACGCAGATTTAATTTTTTTCATTGTAAGCATGACAACACAATTCAATTTTTTTACGAATGTGATTTTCTGAAGATTGTTTAAGTTTGTATAAAAGGCTTGATAAAAATGAGCCTGTACATTGTACAAATAACCAAAATATTCAAGATGAAGCATTCGAGCAACAAAATTAATTTTTGGCCAAAACGGTTCATCAAATTTACGTATATCATACACCGTTGTAAAGAAGCTTCCAAGACCTTTCAAATGACGTATCACTCAACCCCTCTCTCCTATTCAATTTTGACGGGTTGAAGCGCCCCCTATTTGGGAGTTGCTCGTTCAAGCCTCAATTATACGTCAAAAGATGTCTCCCAAACAAAATCATTCGACGATTTCGGGTAATTTTTCCACTCACTATGGAATAAGAAATATACGGGGTGGCTCGTCTGAGATGGAACAACCTGTATATTGGATGGACGTCAGCAAAATTCGGTATTCATCAATACATTAACAACATTATAAAGATCTTTAGATATTACACCAATATCTACGATTCTATTTTCTTCCAATTCAGAAAAAAGGACTTTACTGTGACTGCGATTTTTTTTTCAGAACACATATTGTAAAAATATTGAATGATAATGATGGACTATTATCCTTCTTTTCACGTTTAAAATGATTCAATAGACTTCAACCATACGCTGGGCTTGAGAATGCAAACAAATAATAAATATGAAGAGAAGTACAGAGCTGTCTCTGCAAGTACGACTTTTGCTAGTCACATTGTTAAGTGAAGGGGTTGTTACTATGTGCATGGTTAACTGTTGCAAATTTTATGAAATTTTCTATTCGACATGCGTTATATCACTACAAAAAGCTTAACCTAGACTAAAAATGATGTTAAAGTAGTGTGGACCTTTCAGCTATCAAGTAGCCGTCATAATAACTAGTTTAAACTAGTAGTTTACTCTGATGATGGCTACTTGGTATTTGAAAAAAGTTATTTAACAGTATTTTTTAGTGGATAAAGGTGATTGTTTCTTATATATAGTGTTGCAGTGTATCCACAGTGTGAACTCTTTCATAATTTATTAATGCATTACATCCTCAAGTGGTTGCAGTTATAACCCCTAATTTCGACGTGTTCTAACGTACAGCTATTGGGTTACTGAAACATGAAATAAGCCATTTCTGGCTGTTTCAATTGGATAAGAGAGTACGATACATGTATGATAGTATTTCTCTCTCTCTCTCTCTCTGTCTCTCTCTCTTTCTCTCCTATATTCATGTGACATGAATTAATGCAATATTCCTTCGAACGTAAGAGCTGGCTTAACAAGATTAGCTTACCGAATGAATAGGTTGTGAATAACTGTCTTTTCTTTGAAGATAATCAGTTTTTATGAAACCATTGGAGCGGGGGCCACCCTACGCGCAATTCTCAGAAAATAATCTTAATTTAGAATACTGGGGACAGACCCCGCCCATACGTTATCAGAGCGATCTATAGAAGAATGACTAAGCGCAACAACAGTCCATGAAGGCTCTGTCCAACTCCACGTCGATTTTCTCTGAGTCAGGCAAAAAAAACGGAGGTATTGGCCTATCTTGGATATTGATTCTATTAGTTCATCACAAAGCTGCTCTCACATGTCTTGTACTAATTTATCCCTACCAATTTTACAAATCATAAAATATAGAAGGAACACCATTACTTCGTTCAATTTGATCATCTTGATATAAGAGGAGTACCTCCTCCTGTTTTCTTACTGAAGTAAGAAATTTCTCTATCCATATTTCAGCTTGTTTGCAACGTCTGACCGAATGATGTATTCTATACCCCAGTTCCAAATTATTTTCAACTCCTACCTTCATCAGGTGAAAGTTTTGAAGTTGAACTCAAATGAGATAACTATTAAGAGTTCGATTTTCACTACTTTAGTAAATTATTGTGGCTAGAGTTTCGCTAACACTGTAGCTTCTTCAAACATATATTCCAATATTAATGAGTGAGTGATATTTGTTTACAGAAGCTACTGTGTTAGCGATACTGTAGTCATATTTATTTGTTTAACTAATAGTTGTTTTATTTAAGTTTAGAATGGATTTTCATCATTTAATGGCTGATTCTATCCAAGTTTTGAAGTTAATTAAGTTCTTAGGATTTCACATGACTTCTGATTAACTTATTTATTGAGGAAGGTTCGAGACCATTTTATATCGCAATCTTTTACACCCTAGGGAAGGATTCCGGAAGCGATGCACTCACGAATTATAGGTAACCATTCATTATTTACGCGAATGGCTTAAAACTCTCAATCGCTACTAGTATAGTGATGTGGTTTCTTTGCTGTAAATAAGATAATAAATAACATGTGTTATTTATAAGCATTCTGCAGTTGTGAACTGCTCGCAAATAGTAACTGTATTTTGAAATTTATGGAGAATTTTATTTTTAGAACTTCACGTTTTCCTTTTAAGATTCTAAGAGGAGAGATAAAGTATCTCATTTCTATTATATTGACAGACATATTCCTGCCACCATAGCACTTAGTTAGTGGAAACAATATCGAATGACTGTTCCCATGAGGAATATAAAGACAATCTTCCACACAGTTTCCAACTTTAAGAGCATTGAATTCAATACCATCATCTTCATGAAATCGATCTTCTGCTTTCGATGTATAATATATTAATGTTTATAATGCAATATTTCAAACAAAAATTACTCTTGTACATAATATTCACATCAAGCAATAATGATAGAGGAAGAATGGTATTTATTCTCTAGCTCTGTTCTATATTTTCCCCTTGGTCATTATTTAGAACTGAAGATATCGGTTATTTACAGACTACTTACGTCCTTGGTCAAATTATTAGACTCACTTCCGAAAGTCTTTTATTGATTTTAATATTATATTAACATAATCATGGTGCAAATGTTAGTGATAAACATTTGTTGTGTTGCAAAATATTTATTAAGGAAATTGTGCGCAAATATTAATTAGAAAAGAAATAAATTAATATTTTGTTTAGCCACCCGTTGCAGCAATTAGAGCAGCACCTCTTCGCAGCATACTCTCAACACAATTTAAAACAATTTCTTTCAACTTTTCGTTATGGTTCCAATGATGGATAATTCTTTCTATTAGTTCAACCTATGTAGTTATGTTTTCTTTTGCCAGTTCCCTTTTCAAACACTCCCAAACGTTCTCTAATGGATTCATGTATGGGGAGAGTTGCCCGGCCAAGGCAAAAGTGGTATAGACATCTCTTCTAAGAATTTTTTGATTGATTTTGCAGTATGACAAGGTGCTCCATCCTGCATGAACATTTTTCTACCATTCCCGAACCATTCTTCTATCTGTGGAAGCAATCTTGTTTTCAAAACTTTCTTATATTGGTCTTGCCACATGGTTTCCTCGACCACATACAAATGTCCTAGGCCCTATGCAGTCATCACCGACCATATCATGACAGACACAGGATGTTCAACAGTTTTTATGAAACAGTCATGATGATATTTTTCGTTTTTCCGACGCCTGACAAACTGTCCCTTATCATCTGGGATTTGAAAAGTTGATTCATCGCTGAAGTAAGTCTGTAGAAAAGCAAAAACCGTAAAGAAAGAAAACTATATTTCAAGCAACTTACTATTCTCCACTCATCAACAGTTAAATCTTTATGAGCATTAGCCCAATTCAACCTCTACCATTGTTGGTGTTAATCTTGGCTTTCTTACGGGTCTACGGCATTTGAAACCAAGATGATACAGGTTTCGCATTAGAGTACGAGCAGACACATCGTACCCTGCTTCTACAAATTTGTTTTCAGTGGCATGACTAGCCCTTCGAAATTTCTCAGTAATGTTTCGAAGTTGTCTCTGTCCCCTGGGAGTGATAACACGTTTTCTACCACACCAACCTTCCCGAACAGCGTCTAAAGGCTTTTTGGAGTTAATTTTTTTGTCTATTCGTCGTACTGAAGCTTGCGATATTCCACATCTTGCTGCAATTTGTCGTTGGCTAAACTCTGTATTCTTCAATAGAGCTATTATGGACGATTTTTGTTCTTGACTAAGATCTTTATGCTTCCCCATCTAAAAAAATGCACCCAAATATTAATTGCCAAGTTTTCAATTTGTATCGCTTCAAAACTGTAAAACAATATGAATAAATATCAAATAAATATATGCTTCAAGCCATTAATTACCTACTTTGACAAAATTGTTGCTAAAATTGGATAAATCGTACATTTCACCCAAGGTCACCGTGCACTTGAAGAATCCTAACCCAACTAATATTTGATAATTTATAAAATATCAGCATTATCGGCTGAGTACAGCCATAAAAAAATTTAATATGCTATCAGCCAAACCTTACTCTACAAAGGTGTTAAGGTTTGCATAAACTTATTACACGTGATATTTCAATGCAAAACCAAAAGAACTCAAATTTTATAAGTGAGTCTAATAATCTGGCCAGAGACTGTATATTATTACCTTCGGTGAATATCGTATAACACTCCTCCCAAATTCTCTATATTTCGCAAAAAATTCCACGCCGCGAACGGTTCGGGAAGCAGTTGCTATCAGAGATAGAGAATAGTTATTGACAATTTGTTCGAACATTGATATGTTAAAGACATTGAGATTCTATCAATTTCTCAACCTATTTCCCTTTCAAAGCAAATGAAAATTTGAGTATTATATGTCAGATCTGTCTTAATTTCACCAAGAACAGAATTCAAAACATTCAGAAGGCACAGTACCTACGCAGTGATGACTGGTGGGGCAGAATTTTAAATCTATACTATATTATCATTTTCCAATTTATCGCGAACAAAAAAAGTATATTACGCCCATAACGTATTTATTAATTCATAATTCCTCCGTGAACTGGAAATTTTGGAACGATTAACAAAAGGAAAAAAAATATGATTTTCCCGAAATCATCAACATTTAAACTGTATTAAATTTGATTCTATCCAAATTTGTAACTGCTTTCGGTCGTTTTTGTAAGCTACCGCACTACTGTTATCGTACTAGTGCTATTTTTTCTCAACTCACTCACTACTTATCAGCTATCTACTCTGAGAAGCTGCCACGGTACATACGAGACTCTTCATTCAAGGCAACGCTAACCAATTTCATTGGTTTCTTATTCAATCAGTGTCGACTTTGTTAAGACAATTTCAAAACCGAATATGCTAACCACGAAAATAAAGTATGATTGAAATTCACCACACGCTTCCTTCTGGACCATCTCATTTACTTCAATTTATTCCATACATTTATTCGTGGGACTATGTTCAGTTGAAGAAGCCATATATGTTTTGAAATTATTATATGATATAGTTTGATATCAGTAACTACTATAAATAACTAGTCTGGAGCAAAGTATCAGCTCTACAGGCTTTCTACCGGAACTGTCATGGTGTAGGTCAGTCTCTTCGGCTTAGTTCCCCAATTTATCACATTTGATTCCTCTTAGCACTGCAGTGGTCGAGATCATAGTTGTTGAATGAAACTTCAACTATTTGTAATAACAACTAGCAATTACTTGTCAGATATCACCCACGAAGGTAATTAATTTCTTTAAATTCATCAGTAACACTCCAGTTGATAGTTCCGAACTTCAGCGAAGTACAAGATAACAATCTAGTCTGTCTCACATCGCTGTGGGTTATTCAGTGGTACATCTACTCTCTTTATAGATGGCGTTACATGCTCGGGTCTCTAGGATTTCAATCAATGGACTATTTGACCTTCGACCGGTAGCACTATAGCTTACTCACTTTAGTACTATAAGCAGTTTTCCGGGTCGATCCAGAGAAATCTCTTCGTGGACCCCTCTTGCTTGAATTTAAACCATGAATGACTTGGACCTATTTCGCCATTTCAGTTCAATATAGTATAAAACCTTCTGAAGCCGGTCAAATAACACATTCTATAATCTCACATACATTTAATGAAAAACGAAATTTATGAATGTATTTGGATGATGATAAGCTAAGATATGACTTATGTAACAGTAATTCAGAAAAATCAACCTGATGAGCTATTGGAATGCGTCTAGTGCGTATCCCTACTATGCCAACGTGGAAAAAATTAATCAGATGTTGAACTCTGTTAATCATTATGTCGATACTCAAAAAGTTAAGTAGGTTAACCGTAAAAACGTTAGTTTTCTGAAAACTTAACTATTACAGTTAATTATGGTATTGGACTGAACTGGAATATATTATAATTTGAATATTATATTGATTTGCTCTACTGATTAACTAGTCAGTCAAGTAGTGAAGGATTCTAAGCAGGATAGATTGAGTAAAGAAGGTAAACCAACACAAATCCAGCAGTTAATCTGACATTCATCGAAGTCTTAATTATCTAAATCTTGCATACGATGCATGTTTGCCATCATAATCTTTTAACCCACAAAATATATTTTCTTGTGAAAAAAAGACATCTCACTATCGCACTAGACGGAATAGGTGTGTTGTATTTCATGAATGGATCTATAAAAATGCTTCATCTAAGAAGATATCGCTGTACTGTATAACGGACTCAATTTAACAGAAGTTGAATTCAATGCAAGTTAGTGATACTGTTAATAATTTTTGGAATTAATTTTAACATTAAATAATTTATGCAAAATGTTAACTTCATTGAATAACGATTAACGAATTAACGCTCCCCTACCCATCATGTGCTACATAAATCTACACATCATACGAGGAGGAAAAATTATTGTTATGTGTACTATGATTTCACTGAGATACAACATACTGCCATACTCTAGCTTGGAAGAGATTAGAAGCTAATTCAAAAACAATTACAAAGGTGCATCAATATTAACTTCAATGAATAAAACTTATATTCAAATAATAATTAGAACTAATTCGAGCTCATTCAAACTATAAACAAGTCCAAACAATATAAAGGCAAAATAATAAGGGTTATCAATCCTCCTAACAAAAGTGAGATACAAAATATATAAAGTATTAATTTCCATGTATGTGTGATCTTTACCAATGAATCGTGGACAAAGGCAACACAGAACAGATGCGACACCGTCAATCAATCAATCAATATCAATCAAGACGGGGACGGACAAGTCCTGAGCACTTAGACCGCTTGATTGGGTCCATTGTACGCCCCTCGATACAAGAATCAGTCCAGCAGGCCTAAGGCAGTGCTGAAAGCTAAGATCTTGCATGGGCTGATTTCTCTTATAACTTCAAGCGGCATGTGTGTGTTGCCGAGGTGTTGTAGCCTAAGAGAATCCAGCCGACACCGTGGTAATTGAACTAGGCAGTTCAAACGAAGTAGAAAAAATTCCTGTAGCAAAAGCAACACCTGCATGACAATGTGTCAGCAGAGCTTGAATGACTTCAACAATTATTTTAAAACTGGTCAAGTCTGTCTAGTAATAATCCAACATTATAATATGCAGTTTTGGACACGTATTCGACGAATTGTTAGGTTTTTCCAAATTGCCTGATATAACAATAATATCACCACATATATATTGCCTTTCAGAACAATTCCAAGAATTCTCCAGTGGGGGTTTACTAATCGGATTGTATTTTTCATAAAGAATAGTAGTTCAATGATATTTCCTTGGACTTAGATATCTTTCTAATTTATTTACTAAACGGGTGTCTACAGACTTTACTGCTTATTTTGGTTGTCACCTTATAATTTTTATCTATTTATTGATAGGTAGTGATTCTCTGCATAAATTTAACTGGTTCCCCACCATGTTCATTATTTCAACAACCTATGATTGCTGCAAACATTTTGGGAAGGAGTTTATGGCTTAGTCAATTGGTGTCCATCTCGTATATACAATTACAATGGGTGAAGTCGAGTTTTTAGAAACTAATAATGGCAAATCGGCAGCTACATATCAAGACATTCGGTATAGGATGCAATGCACATTTTTTTGATGGCAACACTTGGTGGGTTTGTTCCAAAGAGAAGATACTTCAATTGCAAGAATTTGTGCAGAAAAAGTAACCCCATTTTTTAACAAAGGCTACGAGCTTCTTTCGGAAATTCCATCCAAGGACTCTTTTAAGCGTATGTTACATCGAATGAAAAGGAAAACCCATAGTCCCAATGGAAGACGTAACAAGTTTCCGGTTTGCTAACGACAAAACTGATGAGGAGCGAATAATAATATCTTCAACTAGGAAGGGCATAGAAGCTCTGGAAAATGTGGATATTATTTTTATTGACAGAACATTCAGGAGTTGCAAAAAGCAATTTACTCAGATATATAAGTTTCACGAAGACATTGGGAGCAACAATCTATAAACTAATGTAATTCTCGTAATGTATACTGTTTTGCCCAATAGAAGGAGTGAAACGTACAAGTGGCTATCCCAAATTATTAAAATCAAAATTCCAAGATGGTCTCCGATAATCGTTAATATGGACTTTGAAAAGGCAGTCATGATATGTTTTGAATGTGTGCTTATAGAGGTACAAATTAGTGGTGGAAACTGTCAGTCCAACCATTGTATTTGGCGAAAAGTACAAAGTATTGGATTGAACAATGAGTACATTTCGAACCCTGAAATGAGACCGCATGTACAAATGTTTGCTGCTTTAACGTATTTACATAAAAACAAAAAAACGTGTGGCACTCGGGGACTGCCGCGGTGAAACTATTGCATAGCATTTTTCTCAACTTATGCAACTATAATTATTTATTTATTTTTAATTTATGCAGTATTTTTTTTTCTTTGATATTAGTTCAAGTTTCTTCTTTGATATTAATTCGAGTTACACTTTTTGAGCGTGGTGACCGATAAGAAAACAATTTTTTTTCTTTTATTGAATAAATGAGGAGTTAATATCGTTTAAAATATTTTAATTATCTTACAATACATGTATTCAGGAATTTGTTATCATTGAAACTATAGGTTTATGGTAACTGAAATAGACATAAGTTTGAGACTTGATATCCTCTAAATATCTGGAAAATACCGCGTCAATGGTGGCCCCATATTTTGTTGTGGATTCTTGTGGATCATTATTCATGTTCAAATCCAATTT
Source organism: Endomychus coccineus (assembly GCA_958510875.1). Classification (NCBI taxonomy): domain Eukaryota; kingdom Metazoa; phylum Arthropoda; class Insecta; order Coleoptera; family Endomychidae; genus Endomychus; species Endomychus coccineus. The sequence goes on from OY294068.1 coordinate 74,504,622, forward strand.
GTCCGAAAGAAAAGTTGTCAGCCGCTCTGATTTTTTATCGGCGAAGTTGATGTTGAAATCGCCAGCCAAGATAAGTGGGAATTTATTACCATTTGTACCAAGTATTCTCGACCCTTCTTCAGTGTACTCCAGTAAAGTGCGATGAATAAAATGCTCTACCTCGTCCCATTTTGGATTCGGAGAAATGTAAATTGCTACCATGACTATGTGTAGGCCATTTCTAAGTTTGCATAAGCACGCACAAATATCTCCAAAAAATTAGCGCCTAACATTAACATCGCTAACGTGTGCAATATTTATTTCAATATTCGGAGTCATAATATTAGTTACATTATTATTATTCTGGTAAATAGCTACCCCACCTTTTGGAACAAAATCTCGTTTGAATTGAACAATACAATTGAAATTAGGTATTTCAATCGGATTATCATGCGCCATGCAAGATTCGGTAAGAAGTAACACATTTGTTTGTCTCGTAACTGAATCTTGTAAATCGTATTTGTGACTATTTAGACTTTGGCAATTGAAAGTCATTATTGAAATGCCATTTCTATTACTAAGGAAATCTAAGACACTTTGAGCTGTCGTCTGAACACTATTTAAAGGCAGTCTTTTGAATTCTTGCAACAAAGATGCAGTCGATGCAGCTTTCCTTCGATTATTATAAAACTTGAATGTAGAATTATCGTTTTTCGTCGTGATATATAATTGTTCAATATTAGTCACCCGAGAGAGCGCAACATAAACGAGTTCCTGTTATTTTTCGTTACGGAATTTCTTGATTCGGTCGCCGCGCTCAAAGCCCGCGATAAAAGCTATATGCAATATATGCAATCGCTTAATAGAAACAGGTACTCTCAGGTCTCTGCTACTCGCGTCTAACGTATAAACTCTAACTAACGCGTAACGAGCTCCTAGAGGCATATCTCAAAATGATTTCGTTCGTAGCTAATTACAGAGGACGTCTGGAGTTCATGCAATTATGTCTTTAGATAATTCGAACCTTCTAATTTCGATAGGCCACGTGAAAATCCTGGAGTCTAAAGCGCTAGAGTGTTATAACATTCGTATAAAATAGCGGAATTTCTCACTTTTAGAAACTTCAAATTAATTAATTAATTTGACACATGTTAGGTGTTTAGGTTTACATTATTTTTCGTTACGGAATTTCTTGATTCGGTCGCCGCGCTCAAAGCCCGCGATAAAAGCTATATGCAATAGCTTAAAAATTGCAAGAGTTTTCTGATTATTTTGTAACACAATGGATGGAAAATTCTACTTTTGGCCATTCAGTTTTCATTAATTTTGCACAAAGACAGCGTTCAAATAATGCAGTGGTAGGTTGGAATTAGCGACTAGATGAAATATTCAAACGGCTTCATACAAATATATTCATATTAATAACAATTATAAAGGGAAGAGGCAACTTATAATGACTTCATTTGGGATCGACAATATTTAAACTTAGAGGGAAGAAGATGGAAGAAAACCTGCATTAAAATTGATGACAGAATCCACTCAATTGTGGAAAAATATGAACAGACTCGCGATATGAAAAAAATACTGTATGCCCTTGAGTATGTACAAAAACTAGAATAATATTGTACATAGGTGTGAGGTAGCCACTTAAGAGTTCTTCTAGTATACCTTATATAACTTAATACTAATAACTGTAAATATATAATATTTTTAGTTGTGAAGTAGTAATGATATTGTACTTTCCGAGTAATTTCATTCAGAAGAGTGAGAAAGATGAAATTTTAATACTTCCTATTTTATTTATCAACCTTCAATCAACTTCAAAGATCTCCTATTTTACATTTGTAAATTCAGTAGAGGCAATTAAGGGTAAAATCTACCAATTGGAGATGAGTAATAAATTTTATACGTTTTCCCAGTTCACTTGGCTTATAAATAATAGTGCATTGAACAAATTTGACTGAGCTTATGGGGACACCCTGTCGCGGGAAGTCGCTTTTGCTTCAACAGCTCCTACTACCTATTTTGAACCACCCGGTGCATTAGGGTTCACTGCGATCATTGTGTCGCTATTGCTACGGTGTCGCATGTGTCCTGTGCCGCTTCTGTCCGTACATCGTACCAATACCCTCCAGATACACAAGGCCTGATAGCTTGATCGTAACGTCACAAGCCAGAAACTATATTGCAGCCGATCACCCATGCAATACGCCACAATGCTGCAATACCGACAGTATAGCGAAGGACATATATGAGGACTTCATGTTTAAATGGGGTTGTGAGACGTGAACTGAGACCTTAATTGCATAATATTATTCCCTAATCGAGAACTATCTAAATATGCAATATGATCAAAATACAAGATGGGAAGTGAAGTAACCACACGATCATATTATAATATACCCAACTTCTTGTGTAGTTTCCTTCCCAGAAACATTTTACTATGTTGAAAAGCTCGAGAGACAATCGCGAATACACCATTGAAATCAGTGTGCAAGACGAGGAATTTATTTTGGATAACAAATTGAGAATAAACGACAAATTGGTAATAGAGATTTATCTCGATAAAATGATATATTAGGAACATCAGGTACATTAAATCACTAGACGTAATTCATTCCTTACCATCCATATGTGACTTCCTGTCAGTTTATTGAATTCTACATCAGGATATTAAATTCAATGCGGCGGCTGTTTTCATCCCCAGAGAGGGCTTAAGTATCATAATTATTCTCAAGTAAACCCTCATCCAATAACTACTCGACATTTCCAACATTTCCAGTTTGGAATCGATGTTTGCCCTGTGTTATTTATTGATCGCTATTTGGTTAAACCAGTTATTCTACCAAATCGACTAACGAAAGATATTTTAAATTTCCCTTTCTCGGATTTACTTGACATTTGAAATCACAACTAAGACCTGAACATTGGTTTCTGTATGATGGCGCACCAACTCTTTTTAGCGTTATGGTTGGAGCCTTTTTAATCTTTCAGTATTCATATAAATTAATTGTACTAGAAAATAATTCCCCCCCAAGTTTCACGATAAATAAGCCTCAACAAATTACAATCTTTGAGGAACCCACGTCTATCGCATATCAAAAAGAATTGTGGAATCGCATAAAAGATGATATAATAATTTATCAGCAGTTATTGAAAATAGTGAACTCCAAGTAGAGAACATGTTGATTATTTAAACAATTTTTTCGAATTATTGAAACAAAAATCCGTTCTTCTTCATATTTCATACTCCAACAATGTTCAAGTTACTTGTATTCTATCTTTTTTATCATATCATTCATATTTGCTAATTGTCAAGATTGAAGTATAAATTCAACTATCAACTTTCTATTGATTCAAAATAACGAGTTTAAAGAAGATATATATGCTCACAAAATAAAATTTTCGTAACCTCCAAACAGATGAAGGAATTCCCAAAATCAAACACTTAGAATTCTTCAAGTTGACTTTCATTTACAATTAGTTGATACTCTTCAACACTACCAAATTTGGTACCTCTAATCCGAATTGTTATAGAGATAGTATCGATTTCTTCCACGTTTGAAACCATACTTTGAAGGCCTATAAATCCTCAAGGGTAAAACTTGGTATAGAGATGAGTTAAATCGCCAATTTCTTCCTTTGGAACCTGACTTCATTCGACAAAACTATTCAGCAGCTGACATGAGATACTTTTGGTCTTTTTACTTGTTGTTTTGCCGGTAATGACTATTCTCAACAGAGATGTTCATTAACGTTGCGAACTTCCTCGTTCCACTCTATGAGAAGAGGGAAACATCTATCTCGAACTATAAGTTTGTACCTTTACTGATCGATCTGGACTAGAAAGACCTTATGATGACGAATTTCAATGTTCACAACTTGGATCAAGTTCTCTAACAGGACGAATGACGCAGGATGACAGATTGAGTTCTTCCCCATTACCTATAGTCCTGTTTAGCTAATGAATGAGCGCACACCTATCCCTGAGATCATTATGTCAAAATGATCAATCTATACCTGACTCTAATCCAGATCCCTGTAAAGTGAAAGTCTACTACAACACCACAAGAAAAGGTCAACATTTCGGCCGAAACATTAGAAGGAAATTCACAGTGATGGATGACCCATCGATAGCCATATGTATGAAAATTTCTTCCGTTGGCGCACAAATGGGCTGATTGGTCTCAATATCAAGAAGGTTATGGAATGTTTATTCAATCAAGTACATATGTTTCACATCTATCCCCCTACTACTAATAGACAGTAGAAGTTTCCGCCAGAAACTCTTACAAAGCCGATGTTGGTGTGTCAGTTGATGAAACAATTAGTCTGAGCAAAAATTCCGGCTTGTTTATCTCCTACAATAAAATCTTAGTCGAATTGCTTTGTACGTGTATAATCTTTCTGATGTAACGTCATCAATCAGATTTTTATTTTTAGTTTTTGACATACGTATTCCGTTGTAGGATCTGAGTTAACTAATTTGTACTATCTCTGGTTATCCAAACTTTCTTTGGCCAAATTACTGTACTGATATAGTTCCATACAATACTTTGACGTTACCTTCATCTGCTTTTGTAATGATAGGGAGGGTTATTTTTTTCTTCTTTGCATTTCTTCAATTGAATATTTCCTCGTCTTAATCCTCTACCATATACTTTAATTCCAGGAGATGATTGATTTATTCCAAATATCTCTCGTTCATATGCTCGAGCTACACCATTATAAGCTGAATATTATTGGAGGATTTTGATGCTAGACTTGGTCGTAGAGAAATTCCTTGAACCAGACCTGTTGGAGATCCCTTGCTTATAAAGAAACTTCAAATTACATCATAAAATACGCGATTTTACATTGGCAGGAGGCTGGACTAGCGTATATGGTGGTCAACCTCAGTTGTGTGCTGCTGTTCATTTTTTGGAAAGAAGTCACCCGTTACTCTCCTTCCCTCTCGTAATTTTTTCATGCAGTCAAAGAAGAAATTACCCTCGATTGTTTTTTCCTACTTAAATTTGAATATTCCTCCCAATAAAATATTCCACTAACGAAGGAAAAAATGGTTTAGATTCCAATAATTTCTGTTTCTTAACTACTTTGAAATATAGTGGGAATAAGGTGCGGACGTTCCTGACGTGAAGTCTTACTATTGCGTTGGTTTCAATGGTTTGATCGTTGGATTGAGATCCAGAGAATTCTCAAAGATCAGGTGATTTGAACTTGTAGCCTACAAAGAAAAAAGGGATGGAATTTTGCAATAGGGACGACTTCCGAATTGTGGGATTTTACGTACTCTTCCAGACAGTAAATAATGTTATTTTCCCTCCTCAGAGATAGAGATGGAAGTAGAGGAAGAGAGAGAGAGAGAGAGAGAGAGAGAGAGAGGGAGAGAGAGAGAGAGAGAGACTAAAGAAATTTACATTAAGAACAATGGCGTTCTCCATATATTTTGTAATAATGACGCCCTGCATATTGTGTGGTGTGACCAAAATTTGAACTTCGAGTACGCGAGTAAGGAGTTATAAAGATTCAAAATTAGGTCTAGAAAATTATTAACATCTGCCATCAATCAAGAATGAAAATTGCACTCTTCATTCCGAATTCAGTCGGTATAAAAATTAATCAAAAGTATCGTATTGTCTGGAATCTCAGCATTATTCGGAAGTGATATATCATTATTTTCTTTGCACGAAATTTGAGAAGACATATTCCTGTCCGTGGACCTTGATTTTCTCTTTTGTCCGAACAAGTCTTAAGAACGTAATAGTAACCGTATTCCGTTGCCTTCACTTAGAAAAATGACGGTAGGGGTTTTGATAGCGAATTAAAATCAAAATTCCGATGTAAGTGGGTGTTGTTACCTGTGGAATTTTCGGTAACCCCCTTTTTAGAGATCGCTTATGAAGTGTTGGGCCAATCTATGCAAAAGACTCACCCATAATTCTAGTTTCCAACCCCCTACATATAGTTTGTCTGTTGTTTAATAAGGAGTTTCAGTTTTGAGTCTATGACTAGCTCGCCCTATCTGAGGCATCATAATAGTCAATTGTGGCCCCATAAAAAGGGCGGTATTGGATTAGATGTGTTCGGGGAAATATGTCATATAAAATATTTTCTGCCCTGTATAAGTGTAGAGTTAAATAAGTATTCAGAAGGAATCTAGTTTATTTATTCATATTTTTATGTTACTAACAATTATTACTGTTTCGATACTTTAGTTTGGAATTCATATATTTCGAAGTATTCTTCAGAATAACTTATGAACGGATTTGGGTATCGGGAACTGGAGCAATATGTAATATATTCAATTCAACCAATTCCAATATTCAGATTTTGCAATCACGAAATTTACTGGAACTTGATAAGTTCCTTGTTATAATGGTCGTTTATTGTTATTGTTTGCTGTAATCTTTTCCTCATCTCGATATACAATTCAAATTCATCATTTCAAATATCATCCTGCAGGAATAACCTTAAAGAAGGAAAAAATATTAATTTAGAAAACCATTTATTTACTGAATTCCGTCAGAAATAAAAGCGTGCCAGGTGGGTACGCTACAAATCTATCTGTGTTCAAATTAGTTAAAAAAAAATAAATCAAAGTATAGTTTTGTTTCCTGGGCTATCATCTCAAACTACTCCCCTCCTCATAGGCAAGGGTTTGAACAGTTTAAACATGAGCTGATGGCAGCTACAACTGACTACCCCCGTCGACTAATAATAGCAACAGTTCGAAGATCTTACAATATCCGACATTATTATAGGGACACTCATCGTGGTGCTTCCCTATGAACTGATATACATCCACCCTCATGTGGATAAGTGAACACATGTATATAGAACTAATATCACATAGTTACAGTTAAATCGATTCTTATGAATATTTCAATCCAGTTATTTAGTTATTCGATACAACCCAATTAACGAAGTAACGACTTATTACAACTGGCGTCGGCGCTTAGGATTAAATATTTGACTCCGGGAGTTTCGAATTATTACATTGCATTGGAATGGACCTCAAACCAATCCAGCAAAGTATACGGCCAATGCCCTGATTAACTGTTTGTTCATAATTGTTACTCATATTACACTACAGCGATTATCTACTACGTCTGTACAACACATCATTCCTGAATGTGAATCGGGATTTAGAGTAAAAAGAGGATGCATAGATATTGTTTTTACTTTAAATGATCTTTGACGAATCAACTTGAGGCTTCAAGATCTCAAGGTATGTGCTTACTTTGTCGATTGTAAAAGAGCTTTTGATAGTGTTATCGTATCAATTGATTACATTATAGGATGAGACAGTGTTTAGATATATCACCATCAAAAACAATAGTGATAATATATAAGATTTATATGATAACTATTATTGACGATCAAATAGTGTTTTTAAAAGAAACAAACTGGAAAACTATTTCGATAATAGAAATGTACGGTTATTTGTCATGGCTCGGCTCGATTAATGATCATGGATGTCACACATTCATTAAAAATCATTACAAATTACATGAAAAAGTTATTTTCATTGTACAGAAATGATTACGAACGGTCTGCTAGACCGTGTATTATTCCGACAGATAATAATTTTTCCCATTATCCTTCTTGTTTCAAGAAATCTCATATCGAACCTTTCCAGTTAAATTGTCATACTCATTCTTAACATACACAAGTACAAAATCTTTGAATTACGAGTTTTCAAAAATATCCTCTGAATTTATTCTATCTTAATTATATAGACATTATGATGAAATAATTATTAAGCTATTGTATATAGCTTTGATCGCGAGCTTTGAGCGCGGCGACCGAATCAAGAAAAAAAAACAAAAGACAAATACCGTAACGAAAATCTAAAAAAACAAAAAACAAATACCGTAACGAAATATCCTAAGACCCACCACTCCGCCTACCATGTAGCTCGGCCGAGCTTAAAATTGTCGAAATGTTAACTTTGAACCTTTTAAAAGGTCGTGATAACCCCAAAGTGGGTCGGAAACTGTTTTCAATTGGTTAATTTTCGATAAATCGAATGACGTTCACCTGAGAAGCGCGTAGCTCGCGAGTTAGAAAAGTGCAAATTTACGGTACATAGAACGTCTTAACGAGAACTTTTCGCATCTGACATGCAACGTACGAAAGGGAATTTTCTAGCTACTTAAATATACCGAAAGCGGGTAAAAGCTAGTGGCACATAGCCCAAAATACCTTATTACAACTGGCGCCGGCCGCACGGGATTCGAAACGGCCCCAAATTAACAAAATAGAGGTAAAATGTATAAACTCTAACTTACGCGCAGCGAACTCCTCGAGGATATTTCAAAATTATTACGTTCGTAGCTAATTACATAAGACGTCTGGCGTTCATGCAATTGTGTTTTTATACAATTCGAACCTTCTAATTTCGATAGGCCACGTGAAAATCCCGGAGCCGGAAGCGCTATCGAGATCTGAACGTTAAAACTTTCGTTTAAAATTGTGTTTACAAGTCAACTGACACTTGTCACCATAGATAACTCTACTACCGGTAGTAGAGTTATCTATGCTTGTCACAGAATACTCTTCATAGAGATCAAGATGATACTCTTTTTTACTCATAATTCGTGAAGATTTTGAAGGGGTAGTGAATGTTTTTCTGTCCAACTTTTTCCAGTGGCGTTGTGCTATGCAATAGCTTTACCGCGGCAGTCCCCGAGTGCCACACGTTTCATTTTTTGAACATTTCTGAATTTGGAGAACAGAATTCAGTTAATAAAGGGTTCTCTAAATTGACTTTAAATTTATATTTTTTCCTTCTTTCAGGTTATCTCTGGAGGGTGGTATTTGGAATGATGTATATACGAACAATTTGAGGTATATATGGAAATGACAAAGAGATTACAATATACAATAAACAACAATTATAACAAGGAATCTATTAAGTTTCATTAAATTTAGTGATTGTAAAATCTAAATATTGGAATGAGTTGAATTAAATAGCTCCAGTGTCCGATTCCCAAATCCGCTCATAAGTTATTCTGAAGAATACGACGGAATATATAAATTCCGAACTAAATTATCGAAACAGTAATAATTCCTTGAAACATGAGAATATCAATAAGCAAACTCCTGTTTTTGGTCTCCAAACTGAGACCCCTTATTATACAACAGACAAACTATAATGTAGGGGGGTGGAAACTGGAATTATGGGCGAGTCTCTTGCATAGATTTGGCTCAACACTTACCAAGCGGTCTCCAAAAAGGGGGTTACCAAAAATTCCACAGGTAACACTCACTTACATCGAAAAATTTGATTTTAATTTATCATCAAAACCCATGCCGTCATTTTTCCAAATGTACGCAACGGAATACGGTTACTATTACGTTCTTGAACACTTGTTTGGACAAAGTTCACGCACAAGAATATATCTTCTCCTCAAATTTCGTGCTAAGGAAATAAGGATATATCACTTCTGAATAATGCTGAGATACCAGACAATACGCTATTTTTGATTAATTTGTATACTGACTGAATTCGAAGTGAAGATTGCACTTTCTTTCTTGATTGATGGAAGATGTTAATACTTTTCTAGACATAATTTAAAATTTTTATAACTCCGTACTCGCGTAAGTCGATGTTCAAATTTTGGTCACACCACCTCTCTCTCACTTTACTGTTATATTATTCTTATAATGATTATTGAACCAGGTATGAAATATATATATAAATTCTCGTATGCTTATTATAATATGCTTATTCTTCTCGTCTTAAGACGAAAATAATAAGCATATGTGTTAGTGCGACTCATTTCCCGAGAATTTATATATAACTTCACAGTTATAGTAACACAAAAATATGCAGGGCTGTAATATCACAAGATATATGTAGAACGCCATTGTTTTTAATTTAAATTTTAATAGCCTGTAGTTAGAGTTTTTTCCCCTCTCTCCATGTATCTCTCTGAAGGAAAAATAGAACTATTCACTTCCTGGAATAGTACAGTAAGACTCCCACAGCTCTGACGTCGTCCCCATTGTAAAATTTTATTCCTCTCTTCTCTGTAGATTACAACTTCAAATCCCGTGACCTTTAAGGATTCATTGAATCTCAATCCAATGATCAATATATAATTGAACAAATAATACGTTTGATTAATTGGTCACATTAGGATGAATGAACAAATATGTCCGAGACGCAGGTGTTCTGAGAAGGAGACAATTCTGCTCGTTATTATAATTCACATGGAGGGTTTAAGAACAACAGTTTAGTAGGTGAATAAATCACCGTTAATATAGAAGATAAAATCCATTTTTCAGAATGACTAGCTATTTGGGAGATGTAACACGTTGCGAAGATTACCATAATACTTTAAAAATGTAATTTAGAAACTGTAGTACCAAAGCTGGAGGCATCAATCTGAATTAAGTATCATGCACATTTCACATTATATAAATGATGAAGAAATCAAGAAAAATGATAACAGAGATAATCCAATAAGCATTGAAAACGTTTTGACAATGCCATTGAAGTAGTGAATTCAAAATTTTGATGGAAATGTTATTTATGGCAAGGTAGTAATTAATCAATGAAGTTTATCGTTACTAAGCCCTATTGAAATTTACCACGATTTGTTTATCGAAGTATTCTATTTCACACCTTTGATATCACAATTTGTTGAATTAGAAATGAATGATATCAGGGGACTGTATAAACTCTTACCAGATTATCACCAACTTAGAATTTCTACTAGATCAAGTAGAATTTGAACTGGCCCAAGTTTGAAAAATATGTGTCTGATGTCTAGTAGATTTTCTAATAGAAAAAATAAAATTTATTCACACATCAATTCTCATGATTTTTCTTTGCGTTCTGCAAGATATGGTTGTAAATACCACCACCGAACTTCTCGAATTGTTATTTAATTCATAATTGATATTTAATTCAGAGGGGCAGAGCCCGGTTCTTTTTTGGTAAATAAATTCGTAAGTCAGGATTCTCAGAATCCACCACCGACACCGTTAAAAAGTTCTCTCATGATGTGAACTGGAATATTATTGTTACGAATCACTAGAAACTTTCATTAAATATGTACGTCCCAAAGGGTAAGATATTGAGTATGTTACCAATTGATACTCCAGGTTGAACAGCGACGACACATCAAATAATTCGAGACAACTATTTCGCTCTTTTCATGAGCCTATCATAGGAACAAGGAAAACGATGAAGTCACTGATCAACCATCTCCGACAGGGGGATAACTACCACTTTCGAAAATGTTTGTATGAGGTATCGACGGGAAACTGTCGAAATAAAGCAAACACATTTTGTGTTAGAATCGCAAGATATACAGGGTGTCCCTGGTCTTAGTAGCAGAACTTCAACAATCGATAGAAAATTTGATTTTGAGAAAAAGAGTTTGTATTAACATATATGCACAGACGCTTAGTTTTTGAGATACAGGGTTGAAATTGAAAAAAAAAAGTTTTTTGCGAATATCTCTGGAACCGTTTGTCGTATTATTATCGGAAGAATAAAACTACGCAGTCTACCATAATGAATTTTATGGAAAAGTTATAAGAGGAACTTGGCGGTAAAAAGAAAAGCTGTGAAGTGTTCATGGATCTAAGCCAGGCAGTTGACCTTGTTGATTACATTCTACTTCTTGCTAAATTGTCTGGATTCGGGGGGAAGTTGTATCAGTGAATTGGTGTGAAATCTAACCAATTGAAGGTTGTTAATGGTGTACTTCGGAGGACTGTACTTGGACCCCTTCGTTTCTTGTTATTTGTTAATGATTTGCCAATAGTACTGAAGCTAGAGATTGTGACGATGTTTGCGGATGATAATTCTATGTTAAGCACCGCATCTGACACACGAGTGCTGATGACAAACACCTAAAATAGTCTGAATGTCTACTTAGAATGGTTTGCTGCGGATCAACTCATTCTGCATACCTAAAAACAGTTTTCATCTATTTTACGCCTCGCTAATAAACTAGAATCAGAGTTGCCTCTTAAATATTGTTGGACATTCTTTGAGGCATGTAAGTTTTCTAAGGCTATGTAAAAATAATGCATTGAACTAGGATGCTCACATTGACATGTCATGTAGCAAATTATCAACCATGTTATGCTTTGATAAGGTTGCACTGTCTTACAATTAGATGTATAATCTTATCCTTATTATTATGCACAGTTTGATTCAAGATGTTCTCATGACATCATATTCTGGGGATCTGCATCTAGATTGGACCGAGTCTTCATAATGCAGAAGCTTGCAGTAAGAAGTATGGTAGGAGGAGATAGAAGAACCGACAATTGCAATTGCTACCCCTTCCATGTATATAAATGAAACAACTTTTTATATATGTCAACATTATTGTTGGTTCATTTCCCCGCAATGATTTCAACCATACTTATCCTACTGAAGGTCGAGCAGACCTGTTGATACCTCAGCATAAGATGACTCTGTATAGAGAAAGTCCACGATATATAAGCATAAAAATGTTCAAGAAATTTCCGCTATAGCTTAAAAATAATGCTAACTTAAAACAGTTCAAGAAGGGAGTCATAATCTTCTACAAGTGCATGTATTTTACAGTGTTTCTGAGTACTTTGCATCTGCAATAACAGATGGTCCATAAGGTTTTGCTCATTTCGTTCAATTTCATTCCTAATTTTATATTCATGAATGAGTGTAGTAGAAACTGGGCTATAATTATGATTCGAACAGTTACCTTATGTTTTCCAAAGGAAGTATTATCTATATCATTTTTCTTTTTTGTTTCCTTTTCTGTCTTATTTGTTGAACCAAAATACTTGTTTATCTATCTATTTGGTTATTCACTTACTCGCATACCTGTATATTCTTGACTTGTCTTATAGCACGTTGTATCATTGGTCTTATGGACAATAAAAATTGTTATTATTTTTATTGGAGCAACAAATTTCGGAATGGTTAAAGGAAGTGAGTCCAATAATCAGTTTCTTCAATTGACTGCTATGAATTGAAAAGCTTAAATTATCATAATTTAACTGATAACAGAAGATAAGAAAGTTTCAGATTCTCTTGAAATTAGATATTCTTGAGAACTAGTAAATTTAACTTCTGATATCATCAGTTTTAATTTAGTATAAGCAAACTAAAGTAGAAATACTTAGGGTGATATCACTTATATCTGAAGATATAAGAGAGTAACTAAAAAGAGAGAGATTTGTTGGTTTTCAATATCCGTCGAAAAAAATTACAGTGCTCATCTGCTCTCTCAACATTCCACCGCTGGCTCACACGATCATTCACGGCGCCTAGATTATGGCCTTAATAGAATCCAGCTACATGTATTTTAATTCAATCTGACGTTTTTCTAACATCAACAGCAGATCCTGAACCAATTGAATTCTTTAAAAAAATTGGATATAAATTGTGATAAATGCTCTTCATAATTTATTTCTACAGTTCCAAGCATTTTCCTTAGATATTTCATTCGTTACCTACACTTCATGAAATACTTTCATTTCCTCATCTACTTTTGAAAGTCCGAATATGTCCTAATAACGAGAGAGGCTAGACGAATCCATATTCAATAAAGTAGAATAAAACAAATAATAATTCAATATCTTATGAATTATCAGGGCCGAATTTAGAGGTCTGGAGGCCTCGGGACAACAAAGGAGTGGAGGCATCCCGGCCCCAAATTATTTGCCTGATTGGAGTGAACAAATATAGATCAATTATTTCTGTTAATATTTAAGAACAACATAGTCATATTTGTTCAAAGGTAAAGATAAAGGTGAAACAGCGAAAAAAAAATATCAAAGGTAAAGTTGTTTACTAGTCGGAACTTAAAAGATTCTTTCCCGAAGTTTATTGTGGGGGCCCCTCTTTTGTGGAGGCCCCGGGGCTGTAGCCCGGTTGCCCTCCCCTAAATCCAGCGTTGTGAATTATATTTTATTGTGAAATGACACAAGAGAAGAAGATTTGACATGAATATTGAGGGATAGTCTTTTTTATAACGTTCCAGCTGAATTTATAGAATTGGAATATTTATTCCTTCAAAATGTATATTTTCCTAATAAATAAGAAGCATCCGAGCTCTTCCACTATAGTCATAAATCGTGAGTAACTGTTATATCTGTATGTTTCGATGTTAATAACTTTTCTGAAAAATTCTCACAAAGTCAATTACTAATATAATCAAGTGACAATTTGAAAACATGTAATTAAATAATAATGATGATATAACGAGAGTAGTTAAACCTAATCTCACTTCATATTGATAACATTTGACACGTTTTACGAGTGTAGAACTGGATTCGAAACAAGCTCATCAGTATTTTGATTGAAAATAATCAAGTCGTTCACTCGATTCACTCACTAATGAATACCAGTCTGTCTGCGGGTTTCGTTATGTCTTTTTGAGTTATTGCTTAGCTCATCAATACTCAACTTGAACGCTTCCATTACCTGCACCTAGGGACCTAGGCCAATGCAGTGTGTTTAATCTTATAATGTGGGTGACATTCCTCATCACGGTGTTTCTTGAATAAGGGATTCACCCCGGAACTGTCCATGTTTGCCAATGTTTATGCATAAATATCAACCTTATTTTTTGGTCATTGGCATTAATCGCAAGAATTCTACATTCTATATATCTTCATATAAAATATATGAATTGTTACGATTTACCAAAGGGGAATCACAATTAGTCCGAATTTGTAATTATTTTGATATTCCGGCAAATGAATTTTCTAATTCAACAGAAGCAAATAAGAATTTGGTAAAAATAACTGATCCTTAATAGTGAATAGACAATAACATGTAGAAGTAAGAAGGTTATGTATAATACTAGAGTGAAAAGTGGGAAAATAGTGGGAAATAAAACTTTGAGGAAACTGAATCATTTGGAAATAAGAGACGCTATGATAGTGCAAATATAAACTCATGGAGTATAGTGATTCAGATTCAAGTAGGATTTAAGAAATGAGAATTATTAACATGTTTATAATGACTATTTGAGAGTAGGTAAGAGAGTAATGAGAGCTAATGAAATACAAAAGAAAATCTTATTGGCACTAAAATAAATCAAACCCAAAATAACTACGACTACAGACAGCATATCAGCATTAGTCGTTAGTGATTGTGCCGGCGTTCTGGTTTTTCCTTTGACGGTCCTCATTAATATTTGCATAAGCAGTTGTACTTTTCCTGATATTTGGATGCATTCAAAGGTGTGTCCTATACATAAAATAGGAGACAAATCGGATATTCTCAACTTTGTACCTATTCCCATAATCAGTTATTCAAAATTTTGATTCATTTTACCGATTGTATAATCACGTTAGCAATACATTATCAATTCATCAACATGTTTTTTTAAAGGACGGTCCACAGTAATTAATCTACTTAACATCATACAGTTCATCCCTATAAATATGTAATATACATGGATTTTTCGAAGGCATTTTGATAGGCTTGACCATAAGCTGTTACTTCTTAAGCTCTCAAAATTTGGTTTATCTGAATCTCTTTTAAAACTCTTAAAGTCGTATATAACCAACAGAAAATCCTTTGTGGCATTCAATATTCACAGTTTCATAGAGTTGCCATATCTGGAGTTCCTCAGGGTTTCAATTTAGGCCCACTCTTATTCAATATTTCTATAAATGACATTGGTGAGACCTTATACGTTGACTGTCTCCTCTACTCAGACGATTTCAAACTATTTGGTGTGATCAAATCTGTAGACGACCGCATATACCTGGCTCATAATCTTTTGGTCATTTGTCCTTAATCCGAACGTTACCAAATGTGATGTAATGTCTTACTCCTTAAAGAAAACTACATTTTGACTACAGTATTAATAATCTTACTTTGCGTAGCCTTTTTATGTCTATACGATATTGAATTGCTTTTTTGTTTATACATTTCTTTCCCTTCTAAGCTACCCAGATATGTGTCAAATATTTAGAAGGAATAGAAATGTACATTCGAAAAGGAAATTTATTAAATTCAGATTTATCTCCAGCTTGTTTGCATTATTATCCCCAAACAGTATTTAAACCGGCAGATTTTGATCCATAATTTAGTTTACTCTGATGATGACTACTTGGTTAGCCGAAAAGTCCTCAGTACTTCAAGAGTATTTTAGTGGATTAGGGTGATTATTTCTTATTTATAGTATTACAATGTATCCACAGTGTGAACTTTTTTATAGCATGTAAGTGTCCTCAATTTCTATTTCAATTTATTCCCATTTGTATATCATTAGCCAATTTTACTTTCACCATTCATATTTTCAAACTTTTGTTCCGTTTGTTTCTTCATTCCTTGTCGCACCTCCTCCCAAGTACTTGTTATAAGCATGTTTCTAATACTAATTTCCTAAATCTTACTTAAATCTAATCCACTCTACTCCGCGAATTTTCATTTTCATTATGATTTTCTCTCTCCTTTCTGAATGATTCAATTTTATCAACATTATATTTTCCACTAATTATCCACTTCTTACTCTAATATCATAAATATCGTTCTTACATCTCCATGTTATTGTATATTCGCTATTAACGATAATTTATCCTTCTTCCCAAATTACTATTTGTTCAAGTTGAATTAGAAAATTTATTTGAAAATTTCTTATTTATTGTATTTAAATTTTCGGGAAATGGATCACACTAACAAATATGCTTATTATTTCCTTCTTCACGAAAGTTTCGGTTTCACGACCATCACTAGAAGACGTATCAATTTCTAAGACTGGATTTCTCAAGACTAATTATATCAAGCGCAAAGCGTCCTTATTGTACTAATTTCAATATAAAATGCCCACGTCACCGAAACTAACAGAAACACGAGAAACCGAAACTGGTACACATTAATTTCGAGAGAGAAATAAAGTCACAATGGACGAAGCATCATTTTGATAAATCAACAATTAACAGGACACCTCATCTCACTTGAAGGAAGATTTGTAATATAAGCTGACACTATCTTGTTATTTGGATTTAGCTCAATATTTCTAATATTATGAAATAGCTGGAATCGGTATTTGATAATATATTGTGGGTTGAAATTTGAGTATGTTCAAATGATATTATTCGAGTGGATACCAACTTCATAGCTATTCTTTGTCAAGGCTTATTATGTAGTTTATTGTAGGTCAGATTTTAATTCTAAAAATTGAGCAGGGTCGGGAAATTCTTGTATTTTATCTATATAATTAGGCTTCTGTATGGAAATAAATGTATTCCTTTGTCTGATTTAGTAAACACGATATTGCATTTTGACAGTTTTCTCTCTGACTGAATGAATTGGCGATTTTTATTCTCATTGTGAACTATTTTATAGTTTATTAGTGACGATGACTTTCCGGTCAGGTGAGTTCAGCCGATTTATTAAATTAAAAACAAAAATTTCCTGTTTAAAGATATAGGTTTCTTCAAAATTCACTAAAATATAAACATGTAAGAACGCGAAAATAGATAAAATCATTTTGTCTGCAAAACAGAGATGATTAAAATCAGAAATCAGTAACAAATATCATAAACTAGATCATTCAGAACTTTCAGCTTATAACTTACATTTAAAATTAGATTTTGAAACAACATCATACGAATTCGAGTCATCTTATTATAAATCATTTAACATACTTTTGGTAAAAACCAGTAAAAAAGTTCAATCAATCAACCATAAATATCAACAAATGTTACCAAAAACTCACAGAGGAGTAACTAAGAATATAGACATTATTTACATGAAACCGTTATTTATTTCAATTGCAATTAATGATATCGAAAATACGATTTGGTCTCTCGACTTTCAAGATTGAGCTGTTATTCGTAACATAAGGAAGAAAATTCTTGAACTTTCAAATGAATCGTATGAAAGTTCCTCCGTTATGTTCAGTAAATCATTGAAAGAAATATACTGTTATTACTTGAAAGCAGATTAGAGAAATTCCCTCGTAATTATGGTCAAAGAGGATCATCACAATTTGATAAATACCTATGAATAGATTACCAGGAGTCCGTTATCAAAATGCGTTAAACTAGTAAATAATTCATTAGAATATTGTACAGCTGTAATCTCCGATAATTTCAAATACAAACTTAGATTTTCATATCCTAATCTTCCTAAGCTGTATTTCTTACCTAAGATTCATAAAGCGGGTAATTTCATGAGATCAATCATTTCAAACATTAATTGCCATACTTATAACATAGCAAAATGGTTAGTGAAGGAATTTAGCAACTTCCAAGGCGCACCAAGTTTGTCTGTGGAAAATTCTTTGGAACTTATTGCAAAATTGAGAAATTTCAAACTTGAACCTAGTAATCGAATCCCTGAGTCGATAAACATTCTGAAGAAATGGATTCCAAATATTGATATACCCGATAGATACTGCACAGAGAATGTGATCCTCACATCTTTATGTATCAAGCAAAATTATTTCACTCTTAACAAAAATTACTTTGAACTGCAGTGAGCAATCCACTGTCTCCTTTTTTGGCCAATATTTTTTTGAAAAACCTGAAACCTCCTTAAAATCAAAATTGAAACAATTTCCAAAAGTTTGGTACAGATATGTTGATAATATTTTCGCGATTAGAAGTAAAAATTTAGATTTACATGGATTTTTGAACACTCTTAATAGCCAATTTGATTCACTGAGATTCACTGAGATTCACTGTCGGAATAGGAACAGACAATCAGGTGCCTTTCCTTGATATTAACATTATAGACGATGGTAATCACTTGGATTTCGACATATACAGAAACCCCACTCAAACAAATAGGTATACCTCGGCGGATTCAGCTACACCATTTAGATATAAAACAGCTCCGTTTAATAGTCTAGTTCATAGATTATTGAACGTCTCTTTGAGCCTGCCAAATTATAACAAAGAAGTTGAGAAACTTCAGCAAAATGCGTTTCACAATGGTTATCACAAATCTTTGATCAATAATTTAATTTTCAAACAAGAAAGGAAATTAAAACATAGCCAGCTAACCAAATTAGAGCCTTAAAATACTTCAATAAAATTCAAAAGTTTCACTTATCATTCTTCAGTTATTAATAAATTTCATAGTTTGTTTTCTAAATTTGTAATACAACCACCAGTTTATAGATGTAAGAACAAGCTGAAACACCATTTAGGCAACACTTTTGATAAAGTTTCTGATTTCGACAAATCCGGTATTTACAAAATCAATTGTGAGTCGTGATCAAAAAGCTATGTGGGTCAAACTAGAAGGAACATCTCAACTCGTTATACGGAACAATTTGCCCCTATAAAAAAAATAATGGTGAAAAATCAGCGGTAGCCGAATATATTTTGAATACAATTCACACCATTTCTCAAGAAAGTTAATCACTTCCAAAACACAGTACAGACAAATATCTAGGTAATTTAGAAGGGTTGGGAATGTATAAACGAAAAATCGATTAATCTTCAGCTGAGGGTAACCCATTGTTTACATTATTATCCCCAAATAGTATTCAAACAGGCATATTTTGATTCATAATTTAGTATACTCTGATGATGGCTGATTTGTAGCCGAAAGGTGCTCAGTACTTTCATAGTATTTTTAGTGGATAAGGGTGATTATTTCTTACCAATAGTGTTCATAGGTTTATTTGGAGTGATTGAGCAGAAAGTTGCTAGCACATCATTTGCAAGATATCTAGTTTCAGTATTGGAAATTCCAGGTGGAACTTGTTTATACGGCAGATTCTCTCTAAATCCTCAAGATTTATCTTGTGAAAAAGATGATTGAGTATACAAATTTACTGTGGCAGATAAAATTTACATAAGGATGGTTTCAGTTATTTTTGATGTTACTGGATTATTATTGTATTAAAATATTTAACTTTTTGTTCTGACTTTCCAATGGAAGTACTCACGAAAGACAACAAGAATATTACTGAATCAATCAATAAGTGATATAGGACGACCACTTTCTCAGACGTAATACACATTAAATAATAACATCGTCCTTGAACTCATGACGCATTCATGGAGAATATCGTATTGAAATCATCGATAATATGAAGATAGATTATCCACATGAACAGATGTTATTGTTTTATGTATTCGCAGAAATGTCTCGCCACAGATAAACAATTTACATTCAGCACTTTTAGCAGTTCATGTCAGTCTGTTAGTTGTGTTGGCCGCGCGAACTAGTATGCGGATCGACTTGAGTGTATTCTTCGTAATATTGGTTATATTGGATAACCATGCCTGTAGATCGTGCCATTGGTTCAGAAATATTGAAGTTGAAGCGCATCAACGAGTTGGACCTCCTTTCAATAAGACCTTATCGGCATGCATCGAACGAATCGTTTTTGATGGTAGAACAGTTACCCAACTGTCAATACGATTTCAAAATATAACTACTTTAGGTATAGACTCATTCAAGCACTTGGTTAGACTGGATACACTATCGATTTATGGTTGTAATATCACTTCAATCGCAGAAGGTTGGATTAGAAACGTACCCAGCCTGACAAAACTCCAAATCTCTCACGGCCAACTGTCGAAGATTTCTGTAAATATAATACCTCAAGTGAGTGAACTTCGCCTTAATGATAACATAATAAAATCGGTAGAAACTCACGGTTTCGGAAATTTACCTACATTGAAGAAAATATACATGTCTAATAACCTCCTGGAATCTTGGAGAAGCGAATGGTTCACTAACACGACAGTTTTGGAAATAATGGATTTCCAATTCAACAAAATAAAAACGATCCCTAGAAGAGCCTTCGATAAATTGAAGAAACTCAAGCAAATATTCTTCGATTTTAATGACATATCTTCTATCCAGCCTGAAGCATTCAAAGGAATCCATCGTTTGGAATATTTGGGTTTGAGGTATAACAAACTAACGGAATTGGACGAGAGAGTATTTCCGAACGAGATAGCGATAATATCGTTGATGATTGATGCCAATTATTTGAATTACCTTCCAAACAAGATATTGGACAAATTACAAGTGAAGGATTTAACTATTTATGGGAATCCCTGGAAGTGTCCTTGTTTACTTCTGATCAATAAATGGATATTCGAAATCAACGGAACATTGAGAAGTTCAAGTCCTTGTACTGGAAGTGATATACCTGTTTGTTCTTATCCCATGATGCATTCAGAAACTTGTATCGAAACAGTTGATACCCAAGTGACGACTCTATATATTAACAGCGTTCGAAAGTTAGATCCACCGTTGGAGCGCTATTGTACCAGACTCGAATGATACAACGTGTGACCTTAAAAACTTTGTAAAACGTGACAATTTTATTGAATTCATGATTGAATACATTCACAGGTACTGAACGCAGAAGCTATAGAATGAATGGACTGAATTAATTTGCCTAACTGGGTTCTAAACGTCATCAATATACATTCAGGAAGTGTAAGAATGTAGTTTATGTATTTATCAACGTAGTTTCTTGGGAAGTTCGACAATGTACAGGTGAGAATCAAAATATGTACAAATAAATAATACAGAACATGGAAGACTTTCATTTCTCACAATTTGGAATGCCACCCGTACTTTAATTACCTTATTTTGATATGAAATACTTTACCCTTTTGAGAATCAAACAAGTACTCAGGATATTATATTATGCAATAAGCACAAAATGTGTCTTATTTTACAATTATATGAAAATTCATAAGAGTGCGAAATACCTATTATGCGAGAGTTGCATACTATAGTTTTTCTACAACAAATTACTATTCACGTTAAAATTCTAATGAATTAGATGATGACATTTATTCAACTATCTCGGCCTTGTGTCATATGCTGAAATCCGCCTCCCACTAGACACAAAGGACTGCCCCTAACACAAAATGGTTCATAATGCATCGGTTGCTGGGCAAGTTGCTAGGCAACAAATGCAATATGCATCATATCGTATCAGATTCACTATGCAATATGATGTTCTGCGCTTTTATGATTTTTTATGATTCAATTTATGATTGTTAAATGGAGATATTTCGATCCTGTTGCACAAGAAGAAAATGTCGATGCAGTCATAGAAAAATACTTTATTCTGTTCACACAAAATTGAAAAAATAATTTAATCGATTTTTTGGATATTAAGATGAAAAAAATAAAATCAGGATTTATATTCATCTAATGCACAAAACAAATCAAATAACTTCATTGATAACACTTTGTTCTAAAATATACTCAGAGAAATGGTTGTTTTCAATGAATCGGACTGGCTTTTTATAAAGTAATTTTGACTTAAAACACAATTAATTCAGTGAATATCATTTTAAATTGAGTGAAGTTGAATATTGATATGGATACTATATATCACAATGAAGTACAGGAAGTAACTAGACTAACTACTGAGTTAAAAAAAAGTATAAATACTGAGTCAAAAAAAAATTAAAATATAAATATTGATTGCAACTGTGCTAATGCTTACATGAATGTCTTGAGTGCATATGGTTACAAATCCGTCATAAATAATCATACTAGTGTGGGCCCGATGAGTCACACATTTATAGACCCATATTTTTGTAAAATCTTATAATATTATCTCTAACTTGCAGACTATCATTCTCAAATCGAATATATCGGATCACTAGGCAACCATCTTAAGCATATCCGGTCAAATTTTGGAAGTACAATCCAAATTGCTCAAAGAAATATTCATATTTCAAACGAGTGAATTTAGACAGTTCATCAGCGAGCATAGGTAAAAGAAAGTAATATTACAAAACTGTCCTTAAACAGCTTAATAGATAGAAAATATTCAATACACACTCTACTCAAATAGTTACTATTAAATACTACAATCGAAAAAGAAAAATATGGATAACCCATGGAAGAATAAAATCTATACAAAAACGGGACATATTAAAAACATTAAGTATCAACCATCCAAGAAATATGAAAATGAGAGAATGATGTTATTCATAGAAATACTATAAATGTCTTAAAGAGAAATGCAAAAAAAATTATTCGAAAAAGAAATCAATGAAAATAGGAGTGAACTAGTAATAAATTAGAAGATTCATTAAAGAAGCCACGATTAACTCTCGAAATTCACTATCATCACTAAAATAATAACCTCTTGTGGTATGCGACAAGAAGGAAATGATGTAAACTCTAACTTCATCCTACCCACTAAAAGAATATCAAATCACAAACTCATAAGACAACCTATAAAAATAGCATTTTCTTCAATCCTGTACCGGTAAATGAAATCTCACAACAAATAACCACACTCCCCTGAAGATCATGGGGTCTAGATAACGACTGAAGTAATTCGTGAATATCAACAGTACCTTTCAATACCATAAACACGTTTTATCGCCCTAATTCTTTCCTCTGAAGTATTTCCAGAAGATCTTAAAGAAACAGATACCAATCTACAAATCAAGTGAGAAAGAGCAATTAACTAGATATAGACCAATATCCATTGTATTTAACATCACAAAAATAATAGAAAGGATAATAAAAAATGAACATATGATTACCACAGGATACTGTGCTTGGTCCCGTATTATTTTTGATGAACACTGTATCACTATTTCTTTTGCAAACGATAGAGTACTTAGCCAGTGTATGCAATGTTGAACAAACACTTTTTATCAAAGCCAAAATACTTCACATTCTTAAAAACTCAGCCTAATCATTCACATAGTACTCGTATGAAAAACAATTATACCATGAAACTACAATTTGCAAAAAAAAATGGTCAGCGATGCCACGCGTATTTGGGTGTGAATGAATATGCTCACTAACGATATATCTTCCTCATTATATTGCCCAAACTAAATCTGCATAAGCCAACGGAAACATTGCTCTAATGTTGGAATAAGAACCTATACAATATAATTTTTCTCTAACCAGTGGTATAACAATCCACTGAAATTCTAAAATAACTGTTAAGCATTCCTAATTTATACTATAATCATATACTCTTAATTCAAAATACCATACACTATGATTATAAAATCAGTTTACATAATTCTATAAATATAAATGTTAATACCCTCCTGTATACCAACAATGTCTATACATAAGCTTCTGCTTAAATATTATGAACAAAACACTATTATAAACTTTATATAAAAATGGAGTACGCTATGTAACATTAGAATTTTATACAAATTCAAAATTAACTTACTACTGCATGTTTTATACTGATACCTGCTTTCAGATTGACTTTTACATCTATTTACACTATAATACATTACTTATTCATATATTAAACATTTAAAAATAAATATTTGACAATTGAATGAATTTTCACAGTATAATAAGTAACTTCGGATCCACATTTCTGGATCTCTAGTCCAGGGTGATTACCAATTACACCACTTTGGTCCCGTCAGATTCTTATACTTATGTAAATCTAAGCCTCTGAAAGGACGGTAGATCATTGATGAATACAATGCGATTCGATTATCCGCTATGGATCAACTACTCTGTGATATCAGGGATGGAAGGTTATATTATAGTGTCAATATTTTTAAGTCAACCTGATAGTAGGTGTCAGTATAAAACATCGGTTAAAATATAGAGTTATGAAATACATTATGTAGATATAACATTTGAACAAAATTTCACTAAAATTTAGAGTTTCTATAATCATATATTTATTTGACCCATATTTGACATATGAGGGAACTCAATGATCGATTGATAGGTTTTATAGATAAAATCGATAACTATATTATCTTTCTTCATATCACTTGGTAGTTTGAGTCAGAATATTTTTTCCATTCATGGATAAACTCTTCATAATGCAATATCACATCTCCCATATTAGGCAGATATATATTATCATAGGTAGGTGCGTACAGATATGAACTTTACAAACTAGAATTGGTCGTAATTATAACATAGAAATTCTTGTAGACAATCAAACGTACTTTGCGGATATTGTATTTTATCATATCTAAATCTTTGAGGTATCTAATTTGAAAGAAAGCCTGGGAAATTTTCGCTATTTTCTTTGAAAATGTTGGTGATTTTCGCGTCTTTGGAAAATGTTGTTGAGATTCTTTGATTTCTTGAATCAGTGGATGCTTGAAAGGCATCTTTTTTAGCTTCTAGATATTGACAGACATTCTATTGAACAGAATATTACTTTTTTTACTGAAGAAATATGTTCGTCAGATATTATTTTCCTCCTTCTGCACCCAAACTGTTCCGGAAAGTTTTTGAAGGATATGCTCCTTGATTCATCAACTGCTTAAATTTACAAATATGACATTCCGTAGTTCTTGATAGGCTCTATATTGAACACCGTTCATGTGTTCCCGGAATATAGTTTTCAAGTACTCTCTTTACGTTGGATTCTTCGGCTACTGATTCTAACTGATGGCAATCTCATTTCAATGTATGTAAAATTATTAGCAAACAAAACATGATGTATTTTTTCTGCACCATGTTTTCAGTTTCAGATCACGAAACACGTAGAACATTAATTACGAAACCTGTGACCACCACGATACAAGAAAATAAACCCAAACATCACATTATTTCATGTGCGAATCAAATTTTGTGCTCAACTCACAAGAGCACCCTTGTAATAATAGTAGAGATAATTGCCAAGACAATTAGCTGTGAAGAGACTGAAAACAACGCTTACTGTGGTTCGCGACAAGCTTGCTTGCATACTCGTATAATATTCATTCATATTATTTTTAATGACGTACTTTCCATTATAATAACGGTTTATTCAATGATATCATCCCCCAGTTATTTACCTGTTCATTCTTAATATTCTTTCTGGATAATTCGTGAACGCTGTACCTTACCCCAATGTTTACACTTATAAATCGTTTACGCATGATCTTGAACATCACTCCTCGCCTACCATTACATATTCGAGAATCCCCCAAGTATGCGAGAATCTCATCAAAAAAGTAAGTGAACGGGAATAATTATTATGAACTTACTTTATTCATAAATTTGTACGTTCAGGTGAAATCTCTCAAGTAAATTTTGACCTACTTCTAGCCGTCCAAATAACTTGAAATTTGGCAGGTTTCAATTCGGGTTACATGCATTATGCGGTTTTTATATGAAGAACAAACATTGATTAAGGTCTTATTCTATTCGGAATTGGTATATGGAAAGTTTTGGTGTAGGAGATCATGATTTTTAGTCAAAATTGAAAAATTCAAGATGATGCCACCAATATGGTGCATGAATTTTGTGATTGTGGTCCGATTCTATTCAAAATTGGCATATGGGGGTTTTCATGATTTTTTTCATCAGAATTCAAGAATTCAAGATGGTGGCTTCCATAAGTTTCGCATTCTGAATGACTTGGAATTTATGGGAAGATGGAAGTCCTGCCATACTGAAGCCTTTATGAGAATAAACTAAATTGGGAATCAGTTGATTACTTACGACTAAATAGGAAAAAATTTAATTAAAAGTAAAAAAAATTTACAACAAAAAGCTTTTATTTCGAACTGTACTAAAAAGATAAAATATTGTTTTGTTAGATATGAGGCATAAGTTATTCATATTCATATTCTTCATTCGCCAAGTCCATTACATTGACATAAAATTAATGTGGGGAGTCAAAGATAAATCTAGGGAAGCAATTCTTACCAGTAATGATAATATGATTGGAGACAACATATTTTCATTAACATGCTACATTCATTAGGAATTCAACAATTGAATATGGTTCAATTTGACAAATGTAACTGAATAGCTGAGTTTTAAATATTTTAAAATGTTCGATAGATTTTATAGATAGAGGCAGAGTATTGTAAAATTTCATGGAAGAATAATAAATACTTTTCTCTGTAACACTTCTATGGGTTGGGTAACAATACTTCATTTGTGTCAGGTTGGATACGCATGATATGGCTGAATAGTTTGAAATTTGCCGGCATGCTTACGTAGAAAAAGCTCACTTTGGAAGATTAAAATACTATATACAGTTAGCAATGCATTTGTCTCAAATACTCCTCTACATGAATCTAAATATTTCATATTATGAAGCATATTCTGAGAATTATCTCTTAGACAACGAATACACTCAGAACTTGAGAGCTATGAACCTAAAAAAGAATGCCATATCTCAATATAGAGTACACATTTCCATAGTATGCAGTCTTAATGGTATCGGAAAGTACAGTTTGCGAAAATAGTCGAATTGCATAAGCAGCTATATTTAGGTTAGAACATACATAATCACCTTGGTGAGCGTATTCTAGTTTTTCATCCAAATGAATTCACGAAAGTTTACTCACAGCATTAAAACGTATATTTATGTTGTTATAAGGTATAAGCGCTGGAAGTTCAAGGGTTGAGTTAACAGTTTGGAAAAGTACACAGTCAGTCTTTTCCAAGTTTAGTATAGTATTAGGTACACAATTTTTGATAAGTCATGCTGTGATTTTGTCTAAGTGCTCTATTCACTGTGTCTCGATCTTATTAACGTCATAAATTTAAAACAGTATAATAACAGTGAATGATGAAAATGACGCAAAGACGTGGACCTAAATTTTTCCCTGTGGAATTCCCATGTCCAATTCAAAGTTATATATGTTTGTTTCTTTTTCTTCAATTGTCGTCTGCCAGTCGATGTTCTAAACCAATTAAGGGCAACGACGCGAACACCATATAAATGTCATGATTGAGACAGTCAACCGCTTTGGATACGTTCAGAAATATTCCACTCGCAGCTGACTTTGATGGTGCAACGCTTGATAAATATTCAGTGAAATCAAGAAGAACTGTTTCAATACACATATATTTAATGAATCTGTGCTCTAAAGATCTAAATAAATTATGGCGTTGGAAAAAACTACCAGTCGATTGTAAAAGACCCTTTCAAATATCTTCGAAAAGGAATTAACATTTTTTCCTCATATCAGGAAATAACAGTTCAAAAGCTTGTCGTATGAGAATCCCTATATGATGCCTTCGGACTGGATAGAAAGGTAGTGTTCGAACTGAATACATCAGTATCAGTCATTGTATTCAGTTCGAAGGCGTCTTATATCTAATAAAACATTATTTTTCCTTTCTAGTACATTTAAAATAAAAGCTTGTAATACATTTTTTACTTTTACCTAATCTTATGTTCCAATCCAAGGACTCCTGATTCCGATAGCCGGCAATATGCAATCCGAGGTTACAGGTGGGATACTATAAACCGAGAGTTCAATGGCTTATATCAATTTTTACATTTAATATGTAAGTGAATTACCAAATTCAATTGCTTCACAACACGTTTTGTACGTAACTCTTTATGCAATGAAGTTACCTATATTGGAAAAATGGTTTACTGCAACATCCTTCGCATTTTCAAATTATAAACATGGAGGCGTTAACATCATATGCAAGGACAGTGATTTTGCTATTTTGGGAATATATAAATGCTCTTGCTACCAACATAGAGGGTGAGGTTCTTGCCGGTCTACTCAATGAACTCAATTCTGTTGTAGTTGGTTTTTATCGTTTTCCTCCTAGAGATATTGATATTTTTTAGCATTATTGGTAACTTTTTGTGATTGTAAATAATATTCAAGTGGAGTTATATCCTGTTGTGTTTTTTTTGTTGTTTTTTTTCAAGGTAGTTCACCAGTGAATATAGCTATTTCTAAAATTTTTACTTTATGTTCATAATGACCGAATACATGCAAGCTTTTAAAAACTTCTTCTGATGTACGGAAAATGAGATATCCACCCCGAAAGTCAGACACGAAAAGTATAGGACCATCCTTTTGAGTACATTTTGATTGATAGCATCATTTTGGTTCTATAGATTTTAAAACTTATTGTATCAGCACAAAGCGTATTTATCGCACCAATTTCAATTCAAAATGCCCACGTCTCCGAAACGAACAGAAACACGAGTAATCGAAATTGTAACACAATAATGTTTCCATTATATGAATATGTATCAAGAATCCACTGCTTAGCAATTTTCTAATAAAATACGATTCCGAACAATGTTTAAATACGACTGAAACCAAAAGATTTAACGCCATTTTCGGATCAGATGTTGAAGATCTGTGAGGTAATAGAAAAGGGTTGTCTGATCTTATCTGGAATATTGCAATTCTAGTATAATACATTTAATTTCAACAGAATCAAGTTCATTTCATTTTAATCAAAGCACACACAAGCATTTGCTTAGGTGCACTATTTGTTAAGAGTTAATGCTGTAAATTTGGGAAAATAAAGATTCGTTATTATTATTATTATTATTTATAAATTCAGAGATCCAGAAGTATGTGATTTTTAATTTCTGCCCAACGTTTTTGATGCTACTCAATGCCAAAGCGACTGGTATATTTCTAAATGAAGGAACAAGTTCCAAGGAAATTAATGGATGATCTGAGTACGGATAATTTTTTTATAAACTCATTAAAATGCGATGAGTGCACATAAAATTCATTTTTTCCTATTACATTGTTTATAAATTTTGATAAACATTTTGATAAGTTGTAGGTAGGCGCTCCATATTACTTAGAATATCTTAATGGTATATCACTTTTATGCACTTTCGGAAGCCCATAGATATAATGATAAAATTCAGTACGTTACATCATTCTCTGAGAACGGACTCGCTTTCGAACCAAATGTCAATCTTGTGAATCAGTATGTTCCAGGGTCTGTGCTGAAACTTGTGATATCTCGCGAGAATTCTCCTAGCGGTATTTGATGAAAGCTTCAAATCTGGAGTCGAAAACCATCTTGGTCTTCCCGGTTGGTCCAAAATGTCATCTATTCTTGGCTAAACTACGAATTTACGTTGATTTATGACTCTAAAGTCTATACAAAGTCTACAAGTTTTTTTACCATTTTTAGCTTTTGGGCACAAGTAAAACAGGATTATCGTATTCTGGTGACGACGTTTCAATAATACCATTTTCTAGCATTTTGGTTACAACTTATCTTCTATTTCCGCTTCCTATGCATGTGAAATTCTATAGTTCTTTTTGGATCTGAGATTTGGAACTGTTACTTTTGATTTCTGCTCATAGAAGTAGTTTGTCGTTAATTTGTCAGAATTTAAAGCGAATATATCGGAAGAGTAATCTCTTCTTTGGCGATTTCTGGAATGTTCTGATTAAATTCTTTTGAAAGTTCAATTTCCCAACCTCCCACATTAACTTCTATATTATTAGTAGAATAATAGAGAAGGTTTTCTGTTCTGCCAGTGTTTTTATGGTGACACTTTCAAGTGTTATATTTGATATTCGTACCAATGGACTAGAATTTGGCACAATCGATGAAGCTAAAAACACTCCAGGGGCTACTTTTTCATCGAGAAATACAAGACTATCTTTCGTTTTCTCAAAACTGGTGACTTTTCATATTACTCTGCATATCAGTGGAATTATCATAGAATCTTCCTCTGGGCTGTTAATAATTGGCGATTTCACATATTTATTACCCAATTTCCCAAAGATTCCATCTGAAGGAATGAGGACATTTTTTTTGGAGCATTTGCATTTGTGATAACCACAAATTTCGGAAGTGACTGGTCCAAATTGGGAAAATTCACGACGACTTCCCTGCGGGACCTAGATGGAGTTCTAGCTGGTTTTCC
Organism: Endomychus coccineus; assembly: GCA_958510875.1. Taxonomy (NCBI): domain Eukaryota; kingdom Metazoa; phylum Arthropoda; class Insecta; order Coleoptera; family Endomychidae; genus Endomychus; species Endomychus coccineus. Next base: position 74,535,137 of record OY294068.1, read on the forward strand.
GAATCATCTTTGACATGTCCTCATCGGTCTCTACAGTTTTAGTTATAATAGCCTCTGCTAATATTCGACTAGTGGCTACTTTGCTTCCTGAAATTTGTGTAGTTTGATGGGTGGCAACTATTGGAATGAGTACCTCTTCCTCGATAATAACCTTCATTTCCGCCTCTTTTGTTATGATCTTGGCAATTAAAACTTTGACTCTGGTGGCGTGAGAACTAACATTTATGAATTTTGTTACGTTTGTAGCTACCTGCATAGTATCTCCCTCGTTATAATAAGCCCTTTTCAAGCGTTGTGCAAGATCAATTTATGAAGCGTACTTGGAAGCATCTTTGTTGTGCTACCTTGAAGAAAGGAGTTTTGCTGATACCATTTGTGACCTCGCTACTTGAATGTCATTTCTCAGCTTTGCGATAATATGTGCAAGAGAATCGTTATCCGAAATCAAATTTCAGGCCTTTCCTCGAAGTCTAGTTTTCATATCTGCGACAGCATTTTGTTCGTGGCTCTCGGAATTGGCTTGGAACAAGTTCAGAGAATTCGAAAAGGATTGTAATGTAACGACTGTGCCATCAAACTTGTTGGAAAGTACTTTCATTGGAAAACTGAAGAGTACGATTGTTGACATCGCCATTGTTTCAGCAGTTTTAGTTTCCGTTTCCTCTAATTCATTCGATACTTCTGAATCATCTGAACATTTCTGTTCAATACCTTCAGATTCTTCGTCTAATATTTTTGGATCTATATATTTTGAGTACGAATTTGGAACTTGATATGACTATTTAAGGAAGAACCAAGGAAGACCTCATAACTCTATCCCTCTAGGAAGTAAAAAAAAGCTTCTTCACTTGATATTGTTGATCTACCGTTAAGCCCGTATACATTGATTTAATGAATTTTACTAGCTGATCATACTCTTGTAAAATATTATCTCTAATCTTAATTTTAATAGTTTGGGTTTTAGGAAAGCGTTTTTTTCAAAATACGCTTTGCTTCAGCTGAAATATTCGCTTTATAATTTGATAACTATTTTCCCAGCCTGTGGACATTAAAACTTATGTATAAAACGTATAAAAATAAAAATCATATGAATTACTTCACGTCCCAAGAATACCATTGTCATACTGATGCTGAAAATATCGGTTTTTAAGATTAAAGTTACTTTGAAACTTGGTCGAGGAAACACCAAATACACGTGTTCCGCTAATTCCGCGAACTATTGCGAAAAATCAGTTTTCGTTAATGTTGTTAAACTGATATCAAAGCCTTCTTGAGATAAAAGCTTTATCTTTCGAATAACCCTTAGCAAAAAAGTTCGAAGACTTAAGGTCAGGGGATCGAAGAGGCCTTGTAACTGGCTCATCTCTACCAATCCATCTTTTACCGAACTTCCTATTCAGCAATTTATGTACTTGTCTCCCAAAATTGACAGAGCTGCCATCCAGTTGCATCCATGCATTTTTTATCTTACTTAGTGGTGTTTCCTCCCACACGTCTTCGTAAATATTATTTTTGTAAATGCCAAGTCAGACAATGACATTCAGTTCTTCTCGAGGTTCTCGTTCGTTATCTCCTGGATGCAAAGCTTGAACTAATTGTAGACGGTGAGCAATTTGACGATCTCTACAAAATTTTCTCAATTGTAACGTGAGATATATTAAGAATGCGAGTAGCACTGCGAAATCTCAGAATCTAAGAATACGTCCTTATTAAAACGTTGTAATTTCTTTTCCGTTTTCTCCTGTGATGTGCAGGACCATTTGCCAGAAGAATCAAATGAATTATTCTAAATACCACTGGGGATGGATTCAAGTTCCAACTAGAAATCATTACAATTTTCATTTCTGTTTTGACACCCATGGAAAGCAAGCCTTCTTGAGATATAAGCTTTATCTTTCGAATAACCCTTAGCAAAAAAGTTCAAAGACTTAAGATCAGGGGATCGAAGAGGCCTTGTAACTGGCTCATCTCTACCAATCCATCTTTTACCGAACTTCCTATTCAGCAATTTACGTACTTGTCTCCCAAAATTGACAGAGCTGCCATCCAGTTGCATCCATGCATTTTTTCTCTTGCTTAGTGGTGTTTCCTCCCACACGTCTCCGTAAATATTATTTTTGTAAATGCCAAGTCAGACAATGACATTCAATTCTTCTCGAGGTTCTCGTTCGTTATCTCCTGGATGCAAAGCTTGAACTAATTGTAGACGGTGAGCAATTTGCCGATCTCTACAAAATTTTCCTAATTGTAACGTGAGATATATTAAGAATGCGGGTAGCACTGCGAAATCTCAGGATCTAAGAATACGTCCCTATTAAAACGTTGTAACTTCTTTTCCGATTTCTCCTGTGATGTGCAGGACCATTTGCCAGAAAAATCAAATGAATTATTCTAAATACCACTGGGGATGGATTCAAGTTTAGGAAGAGTAAAGTATACGTGTATTCTGCTGCCGCAGTAACGGACTTTCCGTTACAAAAGTCATAAAGAAAATAAATATTTGCCTATTCTTGATTGGTAAATCGAAATAAACATTCGAGTGTACATTAAATATTAGTAATAAACTATTTGGATACATTTAGCGTGTTTTCGTTAACAAAAACGTTAACTTAAATAATTAATATAATAAAATAGAACACTTTTACTTTGTTTTTTATCACACATATTATAAAAACATTATTAATATTATTTGAACATGACACGCTAGTGTCGAAACTATAGTCACTAGTTGGTTCTATAATATATGTGCTGAGAAACAAAGTGAAAGTGCTCTATTTTATTACATCAATACGATAAATTATCACAAAGTAATGGTTTCCACCATTGAATTTTCAAATGATTAATTCATCAAGTGTATAATATTGTACAGAATACCTAGTACAGTCAAGATGTTGATAACACCTTATTTTTCGCGGTAACTACCGTTTCTTGTGACTGGAGATACAAACAAAAACAATTCTACAAGTTAAGGAACGAGAATTGCTAACTTCATAGGAACAACACAATAGAACGCATCTCCACGAGCTCAGCATAATTAAATTATAAATATAAGCTGCTTTCATTTATTATTGTCTTTACGCATCATAACTTGTTATAATAAAATCCCTGTGCTATGATATTGTCTTTTTTTTTAATCGTTTCCTTTGGACCACTGACTGTGATCTTACCACTCGCAAATATATTGAAATAATAACTTGATTCAAAAGAAACCAAACATTAACCATGGAAACGCCTGACTATAGGGGTTCCAATCACTGCGCCAAAATACTAACTCTAACAAAAATACTCCATCTTATGCAGATATAATTAGTCAAAACAATGATACTTCTCCCATGAAAGAACAAGGTATAATACTTGGCGCAATAGAAAATCTCAAACCTTATGACTAAGAAATTGAAATAGCCAACTTTCGAGGGTAAGGTGAAAAGTCCCTGAAAAATAGAACAGATAGCGCGACAATCAAAAATTCCATGTGACATTTGTGACGTATCATATCTCCAACTAGAAATCATTACAATTTTCATTTCTGTTTTGACACCCATGGAAAGCAAGCGACCTTGTAACGTTACGCCGAGCGTTGTGTTTTTGTAACAATAAATCTGAACTTACTCCAGATTGCTCTAGATTTAATATTTCCCAAATAAGTGAATAGGTGCAGAATCCTATCTCACTGCTTGTAACACTTGAACTTGTAACAGTCGGCTGGGTAATATTTCAGGTAGCGTTAATACCTCATCGACGTGTTATGTGAATTAAGATTTGTTTGTTGGAACCTGCTCGGGTATCGAAGATCTTAGTGGATCCGTGTACCCTTAAGGTTCTTTCGAAATCTGCCACCACTAGGCGTATATTTCAGCCCACCTAGAAGCTGTTTTTGACTATGAGGTCGCGATCCCTTCCAAGGGACCGGCTCGTACAATTACCTATACTTATATCTTTATATCTATTCAAGCGTAAATTCTGAAGGTCGTATTCGCTGAGAGGTTATTAGGGATTTCCAGTTAAACTCGTAAATTACATAATAAATGTATATTGAATAAAACAAAATTAACAAACAAAAAAAATGATACATTAACCAACAACGAACGTTTATAAAATTAATCCAAAGTTTGGTTATAGGAATGAATAGATTTAAAAAGATGTCAAGTTCAGGTCAAGGGGGAACGTGAGAAATTATCAATGTCGCTAGATCTACCCCTTCTCCAGCGAGCGAGTTCTTGTACATGTTCTCTTTAGAGAGCTGAAATAAATGAAGGACTAATTAGCACAATCCCGAACAGTGATCGGTTTCGCGCTCGATCACGCCGATGATTGATAAATAATGTTCAAGATTAAAGGATTCCTCCCTTTCTGGTAAGCTGGGATAAACCAACGACGTGATACTCTATTATCTCCCCTAAGTAATCTCCGATAAGCAGAATTACAATTGATCACTACTTAGCCTGAATGGCAGGATAAAAATATATTAACATATGAAACAGTGGCGGGCGGAACATGATCTGAGGTTTGAATAACCACCTTATATCATATCGTCGTTTCCGAGGTTGAAGACAATATAACAGTTGTTCTTTGGCAATCAAAATGCACTTACCTTGTTGGTCTAAGAACACCATGTCATCTCGACCCCTTGTAGAAATACGCACAAAGGATTTAAACACTCGGTTTCTACATCGGATTAAATTTAGTATTATAGAAATTTGTCACAAAATGATTTTTAAATAAGGGAACAAACACTTTACGCGTGACGCGGAAGACGCGTACAAGTCCAGCTTTGCTTTAGTCTTATGGAACACCCCTTGTTGCACAAAATTCTACGCTTAATTTGCTATACAACTAAGTTCCAACTATGAGCCAATTCAATGCTCCAAACTACCCTACGCGAGCTACCTTCAGCTCCGGGTTCCTTTCTTTTACAATATTACAAGCAAAATTGAACGTAGGTTGAATTTGAATAATTTCTATGTTTTACTCCTATGAATACAAATTGATAATTTATTTTATACTCTATAAATTTCTGGAATTTAGTTTGCTTAAATCTTGACAAACAGGATAATGATTGATTTCAGAAAAAATATGATCTTTGGAGCAAAAATTAACCTGGATTCAAATTATACATGACTTGACTGGGAAACTACTTCATCACTTTATAGAGACAAGATCTCAACAACAATAAAAAGAAATTAAGAATATCTCCATTATTTTTAGTTTAAAAGCTAAATAAAATATATGACTTGTATTGATGCAACAATGGACCCTGTGGACATATAGCAAGCTGGACTTACCCGAACAACTAGGTGTATGAGAACTATCAGTAGGTGGTTGAGAACTGCCTCTTTTTCCTCCAAGTAATTAGTTTTTATGAAATCATTGAAGCGGGGGGCCACCCCACGCGCAAACTTAGAAAATATGTTCAACTTAGAATACCGGGAGCATGGCCCACCCATAATTTATACAAGCAGCCAATAGGAATCTGACTAAGCGAAAGAGTTGTAAGTCTACTCAAGTCCACGTGGACTTTCCCTGACTCAGGAAAAAGCAAGTACCGTTGACCGCGTACTTTGCTACATTTGCGAAGCATGGTTCATGACTGGCCAGTCAATGATACAGGAAAGAGGACTCAGATTACCGTCGCTAGGTCTGTCTGGTATATCGAGTCCAAGATATAATAATTTATAAAATTTTCAATTTGAATTAAATCAAATTTATTCAAAGGCTTCAAAAACAAAAAGTAATAATCCGTCGGATTATTACAACCTTGAAAATTTTTGTAAACATGGAAAAAAGTTGATTTTGCGTCTTGATTAAACATTATTTCTTGGGTGTGAAAAACCTTACGCATACCAAAGCATCATTTGTTAAACATTATAGGGACAATCGATTGGAACGATTCACAAGTGGCTTACTGATTTTCGTTGTGATAGTATGACCACAAAGGACGCCGAACGTTCTGGTCGTCCAATTGAGGTTGAAACAACAGAAATCGTCGATAAAATGCATAGTATTATATTGGACGATCGGTGAGTTAGAGTGCCCGGGATTGCTGAGGTTATGGAACATTTGGCATGAAATTTTGTATATGAGAAAACTGTCTGCGAGATGGGTGCCGCATTTGCTCTCTATCGACAACAAACGCGACCGTGTTACAAATTTAAAGGAGTGTTTGGCAATCTTCAAGCGCAATAAGAAGGTCTTTTTACGCCTGTAGTATCCGAGTCACAACATGAATTCACCACAATTCACCAAAAACCAAAAACAGTCGAAACAGTGGACTTGTTCTTGTGAATCTAAGCCGATATCGTCCATATCGATTATCTTGAAAAGGGTAAACCGATGATCGGCGTATATTATGTAGAGCTGTTGGATCAATTCGACTCGGATTTGGAGCGAAAATGACCGCATTTGGCAAAGAAAAAAGTGCTCTTCCACCAGGACAACGCACCGGCGCACAGTTTCGTAGTTGCAATGGCAAAATTGCATGTACTCCGCTACGAATTGGTTCGTCATCCACCATATTCTCCAGATTTGCGATTTTTATATATTTCCAAACTTGAAGAACTCGACGGAAAGAGATTTGGCTTCAAGGATGAGGTCATCACTGAAACAAACGTCTATTTTGAAGGATTGCCAAAATCGTATTTAAGGGATCGGAAAATTAGAAAACCTTTGGACGAAGCGTATCGGGCTACAAGGAAATTATGTTGAGAAATAAAATAAATTTTGAATAAATAAATCATTTCTTGTTTCATTTTTACCTTACCCTTGTAATTGGAGCAAAAAACATTATATGCACATCTAGATTATCAAACAACGGAATATGTATCTATGTTTCAAACGTTAACGTTGTAGATGAATTAAGAATGGACACTCAAAAATTGTAATAGATTGAAATGAAACAAATATCCGCCGGCCGGCTAATCAATCCAGCCCGTCACATAGTATTATCAAATATATGACCATCAATTTCATATGAAGACTTGATGAATGAAATCAAAGATATGGAATTCGAACCTGTCTCGCATATGACTTGTCTACGTGCTGGAATTTCGGCAGATAAATTTAACGATTATCCTAAGCTTCCGTCGTCAAATATGTGTCAATCCAAATGATGAGTTACCAGCGAACTAGATATATCTGAAAATGATTCCATTCCTCAAATATTAGCACCTTTCAACATCATCCATTTTTTCCTACTACTCTAGTGGCACATAAATGAATACTATGTCCACTTAGAAAAGCTACAGTATCTAATTTCCCAATACAATTTCTCTATGATTTTACTCATCTTAAGAACACAACTAGACATTAATTGGAAGGATATCAGAGTTGCTATGGAAATAGAATGGATAGTCAGTGGAGGAGTTTCTATTCATATGCATGAAACATTATTGCTAAAAAAGACCCAATAACATCCAACATTTAAGCTGTGGCGATTAGATACCAATTCACAAACCTTATGCAACATTTATATTCCTGCAGATAGACCATTCAGTTTTTTTCTTTTTGGGAGGTGGTTGAAACCCTTTATGGGCACCTTATGATCCTGTAGCATCCCGTAAGGTAGTGTTGGAGTCCCTGAGTCCCGAATTTAATCACCTCTGATATACCCACTAAACACTCAACCTCGTGTGGTAGACTCGATCCTGCAACCAAGGCAGTCTCGATGACACTTGGGCTCGACGGGCCATTGTATTTTGCCTCACCACTTTCTCGTGCCATCGGAAGAATTCAGCAATCGCTGGATTCGAACCCGCGACCGGCAGCCACAGTGATTAGAAGGTCGATGCTTCTACCGCTGACCTACCTGGTCCCGTACCGTTTACTTTACAAGAACAACTACTTATGAGCAACTACTGTCACCAAAAATAATCTTAGGGGATTTTAATGCATATAATATGATCTGGGGATCAGAAAACTCAGCTGGAAGGGGTATGGTTATGGAACAACACTTTTAAACATTGAAGAAAATACAAGATTCAATGTCTATATAGGAGAAAATAGTGCGATAGAATTACTATGTGCGATAGCGTCATGGCACAAAATTTTGATTTCAAACTAGGACCTGTTTAAGCATCTGATCGAACAAAACTTTGATACGAGATAACAAAATATGAATATTCATGACAGAAATGACAATATAAAAAACGATTCTGTGCAGCTTCGGAAGCTATAATAAAAACAGAACCTTCAAGAGTAACAAAAGGTCAGTACCATGGTAGAATGGCGGCTTCCAACAGGTCATGAACAATCAGTAAAAATGCTTTCAACAAACTGAAACTCCACAATAGGCTCGATAATCTCTTGAACTTTGAGGGACTTAGAGCCAGAACAAGATACATTATCAAAAAAAATAGAATGGATTTATGGGAAAAGTACACATCGACAATAAATAACAGCACCCCTATCTCTGAAGTGTGGAAGGAAGTCAGATCGATTGAAGGGATGAAATCATATAAACAAATAAACTATAACAGAGTTCACACTGTGGATATATTACAACACTATTCATAAGAAATAATCACCCTTATCCACTGAAAATACTATCAAGGTACTGAGGACCTTTCAACTACCAAGTAGCCATCATCAGAGTAAACCAAATCATAAATCAAATGTGCCTGTTGCTTTTTCTTTCATACATTTCTATTCCTTCTAAATTACCTAGATATTTGTCTGTACTGTGTTTTAACAGTGATGAACTTTGTTGAGGAATGGTGAGACCTGTATTCAAAATATGTTCGGCTACCGCTGATTTTTCACAAAATATTCCTTATAACGAGTTGAAATGTTCCTTCTAGTTTGACCCACATAGCGTTTTGAACACGACTCACAATTGATTTTGTAAATCCTGCATTTGTCGAAATCGGAAACTTAATCGAAGGTGCTGCCTAAACGGTGGTTTAGCTGCACAGAATACGTAATCCTTGCATCTTCATGTATGGAGCAAAATTGTTCCACTTCCAACAAAAATTACTATAAACAAACAAACAGATGTGCAATGAGCAATCCATCCTGTTCTTTTTTGACCAATATTTTTCTAAGCGAACTTGAAACCTCCTTAAAATCTGGCTGGCATCCGCCTAGGTCTAGGGCACGGTCGTATATACAGGTCTGGGAACTCGAGGCTGTTTCCTATGTGAGAAGTGAGTCCGCTAAGCGTCATCTGTTGCATAGTACCAGAAGGGTGGCGCATGAGTCGAGGAATGATATCTGGCACGTATACGCCCGTTTTCTCTGGCAACTGGGGCAGCTAACTCAGAGCATAGAGCCTGACCTGAAACACAGAAGACCACAGATTACCAAACCTTAGGAGGTTCTAGAATGGATGATGTATATACAGGTTGTTTATAAGAGGTGTCTGACACGTGATCATATCTGAAGACATGTCATGGCGTTTGTATGGAATGTCATGGCTGCCCCAAGAAACGTTATATATAACCTGTCATAACTAACTGTCGACGTCAGATATGTCATGACCGTCTTTGCGCGCCATCTATGAATGAGCGGTCAAGATGGAACTGTCATTTTTCATCGTTTTTTCCGACGTATATGGACTCAGATTGTCTGTAATGAGGAGTTTATGTATGAGATACAGGTTGTTTGTGAATCCTAGACGCGTCTGTCACGTGTTTGAGACATCTGTCACATATTCAAAATATCATCTCGTCCATCACATGTTTGAACGTTCTTTATCGACTTTGACATAATCAGGGTGGATCCGTATTTGGGTATATAGTCGACACTTAGTTATAAGGGAAGGGATTGACATTTGTATGCTTCGAGATATAGCTTTATGGACAAATGAAAGGTCTCGACGAGTGAAACATTCAATATGGTGGATTAAATGGGAAAAACGTCAAATTTTTCTGCAACTTAGCTTTATGGGGCTCGACTTGTATGGTCCAAAAATTGATACCTACCGATCAGTAAATCTATAGGCTGTCGTTTTATGGACTGTCTAATGTCATAACTAGAACACCATCTATCTATCACAGTGGAAACCATTATATGAGGTGCTCAATCATTCAGCAGTCAACCAATCAAAATAAAGTAGTATAGGTATTGAAACGACACACGAGACCAAAAGTGGGGTTAAATAATGGTAATCACTTGAATTTCGACATATACAGAAAACCCACTCAAACAGATAGGTATACCCCGGCGGATTCAGTTACACCATTCAGACATGAAAAAGCTCCGTTTAATAGTCTAGCTCATAGATTATTGAACGTCCCCTTAAGCCAGCAAACTTATAACAATGAATTTCAGAAACTTCAGCAAATTGCGTTGCACAATGGTAACCACAATTCTTTGATCAATAATTTAATTTTTATATAATAAAGGAAATAGGAACGTAGCCAACTAACCAAATTAGAACTATTACATTCGAATACTTCAATAAAATTCTTCAGTAGTTGATAAATTCCATTATTTTTTTTCTAGATTTGCTATACAACCAGTTTATAGAAGTAAGAACAAGCTGAAACACCGTTCAGGCAACACCGTTGATTAACTTTCCGATTTCAACAAATCCGGGATTTACAAAATCAATTGTCGTGTTCAAAATGTTATGTGGGTTAAAGTAGAACGAACATTTTAACTCGTTATAAGGAGCATTTTGCCCACATAAAGAAAAATCATGGTTGAAAATCAACGGTAGCCGAAACACAGTACAGACAAATATCTAGGTAATTTAGAAGGTATGAAAATGTATAATCAGAAAGAAAATTTATTAAATTCCGATTTATCTCCAGCAGAGGAGTAACTCATTGCTAACATTATTCTCCCCAAATAGTATTAAAACAGGCACATTTTTAGTGAATAAGGATGATTATTTCTTATCGATGGTGACATACAAACAAATCAAAATTGAGAATGATTATGGGAAAATAATAGAATCAAAAGATGACAATACATTCGAGAGCTTTTCCAGTGATAGTCACTAAGACATGACATGAAAATATGGAAGAATAACAGATTATTGATACAGTCCAGAGTGACGATCAACCCATGAGCGCATTAACTACGATTTTGGAATTTGAAGATGCATTAAATATAGTTCATGATTCCAGTCCAGGACCAGGCAATATCCGCTGCTCATTCATTCTAAATCTCCCCCAATGGGGCCAAAAAATACTCAATAGATAACTACAACCTTATTTGGAGCAAGAAAATGTTAAGAAATACGTGTGATACCTTTAAAGAAACCAAACAATCCCACCGAAAAAGTAAGTTCATATCTTCCAGTTACTCTGAGTTGTACTATGTGTAAATTGTAAGAGAAAATGATAAATCTGGTCTCTCTCGAAAAAAACTAGTTTTAGACTATAGGCATAGTGGCTTTCGTAAGAACTGATCAACAAATGACAACATTGTTGTACATGAAGTCTTTGCAAACCATCAAAAACTGATGGTTCTTCGATATGGAGGAGGCATACACAACCTTAAAATATTCAATTTTGAAAAATTTTGTGGAATAGGATTAGAAACGTAACATCTTAGCATTTGCTTGTCACTTCTTGAAGAGCAAGAAATTCAGAGTGAAAGCTAATGGGGTTATTCCACAAGAAAAAGCTTAACACATGGGACATGGAACATCGTTCCTCATAGCCATTAACGATATAGTGCAGGATCTAGAATTACCCGTAAAGCCACTATATTGGCAGATTATTCAGTTATCTTTGCTAAAGGCAAGCATCGATTCAAAAATTACTGTAGACATCAATAAACAAGATTATAAATTGGTCAAACATCACCAGTTTTCAATTCACACCACAAAACTGAATGTGTAGTCTTCTCGAAAATATCCATTGATGCCTTGCCTCTGGAACTCCTTTTGGGAATAGCAGACTCCTATAAGTCAGTGGAATTAAATTTCTAGGTGTCATTTTTGGTGAATTTTTAATCTGGAAAGAACACTTGAAGTACCTGAAAAAATTCTGTACCAACTGATTCCATCTAATGAAAACCCTTCCCAACCATGAATGTGGTTCTGATACTAAAACATGGATTCACTTTTATGAAACTTTAATTCGATCAAATATTGACTATGGTGTCATAGCCTACTCAACAGCTGAAAAGTCTTGGTTGAATAATATCGATATAGTGCAAAACACAGCGTGAAGAGTAATATTTGGATCATTTAGAAGCAGTCCAGTAAAGAGTATGTATTACTATGCCGGCGAACTACCTCCACGATTAAGAAGAGAATAAATAACACTGCAATACGCAATGAGAGTCTTATTCCAGAAATCTAATATAAATTACCCCATTTTGGTTTATAATATTCCCAGAGTTCTTATGAACGAAATCACCACATCATTCGATAGAGTTAATCGAATATGCCCAAAAGTTAATTTTCACTTATACCCAAGTTCCTTTCTAAACTCCGGAATAGCACCTTCTCAAATTCAACATCCGAAAGTTAACATGACCCTATGCAAATTTTACAAGCATGAAACTCCTCATCAGGCCTTCCTGCAATCTTTTTTGCAGATTTTTACAGCAATCAGGAATTTTCATGTATATGTACTGATGTCTCCAAATTAAATAATATGGTGGAATCAACCGTTGTTCTGGAGAAGCGAGCCTTACATATCGTATCCCAAAATATTGTACTAGCTTCAATGGTGAACTGGTTGCCATTCATGAAGCACTCAATCACATACTAACTAGCCCCATTGTAAGTTCGTCATCTGCTCAGACGCTCTCAGATCACTGCAATGAATCTCTCACTTGTACTCCAATAATAACATAGTTGTTTCAATCCGGAAAAACATATTCAAAATCCTCGATGAAGGCAATGAACATAGCTTCCTATTTGTCCCCTCCCATATAGACACAAGAGGAAATGAATGAGCGGAAGAAAAGGCCCTCTCGGCTACTTTCAATAATGATGCTACAGAAAGTAAGATATTCGTGAGGAAAGGCAAAAATATATTCAAGCATGTCTGGGACCTTGACTGGAACCAAAATCATTGAAAATTAGGTAATTTGGAAAGCAAGCAACACTAAACTGACAATTCCGCAAAATAGAAAGGACCAAGTTGTAATATACAGATTGAGCATAGGAACACATCAATACCTACTTAGAATATAAAATCCACTAATATGCGATCAACGCAATCAGCCAATTACAGTGGAACATCTTCTTGGTAGCTGCCAGAAATACGTAAATGACCGCCCGGAAGATTTCCCTGAAGATACATCAAATTTGTTGTTCTGGATGAAAAAAAGTTACTGAATACTTTGATGTTCATTAATTACTTCAACATATAAAAGAGTGATCAGCAAAATATAAATTTTAATGAAATTTCTTGTCGCCTGCATTAATACTAGCCCCGGTCCAGACGATATCCCATTCTCCTTCCTGTCACATATGTCAGAGCGTGGCGAAAAATTTCTATTGAAAATATTTAACAGGATTTACATCAAAGGTGAATTTCCTGACACATGGACCGAAGCTACAATTTTACCTATTCCAAAATCATGCAAACCAAAAAACCTTGCTTCTTCGTATCGCCCGATATCACTCACTTGTACCATGTGTAAGCTCATAGAGAAAATCATCAATTTCAGATTGCAATGACATCTAGAAAATAACAACTTACTATTCGCTGAACAAAGTGGTTTCCGTAAACACCGTTCCACAACAGACAACATAACCATACTCGAAAGTGAAGTCCAAGAAGCTTTCGCAAACAAACAGCACATGGTAGCAGTATTCTTCGACCTTGAGAAAGCATACGATATGACTTGGCGTTTTGGCATAGTTAAGACTCTGAACAAATGGGGACTACAAGGAAACATATTAAATTTTGTGAGCAACTTCCTTAAAAACAGGAAGTTCAAAGTGAAATTGAACGGAATTTATTCACAAACGAGAACATTGGAAAATGGTACACCCCAAGGCTCAGTGTTGGGTGCAACTCTATTTCTAGTAGCAGTAAACGGTTTACACGAACACATCCCTAAACCGGTCAAGGCTAGTATGTTCGCAGATGACCTTGTTATATATATAAGAAGCAAAAACTTGAGAAGCGTCATTAAAACCATCCAAATGGCTATAAATTCCCTATTCTCTTGGTGTAATGAATCTGGGTTCAAACTATCATCTCAGAAAACCAAATGCATGCACTTCTCAAAACGTACCACACACGAAATCCCTACTTTAAAAATCAACGACACTAATCTCCGATTTGTAGAATCAGTAAAATTTTTAGGAGTAGTGTTTGATAAGAGACTAACATGGAAGAATCATATAGAATACGTTAAAATATCATGCAATAAATCTATGAACCTGTTGAAAGTACTCTCTAACTACAAATGGGGAGCAGACACCACCTCGCTACTACGAATTTATAGAGCCCTTATCCGATCAAAAATAGATTATGGATCAGTAGCATACTCCACAGCATCAAAATATCTCTTGAAAAAACTTGATGTAATTCAATCAACAGCTTTGAGACTAGTCCTAGGAGCTTATAGAACCAGTCCAGTCCACAGTTTGCACTGTTTGGCAAACGAACCACCACTAGATATTAGAAGACAACAACTAACATTATTATATGTTACAAACCTTTCGGCCAATAAAAAAAATCCAAGCTATAACTATGCATTCTCAAATCGTTTCAAGACGATATACAGCACCAAAGAATATAAACAACTTCCGCTTTACGAAAGAGTAAAACGTGACTTGACCAATTTGAATATAGAAATTCCAAAGGAAACCCTACAACTTACTAACACTCAAACAGCTCCCTGGACCTGCACTTCTTTGAACATCAACACTGAACTGAATAAATACTCAAAAAAACAAACTCATCCGGCAATTCTAAGAAAACAATTCGAACAAATAAAAGAAAATTACATGCCCAGCAAGTTCGTATTCACCGATGCCTCTAAATCAAACGATGGAATAGGCTGTGCCATAGTGACGGGGATAGAAAACAACCACGTAAAGAAATATAGACTCCCCGATTACTGCTCCACAAACACGGGAGAACAATATGCACTATTAAAAGCTGTAGAGATCATTTCAGACAGTCCAAACAAAAATATTACCATTTGCTCTGACTCATTAAGTTCACTACAACTCCTTCAATACATGTATCCACCTGATCCAATAGTGCAGTCAATAAAAAATAAAATACAAGCAGTGAGTTCTCCAAATAAGACCATCTCTTTTATCTACACACCATCACACGTAGGTATAAAACTCAACGAGTTAGCAGACCAAAAAGCAAAAGAAGCTATCCACGATCCCGATGTAAGTCTTAATTTATACACCCACCGAGACATCAAGGCGACCATCAAAGCTAAGGTAACAGAATCGTGGATCTCAAACTGGACAAACATCCCCTCCAAGTTAAAAGAAATCAAAGCAACCCCAGGCCAGGAGATCTCTTCACCCGAAACACGACAAAATCAAGTAATCATATCCCGATTACGCATCGGTCACACTAGGTTAACCCACGAATACCTCCTCAAAAAAACCAATCCCCCATTTTGTGAAGAGTGCAAAGTTCATATCACAGTGAAACACTTAATTATCGAGTGCCGGAAATTCAAAAGTGAAAGATTGAAATGTAATGTCGCCCTATCTTTGAGTGAAGCCATAGGAAACTCCTCAAAGAACATAACTAACGTCATCGAATTCCTAAAAGCTACTGATCTATTCAAATCAATATAATTCATCTATACTCTGTACCTAAATGTAATCACGTAACCAGATGCTGCTAATACCCTAGATGTTGAAGCGGCTTTACTAATAAATAAAAAAATAAAAAAAATATGAAAACTAAATACAAAAAGTATACATACATTTTGAGAATGAAACTAAATTTATTTGGAATTTTAGGCTAAATGATGAAACAACTCACAAAAGATTAAAATCTGACCCTACATTATCAGTACAAAATAACATGAATAAATTGATAAATAATTGGCACAAAAATCAGATAATTCCTATCAAATTGAAAAATAAATTACTTAGTCATAATGGGCTAGCACCTTATATCTATGGGCTTCCCACAATACATACAAGTGATATACCTCTAAGACCCATTGTAAGTAATATTGGTGCGCCTACCTACAATTTATCAAAATCCGTAGGAAAAAATTAATTTTATGTGAAAGACCCATGATATTTTAATAAATTTATAAGAAATCAATTCGTGCCCGTAAATCGTCAACTAATTTCCTTGGATGTTGTTTCTCAATTTACAAATATACCAGTCGTTTTGGCATTGAGTAGCATCAAAATACGTTGGGCAGAGATTAAAAGCCACACATCTCTAGATCGATCGGAATTCATAAATGCAGTACAGTTTTGCTTAGAATGCACTTATTTTTAATACGATGAACAACATTTTGGACAAATATCCGGCACAGCAATGGGAGCTATTTCAGCTACTATTGCTAACGTTGTTATGGAAGGCCTAAAAGAATTCGTTATGAATTCATTAGATTTTCAATCCGTATCCTTCAAACGGTATGTGTGCTCCCAATGATAAAATTCAGTATGTGATTAATAAATTTAACAATGTCCACTGTAAACTTCAATTTACTTGTGAAATAGAAGTGAACAAAAACATAAGTTTCCTAGACATGAACATTGGGCATGATACAGATGGAAAAATAAAAACTTCGGGGTTTACTAAAGAAGTTTGGTCTCAACGTTATATTCACTTCAATTCCTTTGCACCAACATGTTATAAAAAAAGTGTTATAAACAGCCTTACAGATCCCACGGTTGAATTGTACCATGCAGAGGACCGTTCCAAAAATTTAAAAATTGTTCGTAATACACTGGAAATGAATAGCTACGCAAAAACACTTTTCAATCCTATTATTAAAGAAAGAATAAACTAAATCTATAACGGATCGTCATATATAAATAACATAAAAGGTAAAACAGACAATTTTATAACATTACCATACATTCCGGAGACCTCAGAGAAAATTAAGAAATGTTTGAGAAAGTATGCTTTAAATGTAGCGCATAAGCCTACTAACTATGTTGGAAAATATTTCTCGAATCTGAAACCTTTAATACCTGAAGATAAACAAACCCACACAGTAGACAAATTGAATCGTTTAGATTGCGATGGGACTCATACTGGAATCTCTGAACAATATTCACAAAAAAGAATGGCCATAAGTATAGCACAAGAAGCAAAAACTTTAAAAATTTCACCGCCCTTGCTAAACACTGTTTTGATTATAACCATCAATTCAATCACAAAAATGTCGATATTTTAACTAAGGAAATCAATTATTATAAAATATCTATTCTGGAGATGATTCACATAAAACGTAACTCCAAATCTGTAAACCATAGCAGAAATATTCAGATTTATGCTAACTCAATTAATTAAAACTCTTGCAAATTCCTACATGCGTCTTTATAATGTTAAAGGAAATTTTAGGTAGAATTGTCAAAAGTATATTTCCAATAACTGACAAACCTTTTCCTATTAGCTCGTAAATCGTAACATCTGGTTTGAAAGTGGATACTTCAACCTAATGTTCTCGCTTTTAGTCGTTCATAGACTTTGTTGACATGAGTACGCATTTTTTAAGAGTACTGCTTAACAGTGGGGTCTTGATATATAATACTTATAATATTGATGTGTTACAATCTCGATTATTCGTGTTTCTGTTCGTTTCGGCGACGTGGGTATTTTAATTGAAATTGATGCGATAAGGACACTTTGTGTTGATACAACTAGTTTCAAGTAATTCGGTTTTAGACATGATAAGTCTTCTGATGATGGTCGTGGAACCGAAACATACGTAAAGACGAGAAAATATATAGCATAAGTGTCAATATGACCTATTTCCCCAGAATTTATATATAATAAGCTGAAATAGCAAACATAACATACCACTTACAAATTGTCATTCTGTTATCGAACTGTTGATTATTGGAGAAGTCTTTCTTCCTCCTTCCGATGTAGTTACCATTTGTTCAACTATAAATCCATCGTAATTAAGGTGATTGAACACAACCAAACATAACAACGTTATACTGAAACCAGATTCCATGGGCTGTTTCCACTCTATTAAGTTGCTATGGATACATTTTGATTTATTTCGATTTTGATTTAATAATTTCAAAATGTCATGATTTGGTTGTATGATACCTATATTCGAATTTTTAGATTTTTCAAGATTTAAATGATGTCACACTTGAATATATGCATCACGCCGTTATATGAAAGTAGGGTTGACAATAAATAGTCCTGACAGCAAAATATAATAAAGCATAGTGTTGTAAATCACATGATGTCAATTCGAGTAAGACAAAGTTTACTTTGACATACGTGACCTCGAAAATTAAAAGAAAATCACTGTCTCTACATGAGAGTTCAAAAAAACTAATTCAATCCCGTTGCTAACTCCTTAAAGCAGACAAATATCGATTTTGATGTAATTTTTCCCACATGACCTTCAAAAAAAGAGGAAATTCACTATCTACACGAGATTTCTGAAAAAGACAACTAAATTCCTTTTCCCATTCGTCAAAGGAGACGGAGACAAGTATCGATCTTGATAGAATTTTGTACACTTGATGTTTAAAACGAGAGGAAAGTCACTGTCTCATTGAAGATTTCGAAACTACGCCATCCCGTCTTCCCTTAAACTGGATAAATACCGATCTCCATGAAATTTCGTACTCCACTTCAAAATAAGATTAAAGTCACTTTCAACATCGGAATTAAATAAAAATACAAGTTACTCATTTGTTCTTTGAATGGCGGGATCTGAAAACATCATTGAATTTCCAAAGCCACAGGCGTACCTATCATCCTTTTCTGTATTAATATTATAGGAATTATTCTCACGGACTGATGAAAATCAACTCAAACTACTTATATCAAATGATATCTCTTAGCCTACTGAGGGAACTTATCGAGTTTCATTGAAATTGGTTGGAACTCTTTGAAAAAAATTGGAATAGAAACTTTTTCTTCGAATTTCAACACTATTTTAGGAACTAAGCAATTTTAAAAAGAAATTACACAGAAAATCCCTGCTTCAAATATTTTACCTTTATCTTGAACACCATGTATAAATTCGTGTTAGTCCACTTGGATTCTATAAATTTACCCTGAGATCGGAGCTGTGAATAATTCTGGAATAGCTGTTTTCCTTACCAATACCTGAACAACACAGAATATATTTATAAATTAATGGAAATGTTTATCGGGTAAAACCAATAATTTATAAGATAATTCACACTTTAGATATCCGATAACACTATAAATATGAAATATTCACCCTTATCACTAAAAATACTTTTGAAGTACTGAGAACCTTTCAGCTAGCAAGTAGCCATCATCAGAGTAAACTGAGTTTACGTACTTATTTATAGGTAAAACTCAAATTATTAATCCATTACAAGTAGCCAAACGTAATGATGATATTTATTTATTTACTTCTGCAGCTATCGCGAATGTACAAATGATTTGAGGCACATTTTTATATGATATAGATTCTCATTCTACTGAGTGAAATTTGACCCTAATTATATTTTTCATTCTGTGTTTCTCTGTTATTACTTTCAGCAATCATTGAACAATCTATTCCTATAAATCCCGTTCCCTACTTATATGTTCAAATTGCGGGTTGTTAAATTGAGACAGTAAGTAATAAAATAGCAAACAAGCGTGTTGTATTTATGTTGCAAACGATATAATGATTGATTAGGGAATAATTTCATTCGAATGCTTTGTTATGTGCCTTCAGGGTTCAGTTGGATAACAAAGGTTCATGACGGTATTCTGAATGAGTTTATTCAATCATCACAAAGCATTCGTGCATATGCTGCCCATTCAAGGCTATAATAAATCAATTATAATCATGAACTGGATTCGAATACGAACGTGTTCAACTTCATGCATAAGAACTTCCATTAAACTTCAATTCACATTAAGGCACTCCTATGAATGTGACTATCTCAGAGGAAAAAGAGAACTTTTAATCGACAATTTAGAAACTGCTCTCAAATTCAGTTCATTCATTACTTTGCGAAGAACCTCTTTTGGAATACGGTGTCCTTTGAAGAATAGTATCAAATTGAAATCCATGTATACCTGTATAATAATGAGTCTACAATTAGCGCCTGTATTCCCGCACAGCCGAACAATCGATACTCGAAAGGATATCCTAATTCCATTATAGTCTAGGATATAGAACGATATTGATGGTCTGAACCCAATGGCACTATGGTTTATCGTTAGAGGACGGTTCAATGATCAATTCATCTCACAGACCCCCCCCGACTGACTGATCTCGAGATAGAGCATCCGCTTTTTTTTTTGACTGGATGTTAACCCTTTCCAAGTTGCGGTTAGGTACTTGAAAAGCATGCCATTCTTATACACTTCCACCATGTGCCTCATTTTTTATCATTTCCGTTTATCAGGCCAACCAGTTAAAATTGGACCGAAAATGGACTGCAAGTTGTTGGCTATTGTTAACATACCCTATGCCATCAAAAGTTGTCGGTCCATTTCCGATTAATTGGTCATTATTTGGACCAAAACTGTTTCTTTTTCTCATTTTGTGGATAAAACTTGCGGGTTACAAGGCATAGGGCATGTTAACAATTGTGAATACCAATGAACATTTTCCACCAGGTTTGGGGGTTAACTTGCAGTCCATTTTCGGGTCAACTTCAACTGGTTGGCCTTATAAACGACACCATAAAAAATGATGGCACATGGTGGAAGTGTATAAGAATGGCATGCTTTTCAAGTAACCGCAACTTGGAAAGGGTTAACCTCCAGTCAAAAAAAAAGAATGCGGATGCTGTATTTCGAGATCTAGCAGCAGGGAAAAATTCGGTCTGTGAGATGAATTGGTCATTGAACCGTCCTCTAACGATTAACCATAATGCCATCGGGTTAATTTGTAGACCATCAATATCACTATATGTAGTATATAGAGTAATGAAAGTATTGTAATCGGGGCGAAAATTTTTTTTACAGATTTACACGTATATATTCGTTTGGAGCATTTCTGAATCGATCTAGACTATTTTTGACACGTGCGTGTGTGAGTGTTTTTTTTTTTTGCGAGGACAGGTAAAAATTTTCAGAAGACACTTTGGAGCCCGCGCATCATACTATGTGGGATTTCTACAACTAAAGCCACGTTCCATTACGTCTCAGCACCTCGCGGGACCATCGTCAGGCATTACTTCGTGGAGGACTAAATGGCTGTCATTCACCCTTTCCTGGTCTAGCTGCTCGCAGCAAGAAACACCAACGATACCGATATCGAAAGTAAAAAATAATGACAAGAAATTTGTACCTCGCAACAATGATAATATAATTGGAACTAAAGTAACAAATGATTCCAGTACAAACTTAAAAATACAAGGAGCACCACGTAAACGATGGTTCTTTTTGAGTAGAATCAAGGATGAAAACATTACTACAGATGACGTAACGGATTATCTTAAATTGAATCAATTCACATATTCCGTAGACTGCTATAAAATCGTAACAAAAAGTAAACTTAGTTGTTTCAAGATTGGAATTGAAGAACAGTATGAAAAAAAACTTTGCGATCCTAGCTTGTGGCCCGATGGGGCAACATACGCCCCTATAATTTTAAACCACCAACTAATATTGACGTTGTGGGGATCAGATCTTAAGTTGGGCGGTTAGCCCTGAGCTGACCCGTGGTCCTGGTGTGGGTATAGGGAATAGAAGCACATCACTTTACAAAAGGGTTACACTTTACTTCAACTTAGAGTTCGACGCCATTATAGCTCAATGTCTTACTCTATACTCATTACAATAATTACAAGTATGGATCGTTCACAATACCATCCATCCGCATCAATGATGTATGAATATACTATTCTTATTCTTAATGCTCTACCTAATTATATATATTATGTCATTACTGTTTATTGTTGTTGTTCTACTAAACTAGCCTAGAATGTCAAGGTATCTGTGCCAACCAAAATGTTTAATATATTGACGTAATGCTTGGTGGCCAAGATCCGAGATCTAAACATATACTTACATAACATTCAATATAAATAAGGTCATCTTCTATAATTCCGGGATTCTAGGTAAACTCGTATAGGGATGGAAGATTCCTATACTACACCTCCCTACGCGGGGTAAAAAAATGTTCAATTGACAGATTTAACATTTTTTTCCCATTGACGTACCTTATTTTTATTTTACAAACAACATTTTTCCTTATCTAATCATGGTACAGTTTTAGTCTATTTTTATGTATTTCCACTTGATTGTTTCCTACTTTTATCACTACATTGGGGTTCCTTTCTTCCGTAATCACGAAAGGACCCTTGTATAATTGTTCAAGTTTATTTTTCGGAACACTTTTCACTAATACCTTATCACCTATCTTAAAATTAACTATATTACAATTTTCCCTAGATTTTTGCACACGTTCCAGTTTCGATACTATCAGATTATCCCTAGCTTCTTTACATGCTTGTTGGAGTCGATACTTCAACTCAACCGGATAATTCTCGAAGTTGTACACGGGTTCTACTTGTTCCGTTATGTTGGAAGGTAAATTACACGATTTCCCGAACACTAGGTCGTGCGGTTTGTACTTTGTTCCCGTATGAACTGTGTTGTTGTATGCAAAAGTCCAAAATGGTACCCATTCGGTCTATGAATCTTTAAATTTTGCCACTTGAATTCTTAAATACGCGCCTAGGTGCTTATGAGAATTTTCGAGGGCTCCCATCGTTTCATGATGGTAAGCTGTTGAATTTAGCTGTTTTATTCCTAACACATTACAAGATTGCTTGAACACTTCCGACAAAAATTCTGTACCCTGGTCGTGGGCTATTTCCCTGGGAATCCCATACCTTAGTACAAAATTAGTGACGAATGCTTTTGCAACTGTGCTAGCTTCTTTATTAGGTATTGGATAAGCTTCGACAAATTTACTTAATTCACATTGAAGAGTAAGTATATATCGATCGTCACCGATTTCGTTGCCTATCGGACCTACTAAATCAAGAAACACCTTCTCAAAAGACGCTGATGCTGTGGTAGTCACTGTTAGTGGTTCTTTGGTAGGTCTAGAGTGTTTATATCGCTGACAATCGTCACAGCGTTTTACAAACTTCTCTATATCTGACTTTAGACCTGACCAAGTATATTTTGATTTTATGTTATTGAACATGCGGTTTATACCTGCGTGTCCTCCTGTTTTCAATGTATGAAAATCGTTTAAGATTAATTGTCTACATTCTTTTTCATCAACTGTTAATACATCTGGTATAACATTTATTTTTAATCCTATTTCAAAACCGGCGGATTTTATTTCTTTTATTTCTTTATTTAGCGCGCTTATTAATTCCTTATTTTTGGAATTTTTCACGATCCATATTTCATCAATATTGAAATCCTTACACAAATTTTCTACACTTCTCAACAATGCCCTTAGGTACAATGCCGATCGAAATTGTAGTTTTATGTAAATCAATTTTCTTTCTTCATCATAATATAATGAATTGTTAAAATTTTTGTCTAGACATTTTTCCTTGTTTAATTCATCAAATTCTTCCTCAGATAACACTTCTAGTAACACACAATCGGTAGGACGTTTTATAAGTTCGACTACTCCCGGGTGATCAATCCTATTAGTGTCGTAATTGTTCTTATTAATTTGTCCTTCCTTTTCTGCTTTTACCTTTTGTGCTCTTGTGATTGCGAATATTTCCTCCGATGTTTTATTACACATCGTCTTAAGTTCTGATGATTCAATACGAATCCTTGATAAAGCATCGGCTGTAACATTTTCCGTGCCTTTTATATAATTTATAGTAAAATCATACTCTTCTAGAGTCAGTCTAAATTTTGTCAATCTACTAGATGGGTTTGTCATGCCAAAAAGATATACCAGCGGTCTGTGATCAGTGTATATATCAAAGGTTCGACCATATAGATAGGGTCTGAAATGCTTTACGGCCCAAACTATTGCTAAAAGTTCTTTTTCGATTGTGCAATAATTTTGTTCTGCCTTGTTCAATGTTCTGCTGGCATATGCGACAGGTCGGTCATCACTGTTAGATAACACTGTTCCTATCGAATATCCCGATGCGTCACATTTCAAAACGAATCTATTTTCCTTTTCAAAAGTTGGGTATTGCAGGATTGGTGTGCTCATGAGAGCTAGTTTCAGAGTTTCGAAAGATTTTTGACACTTATCGTCCCAATTGAAAGATGCATTTTTTCTTGCTAATTGATTTAAAGGATTTGCGATTTTTGCGAAATTTGGAATAAATTTCCGATAGTAATTTGCGAAAGCTACAAAACGCTTTGCATCTCCGGCGTCCTTTGGAACCGGATATTGCTTAATAACTTCAATCTTTTCCGGATCGGGTGATATCCCGTCCGCGGAAATTAAATCACCCAAATATAAAATTTCTTTCTTTAAAAATTCGCATTTGCTTGGATTTAATTTCAAATTTACATCTTTTAATCGTTGTAAAATTTTTACGAGATTTACGTTGTGTGTCGTCAAATCTTTGCCAAAAACTATAAGATCGTCCAAATATATGAAACACGATTCATAATTTAATCCTGTCATAGCCATTGTCATGACTCTGGAAAATACACTTGGGCTTATCTTTAATCCCATTGGTAGCCTTGTTAGCTGATATTGACCTCTGTCCGTAGTGAAAGCGGTGCATTTCCTGCTTTCCGTATCTAATTCCACCTGGTAATATCCTTGTGACAAATCCAAATGTGAAAAATATACTACTCCTGATAATGAATCTAGAATTTCTGATATTGAGGGAAGTGGAAACCTATCATCTTCTATCTGTTTATTGAGTAAACGATAGTCTATTACTACTCTCCACTTTTTTACTCCATTTTTGTCTACTTGCTTCTTTGGTACAATTAGAAGCGGGGAAGACCATTCAGATATGGTTTCCTCAATTATGCCATCTTGCAGCATCTTATCTATGTGCTTATGAATTTCATCTTTCTGTGCGATTGGCAACCTATACGGTCTCACGAATACTGAACTAGAGTTCTTATTCAGATGAATTCCTTGTTTTGTGATATTTGTTACCGTGAGAGGGTCGTTTTCTAAATGAAAAACATCGGCATATTTTGCACAGATTTTTTCAATAGTCGTTTTTTCCTCTCCGTGTAACGTGTCCAAATTTACCTTTTCTAAAAGTTTCTCTACTTGCTCAACTGTCATGTAATCTTTTTTGAATTTACATATATTATAATTTGATAACTTATCAGTAGTAGGGATAAAATTCCTAATTTTCACTTCTCTTTCATTCGAATTTAAAATACGTACAGGAACTTGACCTTGTACTGGTTTTACTATTGTGCCTGCAATAAAAACACCGTTGCATATTTCCTCATTCAAAACAATGCATTCTTCGTTCTCTCTTACATCGAAGTATCGTACAATTTCACACCTTGCAGGAATTGTTGTATAACATTCATACCTTGAATGAATTGACATTGAAATTTTTTCATTATTCAGCATGAAGGAAAACGTAAACGTTTCATAATTTATTATTGCTTTATGTTTTAAAAAGAAATTTGACCCCAGTATTCCTTGAATTCCGTTAGTAAATTGATTTAAAACTATAAATTCTTGTTCAAACGCTATGTTGTTTACTTTTAAATTTATGTTGACGGAGCCTTGTGACATTACGGAACTAGCGATTCCTTGTATGTTTACTTTTTTGTTTTCGTTTATCCTCTCTGAATTTTGAATAACTTCCTTGAAAATGACACTGACTGAAGATCCTGTGTCGATAAGAAAATTTAATTCATTCATTCCATATTTCATTTTCACACAATTCATTCCATTCGTACTTAGATTTTCATTCACTCTATTCGGAACAAAAAAACTGATTCTTAAGTGAACTTTTCACCTCTTCTTCTGAAGTGCTACTACTATTTTGATTACCTGCCATTTGAGCTGTAAAGCAACCTTGATTTTTGGGTTTGAACCCATTATTATTTTGAAAATTATTTCCAAAAGGTTTGTGTTTGCGTTCAACACTCTGTCTTGTTTGATTTTGTTGAAAATTGCTATTGTAACATTGGTTGTTCCCTCTGAAGGGCTTGTATTGTTTTCTATAATTTTGATGCCTTGCGCCAAAATTGTTACCTTGCTTGACTCTATAGTCTCGCATGTGGAATGTTTCCACTTTGGTTTTCTCTGTATGTAGAGATCCATTTTCTTCCACTGCTCCACAAATAGCGTCGGCCAAATTGTCGTAATTTCTAGCCTTTACTATTGTGCGTAGGTCGTTATTGTTTAGACCATTAGCGAAAATATTTACAGCTAATCTTTCGTTAACCGACCTCAAGATATTTGCTGTTTCTTCGTTTAATTTCGCTTGTGCTATTGTCAGATCTACCAATAAACCTTCAACAGTTCCTCCAAAGCTATCAATGCTTTTGATTCCTTGCTTTGCGCTATGGAATTCATTTGCGAGGGCAGCCTCCGATTTTCTCGTAAGCAGTTTACCTTTTATGTCCTGAACCAATGCCTCAACTGAGTCGTATGCTTTCTTGACTCTCAGTTTTGCATTTTGGCTGAGCCTAGTTTTTAAAACGAAATTTATTAAAAATACCCTTCCACAATTATCTAGCATGTCGCTGTATAATTCGATAGCATCGATTAACTGTTTCGTGACGTCATTATTTCCATTCATTACTGGAAGTAAAGAGGTCGCGGTGAGTAAATCAAACTTTTCAGACATATTTGACGCTTGAACAACTGATCCAATTAAATTTAATCTTTCGGTTAAATTAGTTTTTATACTTTCAATTAAATTCTCTATTGAACCTGTGTATTTCCTTGCGTCTGAAATTAAGTTTTGTTCATGTTGTTCTCTGTTAAATATGTCCTTCTCAAGCTTAAAATTTTCGGTTATTACATTTAACTTATCTAATTTCCTCCTAGTAGCGGTTAAATCTGATTTTCTAACACTATTGTCTTTGTTCAGATTACTATTAAAAACTCTTAATTCTTCTAAAATGTACTTAAAATTTTCTAAAATGCTCATTACTCACATGATGTTCGAAGCACTACACCAATGTTGGTTGACTTCTTCTGATCTCCTCTCTGATTCTCCTAACCATCATTTTCCTAACCATCCTGTGAACTAGGTACACTACAAACAAATATAAACAAATTTGTCCATTTTATCTCTACGGAAACATGGTCTGATGTTATAAATGAAAAAAGTGCCAACAGTAAATATAACACTTTTTTCAATATTTTCTTTTATTATTTTGATATTTCTTTTCCGCTAGTTAGGAATTCATCTAAAAAGAGTAAGTATTGGGTAACACCTGCAATAAAAAACTGGTCAATTCGCATAAATGATCTATATCAGCTATATAAGGCTACACATGCCCCAATGTTAAAAAAACTTATAATTTAGAAAAAAAAGCTTATAGAAAATATATACTACAATACAAAAGAAATATTAACGACAAAAAAATTGAATGTGCCCATAATAAAAATAAAGCTCTTTGGAGCATATTCAATGAAGTGACAAACAAAAAAAAAACTGCGGACACTATTACTATTAAGGTGGATGGAGCACCAATTGAGAATCCAACTTTAGCAGCCGAAACGTTTAGTGAAAAGTTTACCTGTAAAAAACCAGAAACTAATTCGACTACTAGAAATATTATCATCAACAGCCATAAATATCCCACTTGTTGTTTAATGCCTACATATCCAGAAGAAATTTCTGCAATTATAAATTCACTTGAGCCTAAACATTCTACAGGTCTGGATGAAATTTCAATGTTCATAATCAAAAAAGTAACATACTTCATAGCAGAACCTTTGTCAACGATTGTAAACGAATGCCTAATAAGTGGAATATTTCCCGACCAATTAAAATCTGCAAAAGTTGTACCAATTTTAAAGAAAGGTTGTAAATTTGATTGTAATAATTATAGACCAGTGTCACTTTTACCAGCCTTTTCGAAGATATTCGAGAGAGTTATTTATAATAGACTAACCTCATTTATAAATACGCACTCTATTCTATCAAAAAATCAATATGGATTTATTCCTAACTCATCAACTGAATTGGCTATTTTCAACTCCCTTTCTAATATTATTGAAGGACTTGACAGGAAAGAGAAAGTAGGAGGCATTTATTTCGATCTTTCTAAAGCCTTCGATAATTCAAATCATAGCATCTTACTTTCGAAACTGGAGGAATATGGCATGAGGGGAGTAACTGGTGAATTATTAAATTCATACCTCAGTAATAGAACCCAAAGAATATGCTTAACATCTATGAAAAATAACATGAAGATAAATATTTATTCTAAACCAACATATTTATCACAAGGTGTACCACAGGGTTCTATATTAGGCCCTCTTTTGTTTATACTGTATGTCAACGACTTACCAGCGAATCTGAAATCGTGCTCACCATATCAATATGCAGACGATACATCCTGGGTATTTCGCTCTAGCTCCATCTGTAATCTATCTAGAATTGGTACAGATCTGATTTCAAAAATGACTGACTGGTGTAATAATAACTACTTAACACTTAATTCAAACAAGACAAAATTAATAACTTTCAGTTTCTCCCAAAAAATGGAGTCTACATACGTACGACAATATAATGTCTCTATTCCTGAAGTGGACAATGTGAAATTCTTGGGAATCTTACTAGACACTAATCTAAATTGGGAATATCATATTAGTGACTTGATAAAAAAACTGAACTCTGCATGCTATCTTCTTAGATATGTAAAAAATTATATAGCATTTAACCAGCTACGTACCTTTTATTACGCCTACGTAAACTCTCTGCCCAGTTATGGAATTATTTTCTGGGGTTCGTCACCTTACCTACATAATGATTTCATAACTCAGAAGAGAATTTTACGCATAATGGCACAAGTATCCCGACAAACTTCTTGTAAACCACTGTTTATTAATTATAACATCATGCCCTTACCATCTTTATACATATACAGATTAGCTTTATTTACACATAGGAATATTAGTTTATTTACTAAAAATGAAGACTTTAACGTTCATAATATGAAAACCAGGCATTGCACGTCCCTAAGTGTACCATGTCATAGTGCTGCGAGATATGAAAAAGGACCTTACTATAGAGCAATAAAAATCTACAATGCACTACCCGATTTTTTGACTTCAATTGTTGACTATAATGGATTTAAATGTCAGCTAAAGTCTCATGTACTAAAGAAATGTTTTTGTTCACTTGATGAACTTTTTTAACTTTAATATGCTGGTACTACTGATTCTAATTTTAACATGTGTTTTTAATTTTAATTAAATATACTAATTTTAATTACTTGGTATCTTAGAATTATTTCTATCATTATATTATTTTATTATTTTATTATATTTATTATCAATGTCTTAGTATTAAGTATTGACTATGCTCATGTTCATTTATTGTATGAATCTACAGCAATAAAGTACTATTTATCTATCTATCTATCTATCTATATCCTTCTACGATCCGGGCTGAACTTTTCTCTCGTTTTCTCAACTCCTTCAAGAAGGTGGCCGCAATGTTGGACACCGCTGTCTGTGACGCATGTCGGAGACAGCTGCAGCTGTTGATTTCTTCGCAGGATCTCGCTCGCTTCATTGGAACGTGGACAATGGCACAGAACCTGCTTTGCGTTCTCAGTCACAGCTCGGCAGGTCAGCAGCTGCACAAGGTAAATCTCGGTGTATCTCCCTGGTCCATCCGCCAACATCTGGGAGTCCATGGGTCCTCTCCTTGGTGGATGCATTCCAAGCCGTAATTTGAGAGGGATGAGAATGTATAAGCGATAAAGCAATTTAATGAATAATTCATCTCCAGCTGAAGGCAATTCCTTATGTAACCCACTAATCACAAATAGTATTCAACAGGCATATTTTGTTTTCTAATTCAGTTTACTCTGATGATGGCTACTAGGTAGCTGAGAGTCCCTCAGTACTTTAACAGTATTTTCAGTAGATATAGTTGATCGTTTCTTATTTATAGTGTTATAGTGTATTCACAGTGTGAACTCTTTCAGAGTTCATTTGAATGACTAGCGTTGTTAGTTTTGCTCAGTGGGTAGATCATTTTTTCCTCAAATTTTTGGAAATGTCTAAGGCCGAGACACTGTATAAAACCAATGAGTTCTCTCATATAGTTTATTAATTATTGTATTAATAAAAATCAGTCTCGTGAGCAGACTGATATAAAATTCCCTCCATAATTCCCTATGTTTGTGCTAGTATAGTGTTTAACTCGCATAAAATGACTACAAGTCTCCTGCGGCTCGTGCTGCAAAGTTTAATCTTCATGGGCGATGATATTCCTTATTATACGTTTATTGATTTACTTGATTATATTCCGTCGAAAAAGGAAAAATTACATTCCTGGCTCATCGATTGGGACGTCATATTAATCTACCACTGATTGAATAACGATTCAATACAAGAAATCACTGATAAACATGGGCAAAGATTTCCGTTATTTCAAATCAATCAGTAACCGATCTCCGACATCGCAGGCACGTGAACTTCATGCAATGAGTGGCTAGTCCATAATATATCTTCTACTTCACCCGTTTCCAGCCACTACAGGTGACAGAGTTCTCCATATATTTCGTGCAGGGCTAACTCGCAATAAATTCATTTTTATTGTGGCGAGAGGGATATTTATCAATACATAAAATGCACAAGAGTAGCTTCGTAGAGTCTTAACGTTGTCATGATCTCAAGCCTCAGGAGCAATAGCTGATGGAAGTAACAAGTAACAGAAACATGGAATGGAAACCAGAAAGCAAAACTCCGCACTGGCTTGCGGAATTCCCTAAGGCGTCAACCGCCGCGAGCTCATTTTTCATTCGGAATTATACATTAGTTACATGCTTCTCCTTCAAGCTACAAACAAGCGCAGCTTTAGGAATGTTATTCACAGGAGAGAAAAGAACAGCTTTTGTTCTGTATTATACACGTCATCTAGCGAGGTGTCCGTCTACATTAGACTTAGCACTTTGAATATGTTATGCCATTCGCTTTTAGCTGCTGATGAATAATACTATTCAACAATGGCATTTCTATGGCACAATTTTATCTATCGCCGACACAGGTGTCTCGCTCGAATTCACTAGCGCACTATTAATAATAGAAAGATATTCTTAATTTGCTCTCAAGTTTTAACTACAACCGAGTCGAGCAACCATGTCCCAGTGAGCTCTATAACAACTTGAAAATGTATGTTAAATTTATATCTATACAATTTCTATACCTTTTTCAGCTATTTAACATTCTACTCCCGTAAATAATCCGGCTAGAGGGTTATTATTATCAGGGGGGACATAATTGAAGTTGCTTGATGTCTAGGCCGAGTCTCTCTGCACTTCATGTCACGTGTCACCAAGTGAAGCGGTTCCCTCTTACATATATTTAGCTACCAAAGGGTGGTTTCCACTCGAAGGTGTTTATTCAGGTACCAAAGAGCGATCACCACTTAAGTGTTCACCATGCTTCCTCAGGTAAACAAGCCCTGAAGAGGTTAGCATCATCCTCCTGATGTGTTTTATTTAACTTCGGCCTATTACTGACGCGAGGAGACAAGCCACCCGATGAAGCGGTTTCAACTCAAGTGTGTTGACGAAGCTCCAGACATAAACGGGATTGGTTCCAACTCAAGAGTGTCCCCGTGGGGAACAATCAGGACTGGGTAGGTGTTTAATGCCCTGAAGAGGTTTAGCACCATCCCCGCATCTAGTCTCTAGATATCTCCAGTGTCGCATAGCTCTACAAAGAGTAATTTGTATTTTGGGGAGACAAGTGTTACGCATCTGCGCAGAATGTGCATTGATATTAAGTTTTTTCATTTGCACCACGTACACAAAGGTGAATTCATAATGCGACTCGTGTTCTGTCAGTATCTGTGTCAGCAGATTGACATCGGTTTCACCCATATTCCTCACTTGCTGAGACCAGTCTTTCCTAATGGGCAGACCAATCAGTACTTTCGACTACCTGTAACCGTTCACTATCTGCCTCTCTTCCGAGTGTTGTCATCTGACCCAGAGGTGAATTATCTCTTCGATGATACTCTTCGATATGCCTACTGCTGGTTCGGAGATATTGGGAATTCTTCAGTCCTCAGTTTTGCAAGTTTATCGGTCATTCCGTTCATTCTTATTCCAGAGTGACAAAGGACACAGAATAGGGTGAGTTTGCTTTCATCCCCGCCAAAATGGTTCGGCGTGATGATGCACTCTCACACTAACTTCCGTGTTATTATCGTAATACCTAGCGCAGTGAGGGCTGCTTTGCTGTCTTTGCTAATGCGTATGTGGGTTTTCGTTCTCTCTTCCAGCGCTGTTTGGATACAGTGCATTGTGGCCAGTATCTCCGCTTGGTGAATGGTGGCCTGTTTGCCCTGCGACATAATAATGCATTTACCTGGTCGTACATACCTGCTCTCACATGTTCATGATTTCTGGCTCCATCAGTTACTCACACACTTCTTGTCGAATGTGTATCATGGTATCACCTCTTCGGGTGAATGGGATGTGTATCATCATTGATGGTAGTGAGGTAGAGCTCCAAGTGCAGATGTGGGAGTATTTTCGTAGCTCTCGTGGCTGCATCTATGATGAGCTTCCTCAAATGCTCCAGGCCTGATTTGGTCTTTCTGAGCTCTGTTATTTCACACACAACCGATACACACGCAGCTGTGATCATTGGCACAACTGCACAACTAGAAGGCTGCAGTGAATTTGCGCCACTGTTGTTCTAGTTTTGGTTTCCATATGAGTCTCTTGTCTAAGAAGACTCCCAGGAATTCGGTTCGATGCTTCACTATCCCCAGCGAGTCACACGAAAGCGCCGACGATCTCCCCCAGTTCCCCAGAAAGCAGGACTGGGAGCTCCTCAATTTTAGACTGGTTCACCACTTGAGTACGCAATGATGGAAAGGACGTGCCCTGTGGTTCCTTCCCCTGTGAGGAGAGATTGACTGATTCAGAGAATGACATTTTGTGCCTATGGTCAATGGTTCCAGCCACTTCCATATGAGTATGATGGTTGAAACTTTTAATTAATTGAGATAGTTGGTTCATTATGACACGTATATTAGGAAGTAACCCTACATAGTCAGACAGTAGTTCATGTCTTGATACGCTGTATACTTCCACTTGTAATTAATTATTATTGATCATACTTGGATAGCCCTATTACTTACCTATTAAATCTACCACTACAAGGAGTCGTTCCTTCTTGTAGGCCTTCACCAGTTCTCCCATCATCAGTTTTAATGTGTTTGCTATCTATAAAGGGAAATGAAGGTACACCCCTAAAGAGTCCCGCGTGCAGGGGTAAGCAGGCTGATATACTCGGAAGTTGGCGGCAGGTGCTTCCGAGAGACCGTACACTACTCTCCGTACCCCCGAAAACCAACGATTTCACTGGACACGGAACCTGTATACTCAGGGTTGGAGGTGGGACCGTGAGAGTATAGTGATCTTACGATTCACGAGAACGACCTTAGTGGATGGAAGGCTGTTTTGATTCTGAGGAGGTGTCACCCTCTCTTCGATCCGCTGAAGTACACAAGGCAGGCTATCATCCGGGGTTCAGCTTAGTCTCCTCCCTACATTCGCTTGAAGAGACCCATTCATACCTTTCTACAAGCTGTCCAGCTGAGCCACAATTCATACAATTCATATCCCTTTATGATCCCCTAGTTCAGTTAAGCCTCACTACCGGCACGAGTCACAAAGTACTCGGCACAAGTCTTGACCTTGCAGCCCCTAAGAGAAGGCCTGAAGGGTTGGAAGAGAACAATTTTCCAATGAGCTGCAGTTGTTTCAACTGCATTTCCAGGGCCTTGAGTTTTGCAATATAGCTTGAAGGAGTACAATGATTTTTATTCATTGTATTATTGCTATTTACTCTATACCTCAAATGTTTTTAACTTCTTGTAATGCTATTGAAA
Source organism: Endomychus coccineus (assembly GCA_958510875.1). Taxonomy (NCBI): domain Eukaryota; kingdom Metazoa; phylum Arthropoda; class Insecta; order Coleoptera; family Endomychidae; genus Endomychus; species Endomychus coccineus. The sequence continues at coordinate 74,569,137 of OY294068.1, forward strand.
TATGTTCAATGCAGTTTCTTCCTTTCATATTGGCAGAAGAAAAACAAACTAATAAAACAGTGCATATTAGTACAATATGCAAAAAGACAATACAATATTGTCAGTTAGAACAGCGAAAATTTCGATAAAAATAATCCATTCCTCACGTTGTTGTTGCAGCAAGTATGCATTAAATGTACAAGACTTCTCAAATAAAGACAATTACATGGATTACAGATATACTCCACACACAATTGTCACGATTCAATAACTAGCTGAAATTTGTTTCGCTTCTTAAAATCAATATTTATAATGATATTATGTTATAACGCTAAATCAAATTGTAGTGATGGCTTCAAAATGATGAACGAGAGTCTCTCCTACAATTATAAAGCCTCAAATTCACCTACAGCATAGTATGAAGAAGAGACACTTCGTCATTTATGAATAAAAATCGAATTATATGTTCAATGACCTGATAATGAATTTTGATATTTTGTACTAGTATAGAAATATTATGATTATATTTTAAACTTTTATTAATGCTTGGCAAGTGAATTATCTAATTTAATGTAGTCGAGCTACAAAAAACGAATATCTGGTAGACATTCACTTGATGATTCATGAAATATTAGGTAATGTTATTAACACATTTGTAAACTCGCTGATGTTACGAGAAAAAAGGATGAATTTATAATAGAGATAGTTATAACGATGTTTAATTCAATTTGCAATAACATTTTATTTCTAGGTTGAAAGTGTATCCAATTTTCATTCACTATACGTGGTATAAAAGAATTGTTGTAATCGTTCTAAAAAAAATTCCGGATTGTCCCGGATTTGTCCGTTTTGAGCATTTCTGAATCGATCTAGACTATTTTTAAGATTTTGTATGTGTTTGCGTGTATGCGTGCGTAGAAACTGTAGTGACGATTGCGTCGTTCTCATTGGTCGTATAAATTGGAAATTTTGCAGATCGCTTCAAAGTATTGAAAATAGGAACCGTATTGTTTTGGGGCGCGATAGCCTTGATTCGAGTAGTATTTTGGACATCCATGATCATGACCACATTGCATGCATTTATTTAACCTGCACAAGTATCCGAAATTCTTATTTCAAGATTCAAGTGACGTCATCGAAGTGTGAAGTCTATTTTCTGTGTTCACCTTGTGGAATAATGGTGTAAATAATTGAATTGTGAGGATAAAATAGTTTCAATTAGAATACGAATAAGAATAATACAGTATTGATTTTAAGGGTTCCATAAAGAAATGTTGAATTAACAAAAACATTGATTGGAATTAAAACTTTATTCCAACTGGTGCTTGCCGTGTTTGTAGTTATAACTCTTGAAATAATGATTATTTCTATCATGGCCTAAAAACGTATCAGAAATAGTTAAAACCTGATGCTGAGCTTCCAGGTGGTGATCAAAAAACACAATTCTTCTAAGCGAGTTGCTCTATCATGAATTTCACATTCACTAAATAATTGTATCTCAGCTTCAAATGATCATTGTGTCATTTGTATCCATTAATTGAAATGTAAGAATCTGAAACATGATTAACGATTTTTTTTTCAAAAAATTAATTTGTTGAAATTGGTAAACACTACAAATGTTCCAAAATTACATTCAAAATTACAAATAATTCGATATAATAAGTTAAGAATACGATTTTATTTGTAACAGATTATTATATAACAATGCCTCGAAGCTGCAGTAGAATATGATAGTATGATACCCTCTGTTGATTATTCTGCAAGTAGAGGATCGTAAAATTCCAATTACAATCAGCAACGATAATTTGCATGATTTTATTACCTAGCACGACATCTGGGAGTTGGAAGCAGTTGAATTAAATATGGATGGAACCTCCTCTGGAATCAATCACATGTTCAAAATCGGAAAATAACGAATTCTCAGATAATGAAATATACCTTGTAAAATAAGAACTACTTTAAGTTTATAATGAAATTGGTTGAATAATCAAAAATGAGTCAATTGATCAATTAATCACAGTTTTTTTATTTTAGTGACATTATTTTTGCTAAGCGTATATGAAGGTATTTTTGACCTATCTTCCTGTCACATTCACACAGTTCCATAATGTTTGTCCTAGTTACGGTAATAATATTCATATATTCAAATTATGATACTTATACAGAATTTGTAAGAGGTTTTTACCAAACTAAGCCGATCGAAGGTAACTCAGTACAAAGTAGTTTCTTTATTATAAATTTGAATCGGCTTACGTAATTTCGCTCAAATCTGGTATGTTGATAGAGTTTCATGGAACAAAAAAAGCATGTCAAAATTACATGAACAATAACGATGATAGGTGTAGGGCTTTTGTCTTAATAATAGCATATTCCAAATTTATACGCCCATGGAAGAAGAGGAGTTTGAGCACGCAATTTATGTATCTCTTTTTCTAAAGTGAGGAGGAGAAAACATTCTTAGTTTTTGATAACTTTAAGGCGAGTATTATCAATTACTGCATTTTCAGTCGTCGTTCCCTAGACTCTCTCAGTTACTACTTTTTTACATTTCTCATTGATGCGCACGTCCGCGGAAATTCATTAACAGGGAATATTTGATAGATTATTCACTACAAAAGAGGACTCATTGATAAGATTCGATGACTCTCACAGTTTTTGAACAATTGGTATTCTAATTATTCGCATTAGGTTTTACTAAAAAATTGACTTATTAAAACCTGAATACAAACTATAAAGATATCATAAGAACTTTTCAAAGTGACCAACATTTTCACGCATACTTCAATTTATACGACGAAGAAAATTAAGTTACTAAAAAGAAATTTGAAATTGTACCACCTTATACATTTTCAGATAAGAGTTAACTTTTTACGAACATGTTCATGCGCTTCGGCGAATTTCATATGTGTTTTGTGTTATTAGCTGTGTTTTATTGGTTTCCATAGTTTCATTTACATAAAACTAGTCGAATCTGAAACTCCTGAATTGTTGAAGTTCAAATGTTCCGTATCTGCTATAATAATTTTGAATGTTCGTGATTTATCATAGCCGTAGAATACAGGAAAGCAGAATACACCAATATGTTGTTAGAATTTGAATATTGTCAAGGAAATGGAAGAGTGTCAGGGTGTACTTTGAAAGGTTTCCAAATGATCGTATACCACCGTCACCAAACGTTTGCTGTCGTTGAGAGGCATTTCTGGGAGACCTGTTCATTCGCTCCAAAACCGCTAATTATATGTAAGGCATTGTTCTCTAAGAGCTTCTGGAGTTGAAGAACATTCAGAACGTTTTGAAAACGATCCAGAAGAAAGCACCTTACTATATTCATACCTTAAGATGCAGTTGACTCTTGTTCCGTGATCCCGAAATGTACTTGGATTTTTGTCGGTTTGTTAATTGGCACGATGAAGCGTGTTCCACAAGAAGAGGGTTAACAGGTTTATGGAGTTAAAAATCCGCATGATTTTCAAAATAAATTTGAAATTAATGTGTGGGATGGAATAATTGATAATTTTATTGTTGTGCCTGTCATTCTTCTTCAAAGACTAACGAGAAACAATTATCTGCAACATCTATAAAATACGTGATTCGCGTAATTAGAGTCCTCTTGCCTGTTACGTGTTAGAACCACAATTTCACCCAAAATCCCGATATTTTACACATTCAGAAAAAAGGACATAAGCTTAATATACTAGAATCCATGGAAATATTGAAACACTCAAAAAACAGTTATAATGTAATATTAAATTATCAAATCGATACATATAATTTACCACTTGTTAACAATTTTGTAAATACACTCCCACCATTGTCCACCCCCATTCCTTAATTTGTACCACATTCTGATTCCTAATATTCAAGGACATACTTTTAGATTTAGCTTTAGTTGATAACTCCTTGCTTTGAAAATGCCACAGTGTGGTGAAACAATTTGTCAGCATTTTTAAATTAAATGTTGAAAGTTTTGTGTAAAATTTGAGTTTTATTTTCCAACTTCCGAAGTATTACGAATTTACGCTACGTAAACGCCGAAACCATAGATATATTTATGTAAAGTACATTTAATTTTCTTCGACGTATAAATTATTGTATGCGTGTAAATAGTGGGACTCTCCAACAGTTTGTATGATAGCTTTATAATTTTTATTAATGTTTTGATAACCTAATTTTTGTATAACACCTACTTCGAATTTTAAGAATAAAATTTCCGTAAAAGCCTTGAGACCTATCCAGTCTTATCAAGAATACCTTTTTTGTAGTGTATAAGTTACGCAATCTGAATTTTATGTTTGACACCTTTTCTTCCATTTGAAGTGTGCAATTGAAAAATCCAAGTTCTACGCCTGTGGATTAGTATTATCATAATTTTGATACGTTTTTTCTTGTCCCATAACACACAATCAACGAACGAAATTTGAGCCATATTGCATAACCCGTTTTAAATTTATAATGATGAAACGATTTCAATTTTGTAATTACAAGGCCTTGCAGCAAATTAACTCCAATCGACTCATTTTACTCTGAATAATACATGGTAGGTTTTTTGAAGACGTTTCACAGATTGGGTTTATTATAATATATGTATACTCTTCATGAAACCTTGATATCTTGTGTCTTTTATAGACTCCATGTAGATTATTTTTTCGAAATTTTTCATTTGTATTCAGATTTAGATAGATATTCACTTATCTCCTGCAGATTTAGTTGTCATGACGTTACAGATCGTAGTATGTACTTTTTGCACCATTCGGTAAAGGAATAATTGTTTGAAATAAAACAACAAACGATTACAATATTATACAATTTTAATTATTATTGAAATTGAACAATATTTGTATCACAGATTAGGTATCATCACAGATCCAACACTCTTTGGAAATGCATCGTGAATTAGCAGGTAGATTCGTTGCCAACCGAACTCAATTTTTGTGGAGACCTTTATTTTGATAACCCCAGCATATCCATTGAGCCATGCTTATTTCTTCAGATAGTCAATTGTATTTTTGTTTAATTATCTCGAAAAATTGTTAATGTTTCGAGAAAATAGTCATGAGAAATACATAGTTTGTAAAATTCCCATGGAAATGAAATAGAACAAATTAATTCAGAAAATTATAAATTGAGTAAAATTTGAACAAGGATGGAAATTCATCAAAATGGATGACTACTCTGATTTGAAACTAGCATAAATGTTTTTCAATGAATAATGAGTTCTCAGCCATGTCACGATTTCAACGAATAATGATGTGTTGATGTGTGAAGTTCTCACCGGGGTAGTTGAATTTACTCAAGGTCAACAATGATTCTTGCAAAAATATTAATCAGAAGTGTCTCAAAATTGTTATTTTCCACTTGAGTGATTCCTTAAATGCTATGATTATGAATTTGTCTCATCCGTGAAATCAATTCAGTCTTCTTTTCACTAAATATGCCAATAATTATTCTGAAAAGTCTTCCATAAATTTTTGTGATTCACTTCTTGAAACTCTGCTTCTACAGACAATGCTCCCAATGATATATAAGTTGATAAACTAGCTGCTACAGTAGAAATTGGTAGTTGACTTTTATTTTTTCGAAATTAGTAGGCCTTATGTGAGTATAACTTGATTTTGAAGCAGCCGAATTTTGTTTTTTGGTCTGATCGTAGTGAATATACAAAATAAAATGGGAATGAAAATAGTCAAGTTCGGCACAGAGAATAAAAGATTCACTTTTAAAATGTTTGTCCACGACTATTGTATAAAATATGCATAATGCATGTATTTCCTCAAGCATCATGATATCCATTAATCACTAGTGAATGAGGAAATCATCATTCACTACCATCAATATGACAAACATGATAGACATTTTTCTAGACAAATACGATAAAAATAGAGCGCGCTATGAAACGTCAAGTCAGATCGAATTTAATTTGAAACGTCAACGATTTGTTGGTTCGACTTGTTTCAACAGCAAAGTTTATTAGTATCAAAGTAATATTTATGGGTCGTGGACAAAGTATAGTATTCTACTCGCATATTATGGCTATTATTCACGTGGATGAAGTTTACGGCACGAGCCGCAGGCGATATTACCATAATATGCTCGTTGAATAATATACTATTATACTCGACACATGAATAATAATAATACCTCCCTCCGCTTGCAAGAAATAGACTGATGTAATATTGAAACAAAATTTATTAATTTGAAATATACGTAATACATAGGAAGAAGATATTCAAAACTATATTTACACTGTACTATTTTAATTAATTGCATAATAATGTGATATTATTTTAACATATTGCAGTTACTATTTTTATATTCCATCATTTTAGAATTAACAAAATTATGACGTTTCTTAGTGGCTATAATTTTTAATTTATGAATTTCGTTGACACGGTTGCATCTAGTATAGATTTCAGTTTGTACTTTAAGAAGTGCGTCTACAAAAATAAATGAAGAAGGATGCGTTTGGTACATGGATGCAATAAAATGGCAATGTAACGATTCGCAAGCATTTGTTATTTTTTTTAATGCAGCAGAGGCATCAGCCCATATATGTGGTGGAAATCTCGAATTATCTGTCAAATTATTTTCGAGAAGGTAATCAGGAAATTTTTTAAGTCTTTCAATTACTAGTTTAACTTCGTAGAGCTCAAGATAATAAAAATCGTCAACGTCTTTTGGTTTCAAAAATAAAACACCAAAACAATAATGGAGCCACTTTCCAATCTCAGATTATATAATGGCCGTTGAAAAAACCATGTATCATAAACATTTGTGTGAAATATTTTGTGCAGTAAGAAAATGTACCGTCCATATAAATAATTTTGGATTCACATGAAAACGTTGAATTACTCTTAAAGCTAAATATCACTAAATTTTCGGATAAATCATTAACAATTAGGAAGTCTTAATTTCTGTTGGCAGAAGTTCTTTCAAAGTTTCATGAACCTCCGATAGTGATTTTGGCAAAGCTGGCAACAATTTTCGACGTGCAGTTTAAATGTTTCTTCTAGCACATTGTAGATCACTTATTGTCAAATTGTTCAAAGACACATAATTTTAGCTAGCTCCATCTAATCATTTTGGAAGGTTTTTCCGTTATATCATTTTCGGCTTTTCTTTTCAAACAATGACTTAAAACTTGTCTTTGCAACACATTTGTTAGTTCTGGTTCATGATTATCATTAACACTCAGGTTTGTTATAACTCGACTTTTTGACTCACCTAGAGTATGAAAATTTGCTTTACATTTTTCTTCAATGCACCTCCACTTAGTTTCTCCGGAAGCTAATTTTCTGTTGTGTTCTTCAAACTTATATTTCTCGTAAACTAAGAGAAGTTTTCCTCTTTGACTGAACATTTCACTTAAATCTGAAGAATTACTATGATTTATTTTCGCCATTTTTACACTTTTTACACTAGAAATGACTATGTAGATACTTACGGAAACTGATATACCTACAAAACAAAATATAGTTAGTTAGGTACCTGTTACAGGGGTTAGGTAGCTGCAACAACTTTATGCCGAGTTTGTAGTTGTGAAAATATAATTCAAAATGCATTAGGATTAAAAGATTAGGATGTGCCGAGTTTGATGCCGCCCTCTGAGAAGGATGCTGTAGATTTTTCTACCTATAATTTAACAATGAAAATATTATTTCTATTTTAAAAATGGCTGGACATGTATGCGATAATATGTTTCGAACCATTCACAGCACAAATGTAGATTAAATATGGTTCAAATTATTTAGGAATTACGTTTTTGGAATAATTTTTTCTGAAGTTGGAATGTTATTTGAATAATATGCAGAACATCAATTCTCCTTGGTATTTTCATAACATGTACATATATACATGTATATATAATGATTGTACAATAAAACATTAATTCCCGGCCACCTCTCAAAAGCGGTCACCTCTAAAAACGGTAAGCTTTTGAATTCCTAATTCGTTATTAGAGAATACCCATTATAATCACCCCCACAATAGCGACATCTCCATAAAGCTACCATGGTCACCAAACCCGGTATTTCTTTAAAAAAATACTTCCATTTACGCCTCCTATTACCGGTCACAAAACGGATTATTGCATTAAAAGGCATGCTAGCAAATAAACAGTTTTAATTGTCCGGGCAAGGAGCTTGACACGCAATGATGAGATCTACTCAGATAGTTTTGTTGCTGTCATTAAGTCGGTACCATTTATCGCGAAAAGGACTTTAAGTAAAATTTCACCTCCATATCGTTCAAATTATTTAGCTTCTGTTCCACTGTCGCGTCGGTCGTTTACATTCAGCGGTTGACAATTATTGCAGTTATTACTACATAATATCATGTTGATGAAAAGAAAACGTTTGTCTCTAAAAGACAAAAATTATATTATTGTAGAAAGTGAAAAGCTCAGTATGAGTGCGAGACAACTGGCTGGCAAAGTTGCTGTCGGAAGCACACAAGTTTACGACATCATAAAAATTAAACATGATTAGAAGAATCTCTCTGAAGGAGGTTCTAATATAGAAAGGAAAAGAAAATTTCGTAAAATAGAAGAATTGGCGATAGACGAAGTTGTTTACAATTGGTTTTGTTAAGCAAGAAATAAAAATATCTGGACCTTTAATAGAAGAAAAAGCTTTGTTTGCAAGTTGCATATTTTAATACTTTGAATGAATGGGTGGAAAAAATGTGTCAACAACACAATATAACTTTCGAAACAGTTCATGGTGAATAACCCGATATTGATGAAGACTGCTAAACAAAATTGCAAATGATATTAAAAGACTATTTTCCAAGAGATTTAGACAATTCAAATTAAACTCGCCTGTGTTACCTCGCAATGTCTAACAAGACATTTACATTGAAGAGTAATTAGTGTACCGGTGAGAAAACTGCAAAACATTTCATTTTGTGACAATGTGGAAGGTAGAAAAGCGAACCCGTTATAATTGAGAAAAGCAAAAATCCTCGCTGCTTTCAAAGAGCCCATATAATAAACAAACTGCTTCTAGAAAGGGTGTCAAATGAAAGGGCCTTGATGTGAAACGGATGTGAAACGGCAGCCCATCTATGCTGGGTGCCAGTGAAACGGACCCGCTTGGGTCGGTTTATATTGACCCAACTAGCTCAATTTGAAATAATTAATCTCAGGGCTCGAAGTGAAACGTGCCTTGTGATTCTAGACTGGTGAATTGCTTGGGCGCCAATTGCTTAAAGAAACTATAAAAATAAATGAATTCACAGCCTAGAATACAAGCACCACGAGATGGTTTATTAGTTGATGGAAATTAGAAAAACAATACAAGTTCAACTTAACAATTTGATTTATTCCAGATGGAATTTGGTGTTTAACAAAAATAAATTTACAGTTTATATAATGAATTAATTTACAAAAAAATGAATTTTGAAGTAAAACAATTACAAAATTAAATCAATTTGTACATAAAGAATTTAGAGTAAATAATTATAAAATTAACTCAATTTCTTAATTGAAAGAATGGATAGTTAAATAGTAAAGAGACCACGAATGGCTCTAAAAAAATCTAGCGAAATACAATTTTGGTGAACAACAAAATCAGAAAATGAAATAATGGTCACTCAACAAGAAAATGTTACCCTCCTTGGAACTCGTAGGAACTGGGAGCTGGTCCTGTCAGGAAAGTCACTAAACCGTCTTGGAGTGAAGGGGTGAGGAACCTCAGACGTTCAAACCCTGTAATGTCAAAGAACGAACAGTACCTGACTTGAGATCAAAGGACAAGTAACACCGTCGGCCGGAATAACCAAATGATTCCACCTCCGATAATGTTATCTTCCCCAATATATAAAACACTATTACAAAATTGATATCTTGATGAGATATCAATTTAGACAAAAATATAATTTAATCTGCAAGAATTATGTAATTACAAGAATTACTTAAATTTAAACAATAAATAATATGTGACTGAATTAACGATACAAAAAATGAGATAGAAAGAAAAATAATCAAATTGTGATTGAAAGGAAATACCCAAAACGTTGAATTTGCTGGTTAGCACAAATCTAGAAACTTGAATTGATTTGCATCGAATTGATGTATTACTCTACTCTGAAATCACGCGAACGCAGCAGTTCTGATAATTAAAAATTCAATAAGCAATAATTGAATAATACCTTGTGATAATTCCAAATACTATTTATAGCACGATGCAGTCGAAGACAGCTCTGAATACTACGTATCAGATTCACAAAATGGCGACTCTTACGAATCACAAAAAAATAGCATGTGCCAATGCGGAATTTAACTGACAAGGACTACAGAAATAATATCATGAGAACCTGCCTAAGTTCCGATAGATTATTCTCCTACAAGAGTTACAACAATCAATGTTGTGATGGAAATGATATTCTTTGAAATATGCTATCCGCAAAATGATCGGGTATGCCCCCCAGGCAAATCGAGATATAATATCCGCCGAAATACTATCACCATCAGGCTTTGTACATCCAGACGTTTAATAACAAATCTAAATCAAATTAAATAGCCTGATGTGAATAATATTTCGGAAGCAAAATTAAGAAAATGTATTTAACGACAATGAATTACGAAATCTCGACTTACCTAGGCAAAGGAACACACCACAATGAATTCTCTTCGACTTCCGTTATTCTACCTCCCGCCTCGCGATATTTAGTGACATCTCACATCAGGGATGGTAGTTTCAATAATCTATGTTTTATTGACCAGCAGATATCTTTAAATATCATATGACAAGTTTCCTAGCCGACAAGAATTCTACTCTGTTCTTTAAAGAGTTCTATATATAATCACTTAACGCAGCCCGTTACAGATGACGACAGAAATAATGACCTCATGGTAACAAAAATTTAACGACAAAATTAAGAAGGAAAATGGAAACGTCGTATCATTTTTGGATAATGCAACGTCTCATCATGAACTGCAGTTAATAAATATAAACATAGAGCTCCTGTCTCTGAATACAACCTCACACTGCAACTACTAGACCAACGAATTATCCATTGTTTTGAAGTAGCATATAGAGGAAATATTTGTTAAGAAGCTTCTGACTTTCAGCAACAGCGAAAATTCATTCAAAGAAAAAAGCAAACGTATCAACTTAACTAGTGATTTAGTATGGATATTAGCAGCTTGGAAAAATGTATCTCCTACAATTTCAAGAAAAGTTTTGCGAAGGCGAGACTCTTGGACGCTATTACGCTATTGAACATGAGGACGTTTTTGATGAGGAAGACGAGGTTCCATTGGCCCAATTATTTCTTCCATTAATCATCATGGATAGAGTGAGTAAAGAGAAACTGTACATCTATTGATCGAAGTGTAACCCCAGTTTCGGTACTCAAGAAATCATAGATAAATTGCACACTGGTGAAACAGATTCTGCCTGTGGAAATGAGAATTAAGAACCTGAAACTCGCACATCATACATTGAAGATATGATTGAAATTTGTAAGAAACTTATGGATATTCATACCTTTCTGTTCAGTAACGATAACTGAAGTTGTCATAGAAGTTGTTCAGCTTTTATCAAAATGTTAGAGTCAAGCTATTCAAATGGAACTATTCAACTCAAAACAAACATCACTGGAGTAATTTTTTAATAAAATATAACCATTTGCATTATCATAATAGTCCAGTCGTCCTGCAATTGAGATACACTTAAAATGATATTTTTTCCACATCTCTATTTTAAGATTGATATTTATGTTTTTTGAGTCGCTGATCACGAATATGGAGGTTAAAAGATCGTGGCGTTCCGAGATATTGGCCATTTTCGACCCAAAAATGGCCGTTTTTCCGAGATTTCGTCGTTTTTGACGATTTAAAGGAAAACAACACATTTTATCGACTAGACAGTGAGAACAAATTTGTACAGAAATGAAAAATACGTCGAATGGCGGAAAATAGAAGTCTCTAAGTTATTTGGGGCCTGATATAAAGCCCATTTTAGTTTTTTTTTTTGGTAACATAAAAATAAAATTTCGTCATACAAATTTTCCTCTAAGAACTTTATTTTCTGCCCAATGGAAGTATTTCATGTGTATTTTCGAATCAATCTTGGTTTTTCGTCTACCTCTTTGTTTGGCGCCAAAATCCGCCATCTTAGAAAAAATTGTTCTTCATCATAACTCCGTTAAAATGGGTCTTTTGATCCAAATCAAAAAGCAAATTGAAGAGTTTGATGTCTTCTACAACATCTCCAGGATCCAAGCATTTTGATTGAAAAGTGAAGAAATGGGACTGTTTTGAAAAATCAAGGTCCCAGAAAAAATTAATAATTTTTAGGTTAAAATACTTGTATGAGACTAAACTTTCACATGCAAATAGCGGAAAGTTCTACAAGTATTTCAAGCTTCCGTAGGTTTTTTTTGGATGAGTAGAACTCGAGATATCTATTGATGTAGGTTTGGGTCCACAATGAGCCCAGTTTTGACCCTAATCGAAAAAATCAAAAAAATTCTCTTAGAAAAGACTTCTGGCTATCTAACCCTAAGTCGTCGACCTTCCACGTATCTGTAAAGAAATTATAGCGCGAGTTGAAAAAAGAAAACCGGAGCAAAAAAAAACACATGCGCTCGAAATCCAGCATCAATAAGGTAGATTTCAAAAAAATATGTATTTAATTATGAATGACATTGTTATATATTATATCTTATATATTGTTTCTTTCTTACTTAAAAAAAATAGAGTCATCAATAATACATTTGTACATGGCAGATTTTACTATTTGAGATAAATAACAATTAATTCTTATCCTTAATAAACCAACAACCTATAACATCATAATATATAATTCCGCTTTTTAGGTGCAATGCTTTTCTCATTTTCAGTCGTAGTCGAATCTGTTGATGTCATATCCTCAGTTTCTTCATCACTTTCGTAGCAAGTTGCTGATGTGATATGATCATTATTGATATTATCATCAGTTGCAAAATCACTATCAGGTTCTTGATCATCATCATTTCCTACTGATGAAGGAATTACATTACTACTATCATTATCATTAAGATCATCATTATCATCATCATCGACATCGTCATTTATTGAAAATTCATTATCATCTAATAACGTAACTTCTGGTTCAATGCTATTTGCACAGTCTTTACCCTCGCAGTGTTTACATAGAATTGTACATGATATACCTACTTTCTTACAAGCACATTTGCCACTGCAACTGACTTTACAACCACATGCAATTATTTTTAGCAAATTTTTAGGTGCAGCTTCTTTATATGTTTGAATAGGCTCAAAACCATTTTCTGTACTTTTCCAACCCCCTTTGGTTGGGTCAATGGTATCATTGCCTATCCAAAGCTGCACTTGATAATAAACACGTAAAATGTGTAATTCAGTTGCATCATCAGTTGGTGGCAAACATTCAAGTTCACATGCCGACTTTCGAACTCTATTGGTATAACAAATAAAGCGCAAGTGGCCGAGGTTTTGAATATTTTTCTTTTGTAATTTAGGAGCATATATTTGATACAAAATACTTCTACCAGTTCTGAATAATTTCTCAACTTCTGGCTCAGTTTTATGAAATTCATTCAAATCGTTTGGTAAAAAATTGACATTGAAAAAACTTTTTTTACCTTGCCTGTAAAAAGCGGATGTTGGGTCGCATCCACTAGAAGCATTTCAAATAAAAATATAAGTTACACGCGTACAACGTGATGATCTCTGTGGATCACCATGGTAACGATGAACATCTGCTCTTGTAAGAATAAAAAACTGTACGCGTACGCATTCTATGGAATTTTTTGGGGCCATTTTTTCTAATTGACTCGACATCACACGAGATTATATTATGATGAATAAATGTTTCAATTAATATTAAAATCTGCAATAATCACTTTCCTGTTCATCATTATATTGATAGTGTTTTTCTTTCTTAGTTAAAACAGTACATTCAGAATGAAAGAAAAATATTATTATTTCAATTATCAATAACAAATCTTAAATTCAATATTACATTTACAGTATTTAATATTTTTATGTGAACAATACATTCAAAACGACAAAAAAAAAATTAAAATTTTTAATTTTTTGTTTAAAATCTATATTAGCTCGGATTTCGAGCGCATTTGTTTTTTTTTTTTCTCCGGGTTTCTTTTTTCAACTCGCGCTATAATTTCTTTACAGATACGTGGAAGTTCGACGATTTAGGGTTAGATAGCCAGAAGTCTTTTCTGTAAGAATTTTTTTGATTAGGGTCAAAACTGGGCTCATTGTGAACTCAAACCTACATCAATAGATATCTCAAGTTCTACTACTTCAAAAAAGATCTTCGGAGACTTGAAATACTTGTAGAACTTTCCGCTATTTGCTTGTGAATTTTTAATTCCATACAAGTATTCTAACCTAAAAATTATTAATTTTTTCTGGGATCTTGATTTTTCAAAACAGTCATATTTCTTCACTTTTCAATCAAAATGCTTGAATCCTGGAGATGTTGTAGAAGACATCAAACTCTTCAATTCGCATTTTGATTTGGATCAAAAGACCCATTTTTAACGGAGTTATGATGAAAAACAATTTTTTCTAAGATGGCGGATTTTGGCGCCAAAAAAAGAGGTAGACGAAAAACCAGAATTGGTTCGAAAATACACATGAAATACTACCATTGCGCAGAAAATAAAGTTTTTACAGGAAAATTTGTATGACGAAATTTAATTTTTATGTTCCAAAAAAAAAAACTAAAATGGGCTTTATATCAGACCCCAAATGACTTAGAGACTTCTATTTTCCGCCATTCGACGCATTTTTCATTTCTGTACAAATTTATCCTGACTGTCTAGTCGATAAAATGTGTTGTTTTCCTTTAAATCGCCAAAAACGACGAAAACTCTGAAAAACGGCTATTTTTGGGTCAAAAATGGCCAATATCTCGGAACGCCATTGGCCTACGATTTTTTAACCCCCATAATCGTGATCAGCGACCCAAAAAACATAAATATCAACCATAAAATAGAGATGTGGAAAAATTTCCAATCCAAATTGCAGGACGACTGGACTATAAGTAGCTTACAATGAATTGAGCTAGTCGTTTTAATTTAGGTATTCATCAAAGTAGCATGTTTTTGTGGTATCGTAGGTATTCCATCCACTGTAATGTGATTACCACATAGCTGCTTACAAAACGAACGTTAATAAAAACACGTTCTTTCCCACCCTCTCAATAACGGTCTCCTCTCTAAATAGCGACCACTTTCACATTTTACTCTTGTAGCCGCTATTTTGAGGTTCTAGTGTATATAAAAAGTATATGTTTTTGTATAGATTTTAGTCATTATGTTTCCTTCACTTATTGTATAATAAATCTGAAGTTGCTTTATGTCGAAAAATCTCTTCAGAGATGCAATGAATGCGAGGTTGAAATCGCGAGGATTATATTTTTCAACTTACATCACTCTTTTCCATAACAGTAAATTAATAAATTCTTCTTTATGAATCTAGAGATATTAGGACTCATAACTATAGTGAATAGACTTCACGAACAAAAGTTTCTTTGTGACATGCCATTTTTAAGCAAATGAAAAATACGATTCCTTTGTTAAAATCATAGTACGTTTATCAAACCTTTGATTGCAATTTCCAACTGTATTTTATTAACCATTTCGACAAAGTGTTCTCTGAACTGCTTAGACTCTCTTCAGCGATAATTCACCGCATAAAAATTACATATTTTAGTCTAGTCAAATAGGTATTAAAACAGGCCGACTTACAAAAATCGAACGATATGGACCGATTTTGATGAAACAAAGTGCATTCGATTCGGGATGACGTCTAGGTAGAAGCTTACCAGTTAGTTTTTTGTGCAAATTTGTTATTATTTTTTCAGCCGAAAAATTGACCAATTTCCAAAATTTCATCAAAACTTACCGGAAATTCTCAGTTAGGGGTTGTGGAGGTTGTTTTTTTATGTTAAATGTTAAATTTGTTAAAAGGGGGTCGTTACTAATTTAAATCAAAAACAAAATCGAATTCTAACTTTTCAATTTTTTAATTTGAAATGAATTCCCGCTCATCTATATTTTTTTCTATCTTCTCTACTCAGTCTTGTTATATTCCATACAGCATCTTTTACATATACTATGGACATATACGTAATAAAAACCGGGCGGGAGTAGCAGGTAGATATTTTTCTCAAACTATGATGTCTACACTATACTATAACACAGCATCTATCATATAATAAGATCTCTATTGCATCCACCGCTTCATAGAGCAGCTGTTTATCTAAACCGGTCCTCCCGCCCATCCCCCCAAAATGAAGAGGTGGCAACGTATACGTGAACCACGCTGCTATTGTAATGTAGATACATAATAAATGATCACCACGTGTCACTTACTGTTGGATGCTGCTGTTGTTCAGATTAGTAAAATGTCTCATTCGCTTTATGTGAAAATTATTTTGTTCTGTGGTTCAGTGAATATTATCAGAACAATTTTTTTAATAATTCAGATACATATTGTTCAATAAATAAAACATTGCTTTAATAAAGCATTCACGCTGCAAATTAATAAAAGTGGTTTTCGGTAAAAAGCTTAATAACAAATTTGCACAAAAAACTAACCGGTAAGCTTCTTTCTAGACGTCAACCCGAATCGAATGCACTTTGTTTCATCAAAATCGGTCCATATCGTTCAATTTTCGTAAGTCGGCTTGTTTTAATACCTATTTGACTCGACTGTTTACGTTATAATGCCAGTTTTGAGGTTGTCAAATGTTTTGTATGTATGATGTTCCACCGAGTTTAAGTTGATTTAATTCTCAATAATAGAGAAAATCTAAATGAAGGTAAAACAGAATTTTGCTTAGCGATAAAGTGACGAGAATTTCCTACAATACAATTGTTATGTTTTTCATTTACTCTTCGTTGACAAATAAATAGACATGCGTTCAGTTTGGTCATGAAGCGGAAACGTGGTATTCAAGTAGAAACGCTGCGAACAACACACTTTACAAAGGATTTCCAAGCTTAACGATATTATCCCGCTTTAAAGAGCAGGGAATACATACATCAACGTCGAAAGTTAGTGAATTACATAAATTAATAATTAACAGAACACTTTCCAACTGGCAGGTCTGGTGATGATTAGCTCACCTAAAAGGGTATTTAATTCACAAAATATCTTCCGCAAACTCAGTCATAACTCTCTGCAACGCTTACGTGTTGATAAAAGATGTCATTATCTCGATATGTTTGATAGCGATATTTCCATTCACTCCTTTCCAGTTGCGATATGTTAGTTAAATTATTGATTTTTCAGTGATTAATTATCTTTCTCAAATATGTTTAAATTATCTCTTCTTTCGTATAGATGTAGGTACTCACTACTTGTTATAAAATCAAAATAATTGTTTTCATGAAGTCAGACTATGAATAAAATATAAATAAATGAAAGCCTATTTTTTAAGATGGAATCCAATATACCCAGGAAATATATATCTACTTCATGTCAGTAACTAATTTTCAATAGGGGGATTTAAGATCGTGATGTCCTCATATGTAGGTGTTATATTTTTAACGAACAATTTGCTTTCACTCATCTCACATGTTTGGTGTCCGGCTTCCAAACATACGCTGAAGCAATTGAATTATATCCAGAGGGGAGCTATTCATCTGATCACACTTACGAATTCATTGACCTCTCCAGAACTTCGAAGCAAGGTGAGCGATCTCTTCCTTTTCTACCAATATGTCCATGGCTAAGGTTCATCAGAAATCTTTTCTGTTATTCCACCATGAGAGATTCCTGGTAGGCAGCCTAGACGAGCTGAAGCTAGTCACTCCTTCTTTGTCAAACTCGAGACGTCCCGAACTGCCTCCTACCAAACTCATTGCCTAGTGATGTTTTTCCTTATGCCATAATCTCAAAATCTTCAGGAGGAATTCGATTCCTGTCAGTGGCGGCTCCTCGAAGGAGGCTAAGGAGGCTCAGCCTCCTCACCAATTTATCTTAATGATCATTCTCCATTTTATTTCCTGTTTCTCTGATTATTCTTTAAATTTTACAATTCATTCCCCGTTCTCAGTAGTTATTTTTAATCTGGCAACAGTGGCCAGAGGCTAGATTCTCTATATATCTCAAACGCTAAATACGTATGGTCAACACAGTTGCCGTTTTCCAAGCAGTTCAATTGCCAGATAGAGTAAAAGAGCGAATATGGCAACATCCTATGGAAGCTAGCCTCTCGTATGGAATCGTCGGTCGACTGAAATACGATTATTTGCTACCGCCCTTCCGCTAGAAGAATGCCACTTGTGTCGTGTTCCGTTAGTTCTTGGTTTTGTAATTTGTACCGCGAGGCGAAGTAAGGTTAAGTAGTTAAGTTATAATTTATCTAATCGGTGAACGTTAAAATGATGAGTGACTTAGTTGCTGGGTTGTTAGAAAATCCATTTAGTGGATTAACATATGATAGAAAAGTGTTTTGTTAAAAATAAACGGCCTTTACCGGATTTGAAAGGATTAGTGGTGACGATGACAGGTATGTTTCAAAATCCAAATACACAATGAATTATATTGCTTGCTATTTACATCTGATACAACTTCATGTTGGGGACACTCGGGTTATGATGATTTGAAAAATTTAGCTCGTGGTATAGATAGACATGAAAAATCGCAGGAACATATTACATCGAGTATTAAGTTTAAATTAACCGGTAAACAGAATATTGTTAAAGGAGGAAAACATATAATTTGGTAGACAAGAAAATACATTTTAAACAACTTTTTTTATGAAATTTTAGATACTATTAAAGGTCAAATTGAGATTCGATTTTCCGATTTACATGAATTGAAATTTTTCGACTTGACGAATAGAAGATTTTTCGAATCTTTTTCAAAAGAGTTTCCCAATACACTTTTAGATAACGTAGTTCTAAAATATAAATTTTTTGATAAAATAGCACTGCACAATGAATTATGGGTTATATACCTACTCGGATAGAGATATTTTAGGTCAGTACGACATACACGCCGATATGATAAAATATGTGATAGACAATGATTTGCAACAAGTTTTACCTCAGTTTTATAAACTACTTTGTTTGACAGTCACCATTCCTGTCACGTCGGCATCGGTGGAGAGATCATTTTCTACTCTCAAACGAATTAAAACTTACATGCGAAATACAATGAGCCAAAATCGTTTATACAGTGTTAGTTTGATATCTATTGAAAAAGATTCAGTAAAACACTTAAAACAAAATGATAAATTTTATGATAATATTATTGATCATTTTTCGCAAACTAAAGACCGTAGAATTCCGTTAATATATAAAAAAAGTTTATAAAGATAATAAAAAAAAAACGAAATATGAAAAATTAAAAAAAAAAAATTAAAAAATATCAAAAATCCAAAGAAAAAAAAACGAACAAAAAAATTTTTTGCCAAGAGAAACTACACCTCCACGTTGGTTCTTGCTTGGCAACAATTAATTTTGGCACTGAAGTAGCTGGTACGGTCGCTGTGCAAAGGTTAAATTTATTGGCTGAATAGAGTATATTTTTACAAGAACGTTTTATGTCCAGCCTCCTCTCTTAAAAAGTTCACGAGCCGCCACTGATTCCTGTATCCTCTCCCAACATTCCACCGCTGGCTTACATAATATTCTTCGAACATTATAGATTTTCCTCTCGTCCTGCCAAACCACAGACCACATGGACTATGCATATCGTAGAAATAGCATCAAACTCCCTGAAGCCAGTTGGCTTGGTTTACGAAGTGTGGGTGGAAGAGCGTTCGGATGTGTTCGGAACACATTCGGGATATTCACCGAATTGATAGAATAGGAGCGTATTGTTGACCAATCTCAATAACTTCCTCGAAGGCATAAATTAAACCACCACGATGTTTTCCTCTCATTGGAGAAAAGCAAACTTACACATTCTTCACATTTCAATCACTTCATGATTGAACTATACAGATCCACTAATATAAACAATGATCGATCTACTGTATTCAGACAGTTCCAATGATTCTTAGAGAAATATTGAAAGATTATTCTCCATCCTGTGATATCTCATTACCCTCTATTTAGTTGATTGATCTATACTTGATACCTTCAATCATAGTATCACAGTTTAGAATTGAAATATTCTACAAAGGTAAGCAATTTCCTGTAAAAGATTGCATGTGCGTGAATAATTTCTTATATGCAGCCTGGAATAGTTGGAAGTTGAATTATGGTTACGTCCACCCTGCTGCCGGATATTGCAAAACAGAAGCTCCCAATCCGGAGTCTTAACCTGTACATTGGGAGGAACTTTTTTTTTTTCTTCAACAATATTTTTGTATAGGATCTTGGTGCTTTTGATGCAAAAACAAGTACATCCCATTTTTTGTTAACCCTTTGTCATTTTCTACCGGATAATTAAATGATCTTTCACTCTATCTAAAAAACAAAAGTATCAGTGTGGTCTTCCCTGTTAATTAGTTTTCAAAATCCTGAATCAAGGATACTTCCAGTATTTAGAAGTCGAATAAATCATTTAACAATTTAATGAAATTGGTTGTAGCTTCAACAATTTCAAACTCAAGTAACTTCAATTGATCCTTGCAAGTTATGAGAGAATCTGATACATATTTACTGAAAAGTTGTGGTACATATTTGACCTTTATTTTATTATTATGGAAATTTAAATGCGATTTCCTTAATTTATTTGCCAAATGAAAAGTTTTTTGAGTTTTCGTTCAACTGTTTTAGGTATTTCCATTCTGAATCAATCAGAATTTGTTTGAATTCCAAAAAAGATTCGAACCAGTTTTAACATATGGCAAGCATCTATGAAACAGCAACCAAATTTACCTACACTATTCTTGTATCAATATCTTTTGTGAATCTATAAAAACATATACGTTCTCTCAATCTTCGTAATTCTTTATTCTGTAATCCATGTGTAGTTTCATTGATTCCAAATTTTTCGTCAGCTGACCGTAATATTTGGACAAAATTTTGATCAACCTCCGCTAGCATTATATAGTAAGATCCCCTAATAATAGTCTGATACTCTCTCCAAAATTCACAATAGTCCCCTAGTTTAGTATTACTTAATTGTACAGCTAGAACTAAAGAAGATTTTCTCGTTATGAAGTGTTTATTATTATTATATTCCCAATTGAAATTGCGTTAGTTGCATATGTTTGGAATAATCTGAGTTTTGCACTTTCAGAAACACATTTTTAGAACTTTTGTTAATAAAACTTGTTGTTAAGTGAAGCGTCATATTATTGGGTTATAGTGTACTTTGACAAAATGTTTCAAACTATGGAGCATCAAAGTTATTCCAATCTGGATATAATGAATTTCCCTCAATGTCAACAGAAAGTGATCATAAGTTGCAAACTATCAAACATAGCTATAGAGATTATCGAGACAGATCGATGCGGAATTCAATTCTCATTCATTTAGGAAAGAAAAAAGTTGACATTCCATTTCGGAATAAATGTATATTAGAATTTCTCCAAATTTGGTGCTTAAATTGTTTTTCCTCAATAATGAATACACCATAGGAAGTATTCATTCTTTCTTCCTGATGCTCGAAAATGATTATTCACCAGCGACTACTTGTCAGTTATCTCTGGTCATCGAAAATAACGAGAGCGCGCAGCTTGCTTTCATGAGAATATATATGACTTGTCGGTTTAACGTGGAATACTTCAGGAGTCAATTCTGAGTTCAATATATTCCAACCTACTTCCAAACTCATGAATGAATTTGACCAGGTTCCGGTATGCTCTTTTTGCCTGGAGGTGGATGTGATCCCTTCTCGTTGGTAGAATTTTCAGAATTTGGAATGATTCAGGAATCAATATGTTGAAAGTACAGACTATCGGCTACAACCAAGAATGACCATATGTCTATGGTCAGGTCCATGTGAAGCCGAAAATTTAATTTTTTTTTTCGCTCAAACTTTGGGAAAGTGTTCTTACACTCAAATTCTGATCCTGTGAATTTTTTCAGATTTTTTTGAAAGCTCAATTTGGAGATTTGGCGTGTCAAACTTGAGAAATTTGATTTTTTTGCTTTTTTTAAATCTTCAAAGGCTTGCAGATCCTCAGGAATGCATTCTAGCGAAAAACTTATCAAGACCTTTTCTGTTCACAAGACTTCAAAGAATTCAAAAAAATTTTAATTTTCAAAATCAAAATTTGATGGTGATCGAAAACTTTTAAATTTTGATTTTTGTGTCAAAAACAAAGAAACCAAGCTTTTGGGTCGCGGTTGGTCTTAAAATGAAGCGTTGTTCATGCAAATTATACTCTGAAATTTTTGTGATGAATTATGCAACCATTTGTGCAAAATCGCCTTTTAAAATTTTTTTGACACCAAAAATAGCAGAAAAATCATAGTTTACAAAAACTCATATATATCTTTTAAACTCACATTTTATTCATTCCCATAATGAGAATTGACTCGACATTATGGAAAAATATCCCCAGAATTTTTTCAGATTTTTTATTTCAGAGGTAGAGGTGCCACCAACATGAAACTACTTCCATAATCTATAAAGTGGAAAGATTTTGATTCGAACTAAAACGTTCTTTTAGCACATTACATAGACTCACATCTCCACCTATTTCAATATTTGTTTTTGGTATTCTTTGTCGTTGCAAATGAACTATTCGAGATTTCATCAAAATTTATATTAGTGCTTTTGTGAAATTTATTTTTGATTTTTGAATTCAAATATGGCAGCTTTTGAGATCATCGAAATTTTCATCCATTATTCTTTGTCGTTGCGAATGAACTATTCGGATTTATATCAAGATTTAGATTAATTCTCTAGTGAAATTTACTCGGAAATGTACTTTTAATTCTTAAATCAAAATGGCTGCTTGAGAATATCGAAATTTTCTCTTGTTCCTTTAGCATAGCATTGAAGATGAACTATTCCGATTTATATCCAGAATTAGATTGATTCTCTTATTAAATTTACTTTCAATTTGCGAATTAAAATGGCCTGAGATTCAAAAACGGAAATCCAATTTTAATCTGAACTTGTTCAGTAATTTGGATGAAAAGGCAAAAAAATAGAATCTCATTTATTTTAAATTTTTTTGTATCGTGAAGTAATAGTAATATTAATTTCAATCTTTTTTTCTTTGGTTCTATATTATTCTTCATTAAGTTTAAAGAAAGAGAAAAACACCATCCAACACCCTGACGAAAAATATTCAAAAGATAACCTAACCTCTAAAAATATTAATACTCACACCACAATAAAAAAAAATTTCTTACTTTTTTTATTATAAGTCAATATATTCATTTATTTCATGAATTCATATGACATATTTTGTTATATATTGGGATAACAAATATTAAAATAGGTGGAAATGTAAGTCTATGTAATGTGCTAATAAGAACGCTTTAGTTTGAATCAAAATCTTCTCACTTCATAGATTTTGGAAGTAGTTTCATGTTGGGCCACCAACATGAAACTACTCTAACTCTGAAATAAAAATCTGAAAAAATTCGGGGGATATTTTTCCATAATTTCGAGTCAATTCTCATCATGGGAATGAATAAAATTTGAGTTTAAAAGATGAATAACTTACTTAAATATATATGAGTTTTTGTAAACTATGATTTTTCTGCTATTTTTGGTGTCAAAAAAATTTTAAAAGGCGATTTTGCAAATACGGATGCTTAATTCATCACAAAAATTTCAAAGTATAATTTGCACGGGTGAAGCTTTTAAAACCAACCGCGACCCAAAACCTTGGTTCGTTTGTTTTTGACACGAAAATCAAAATTTAAAAAATTTCGATCACCATCAAATTTTGATTTTAAAAATTCAAAAAAATTTTTTTGAATTCTTTGAAGTTTTGTGAACAAAAAAGGTTCACATAAATTTTTCGCTAGAATGCATTCCTGAGGAACTACAAGCCTTTGAAAATTAAAAAAAAAAGCAAAAAATTCAAATTTCTCAAGTTTGGACACGCCAAAACTCCAAATTGAGCTATCAAAAAAATCTGAAAAAATTCACAGGATCAGAATTTGAGTGTAAGAACACTTTCCCATAGTTTGAGCGAAAAAAAAAATTAAATTTTCCGCTTCACGTGGACCTGTCCCTATATACCATTTTAGCATATGGTTCGGTGATAACAGCTGCCCTACAAGTCTTGCGAGACCTACCACCACTTCATGTAAACAAGACGAAACCAGGTCAGTTACCTGAAGACTGACTAGAGGGCAAGCGTACATGAGTAGGTCACAAGGTAAGATGCATACAAAATATATAACGAGTTGAAAAACGACCCCATAATGGGAATTCCATGGGATGAGATGCTTCCTAAATATAGCCTCGAGAACATTTTGGAAACAATTACTACAGGCAGAGAGGTATAGATGGGAGGACGTCCTAATAATGCAGAAATGGCTACTGCACAGATGGCTCAAAAACCGAGGAAGGTACAGGAGCAGGAATAACTATAGCCAAACCGAAGATCTCATTGAAGAAGTTTCAGCAATACATCACTGTTCTGAGGAGCTAATGAAGCGAGAGCTTATGAAAAAGACCATTGCCATTTACTCTGATAGCCTAGCGGCTATAAAAGTAATCAGCCCCACCCAAATTATGTCCAAACTCATCTGGGACTGCGTAGAACCCCTACAAAAGTTGAGTAGGTAAAACAGACTAACTTTAGCCTGGGAAACAGGCAATGAAGAGGCTGACGCACTAGCTCGAGAGGGAGCACGGAGTTGCCCTATTGGCCCAGAACCGTTCTGTCTTATATCAAAAACGCTGAAAAAGTGGTAGAACAATACTTGGATGAAAAAGTTATCTCGAGAATGGGATAGGTCGAAGAGTTCATTAAAGAACCATCGCCAAAATTCACGGAGTACCTACTAACCCAGAATGAGTGATTCACCAGGATTATGACTGTAATGCTGACAGGGAATTGTAGACTCAACAAACACATGAACAACATGGGACTGGCAGACACAACCACATGTAGGTTCTGCCAAGAATATGAGGAAACCTTAGAACACATACTGTGCTGCTGCGAAGGTCTTGCAAGGCTAAGGTTAACAACAACAGGGGAGGAATAATCACAACCCTACCAATATATGGAGGAACCAAGGTCTGATTTATGGGGTCTAATAATAAGGATGGGTCTGAATAATAAACTCTAACATAACATGAGGGCACAAGCCCCCACACAAACTAATCTGATCAGATCGGTCAGATTTGTTACTTGCATGAAAAAAATGGAATTATAATGCAATGAGGAATCTGAAAACGACCCATTCTAAAGGTGTTTCATGCAGTTCGAGAAAATCCGTTAGATTTCTATAAATGGACTCCCGGATCGCAGCTATCTATTTCTGAATGCTTGTGATCATCAGTCAATATCCTCCTTCTTTCTTTACCTTCAATTTTTGTCGTGATATTTTTTCCAATGAAACATAAAGTTACTGAGCTATTTGCGAATAATAGTTAAAAATCATTCCAAAACGAAAATGTACAACTTCAATCAAGTAACGTTGATCTTCACGGAAAATGTGTAGAGGACCCTTTGTGCTTAGAATTCACACGTTGTCTATTTATTTCGAAGTTCAGAATTTTCACGCATGAGAGGAAGTAGCATACACCTTCACCGAAAAAGCGTACCCCAGGACCGGGTCAAAAATTAATTTTGGCCTATCCCCTGAATCTCACCAAAATTTCATAAGATCCATTGTTCAATCAATACTGAGGTTATGCACAATTTTTACTGTCATTGACTGGTCTATTTGCCAATTTTAATATTTTTAGTAGGCGACAGACTTGTGTGAGAAAGGATTTACAAACTTCCAATAAAAAGATGCTAATGGAAGACATAATGCAAATATAATGTAAATACGATGATTCGAGTTGTATTTTTTTACTGCCCATTTCGTATTATTTCATTTACGACAATCAACTCCTTCTCTTTGCAATCCAGATTCTATTCGCTTCGCAGACTATGTTGGTAGAGCACACCAATAACAATAATTATAATAATAATGAAGTTTTTCCCAGTAGACTTTTACATAGAAGAAATCGATGAGAATGGTGCATGTATATTTCTGTCATGTTATTCCATCACTGACTGACTCTTGTATTTATATTAACAGTTTGATAAACTTTTGAACACAATATTCATGCTCGTATACTTTGTTGACTATTTTCTTTTTGTTACAGACATTTTGTGTAGTATCGAAGCGATTTCGGAAAAACTACATCCATCGATTCACAGCAACCAGTTCGTTCTTTTGGTTCAGCCCGTTCAGTTCGGTGAGAAAAGCTTGTATATACTTATGCACCAATCAGTTCTTCGATTATCTGGTTATGGCCACCATATTGCTCAACTGCGTCTTCCTCGCCATGGCAGAAACAATCGAAGAAGCTGAGTAAGTATAACTATACTTATACTCATATAATTTATATACCAGATACAGTTAAGAGTTAGAGGAGATTCTGCAAAATCTGTCAGATCGAGAGCTATTTGAATGTATTGAAATCTATCAATATAGTGCTTACATATGAGGATCGTCTGAGCAAAGAGCAAATTATCAATGAAACCAAAATTTTCGCAAACACAGAAAATATTCCCATTTTTATTTTTTATTCTTCTGAGGAAGAAACACATATAGAGGAACAATTCAGGGATATCTGCAATACAATAATGAAATATCCTCTACCGTTATCGATTTGCAAATCTCGGAAGAATCTTAGGAATATCGGTTTTCAACCAATTCTAGATTTATCCGATCATACTAGAGATTCACCAGCTTTTGATCGAATCCTATGAATTCGCCGTATCTTGACCTGATCATTTTGTATAGATGCTTACAATCTGAAAACTTGCTACGAATTTTTCGATTTTGATCCATTCGATTCAGAAATATGTTTTTCCTGCAAATTTATCTTTTTCGAACAAAAAGAAAAGTAGTCGAATTTTACTATAACTTCCACGGCTGATGATCCAATCCAAAACATTGGAATCATATGTATCATAACAAAAACTACAGCTTACACATATAATGTGGCAGGGTCTGAAAGTTAACTCCAATTCGAACTTGAACTTCAGAATTCCCGATATAATATAATATAATAGTTAATAGTTGGATAGCATATTCTAAATTGACAGTTTTGTATACCTTATTTAATAGTCCAGGCAACGAACCAGAAAAAAGATATATAGTAAGCTAGAATCCCATAGATCATTCATGACTATCAAAACCGCGGGGGTTGACCTTTCTACCCCCCAAAACGGGGTTTCAACCCCCCAGAAAAGCATTCTTATAAAAACAATTCAAAATTAATGAATTAAGAGCCGAAAGTGACCCCTAGTATGTTTTTAAGGTCGCTGATTACGATTCTGCCGTTAGTTTTCTCAAAAAACTCCCTCCAGATTGGAATATTGGAAAATTTATATATAATATATATTATTTATAATTTTTTTGTTGCAAAAATGACCTCTAGAAGGTTTTTTGAGATTTTCCTGAGACGGTTATGAATAATAGAGTAATCATAAAGACGGTTATGAATAATAAAGTGACGCAACAAACCTACCAGAGGTCATTTTTGCAACAAAATTATAAATTGTATATTATATATGAATTTCCCAAATTTCCTATGTGGAGGGAGTTTTCTGAGAAAACTCACTGCGGAATCGTGATCAGCGACCCAAAAAACATACTGGGGGTCATTTTCGGCTCTCAATTCATTAATTTTGGATTGTTTTTATAAGAATGCTCCTCTGAGGGGTTAAAACCCCGTTTTGGAGAAGTAGACGGGTCGACACCCGCGGTCTTGATAGTCATTAATGATCTATGGGGTATTGGGAACAAAATGCAGAAAAAAAATTTGAAATTCTAGCTTACTATATTTTTTTTATTATGGCCTTTTTCCCGGCTTATTGCCTGGACTATAAGTTGCAGTGATAATCTATCTCATTTCATAAATCGACGGACAAACTCGAATATTTCATGGATACGCTCACTCCGAGAAATTCCCTTGCCTAATTAACAGTAGTACGTGATATGTAAACATCTTACAATATGAATTTCGTTGAGACAACATGAGATTTTCTCGATTATGAGAGAATACTATGAATCGAGTATGGCATTTGTAGTAATATCATTGTAGTATTATGTTCTTTCCGGAGCAAATAAATCTCTATTGCAGGTTAAACATATTATAATGCATTATTGGCTCCATATAGCCTATTACCTATAGGGAGAATAATATTCGCTATATTGCGGATGTCAGTTATAGTTTGTACACACTGTGTGCCTCCCTGGAGTAGGAGCTACATCGGTCCGATATATGAATGTGCAATGTTTAATCGAAGAATCTGACGTACTTGCCAAATTATCAAGAAATTGCGCGTTCTGAACCAAATACGGCAGTATAAACGAATTAAAGTGATCAGACGGTAGTTCGAAGTTACAGAAGTATTACTGATATTGCGCAGAGCAGGGTCGAGCAAACAAAGAACGAAAACTACCAACCACTATTACGCTTTTCACTTGCCATAATTACTGCATGAATAATGATACGGTCACGGTTGTTTTGTCAAACTGCCGGTCATACACAAACATTTTCATAAAGGTAGCTTTTACCGCGTATTAAATTTGTTGAGCTTCCTTATACTTCCTCCGTAGGTTTGTTTAAGTACTTATATTTGAATTCTTTCATTCATTGTTGTTATCCGTTTCTATGAATAAATTCATTATAGATGATTTCCGTGTTTATTTATTAGCAAGTAATTGTGAATTTTTGCTACATCATTAAATCAGCCGAGAAATAATCAAATATTAATTGCAATTAAGGCCTGCAATTCTAATATTATTCACTAAAATTCACTAAATAATCTGGGGCACAAGAAATCAAAATGAGTCAATTGAATTCAGTTCTGGTTAACTTGAAGGAACATTTGAAACTGTAGTGAGTGAAAACGACAACAAGTGACAAAGTACTTCACAAGTTCCATAGATTCAAATGATTTATGTTGTGCTTTCACATATTCCATGTAGTAATCATTCTATGTCGAGCATTCGGTTGTAACTGACAACTTACTCCAGGCAAATTAGACGAAAAAAGCTCATTTTACAGACCTCTATGTGCGGCGGGATTTTTTGATAGAAAAGTGTGGGTTTTGACATGTAGAAACTTATGTCACTAACGCGGAGGCTGGCGCGGGGGTGCGTTGTGATATATAGATATATATGTATAAATATGATTTATAGCCAATTACTCAAAAACCAAACAATGTATTAAAAAATGTTTCGAACAAAAGTTGTAGGAAATAAAAATTCCCATCATTCATAACAGTTTTTTGATTTTCCGCGCGGTTGAAAAAATTAAGCTTTTTCTTGAAAAAAATTGTAAATAAAAGTTATTCAAAATGTGTTCTCCTCCAAAACGAACGTTATTAGAAAAGTCAAATTTCCCACGGAAAATCAGAAAATCACTTCACTTTTATATCAGCGTCAAACGTGTCATTTTCTAGGTTTTCGTAGGTGTAGATTACAAATTTTACATCAGTTAATTTTTAAATGATGGTTAATTTTATATTTTTCTTATTTAATTTTTTCCTTTTTTCTTTTGAATTCAATATTACATTATTGATATATTTATTATTATTGATTTATCAATATTCATTATAACCAATATTGTTATAATTATTATCACTATTATCATTATCATTATTATTTCTTGTTATTATTATTATTATTATGACAATTTTTTTTATTACATTATGTACGTCTATCCAAAATCTAAGCCATTATTGTTCTGATTATTTCTTCTCCAACATCTTACGAGTAGACGGCATTACGTTGTCATGGTTAAACCCCCACACTCTGGATACTCAGCTGTTCTTATACTAAGACTGACAGTTACATACGTTGGTATGATTGATATTTAATGTAGACGAAAGAACTATAATATATAGTATACTCTGTATAAATATACCCAATGCATACTTCTTTTAGGATAACGTTGACAAATTTATAATTTACGCCTAGAAAAACCTAGAAAATGACACGTTTGGTGTTATCGAAGTGAAAATTCTATGATTTCCCAAGAATTTTCCACAATTTTCATATTTTTATGATTAGTCTCTGGACACATCAACGAGGTATTACATTTCTTCTTTAAGGCGTACTGCCAAATTATCGACTAATTGCGATTTTCCGTGGAAAATGTGACTTTTCTGATAACGTTCGGTTTGAAGAAAAATACGTTTTGAACAACTTTTATTTAAAATTTTTCCTACAAAAAGCTGAATTTTTATTTTAACGCATTTTACGCGGAAACCGCGCGGAAAATCCAAAAATGTTATGGATAATTTTGTGTGGCAATTTTTATTTCTACAACTTTTGTTCGACACTTTTTCTGATACATTGCTTGGCTTTTGAGATATTGCCTATAAAACATATATATACATATATATGTATCTATATGTATATCACAACGCACCGCCGCGCCAGCCTACGCGTCAGTGACATCAGTTTTTATATGTCAAAACATACACTTTTCTACCAAAAAACCCCGCCGTCTGTGGAAAATTTCTTATTTGCCTGGAGTAACTGTACCGATAAACGGTAGCTTGTCCTTCTCCCGGTAATATGTTCTCCTGGCATTTCCACTTCACTTGCTTACTTACCGACGACGTAATATTTTTTTGGAATCGGAAATGTCCAAGTAAATTTGAACCTGAAACGTTTCAGCAAGTACAGTCTTGGAAGTATCTATAATATCTCAACATTATCGGATTCGTAAAATGAGAAGACTACCGCTTAATGATCTATTAATTTTTTTCTGATTTTTACTAACACCTTCCTACGTTGCATGCTATATTGTATGTGTATGTGTATGTGTATGTTTATGTACATGATACTTCTCTGGTATTTATCTCTCCAATAATGGCAATAATATTTCATCTATGTTATCTCATATTATTGTAACATAATGACAATATTTTACTCCATATAAATTATAATTTATTAGTGAAGAGAAGATCAATATTTTTGTTTACAGATATTTATTATGTCATATTCCAGCGTACATAATTCGTTGAACTCAAGTGACTAGTCAGTATTATCGTTTCTGTGGAGTAAATGCTAAACAAGAAGCATTAAATGTGGTACATTGAAAAACAACAACATTTTCCATAGAATGAATTCTGTTGGAATCCTTGCATAGAGCTCTTTCCGACTACTTCGGTCTGGAATTTCTTCAGTTAGGAGTATATGGACATCAGGAAAAACTGCACTATGTAATAAGTTCTACTACAACTTGACGTTACGATAAATAGAGTATGTTACAAAGAAGTTCAACACGTTTCCATCCTGACATTGAGGGGGTCTAGTCTGCATATCTGGATTCGCTCGTGATGTAATAACAGAAAATATTTTCAATGAGTCCAAGTGACTAGACGGCAGTAATTTTGTTTCTGAGAAGTAAATGCTAAGCACAAAGCATTAGATGTTGGAAAAGACCAGCATTTTCCATGGAATGGATTCGGTTGAAATCCTTGAATTGAGTTCTTTTCGACTACTTCTTGAATGTCTTCAGTTATAAGTCTGTATGCATCAGAAAAGAAAGACAGATTTCTACGATGTTACAGAGAGGTCAATGAATTTGTAAATGTGACATCACCAACGAGATGTGTACCATAAGTGACTCAGTTTGACAGAGTTGCTCAACATGGATAGCTCAGCATAAAAAATTATCTATATAGACCCCCAAGAACTTGGAGTGCTTACTAACTATAAAGTTCTTTTTACCTAAACTAACATCAAAAGGCAAGTCAGTGCGGGCATAGATTGTTTTGAACAGTACGAGATTTGTTTTATTTTCATTAAGAACCAGTTTATTTTGTATGAACCAAGATTTGGCTCTTTCAGAGTCTAAATCTGCTTTGGCAATCATACTGATCATATCAGGAGCCTTTACTAGAATATTTGTGTCGTCAGCATAATTAATGAACTTACAAGCCTCATTAAGCTTCATGAAATTATTCAAATCATTCACGTAAACTCTAAAAAGCAATAGTCCCGTTATGCTACCTTGTGGAATACTGATGTTTGATATTTTTTCGGAGGATTTTTCCTCAACTTCATCTTTCGTGATCTTCACCGTCTGTTTCCTATCCTCTAAGTATGATCTAACCATCTTAGAGCTGGTCCCCTTATTCCGCAATATTCCAGCTTATTTAACAATATCTCATGATTCAAGCAATCGCATGCCTTAGAAAGGTCTAAGAATGAGTCTAATGCTAATGTATCATCCTTTAATGAGTCTATTATATGCTGTATGAGCTGGAAAATGGAATTCAAGAGCTCCAGCTTATGTTTGGGGATGAACTCCAAACATGTGAAAAGTACTGTAGGACAGGTGGAACATGTGCTTTGTGGTACATGAGAAGCTGCTGGGCTATGAAATAGCTCTTGGCACGGAAGAGAAAACCAAGTTTCAGTGAAGCGGTTTTCGCAATGAACCTCACATGATCAAACCATGAGAGGGTGCTGTTGGTGGTGATCCCTGAGCATGAATATGGGAGACTGCTTAGGAATAGTTGTACCTGACATCATCATATTAGACATTGTGTAATCCGTCTTCTTAAAAAAAATAAAAGCTTGTGTTTTGATTGCATTAAACTAGATCATCAGTCCTCCATTTCAAAATTCTTGCCAAATCATAGATTCATTGCATCAACCTGTCTCTCATATAAATAACTTTTCATATGAATGAAAACTTCATCAATCAAGTTCTTCTATTTTTTGCAGGTATATTTTTTTAGCCATATACACGGCTGAAATGATAATAAAAAGCATAGCAAAAGGATTCATATTGAACAAATACACATATCTCAGAAACCCGTGGAATTGGTTGGATTTCCTTGTTATCACCAGTGGTTATGCTACAATTGGAATGGAAGTTGGGAACCTTGCCGGCTTGCGAACTTTCCGAGTCTTGCGAGCGCTTAAAACTATTTCCATCTTACCAGGTTAGTGAAGTACTTAGTAACATAAATAAGTCTCGTAAAATGTAATCGCTTAAACCGCCAAACGGTACACTGTATATTCAACCTTACAATTACCATTGTTTTCGTACAATTAAGCTGTACAAATAATCCTACAATAATGTCTATCGACTAAGCGATGTAAATATATTCATGACTTGTACAATCGTTCACAATGTTGATGAATGTGCCTCCAAATCGATAAGTTTTGTTCATTAAACTTCACTTAACTCAAGAAAGAAGTGTTGAACAGTGTTTTAATTTTTATACATGCTGCGGATATATCAGCAATTGCTACAGGTCTCATCTTCAAGACATTGTTACTAAAGTTGGCTTATATATTTGAATTAAGGAGAAGAAGAGATAGATTTTGATAGATATCGAATTGATTGCGTACAAGCGAAATGGACACATTTGACCAAAACCCCTCAGCATTCAAAATTCATAACTCACAAATTTTCATGGTGGAAACCGTACCTTACCTCCCATGTCCTTGACAAAGAATCCTGCTCAACATTTCAATATATCATGCACGCAAAGTTTTAAAAATATTGAGTGACTCGGGAAAATTTCGAAGGAAGAAACAATCTAAGATGTTAAATTATAACTGAACTATTACCACTTCGGCTTTGGGTTTTATAACCTTCACTCAACATCCCTTCGAAGTAGTAAACTTGAGGGGATCACTCTAATCCATCAAAGAGGAATGCTTGAGTTGTAACAGATTTGAATGAAATGTATCTGCCTGATGGGGATGAACTAACTTCACGTTATAATCAGAATTCCTTGTAAGCCTTTCATGATTGAATAATTGAAGTAACAATTTTAGTTTCAAATTGAATGCAACCTTAAGCGTCCTGATGTGGCTTACAATCTGGGTACCTGTATTGGTAACGAACATAGGAAAATAAGGAAAAACGTTTGTTTCAGACCCGAAGTAAGTGACCATAACTTGCTAGATCATTCATCGGTCATAATGAACAATGGGTACTCAAAATAGTATCTTGTATTTCATTCGTTCCTTCAACCTTTCTAGTCTTTGTTAAATTATAGATTTATAACTTCCTATCGTAGTAGTAAGATATAAACCAGTGTCTCTGTCGATACTCTGAATTGACTTAAAATGACATTATATTATCTATTCTTCTGAAGATTTTCCTTTCAAGCCTTTGTTCGAAAGAAATGGATCAGAATAAAACTATTACAATGTCTTTGTAGACATTTCAACAGTTACTGAAATAGTTGATGTAATACCCTTCTTACACATTTAGAAAATGCAGACAGATCTAATTCTGTTGTTGAGTACAACACCAATATCATATTACCGCGATAATGCCAACGGTGTATATAAAATTTTTCAAGTGGGAAACATCGAGAAAATAAGAATTTCAAGGTATTGTGGCGGGCATAGAACAACCAGATCAACATTTCTTCAGCACCACTGCTATGGGATTCTGGGGTTACGATTCATGAGGATACAATATTAATTCAATTCATTTTGGACTAATCGATTTCGAGTAGTTAATCATTAGTGTGATGGAATCAGGCAATTTGGTTCTTGAGGAGATGGCTGCTGCATGGAAAATGAATTCTAAATCTTAAGGATCTTATTAATATCTCTATAAGCACGCTAGATATTTGAAAATAATATTGATTCAGCTACCATATGTAAATATTCTATCTTTGAAGAATATTTCTACTCAGTTAAACCTATAATGCAGCAACAACTGACACATTAAACAGTGAATTCAATGTCCATTGAAAATAAGAATTTCTCACATGAAATTTTTTTCGTACTGTTATTTATACCAGCAATAAATGAAGAATATATTCTTGGTGACCCAGATATTTTAAATCGCGAAGCTGATTTGGTATATAACCAATCACAAATCAGAAATATCTGTCGCGCAAACACTAGCTGTCTTTTAAACCTAATTGAACATCAACTTCGCCGGTATTTTCAACGACGTAACCGTGGCAACAACTGCACTTGATACAATACATGTATTTGTAAAATTGTGCATGTCTAAATGAGTCGTTTCTACAAAAATCGAAACGATTTAAAATATGAACGATAATATATCAGTCAATACCAAGAAATCTCTGAGTCAAATATATGGAAAATATTCGTTACATAAATTTTGTGAATGAAGGAAGTATAATATAGATTCTGGAAACACGACCTTGAATATTGTGTTCATATTGGAAATAAGCGTCTGATAGGCGGAAATATAATACTCAATAATTAATTCATTTTTCTGAATATGGAAGAAAATTTGATTCTTTTGAACATGTGGTTTTCAAACATGCAAGTGCGACTCGTTTTGGAACTTTTTAAAGAAGAAACTGATAACAATCTCGATTTAACGAGAATAACGATAACGATATCCATTTTAAAGCCTCCTGAAGTGGCGGCAAAATTTATATAATAATTAAATGACTTTCTAGAAAATTCTTAAACAGAAAATTGATTTCAAAAGGGTATAATTACTACTAACAGAACGGAATAAGAAAATTCATCCTAATCGCGAACTATTACATTCTGCGGCTATGAAAATTATTAGACATGGTAGTCCCAACTCAATGAAACAACTTTTGAAAAAATGCATCTACATCTACTAATTCCAGCTGTACTAAATCGTTTGTTCCCATTTCTGTGATTTCAAGAAATAAATTGTTTGCAAGTATTTA
Source organism: Endomychus coccineus (assembly GCA_958510875.1). Taxonomy (NCBI): domain Eukaryota; kingdom Metazoa; phylum Arthropoda; class Insecta; order Coleoptera; family Endomychidae; genus Endomychus; species Endomychus coccineus. Next base: position 74,604,836 of record OY294068.1, read on the forward strand.
TTCATTTCTATGATTCTATTGAAATATGGAAGATTTTAAAAGACGGAGGGCCATAAGACAACTTATTTAAATAAAGGGTGGGGGAATGAATTGTTCTAGGGTCCAATTTTCCTTAATCCGCGGCTGAATGTACATGTTCTGATGGAACTTATCGTAGATTCATATGGTTTTGTAGTTATTTAACCGAATATGTCAGTATTACTATAGTTATTTTTCATTGTTATTAAAAATCTGAATGTAGGAATCGAACGATGAATTTCCCGATAGGCAGAAACATATTGAAAGATATAAACAAATTTGTTATTAGTGACCCCTATATTCGCCCCGCTTGGTTTCATCAAAAACGTTACGACAATCATTGTTTCCATCATTTCATATGGGGATATGTATTAGTATGAATTAGTTATAACCTTGCTCGTTTCATCGTATTCACATTACATTTTATCTGTCCGTAAATTCAACCTTATGTTATTAATTTGCGGTCGAAAAGTTGAACATTAGGTCGGGAAGTTTGCCTGGCTACACTTTTCGAACTTCTGTCATCTTTCACAACAAATCTGGCGAATTTTCATTTTTTTTAACACATCACTTTTTGTCGTGCCCTTCTATGGATTTGACCGGAATCAATTTTCATATTGCTTTAGTGTTATTCTAGTGAAACAGTGTGAAATAAAACGTTTCACGAAACATTGCAATGAAATACTACTGAAGTACTAGTTTAGAAATTCCAGACTCAGCTCGTTCCTCGCCTCCGTGAACATCTGAAATTATACTTTAATGAGTCATTTTCCGCACTTGTTATGTAAATTGCAATAACTTCTTTGTCTACATCCCTCTTCTGTTAACACAGAAATAAGGGTTAGTAAAAGTCATTTCCAATAATCGAAGCAAAATCATTTTTAGAAAATTAAAATTTCATGTAAAATTAAAATATCTAAAGGCAAAGAACATCTAGGGGTTGTCAGATATTGCCAGATGTTTTCTGCTCAGTATCAATAACGAATGTAGCTTGAGAAAAGTAAAGGAATTCCTTGAATGAATATAAGACAATGCACATGATATCATAGCTGGCATGGTCAAGATAGTCAATAATTTCACACAAATTAATCAAAATGCACCACACCTAAGTCAGGACGTAACGTAGTATCTAATCATCAAAATCGTAATTAAATATAGTCTTGGTTAGTTAAAATAAGATGTACAATCAAATCAGTTAGTAATATTCAGAAAATGGTATAAATGTTTAGAAATCTCCACCAAAACTTTCTGAACTACAGACCTCAAAAGAGGTAACTTACTGCTTATTGGTTAAACAATTCAGAGATTCTTTTCCTAATTGTAGATTGGTTCTTGAGAGAAAGGACGCATCACAAATACCAGGGGCAATGTCCAAAACCTCCAATCATATTTTCTAGATTGAATTAGTCTCTTGAGAAATCACATGACACTTAGTCAATTTCAATTAAGTTTATTCAGAGCGTTTTTGGTGAGAAGGGTGGATTTCGCTGAATCAGAGTTGTTTTAGATTTCCAATCAAAATTTGTTGTTCTCAGTTTTTATGCAAATCAGTCCATTTATTTTCGTTCCCCTAGGTTCATCCTGGTTGGGTATCAATTTAATACTTTCAGCTTTATTTCTGTATTTTAGTTAATTTAGATTTTCTAGGTTTGTTTTATTTGAATTTAGATCTTGTTCTTATTTTTTTATTCTTATTGGTAATAAACTTGATCATAATATTCTTTCATTATCAATTGTCAATCATTGTTCCATCATTATTGATTCAATTGTTATTTTTATTAAATTATTATTTAAATTTTAATTCCATTAAATTTCATTGCTGTTGTTGAGTGCGAGTTTATCTGATCAATATTAGCGTTTACCTCTCCAATCACCTTCCAGTGTATTGAAATCTTGTGTCATAAAAGGATGAGTCTGAATGATATTTTTCACGTTTGTTCCGACTAATCAATGATTGGGATCAAACTCCAATCTGTCATGGTTTTCTAAATGAAATGTTCACACTGTCAATTGAAGATTAGAAATAATATGAATTCCTCAAGTAAAGTTTTATAGTTTCATCAAGAGGGAGTAATGTTACAACACACTTTTCAGGAAGTAACCATAACAAATCACTTGAAACTGACAAGTTTACTAGTATTGGAGTATTGTCACAAAAGGAAGTTTGCACAGAGAAAAGAGTCCTCTGAGCAATCATATCTTTCAATTCATACCAGTCTCCAGCTGTTGAAGGCGACTTGCCACATCTAAAGATGAATCCAGGTGATTGCCTCAACAGTCACAAGGATTTTTAGGAGTAGTCTGGCTTTTGGATATATTCTCGAGATATGAAGGAAGAAACAAAGTTGGTACTTATACCAAAGGAGAGCATAACATTTCCCATATAGATCTGACATCCTTTACGTTAAAAGTTTTGGAGGAAATACTGATTCAATATCTCAGAAATATAGTTATAAACTAGAAACCTGTGCATCACGTAGCACTGAAGGCCTTCCTCGAAAAGAGGAAAACAGGTGACGTCACGTTCACATAAGTAAATACTACAGAACAGGAAAGCAGAGACAAAGGTGGGAGTAAACACAATAAGAGGAAACACACAAGGAGCGATATTTGTCACCACTATGAAGCCAGGTGTTAAATGATCTCCTAGAGATATTAACATCCATAGGAATAAGCTGCCAAGTATATGTAGAAGACATAGTTTTCAGAGGGTAATGCGGGAACATTCTCAGACACAAAACTCAAAAAGGTTTCAAAATAACAGTATCTTCTGCCAGGAAAAGGAAAATGGATCACATGAAAACAATTTGACTGAAAGGAACCACCATGAAACTGAAAGATGTGGTTAAACATCTAGGTATAACACTAGATAAGAATTTTACCTATAATCAGCAATTGAATAATGTAAGAAAGAGCGCGATAAGGACCATAATGATGTGCAGAAGGATGGCAGAAAACCAATCAGTTCCACGAAGATATTCTCTGAATCCTCACCAAGCGCATGAGTTGACATGACTAAGCAAATCCAATCATTAATGGATACAATTTCAAACGACATCGTCAATGGCATCTTATATAGATGATATAATCATGTCTGGTGGAAAGTCTTCAAATTTGTGGAAGGAATGTTGAAATTTGAAAAGATTTAATGTAAAAGTCAATACCCAGAAATGTAGTTTTTTTTAAGAAAATATCGAAATTTTGTAATTCTTGCCCGGAGCCGTTTTATAAAGTGGCTTTATTGACAACCGATCTCAATCCGAATAAGAGGTACGTTCCAACTTCTTTCATTCGGTTTTCACTAAAACATGTCCAATGAATTGCAATCATTATTATGGTTGTTAAACGCTGTTTCTCATTTGTTCTGACAATTGCATGAAAAATATGTAGTCACAATGAATTTTATTCGTTTATTGAATATAAGTAATTTTGTTACATAATGGACAAATTGATATGAGATATATTGATTTTTGATGAAATTGATACGGTAACTGAACGATTATTAATTGTTTGTCTTATTAGCACGGTAGTTGTATTCTTAACATATTTGATAATTCTAATTTCGGTATTCTCATATGATTTTCGTGCTCATTTAATTTATTGACATTCAATTTAACCCAAATATTAACAAACAGACCTGCCGAAAATTATCATTATATTAATAACTGTTGTTCTGAATATTCCTAAAATAACAATAATTGAAAATTTAACACAAGGTAATTGTTATCGTTGAAACTTCTAATTTTGATAATTTTAATTCCATTATTTTCATATTAGCTTCGTGATTTAACTTTTATACAGATTATTTGATGTTTAATTTTCCTAAACGATGACAAAAATTTGGAATTAAAACAACAAAATCTAAGTTCATACTTTAAAAATGCGTATATGGATTTGATAAAAATTTTTTTTCAAATTAGTGAACTGAACTCATTATTATTTGAAGTAATCATCATCAATTTTATTTATTCATATCAGTTTACAACAATTATTTGATCAAATATTATCTAAAAGATATCAATGATATCATATACAAAAAAATCGGTTGGCTGTAAACTCAGTTTACTGACGATAGTTGAACGTGACAACGTCATAAGAAAATACTGTTGGAATGGTTTCATTTTTCAAAAGAAAATTTCAATTTTTTAATTTTTTTAATCATTTCAAATTTACAAAATACTTGAATAAAATTTATTGTTTAAATTTCTACTCGACTGTTAAAATTTAATTTTTGATTTTATTATTTTATAATAATAAATTTTGTATTGACATTATTTCTTTCAGCAAGTAAACTGAATAAAAGTTGTTGTTCAATTAGTTACTTAATTATTTTTGCAAATTTAATTGTAATTTGTTGTAAAAGAGTAATAATTTTGAATTATTTATTATAAGAATAAACTGTGATTAAATTATTGTTTATAAATCTTAAATTTAAAATTTGGAAACAACATTAACATTTTTGTAACTGTAGCTTTTAAAAAGCCCGCCTCAATGTGTTCGATATAGGAGAAAATTGTTCCCTTTGACGGCTGGCTGGTCCAACCTGTCATTTCAGACACGTTGTCATGATATGTGGAAGATTTAACATTTACGTTTTAATTTTTTGAAATCATAGCTACGCTCGATAATTATTTCGATCGAATAGTAAAGCAATTGATTTTTTACTCATCGTGAAATAGTTCTGTTAACTTATTGTTATAGTTTTGTCAATTATAGCATAACCTACAATCGCTGCACTAGCGGACCGATGCTATTTATTTTAATGATGAAAGCACGAATATTCGACAATATATCACTGAACGTATATTTAATATCGAAAGAATCATTACCTTTATCGCCGCAATTATCGTTGCTATAAACAATTGACACCACATTCACTTTTCACTGCACTTCATACTTGACGAAATAATGTATAGCAGCTGTCCACGCGGACGCATCGCTCACTCAAGTAGGAGACGCTCTCGCTTGCACTTCAAGCCTCAAATGGAACGTCTCAGAGCGAGGTAACGCCGCATGCTTAAATGGAACGCCTCAGAGCGAGGTAACGCCGCATGAGTCATGTTTTCTCGTGCGTGCAGCCGGCTCCATCGAATTATAAGACGTTGTCACGTCAAAAATAATCAGGTATAGATATATTTGATTTTTAAATTGAATAATTAAGGTGGCTGGTATTGAAACCAATATCTACGGTCTTTTCAATTGAAATATTGACTGAACAATAATACAAACTAACAGTTAAAATCAAATAGTAGGAATTAAATTCTTATTATTAAATTAGATGAAACAATAATTTTTAAATAAAAAAGGCCGAGTAAAACTTCAAGTTGAATGAACCTGTTTATTTCTAAATTTGCAAGCTCGAAATGGATATCTTCTGAACTTATTTTGAATTGGAAACTATGAAAATCATAAGTTCAAAATCTCTGATGAAATCAAGATTGGGCGCTCGTTTTGCTGAATCAAGAGGGTTCAAAATAGCATGTAGTGTTCCCCAAGGCCCTATACTGGGTCATTATCTGATCGAACATCATTTTCGAGATCTAGAAGATAATTCCTTCCTACGTCTTCTCAAAATCCTAGAAGAACGCTTTCGATTTATCTCTCCGTCGGAATGCACCTCCCTCCCGATCTCCTCCAAGTTCTTCCGGCAGTAACACTCCATTATTACGTCGGGTCATCCAAGTCCGGCCCTGGAACAGATAAGCCGGGTAGCAAAATGATCTGCACCACGAACACGCCCAACACTGCGAACAATTTCGAGAATTTGGAACCGATCGTCAAATTTTGCAGCGCTGAAAATCTTTCAAGCAGCAAGCGTGACAACATGCTCAAACCCATCATCAAAGTTAGCAGTAGCGATACCATCTCGAAGAAATGCGACACGTCCATTTAACCAGACACGTTTTATACGAAAAGTTGCAAGAATATGGTACAACATAAAATTCCGATGAACCTCTTTTCGAAAACGAGTAACAACAAAATCGACGCCATCGCCGAAACTCCATCAACTTCAAATGCTCGTGTTGGAATTAAAGAATTCCCACACTCTGAAAAATGATACGGCATATATTGGCTGAACGGAAAAACAGATAATCAAACAAAGCATCAATGGAAACAACCTGATATGAAGTAGTTCGAACGTACCGGAATGTTGTCGTGGTGACGCCACCCAAAAAAAAGACGACAAATTCAACGTTTATTTGAAAAAAGTACCGAAGAATTTCACGCGAAACAAATACAACTTGGGCAGTTTCAAAAGTGGTTCCGACGGCGACAGCATAAGAGAATACGGTGCGTGACAAGATGAAGTTACTGGGTAAACGGAACACTTTCGACTTGTGTAAGACGCAAAAAACCGGCACCCTCGTCATCGGTTAAGTGACTTGCTTGAGTTTGCACAATATGAAACTAGAGTCAACGTGCCCATCTGGTGTAACCGAGAAGTTCGTCAATCTTAACGACGATGCGTACAAACGAAGTAACGTACAAGAAAGACACGTCGATTGGATGTACCGGATATAGTATCGTCTACGTTCAATGAAAGTTTGAACATCGCTGCATGCAATTCGAGATTAAACAATTCGAACGTGTCGAATCCGGTCACATACTGGAATAATCCTTGTAACACCGGCAGTACTTTCAGCATCAACAGAAATATTTCCAAGCGTAACGCAAAAAGTTGAAACGAATGTGAAACTGACCCGCTTGGGTCGGTTTTAATTGGCCCAACTAGCTCAATTTGAATGAATTAACGTCAGGGCTCGTAGTGAAACGTGCCTTGTGATTCTAGACTGGTGAATAGCCTGAGCGCCAATTGCTTAAAAAAAACTATTAAAATAAATGAATTCACAGTCCAAAATACAAGCACTACGAGATGGTTTATCAGTTGATGGAAATTCAGAGAAACAATACAAGTTCAACTTAACAAATTGATTTATTCCATATAGAATTTGGGTTATAAAACAATTTAAAATACAATTATTATAGAGTACTAATTCGTAACCTAAATAATATTGAATTTGAAGTAGAACAATTATAAAATTAAATTAATGTTTTAATTGAAAAGAAAGAATAATCAAATAAGAGGAACTAAAGTAGACCTCGAATGGTTCTATGAAAATTAGTGGAATACAACTTCGGTGAACAACAAAATCAGAGAATGAAATTATGGTCACTCAAACAAGAAAATGTTACCCTCCTTTGAACTCGTAGGAACTGGAAGCCGGTCCTGTCAGGAAAGTCACTAAACCGTCTTGAAGTGAAGGGGTGAGGAACCTCAGACGTTCAAACCCTGTAATTTCAAAGAACGAACAGTACCTGACTTGAGATCAAAAGGACAAGCAACACCGTTGGTTGGAATAATCATGTGATTCCACCTCCGATAATGTTATCTTCCCCAAATTGTAAAAACACTATTACAAAATTGATATCTTGAAGAGATATCAATTCAGGCAAAAATTTAATTTATTCTGAAAGAATTAAACGATTACAATTGATACTTAAAATTAGCAAATAGTTAACATGTGACTGAATTAATAATGCTAAAAAATGAGACTTGAAAGAATAATAATTAAATTCTATCTGCAAGAAAATTAATCAAACTGTGATTGAAAGGAAATAATCAAAATGTTGGAATTTGCTAGTTAGCACAAATCTGGAAACTTGAATTGAATTGCATTTTAAATTGATGTAGTACTCTACTCTACAACCACGCGAACGCAGCAGTCCTGATAATTAAACATTCAATAAGCAATAATTGAATAATACCCTGTGATAATCCCCGATACTATTCATAGCACGTTACTGTCAAAGACAGCTCTGAATACTTTGTATCAGATTTACAAAATGGCGATTCTTACGAATCACTCAAAACTAACATGTGCCATTGCGGAATTAAACACAAGGAATAAAGAAATATTATCATAAATATCTGCCTACGTTCCGATAGATTGTCCTCATACAAGAATTACAACAATCAATGCCGTGATGGAAATGATTATCTCTGAATTATGCTAGCCGCAAAATGATCGGGTGCCCCCAGGCAAGTCGAGTGAAACATCCACCGAAATATTATCACATTCAGGTACTGAACATCCAGAAGTTTAATTATAAATCCAAATCAAATTATAAGTAGCCTGATGTGAATCATATTTCGGAAGCAAAAATTAAGAAAATGTATATAGAGTCAATGAATTGTGAAATCTCGACTTACCCAGTTGAACGTTAACACCACAATGCGTTCTCTTCGACTTCCGTTATCATACCTGCTCCACTTCGCGATATTAGCGACATCATACATAATGAATGCTAGTTTCAATAACGATGTTTTATTGACCGGGCAGATGTCTTTAATTAATCATATGACAAGTTTCCTAGCCGAAAAGAAATCTAATCTGTTCATTAAAGAGTTCTATACAATCACGTAACGCAACCCGTTACAAAGTCGATAAAAGAAGTTCGCTCTCCAAATTAATACCCCCGAAGATAGGTCCGGTACTTTGACGAGTCGACGTTACGGCTCGAAGGACCAAGTATTAGACCAATATCATCAAAATTAGATGAAATAAGCATCAAATATAACTCGATTGATCTCATTCTTAGGGGTAATTGATTATTACAATAAGTTTTTACCAATGGCGTCAAGTGAATCAAAACCTCTGTATGATTTGGAATCGATATTAGTGAGATTCCATAGTTTTCGGGGTCACTGAGATAAATAGTTTCACTTTTCATGCCGTTTGACTACAAGTTCAGTACTAGAGGTGGTTGGAAAGGGGGTTGACATGTGAACATATTCTACAATTCTGCAGAACCGAACAATGCTGGGTAATTGGCTAGTAAGTTTATAAGTACAAGGAAACGTCGGATGATAAAAATTGATAATGGTAGCCGTTACTTTGTGATAATCATATCGATAGAATAAAACACTTTCACTCATAATTAAAGAACCCTATTATTGTGACTATAGTTATGACAACTAGCGTGACATCTTCAGAACTTGATATACTTTTGAATCGTTTCGAAGATCACATATCCACAGTGTCCAAACTATAGTCACAATAAAAGTGTTTTATCATATAAGTGATATGAAAACAGAATAATATTGTTTTATTCTATAAACAGTGAATAATTGATTTTTGCAACTTAAGATCCAGTGTACCCCAAGACCTAGAGTCTAATGAAACTCGGCCCATTACTTGGTACCTATCGTAGGAAGTTCAAAATAGTCATCTATTATTGTGATTATTTGGATTGATACATTGATAAAATGTTCTCGGTAGTACATAATATTTTCATATGAAATATGGTTTGATTTCTAAATGAACAGAAGCAGTTGTTTGTAACCTTCCAACACAAGTCTTGGATGTCGTATGATGATAAACGGAGCTTATAATATTACTAACTTATATTGTCTATTTGTATTTGGATCGATTGCTCTGCAGTTCTGTTATAATTTCAAAAATAATTACTACAGCATGATATTTCTCAATTTTCCATAATTATTCTAAATGGAACGAATGTTCTATTTAATTGAAGTACAATGATAATTACTGGAGCCATTTGCATTACATCATCCAACAAACTACGATTCTACTAGATTCCATAAAAGGAATACCACTGTGCATTTAAAAATAAAAGTGGATACCGCTCCGGGAAAAGCGACCTTTTGTTATGCAAATAACTTCAAACGTAAATTTATCTCATGTTGAAGCCAGGCGGCTAACATTGCTTCCGTTCAAATGAGAAACTCTTATCTGTTCAGGTCATGTTTGAATGATTGAATCTATCATCATAACAACAAATATTTACTTCACTATCCCTTTTTCGATTCGTAACAATATACGTATAGCAGTTAATTCGGTGTACATAATATATTGAGGAAACGTATGTACGTACATTGAATAATGAATATAATGATTGACTATGAAATTATAAATACTTGACTTAATTCACTTAGATTCTACTAATCGTAATCTGCCAGCTTAACATAAGGATTGTGAATAATTCTTGAAAATGCCTCGCTGATTGAAATCTTGAATTAAAACGACTGTATTTATGAATGGGCAAAATTTTAGGAATATTCGTTATGTTAAGTAATGTGAAAATACCTTAGAACGAGCGGGGTCAAAACTAAGTCATGGTATTTCACATCATTATTACATTACATACCGAGTGGGCCAATCAAAACGAAACTCGACCGATATGTTTTATACCGTTCGTTTAAAAAAAAATCGCTGTGACCCCGGATTTTTATTTTTCGGGGGAAAGATTTTGCCTATATCATCAGCCTTGTCACTTTCAACACATCGCGAGGGTGAGCTCAATGAAAAATGTTGAAACCCCTTGATTTTTATCTCGGAGAAGAAGTCTTTTGTGCATAATTCTCAACTCCGTCACTTCAACCCCGCACTGGGGTGAGCTTCAATCCTTAAATTGAAATGGGATTAAAATTCGTGTGATACCATATTTTAATGGTCATTAAATTCTCTTTTCAACAAATCCAACATAATTTATTAACTTTAATTTCCCTTTATTATTTATTCCCATAAGGAAATGTTTTCTGTATTCCTCAATCCATTCACCAGTGACAGAAGGTACTGAAAATTCTAATTTTATCGATCGAAGATAAAAGTACTTCATTTTATCTGCTGTGAAATTCTGTTTTTGTAAGGAATTTATGAATTTTGCAGTTCCTTAGAAGTTCCGAGTATTTACATTTAATTCATTTCAATTCAATATCACGCAAGGTTTTGTTTGGGACTAAACTTTATTTTGATCTAGAATGTTTTATTCTACTGCAGAAAGAGTATCGCCGATTGAACTGTATCATGAAAATGGTAGATGTGCTAATATTGCAGCACAGGTATCCAATGAAATGAATCCAGATAAACATGTTAATCGAAAATACATAATTGAGCTGGTAACAAAATTTTGAAGTTGCTCTTTTGGGCCTTGTCAATATGGACCCTACATTGAGTACCAGGCAACTACCTGTGGCTGACTGAGTGTGGCATACCTCGTACCAGTATTCGCAGAATTTTAGAGACACATAAATTTCACCCCTACGAAATTCATCTTGTACAACAATTGAACGAAGATGACTTTGACAGACGTTTGGAATTTCACTAGATTATGACTGGACGAATGATGATTAATCCGAATTTAGTGGTCAACATTTGTTGGGACTGTTAATCGCCACAATTGTCGATATTGGTCTGACGAAAATACAAATCTGTTCCATGTGGTTCACACTCAAAATTCTGAGAAATTAAATGTCTTGGTTGTAATTTATGGTGATTGTTTAATTGGGCCTTATTTTCTCCCAGGATATCTGAATGGAGAAATGTATCTGCAATTATTAGAAGACGCTAGCGATCCTGCATTGACAGAGATGCTTGAAAATAAGAATAATTGCAATGCAGAAGAGTTGACATTTTAACACGATGGTGCACCTCCTTAGACACCCTTAGATTTTTTTCTATGGGGTCACTTAAAAACTAAGATTTATGCAACTCAGTCACAGTCATTAAATGAATTACGTCTGCGGATCATTGATGAATGTAGGGCCATTACACCAGAAATGCTTCATAATGTCAAAGATCGTTTTGAACATAATCTCTATTATTGTATGGAAGCAGGAGGCGAACACTTTCAGCACTTTTTATCATGAACAATGAATAAACTAAATTTTTATTTTGTGTCTCATCTATCTTTGTAAACCTAAACCATACCGTAAAGCTAAGCTCAAAAAAAAAATTTTTTTCCATAAAAACAATGTTATTACATAAAATTAACGCAAGAATCGATACAAATGTTTTATCAGTGTTTATATATTAACTAACTTAACTACCTACTTATTTCTTGAAAATTGTTAGTCCGTGAAAAGACATTTTGATGCCCTTTGAATTGTAGGGTATCATTTGACTTTTAATCCCATTTTAATTTAATGATTGAAACTTACTTCTGCGAGAGGTTGGAGAGGCAGAGTTGAAAATAAGTGAAAAAAACTTTATTCTCGCTATAAAAATTAGAGGATTTCAAAATTTTTTTAGCGAGAAATAATTTTTTTTTCATCGTTCTTCCCTTATTTTCTCATAAACGGCAGCATCAAATTCGTGAAACTAAGATGCGTTGAACAGAGAATTCGATTACCTACCACTCAACACCTATTCTCATCTAAGATTTTGGAGTTAAAGCTCTCCCTCGCGAGGGGGGGAAAGTCGCAAGGTTGATGATATGACCAAAATTTCCCCTGAGAAATAGAAATCGACGAGTCCGAGCGATTTTTTTAAACGAACGGTAAATGAGATATCGGGCGTATTTCGTTTTGAATGGCTCAGCCTGAATAGTACGTCTGGTCATGATGGAAACTTGCCGGAGGGTTCTGACGGAATCAAGCAGAATGAATAAAGCTGTCACTGATCAAAAATGATTCTTGACCCAGGTATGAATTATACATGAATTCTCGATAAATAGGTCACACTAAAACATTATGCTTGTCATTTTCGCCTTTACGTACCTACGTTTCGGTCTCACGACCATGATCAGAAGACGTATCAATGTCTAAAACGGGATTTCTTAAAACTAATTGTATCAAGCATAAAGCGCATTGATTTCAATTAAAAATTCCAACGTCGCCGAAACGAAAAGCAACACGAGTAATCGAAATTGTAACACATTAATTTTTCAATTATATTATTATCATATTCGAAGACATCTCAAGCAATGTTTAAGTAAGATTGAAACCAAACTATAACGGTCAAGTATTCCATTTCGAACCAGATGTTTATGAGGTAATAGGAAAAGGTTGTCTGACTATACTAGAAATATTGCTATTTCAGCTTTCTACCTAAAATATACTTTTTAAATTAAAGAGACGCATATAGGAATTTGCAAGAATTTCGATTAATTAAATAAGTATAAATCTGACTTGATGATTGAACGTTTGTTCTATGATTTACAGACTTGAAGTAATCATCTCCAGGATAGATCTTTCATAATACCTAATTGTTATTTTCAGTTAAAATATTACCATTTTTGTAATCAAATTGATGATTATAATGAGAACAATGTTCAGCAAAGGCGGTAGAATTCTATGACCCTACAATCTTTCTTTGGGAATATTGTTGAGAGATTCCTGTATAAGTGCCATCGCAATCTATATGATCCAATTTAACTACAGATTTTTTTCATCTTCAGGTATTAAAGGTTTTAGATTTGGAAAATGTTTACTAACACAATCTCTAGGCTTATACGCAACATTTATATCATACTTTTTTTTAACATTTCTTAATTTTCTCTACGCTCTTCGGAATGTATGGTAATATTATAAAATTATCCGTATTACTGTTTATGTTATTTATATATGACGTTCCATTATAGATTTTGTTTACTTTTTCTTAGATGATGAGATTGAAAAATGTTTTTGGATAGCCATCCATTTCCAGTGTATTATGAACAATTTTTAGGTTTTTGGTGCGTATAACACTTGACTTGTTGGTGCAACTGAATTAAAGTGAAGGTATCGTTGAGACCAAACTTCTTTCGTAAGCCACAAAGTTTTTGTTCTCCAACTCAATGATACCTAATGTTTATATTCAGGAAATCAATTTTTCTGTTCTATTTCACAAGTAAATTAAAGTTTACAGTGGAACACACATAAGACAATGATCTACATACCGTTCAAAGAAAACGGGTTGACAATAGTAGCTGAAATAGGAGATCCCATGGCTGTGCCGAAAATTTGTCCAAAAATGTCTCATTGTATTGAAAATAAGTGCATTCCAAACAAAACTAATAGCAAATCTACATGATTCAATTTCTATATTTAGATTTTAATATAGTAACACTGACATAGTGGGTTATATAAATACAGAGTCATCATATAACTTTACTATTTCATCAGATACCCTTCAGATGAAGATGAAATGAAGTGATTAGAGTAGTCTACGTAGGTGTCTGAATATGGATAAATATCCAAAAAGAAGAATGTCTTCAGGAAATTGATTGTTTTACTCTTAAGGGTATCCCAAACTGAGCATCTAGTATGAGTGATTTTTATGTGTTATATGAATACAATATGATGTTGGTGATCTGAACGTTGATATAAATCAACACAATATTTAGTTTTATATTTATGTGCACAAACTTTACTGGTCCCCACATTATGCACCTATGTATAATACGTTGCAGCGTCTTGTTTGATCAAAAATAATCATATGTGAACTTATATGAAGCGACTAATTGACTCGAACTTGTTTCTAACATTCTGCAACCTTAGATGTTTCGATATTTGATCTACAATATTTCAAAAATGAAGTTTGCTCATACGAATAATGATGTGTATGTTCTCGGATTGGTTATGCAATCTTTGTCATACAAACATATTGAGAGAATCAGTGCAGTTTGAGTTTTCGTTCGTGTGGCATCATGCGCAAACAAGTTTACACATGCAGGCTGCGTTTAGATTAATAAATCTTGAACAGGGTTCCATTCTGCAGTGCACGTTACTAAATCGCCCACGAAAGGAGGAATTGAAAACAATAGATCCAGATGCTAACAAAGGATTGGTTGTTGAAAAATAAATTCGCTTAGGGCTGCTTTTAGAAGAGATTTGGAAATGTGCATGTCACATATAGATAAACTCCTAATTCAATTACTAAATTCAAATTTGTAACATGTGCCTGTTTGTTTCTACGTTAGTAGGTTAATAGCTTGTATTTGAAAAATGTACATACAGCATTTGTAAAATCGTATCGATACACAAACAAATTATTTGTATATTTGTTTGTATGAAAATATAATTTCAAAAATGTTAATACGCGAATACCTTAGTGTAGGCTGCAGTTTAGTATGAGTATTTAATTTTACACAAATATTTCGATGCTACGTTGAAGAGCAGCTTTCAAAACTTATCGTGATACCACGATGTTTCGAATTATTGAAGATAATTCTGTGCATGTTTTATAAAAAAATTGGGTAATTCATGGCAGCACAATTGAATGATACAATAAAACACAAAATACTATTTCACGAATGAATGTACAATAAATATGATATTAAACATTCATTGAAATCATTACCAACAACAAAACGAAAGATTGTTTTGATAATATTCAACAGTAGTTGTTATAAATGGTGCAATTACGAAAATTGCATACGGTAGTACAATTATTTACACACGATTTACTGCAGGCTTTAGTAGATGTACTTGCATTATTTCTAACGTTATTCGCTATTTTCCATTGAAATGGAACTACCATGTTTCGTAATTTTCATAGCCGCTTGTTTTTCAACACCAGACTGTAATAGTTCACTAGCTGCAGTAGCGCAATTGGAATGATTTGTTTCATTCTGTCAGTAGCAATATTGCGCCTCTTTGAAATTAAATTTCTGTATAATCGGATAGGACACATTTCAAGCTTTTCTAAAAAGTCATTTACATTCTACACAGCTTCGGCCTCCACTTTGGAAGGCTTAGAAAATGTAGGTTTGTAACGAATTTCTCAATTTCCTAGTGCTATCATCACAAATGGAACAAAATAAAAATAAACACAATTCTTCGGATTTACTTTTTGCAAGCTTTCTTATAGTAACATCAGTCTTAATATCGACGTTTCGTTTCCGATCAACTATCATCAATTTTTTGGAATACGGCTCTGTTTTTTAACAATAATTCTCTTGCAATATTTCTCATTCTTCATTGATGTATGATCACATATTATGATTCGATAACGTTTTAGATCAGGAGATCAGGAAAAATTTGTGGAAGTGTTCAGTAGAATACATAAGGAGAATTGAAAATTGCAGGTGATATTTTTGTAATAATAATTGTTCATCAATGAGTACTTTAAGAGTAATTGCCAACCATACTGAAACTCATAACCTACAATTCACAACGATTGAACTTAAAAGTGCGTGAATAGTTTATCTATGGCGGGGCATCGGATCGCATTATCTTTATCAATTAGGTTCATCTTCACAAAAATATGAGACTCTGATAAGACCAAAATGGTGCAATTGGGCAACACACTGGACTAGTAATCCAGGAATATGGATTCGAATCCCAACCATGGTTCAACGTATTACGTTCATTCATCTTGATAATCCTATGTTCAATGATTTAAGTTATCTGCATGATTTAGAAATTTCAATTTTATATGTCTTATTGTACTTGCACGGAGTAGTGACAAATATGCAAAGAAACTTTAAACCTCTTTATATTCACTCAGGCAGAGGAATTGTCAATCATAATAATTCTCATACCTACACTCTTCAGTTCAAAACGATTTAACTTAAGATGAATGTGAGTGAATAGTTGATCTATGGTAGGGCATCGAAACGTATTGTATTTATCAATGATCTACTATCCTTTCAGAGGTTTATATTCACAAAAATATAAGAGTCTGACGGGACCAGAGTGGTGTAATTGGTGAACACCCTGGACTAGACATCCAGTAATGGGGGTTCGGATCCCGCTTATGGATCAATGTTTTACGTTTACTCATCTTTATAATCCTATATTAAATTATTAAGTTATCTTCATAATTCAGAAAATTTAATTCTATACCTCTTGATATACTTACATGAAATTGTGGCCAATTAGGCGAAGAAACTTGAAAAAACTGGTTTATACTAACCCATAACATTTCTCAGTCAGTTCTATTGAAATATATTAGATTCGGGATGCTGTCACTGAATGTCAGATTAATTACCAATCATAGTAATATTCTAACCTACAATCCTAATGTCAAAACGATTGAACTTTACATGGTATACACGGAACAATTTGAATGACATAGGTCACATGCTTATAACATGATTTATGTTACAATTGGCAAACAAACGATTGCTTCAATATGAACAACCATCAAAATGCTATCTCTTCAGCGCACATTCCCAATATTTTTCATAGTTCACTTCCAGCAAACATCTACAAATGATATAATGTACGGTTGATAGTTCGTCCCATGATCTATCGTTGACGTGTTCACCAGCTATGAATTCCGTTCAATATTATGCTGTAATAATAATCAGTAAATCAAACGTTTAAATAATACATACCTCTGTAATTTACGATAATCTGAAATGTACAAACATAAACTTACAAACCCTTATCTTCCTAAACTTTATCGTTCACCTGAAATCCATAAACCTGGTAATTCAATGAGATCAATCATATCAAACATTAATTGTCCCACGTATAACATAGCAAAATGGTTAAATAAGGAATTCAGCACCTTTCAAGCCGCACCAAGTTTGTCTGTGAAAAATTGTTTGAAACTAAGTACAAAATTGACAGATTTTAATTTTGAATCTGGTGATTCTCTCTTTCATTTGATGATGCACTCCAACTCCTGAGTCGATTAACATTCTACAGGATAGATTCCCAATTATCAATATCCCTGAAACAAACTGTATAGAATATTATATCCTTACTTCTTTATATATTATTTCATACTCCAGCAAAATTACTATTATAGGCAACCAACGGATGGGGACCCATTCTCCTCTTCCTTGCCCAATGGTTTTCTAAGCGAAGACATGAAACATCCTCAAAATGAAAACTGAATCAGTGTCCGAAGGTTTGGCACAAATTTAACAATAATATTTTCACCTTAATAATCAAGTTTTTGTTCCACACAGTTTTTTTAACATGGTTAATATTCAATCTGATTCACTCAAATTCACTGTAGCAATAGAAAGGAATAACAAGCCTTTCTTTCTTGATATTAACATTATCAAAAATGGTCACCATTTGGAATCTGACACATACAGAAAACCTACACAATTCAGGTATTCCAATTAATTATAAAATAGTTCCAGTCAATAATCTTGTAATTGTTGAACATCCATTACAGTCAGAAAATGACAACAATAAAGCTGTGTAACTCAAACTTCAACGAATAGCGGCGGATGGTTAGTCCAAGCAACGAACCGGAAAATAAAAAATAAAAATATAGGAACTAGAATTCCCAAAAATTATTTTGCATTTTGTTCCTAATACCCCATAGATCATTCATGACTATCGAGACCGCGGGGGTCGAACTTTCTACCCCCTCAAAACGGGGTTTCAACCCCTCAGAGGAGCATTCGTATAGAAACAGTCCAAAATTGATGAATTAAGAGCCAAAAATGACACCTAGTGTGTTTTTTGGGTCACTGATCACGATTCCGCAGTTAGTTTTCTCGGAAAACTCCCTCCAGATGAGAAATTTGGAAAATTTATATATAATATATAAATTCTAATTTTGTTGCAAAAATGACGTCCAGTAGGTTTTTTGGGTCGCTGATCACGATTCCGCTGTTATTTTTCCCAAAAAACTATCTACAGATGGAAAATTCGAGAAATTTGAGATTTTCCTGAGACGGTTGTGGATAATAAAGTAAAATTTTGTTGCAAAAATGACGTATAGTAGTTTCGTTGGATCGCTGATCACGATTCCACTGTTATTTTTCCCAAAAAACTCTCTCCACATGAGAAATTTGAGATTTTCCTGAAACGTTTGTGAATAATAAAGTATAATTTTGTTGCAAAAATGACCTCCAGTAGGTTTTTTGGGTCGCTGATCACGATTCCGCTATAATTTCTTCCAAAAAAGTCTCTCCAAATGGAAAATTCGAGAAATTTGAGATTTTCCTGAGACGGTTCTGAATAATAAAGTATAATTTTGTTGCAAACACGTATAGTAGTTTTTTTGGGTCGCTTATCACGATCCCGCTGTTATTTTTCCCAGAAAACTCTCTCCACATGGGAAATTTGGCAAATTTGAGATTTTCCTGAGACGTTTGTGAATAATAAAGTATAATTTTGTTGCAAAAATTACAAAATTATAAGTTATATATTATATATGAATTTTCCAAATTTCTCAACTGCGGAATCGTGATCAGCGACCCAAAAAACATACTAGGGGTCATTTTCGGCTCTTAATTCATTAATTTTGGACTGTTTTTATAAGAATGCTGGTTGTTCAAACCCCGTTTTGAGGGGGTAGGAAGGTCGACCCCCGCGGTTTTGATAGTCATACAAAATGCAGAAAAAATTTTGAAATTCTAGCTCACTATATTTTTTTTATTAAGGTCTTTTTCCGGGCTTATTGTCTGGACTAGGTCACGCCAAATCTTTTATAGAGGAGTTCATTTCTAACCAAAAATGGAAGATGGAACACATTCAATCAACCAAATTGCTTGAATGTGCGTGATTAGTTGATCTAAGCGGAGCATCGAATCGAATTGTGTTTATGAATGATCTACTATCCTTTCAGAGGTTTGTAAGCCTTATAAAAACATGAGACAAATACCAAACATAAATTCTATTTCGAGCAGTTGGATATAATAGAAAAAACATAATGAAAAGAGTTGAATATTTCTAGAAATGGTACACATAAAAAAAAATCGAAACTGCGTAAATGATAAAGCTTATATGAATAATCTTTCGCAAATAATAATAATGACTGACACTATTCAATTTTTGAACTACTCGCTAGAAATTAATCTTATTCACAAAGATCGTATAGACATCTCTAGAGATAATTAGAAAGATTTAACTGAGGCGTTTTTTCTGGTTATTGATGGATGAACTAGCCTTGTAAAACGGTTGATCATAGTTCGTTATTTGACTATTAGAAATTACCTTCAAGGGCTAAACTTTGATAGTAATGTTTATCATGCCATGAAATAGCTACATAACATTTATTACCATACTATCTTGGAAATAGCCTTGCAAACCTCGAAATAACCAGAAACGAAGATATTTTTGAATGTCGTAAATTGAGAAATCTGTGTGGTTATCTTTTTCCCTGAGCTCTTCCCACCAGGGTTCTCTGAAATTTGTATATTGTGGAATTCAATTTAAATTCAAAGTCTTCTGAACCTATTTTATTTTGTAATATTTGTTATTGTATTTCACATCATTTCGTTATTTTCACATGAAACTGAAGGGTAGATTTCAACTCATTCATGCAAATTACTTCGAAGGTATGGTTCATAGCTGAAATTGATTCGAGAAAAAACTGTAGGGTTTAATGAGGACCAGCTAGAACTGACCTTCAACTTGATCTGGATGTGTATTTTCAAGGTATTTTCGAGGTCGAGGTGGACTTTCCAGATGATAACCTTATTTTTAATCCCGGAGTCTAAGAGAGCAATGAATGTTACATTCAGATATTGTTCTTACTTATGGGTTAACATAGTCTTTAGGGATCATTACAGTCAAAAGTCGAATATCTCTATGATGTTTTCATTAGTGAATCCTATTGTATATCACTCTCCTGAGTGCTTTCTTATAGTGATTTTCATTTTCCGGGATCATAATGATTACAGTGATTCCCCTCACCTCTCACAAAATATTGAAGGGATCGCTTGAATTCCATTTTTCTGAATTGCTGGATGCATAAGCTAATTTTGCGCAGAAAATACTGAACTGTACTTAATAATAGGAAGGCGGTTCGAATTATATCCATCATATCTTCAATTATGGTTGTTATCTGCTCATAGATGACGCTTATCAGATTTATAGTATACTTCGACTACACGAGAGCAAAACCTATAATGTTTGAAGAACATCGTGTTGTGAGTTAGCGGTAAAATAGGAAAGGAGATTGGAGTCTATAGGCAAGGAGTTACATCGCCGTTCAATATAAAAATCATGTCTGGTAGAAAGAACTTCAGCAGGTCTGGAGAATGGAAGGGCGAACAGCTCGAGCTCATCCAGTCCACCTACCTACGAATCTCTTGTAGTGGAATAACAGACGAGATTTCTTATGACCACTGACTATAGAAACATCTGTTGAGAAAGCAGAGTTCGACCAATTTCCTACAATGCTCTAGAGGGGACAATGATTTCGCAAGTGTAACCAATCAGAGAATAGATCTCTCCCGAATATAATCTAAGAGCTTGAGCATATTATGTTTGGAGCCTGAACTCCAATACAAAATGAGGTACTCTAGGACAGGTAGAACTGTACCTTGTAGATTATGAAGAGTTGCTGGGGTGTAAAGTGAGGAAAATACGTGTCTGCTGTCTGAGTATTGGTTGAACTATACAGATTATCAGATCCCTATTTCAAAATAGTTACCAGACGTTCAATAATTGCCCCGACTTATCTCTATCTCGCTTCTCTGGCGTCATTGGACTATATAGTGGCTCCAGATGAGAAAGCGGTATAAAGTGCACCATCATCTGCAAAGCTGTGAAAGGAACAGGAGGTCACTTTCAACATATCATTGATACGGATCAGAAACAAAATCGTGCCAAGATATATTTCAACGTCAATAGTCATTGTATTGGAGGAGACTCCATCAACCACCACCCGGAGTTATCCAAAAGAAAACTGATAGTAAACGACAAAGTTGAGGCATCGAACCATATCGCGGAAGTTTCTCGGAAAGTTCTTGGTGCCAGATTAGATCAAGTCTTTGAAGATATTCAATGCTACAGCTAGAGATTCTCAATAGATGTTTGCCATATATACGTTAGACTCAGATGTCCTGTTGTGGTGGCATTTTGCAAGGCATTCATAATTTTGGAGCTCTCTAGATATTGAATGAACTCGATGTTGATTACTTCTCCATCATTTTAGATATCACAGAGATTTTTTGGAGAGAAACACACCAAGTTTGTATGAAAGGGTGAACAGTCTTCAAAAAACCACTGTTAATTCCGGAGCACATTCCAAATAAATAATTTAGTAGGTACGCTCCTGAATAAGATCATAATTTAACAACCCCAAACAATAATTCGAAACAAAAAATGCAATTATATATGAGGTAAGACTGTGCATTTTAATGTAATACAGTTTAGTTTAAAAATATCACAATTCCTCCACTTACATTTTAAATAATATAACGCACTTTTCCGGTACAATTCAGTTTATGTCAAAGACGAAAGTTATATGAAGTTTAGATTAGTTGAACTTCAGGAGGAAAAAGAGTGATAGTGTAAACTAAATCATGAAATAATACGAGTTGGTATCGGATGAAACTGAATAAATGCCAATCTATGAACAAAGCCCTAACGAAAAGATTAATTCTTCGAAATAACAATTTCATCGTAGTTATTCCTACTCGAGAGTACACTTAAGGATTCATCGAATCATAGATAACTTCACTAGCGAGAGTTATCTATGCATCGAATAATGAGGGCTAAAAGTTGATAGTAACTATTATTGTCCGCGTCGTTATTCCTTGATAACGCTTAAAGTAAACCTAGTTGTTAATGCTTCTCGTTACAATATAATAAAATATTCTTCGTTAATGAACTGTATTTTATAGTTACATATAACAATAATAGTAATAACATATAGATGTGATCTCTCTACTGCAATGTTTTTAGAAGCACTGCGCACTGCGCTTGCTCTTTTCAACCGAACTCTCGCCGCGTCACCACTACTGGGCAAGACAGTTACGACGGTAAAACGTCCCAACAACATAGTCGAGGAAATAAAGCACTCTACTCGGTAGTAGAGTTATCTCTATGCATTCCACATTCCAAACCCGACGCAGTTGGATGAATGGAGATGCGGTTTTCTGCATTCGATTCAGAAAGTGATTTAGAAAGTTGGTCCGGTATTTTCATTTTGCGGAAAACATTTATCGCATTTCTACAGCCAAAAAATGCATTTTTCTGAGATTACTTTTTGAGGTGAAGGAAAAAAACGGACTCAAATTGATTTTTCGGTGTCGCTGAACACGAATATGCTATCAAGACCCCCCCATGTATCCCCGGGGTATCCGGGCGTCCTAACGCCCTAGATATCGATGAAATTGATTAAAAAACCATTTTTAATGTTTGTTAACTGTTCAAAAGGTGATATAAAGGTTACTGGTGATGATTACGACGTGAGAAAACTCTCCTGCAATACCTGGTGTACCTTGAGTTCGGGTAACCACGTCATCTTATAGGAGTTTGTTGATGTTTCTCAATTAAACGTAACAAATTCTAGCTTTCGGGAGTTTTCAAAGTCGCCGATTACAACTATGACACTCGCAATGTTCTGCAAATTACCTGGGGGTGTTTCAGGGTCCCTGGAGCCCTCTGTATCTACGTCATCTTTCAGAAATTTGGTAATTTTTCTTAATCAAATATAACAAATTCTAGCCCTCGGGGGATTTTAATGTCGCCGATCACGATTATGATACTCACAATGTTCTGCAAATTACCTGGGGGTATTTCCGGGTTTCCGGAGCCCAGTGTATCTACGTCATCTTCTAGAAATTTGCTAATTTTATATATAAAATATAACAATTTTTGGCACTCGGGGGTATTCGAAGTCGCCGATCACGAGAGAACGCAAACTACAGACTTTTATTGGTATTGGTATTTTCTCAATAAAAATCAACAAATTCCTAGAAGATAACGCAGATACACAGGACTCCGGAGACCCGGAAACACCCCAGGTAATTTGCAGAATATTGCGAATGTCATAGTCGTGATCGGCAACTTTGAAAACCCCCGAGAGCTAGAATTTGTTACATTTAATTCAGAAAAATTATCAAATTCCTAGAAGAGGACGTTACCCAAACTGAGGGTACACCAAGTACTGCAGAAGAGTTTTTTCATGTCGTTATCATCACTAACAACCTTTATAACTGTTAACAAACATTAAAAATATTTTTTTAATTAATTTCATCGATATCTAGGGCGTCAGGACTCCCGGACACCCCAAGGGAGGTCAAAGGGGACCTCACAGAATTTTCTTGATAGCATATTCGTGTTAAGCGACCCCAAAAACTCTCGAGCCCATTTGTTTTATTCACCTCAAAAAATTAACTTAGAAAATGCATTTTTGGCTGTAGAAATGCAATAAACTTTTTCCGCAAAAAATGTTTAATCACTTTCTGAATCGAATGCAGAAAACCGCATCTCAATCCATCCAACTGCGCCAAGTTTGGAAGGTGTGGCCTATTTTCGTGCTTTATTTCCTCGACTGCCAGTCGAGGATCGATTCTGAAGTTAATCGTAAAATTTATCGCTCTTTCTTGATCCTGTATGAAAAATCAAGGTTCTAATTTGGAAATACCACCTTGACATTGAAAAGACAATGAAAATCGACGTCCATGTCTGTGGGAAGGTCATTTTCAATTGGCCCTCATCTAGTTTAAAAATATCACAATTTCTCTACTTACATCTCAAATAATATGAAGCAATTTTCCGGTGCAATGCAGTTTATGTCGAAGACGAATGTAATCTGAAGTTCAGATTAGTTAAAATTTAGGTGGAAAAAGGGTGATAGTGTAAACTAAATTATGAAATGATACAAGCTGGTGCCGGTTGAAACTGAATGAATTCCAATCTGAGAACAAAGTCCTAACGAAAAGATCAATTCTTCGGAATAACAATTTCATCGTAGTCAGTCCTACTCAGAGTACACTTAAGGATTCATCGAAAAATGAGGCTAAAAGTTGATAGTAACTATTATTGTACACGTCGTTATTCCTTGCTAACGCTTGGAGTAAACCAATTGAGGATTCACTCGATCATAAAATTCATCGCTCTTCCTTAGTCCGAAATGGAAAATTAAGGTTCTTATTTGAAAATTCTACCTTGACCTTGAAAAGACGATGAAAATCGACGTCAATGTCTGTTTGAAGGTCATCTTCAATTGACCCTCATCAATCCCTATAATGTTCACCCATACCTTTGAAGTAATTGGCGTCTCCCTATATATGTAAAATAAATTATTATATATGGAAAACCTCAACATGAAAACTGATCATCATTTCTGGACCCATGTATATATGAACTTTTCTCATAGTTTCAGATGTAGGATATGCTCTTAAATTTTCCCCTCAACATTCTATAACACCCTGCATATGATAATTATAACCTGCTATCTGTTAAGATATTTGTCTTTGGTTTTTTTTTCTAGTGTGGCTCCTCCACATTTTATAGTTTTATTGAGGAACTGGAACTTGCATATTTCCAAATTTGTCTAGAAAGAATATGATGAACAAATGAATATGCTATGTAGATAATAATTTATTAAAATAAACCTTCGATCTGGTAAATTGTCAGTATTCAAGAATAGTCGAGTACAATGTAGCAAAACTGGTATTCAGTGGTATGTTCTAGATATTTTACTGATCATTATTATTGTATTGAGTACCTTCGATGGAATAACGTTATGAGGACTGCGCTCATTTCATGTTTATGAAAATAGAATAAAACCACAATAATATCGATAGACAGCTGAAGGAAATATCGTGCAACATTTAATGTTAATACTCATCTAGATCTGTAAATACAAATATTACTGTAGGTAGGTACTGATTATATAACGAATTTTAGAATAATTTGCAAATTACGAAACAAATTAAATTTTCATACTTCACTCTATTTCTAACTTATTTTTTCACATTTTAACATATTTTTCGTATGCCCAACTGTTTCCCATTTGATTCTTTGAATAGTGAGACTTGTTTTATCAATGCTTGGCTTTGTGAATAGTGCTCTCAGTGAGGTATCTAATTTTCGGGTAGATGTTGGAGTAGCATGGTTCTCCAACCGTTTCCTAACAGAATATTCACATCTCCGCCGGAGATGGTTGAACAGTGAATTCATTGTTTTTCTCATTCCGCTGAAAAGCTCATGAAAGGGCAAAACAGCTTTCCTGAACTGAAGACGTGTTGTCACTGTTCAGTCTGGGAAATCAAGTCTATATCTTATACTCACATTACCTAATGTTTTTTCCAATAGATTGTCTAGAATGCAATAGGACTTGATATTTATTCTAACGGAAAATATGATACTTTGAATTTATGACATGCATTACAGCTCCTTATATGGAAGCCATAGTATTTTATTTTACCATTATGACAACAGTGTTTTTCTGGTTTTAACTATATATCACAAACATACATTCAATTCGTACAAGTGTCCGAAATTATTTTTTCAAATGTAATAATAAATTAAAGATAAAAAAGGGAAAGACTGGATCACTAAATATATATTGCTCCAATCCTAAGAAGTTGTGGATTTATATTAATTCCAAGATAATGATAAACAAAGAAAAAATAGTAGCCTAAAATGTATTATTGATGACAATAATGAAGAATTAATCCAGTCGAGATTGCGAAACATAGGAATAATTATTATAGTGACAATATTTTAACCAATCGGTTCGTCTGCTAATGGTTTGATGAGGACAATCGGTATTTATCTCTTGTGTACTAGGTACTTAACTCTAGTTCTACTTGTTTCAGTTAGTGAATCAAATTTACTGGTACTTCACAGGGATTGTTCTTATTCACGTATTTGCCTTGTACATTTGAGGAATAATTTTCATCAAGAGACAGGTGTTCTGAGAAAACAAGATATTTCATTTTTTAAATAACTTTTGACAGTTATAATTGATTCGAGTATATTCGAGAGGTGTACAAAGTTTATACGACTGGAATATACAGTGAAATGAAGCTTTGTTCTCGAATAATCTAAACTTTGTATCTGTAGATTGGGGAAACAAGTGAGCTTACTTCAAACATGCTTCAGCCCATAACTTGACTTCCCAGGAAGGTTCAAGGTTTGTTCATTTTCTCAACCCTGGCTGAATACTTTGCTTAGCAGCAAACTGCAAACTTTTGATAAAGATATAAATAAAATATCGAAACGTAAAAAAGAAAAAATCTTATCATAATAATATTTTGTATTTGTCTAATAAGTCGTTGACAGGCCCCTCGACTCTGGAAGAGTGTCCCTGTGTTTTTCCTGAATAGTCTCAATAGATCCACACTTGAGAGACTCCAGTTGCAACAACACTGAAACCTTCATTTTAAATTCAGCCTATGAATTAAATCAGGTTCTATCTGTGAATAAAAATAATGTTTACTTTTTAATACTTCAACAAAATATAAGAAGTATTGATAAAAAGCTTGACAAACTCAAATTATTTTTACATGATCTTGCAACTAATAAAAATTTTACAAATTATCCAGATTGCATAATACTGACAGAGACATATGTCCTTCACAATATAGATATCTATTAATTAGTGGGTTATAACATTATCTACAGCGAAAACGATTTTAATAAATCAGATGGAGTTGTAGTCTACATAAAAAGCGAAATTAATTACAGCTATTCAATAAGGAAAATTGGTACTCCTAAATTATTTGAATTAAATTTGATCTTTTCATGTGATAAAATAAAAATATATTCTGTATATAGGAGTCCTAATCCAGAATCCGACAAACAACCCTCGATGATTTAAATATATTGCTAGAAGATCAAAAGCTAGACCAAACTGAATTGGCGATATAAATTTTAATATATTAACAAATGATAATGATTATACTAATGAATATTTGAACTTGATGGCAGAAAAAGGGTTCTTATCAACTATTAACAAACCAACGCGGGAAAATGCTTGCCTTGATCACATATTTGCTAAAATAAAATCAATAAATATAGTTTTCATCTTACCATTTGTTGTTCAGTGCGACATAACTGATCACTCTCTTTCTGGCTTACAAATAATATACCCAAATAATCGAAAACCTACTCAGGTGCCAGAAACACAATTTAAAAAAAACTGAATAAAACTAAACTCCTACAGGAACTTCATTCAATATCATGGAACATTTTATATGAAATGGAAAACACCGATCTTCTAGCTGACTACTTCTTACATACACTGCAAGACAAAATCGAAAAATGTTCCTCATATGTCGAAATAAAGCCCATCGTGAAAAAGAAATGTTGGATGACTCAAGGACTGATTAACTCAATCAATATAAAGAATAAACTTAGGCAACAACTACTTAAAAACCCTAATGATATAAACTTAAATATTCGATAGAAATATTACAGAAATACCATAAATAATTTAATAAAAACAACAAAAACAAAATTTTATCAAAAACTCCTGGAAAAAGACGCGAAAAACACGAAAAATCTTTGGAACATTCTAAATTTAACTACGGGCAGCAGTAAAGAAAGATATTCAAGAAATCTATTGCATTAAAAATAAAGACGGACAGTGTATTTACAATAGCAGAGATATTGCAAATGATTTTAGCAATTATTATGCAGATATTGGACGTGAATTAGTAAACAAGGACCAAAATAAAGTCTTCCATCCCGACCATATAAGACACTCATCACATACGATGTTCTTATTTCCAACGGACATAAATGAAGTGACACACATAATACATTCATTAAAAAATGGGACAGCTAACGGGTTGGACGGTATCTCCGTTGATGTGCTAAAAGTGCTAAAACATATGTGTAGCGAAATTTCTGCTCCACTAACTTTTATAATAAACAACATAATGGAAAAGGGACAGTGTCCTACTCAATTCAAAAATGCTATGATCAAACCAATTTCAAAAAAGGGGATAATTTAGAGAATTACAGGCCAATCTCGCTGATATCAAACATATCTAAAATATTTGAGAAAATTATAAAGAAAAGACTGACCTCTTACTTAACCACAAACAGGCTTCTACGACCAAACAGTACGGTTTCAAAGCAGGTCACAGCACTGAAGATGCCATTAATAACTTGATACCCGAAATCTATAACAGTCTTGACACTGGAAAAAATCAATATGTGTATTCATCGACATGAGAAAAGCCTTTGATACGGTATCCCATGATTTATTATTAAAGAAAATGAAGATGATCGGTATGAGAGGAATTGTTCTTGATCTGATGAAGAGCTATCTTCGAGACAGAAAACATGTGTACTAAGTAATAGCGAAAAAAACACTTTTAAGACAATTGATTGTGAAGTTCCCCAAGGAACAGATCTTGGACCAATTTTATTCTTGATTTTTATTAACGACTTATTTGAATTGGAAACTGAAGGTGATATCACTGCATTCGCTGACGATAATGCCGTTTTTTATGAAGATGTTTCCTGGGTAAATCTAAAAAATGAAATAGAGAATGATATGAAAATTATAATTGATTGGTATAAACATAACCTACTTACGCTTAACATCAGCAAAACAGTTTACTTACCTTTCGCCTGTTATAAAGATAAACTACCCGTCTTCGACACATTAAAAATTCATAATACTGACTTAGCTATCAGATCTGTAACCAAAATCACATACCTCGGACTAACGATCGATCATCATTTACGATGGAACAAACATATGGCTACAATGATAAGAAGATTAAGATACCTCTTATAGAAACTACGTTATATCAGAGACATTTTTGAAGGAAAGGACTTGAAAACGTTCTACTTCGCACTGGTCGGAAGTCATTTAACATATGCAATAACCGCCTGAGGAAGCATATGCAAAACCCAAGTACGTGACCTCAGTACTCTGCAAAAGCGGATCTTAAAAATGTTATTTCGCAAACCAACTTGATATCCTTCGGACTGATTATTTGGAGAACTACGCATTCTCGACATTAGACAACTGTTTTATTCAAAAGTTGCCATCAAGACACACTCTAGAACGGATAGCACAAAATTGGTTTCTCATTCCTATAATACCCGTTTAAATCAAAACTTCAAAAAGGCCAGCGAAGTTTGGATTACTTGGCTCCAGAAATTTTCAACACCTTACCGCAGAACATAATCGAAATTAAAAATGGAAAGCTATTCAAGCAATATATATTTCAGATTGAAAGGAAGAAAATCTATTCCATCATTGAAAGTTAAATTATTGTTAAATTATTATACTCGCTTCTTGATATTGTTATTACTTTATTGTTATTATTTTATTATGTCAAAAACCACCAACAAGTTTTTACTTAGGTGGATATCTCCCTTGTTTATTGTATTATCAACTGTTGTATCCCGCTTTCTCTATCTTTATGCAATAAACCTAATTTAATTCAATTCAATTCAATTCAATAATCTTCTATTAACGATGTATTCCTGATTTCTACATTTCATACGAGATTTCAAATGAATTTGATATCTGGTTCATTCCATGAGGATTTTCCATTCGGAATTGATATAAAAAACTTAATTTTTTTACAACTTTGTTAAGAAGAGCGGTTTATGAATCGTGTCTTATTAACGTGCCTTCCTCTCTGATATTATGTATAGAATCATATTTGAGATTACAAACCAAAGCGTACAAACGCGAACTGAACGCAGAAAATGTGTTTATTCACCTATAACGAAACGGGCAGTTGCTATTGCTATACAACAGTATCTTCCGGAAACATTCTGCAATATTCAATGCATTATTCAAGTACCAAGAACAGCAGTGGCGGCCGGTGACTTAAAGTATAGTGAGGCGGAATTTTCATTATGTATTATTAATAATAATGAATTCAAGAGAGATTTGGGTGCCTGAGCCTAATTGTTTACAGCTATGCTTTAGTATTAGACATTATTTTCAATCTCAAATTATGTTTTCTCAGATGTTTCAAATAACCAAACGCCAAGCAACTTAGTATACGAGTACTGAGTAGAGCATCCCTCTACTCAGTCAGTTGAATAATTCACGAACTATTTTGTAGGACTGTTACAAATTAATAATTATAGATCAATAATTCTAAGTAGTAGAGATGGAAGTGTAATTCTTGTTTCAGTGTCGAGAAACTTCTTTCCATCAGAGAGGTGGACGTTACTAGCAAAATTACCGATCCGCAACGTAGTTTGTAGAATTCCGAAAAGCAAGGCACTATATCATAATTATGTAGAAATTCAAGCATTTGCTACTATTCCTCTCCCGTACGCAATATGGTCTCATATCCAATAATCCATCTGAAAAAATTCGATTAAATTGAAAATTTTGAAATTTTTATCATATTGAAAAAGTTTAATTTTTCAAAAAATATCTAGCGCAGTTATTCCCTTTCGTTAAGAGGTTCATGAGTTTTCTGACGTTTTTCTCTGTTTCTTCAATATTTGACCTGTATAAATATGATTGAAAAATGTTTCGCAATTTCTAAGCTCTAGTAATTCTTATACTGGGTGTCCCATTTTAATCCGCCAGTAGCGATAATTCTGAAGCAGTGCATTGAAGCAAAAAGTGTTACGAATAAGAAGTTAACGGTTATGAGGGGGACATCTGATGCCGTCGACTTTGCTCCCCAGCCCCCCGGGGGCGGCGGGAACAGGGGGCAACTTTCGAATCTTAAATGGAAACCCCTATTTTGTATTGCAGATTCGGATAGAGCGTTAAAAAGTAGGTAAATTTTATCCAGGTTGTTTCCCACAATTGATGATAGATGGAGCTGCAAACGTGAAAATGTGTTTTTATCAATTAAATAGTAAATTTTTTCCTTTGGGGTTACCTGAAAGACGTCGTCTTCCGCGATCCTCCAACCACGCGCGTGAAAATGAAGGAGCGAATAACTATTGCCTGTCATGAAATTTCTCCAAACACGTTTCGCTATACGTGTATGATTGTGTCGAGACCATCATGGGCACAATTTTGAGCAGTACATGTGAATTGCAATGGCGACGGACTCACACACACGCAACACGCACACTCACATGCCCATGCCACACACGAACAACCACGCAGAAACACAAACAGATTTTGACGTTTGCAGCGCTATCTATTACCAAACTTTAAAAACACCCCGAATAAAATTGACCTACTCTTTAACACTATCCGAATCTGCAATACAAAATAGGGGTTTCCATTTAAGATTTGAAAGTTGCCCCCTGTTCCCGCCGCCCCCGGGGGGCTGGTGGGGCAAAGTCGACGGCATCAGATGTCCCCCTCATAACCGTTAACTTTTTATTCGGAACACTTTTTGCTTCAATGCACTGCTTCAGAATTATCGCTACTGGCGGATTAAAATGGGACACCCAGTATATGTGCAAGCTGTCTTGTTTTAACTATATCTGAAATTTGTATTTATATAACTATAACTGATGGATTGATGCCTACAGACCTGTCTTGTATCTGAATTGATTTGTTCATGATAGCAACAGGTTAAAAATCACCACCTTTAGACAAGTGGCAGTGGATCTTCACCTCTGCGACAACATCTGTACCCAGTGACATTAGGTCAGTGGTTCCGGGTGAAGGAGGATGCTCGTGGAACCAATCCAGCATCTCATGTGCGTCAGTATCATCTTGATTCGGCATAGGATATCTGCTGACTAATTGTAATTGTGACGATGAGAGTTCCACTCCCGGGAAGTGCCCAATCTCTCGGCACAAATCATGCAGTGCTGTCAACAGTTGGGTCTATCTTTTCACAACGCTTGCAGTTACTTCATGGCCATGAGTGAGATCACCACTTGTCTTCATAGATTTCATTACTTTTTGGTCAATCGTCATATTACTCCACGCCACAGTTCCTCACTTCTACGAATGGTGTGAAACACCCTCTACTGGTGAAACGCTCATATTTTGCAGATGTAATTGCAGTTTTCAAGGTGAGCATGTCCCCGAGGGAAATATGGTTGCATTTGGCATAGAGAATATGACCACTGCTGTGAAAAATAGGGAGCATTCCATATAGGATTTGGAGGTGTAGATCCCTGTTGCTGCTTATTTCTGATCCAATTAAGTGCTTAATCAAAGTCACTATTTCTGAACAGTCAACCTAGAGCTTTGCAGCGGGGCCACGTTCTGCCAACAGTTGAAGCATAGTTTTGAATTCTTCTTGCACTTCTTTCACAATCTCCTCCACATTATGAGAAAGCATCACTTTTCTATCCATATTGAACAAGATTCACCATTGTTCAGTTCAGTGAGCCAACATATGAGCTCGTACTTGGATGGCCGTAGCCAGACATAATTTTTTCCAGCTGAGCTCGTCGCATATACGGTATTGAAAAGTTAAGTTAATTCACTACCTTGCATCATGTAACCAATTTCTCTCATGAAGGACATCAGCATATGAAATCCACCAAACATTTTCCAGAGGGGGCTTATCGGGACGACTACCAAGAATGTCTTGTAACTTGGAGTAGAGGGACTGGTCAAATGTCATCAGGCCAGTTACTTGATGTAAGGATTTTGTGTTTTCTACTGCGGTCAACAATGCTGTGAATAGCGTATTATAATCACTTGGAGAAGCAATGATAAATGGCTATTAACTAATAAACGTTAGTACATATGGGTAACATCTGTCAAAAATCCATTATATCCGGATAGGGCAGGGAAGTCCACAGTCAAAGTATAAAAGTCTGTTGGAGCCTCCCTTCTACTCTTTTTAAAATTCGAGTGCAAGCTGATTGTTCGTTTATTTCGTTTATTTAATGTTATTAACGACGACATAATATGATGTTGTTACGTGCCGGCGACAAGTCGATGAGAGCAAGGCTGTGATTGGAGGAGACGGGTGACGTCACCCGGCGCGAGAAACGATGATAGGATGGCTCCAACAGACCTTTATACTTTGACTATGGGGGAGTCTGTGCTATTCGCATAGAGCCACTGAAAATCAGGCACAGATGGAATCACAATTTCAATTGGTTTATACATTTCCTTCAGATCATTCATCGTGATTCCGGTTAAACCATCAGGTTTTGCCCTTTCAAAATGGTTCACTTTTCAGTCAAAAAATGAATTGATTGGGGGTTACTGAATATTTTGGTGCAATACAGGGAATGTGATCCATGACGTGAAAGGTGTTAAATTTCGGCTCGATAACTTTCAACGCATCGTCGTTGATTACTGATGCTTCCAGCTTCTGTATAAGACACTAACACTAATCCAATGAGGAAACCATATCAACCAATTAACGTATGCCATATCTCTTGTACAGAAACACTGCCAACCGTATGAGCCTAATGATCTGGCATCATTGATGCTACAATACTATGAACCAGTGCTGGGCTTTTCTTGTTTCCCACGTTCTTCGTTTAGTACAACTGTTTTCATAAATATACGAAGGTTACTACTAAGTTTCTTATTGCTCTCATAAACTTTCAAACTTTCAGGGGGGAGGGGGGT
Source organism: Endomychus coccineus (assembly GCA_958510875.1). Taxonomy (NCBI): domain Eukaryota; kingdom Metazoa; phylum Arthropoda; class Insecta; order Coleoptera; family Endomychidae; genus Endomychus; species Endomychus coccineus. Next base: position 74,638,687 of record OY294068.1, read on the forward strand.
AGGGTGTTGTACTGTTTTGTCTCATAAACCCAGCTCCGGATATTCTCAACAATACCAGTCTACATGTATTCAACTTATAACTGGGAGAAATTCACTACTTAACAGCCTTTAATAATAAATTAGATTTTTTGCAGTGGAAAAAGTGTTTTTTTGCGGTGATACACAAAATACACCCATTTTCAACCAGGGCTTCAAACCTTTCTTCGGAAACAAAAACTGAATAGGGAAATTTTACGTAAATCTTTCATTCTTTCTCGAAAAAAGCCAAAAATTTATTTTTCTTAACTTCTTTTCTATGTTGCGTCACGAAAGATTCAGAAGCCCAACAAACATATAGAATGGAAGAAATCAAAACTATCCCACAACTTTCCCGCTAGGGGCCCATTTGATCACACAATTAATAATTAATAATTAAACGGCATGTTTTACCCTTTTGTTACAGTATCTCTAAGACGGCAATAGTTTCGTGAAATTTGAAAGGTGCATTTCGATAGTTAATTGTATTCGTAAGAAGGGTTATTTTATATATTTTATTGAGACATTAAACGATAGACTGGTAGCAAACGGAAAATCTTTTTTAAATTTCTATAATTATATTTTCCGCTTGTTATCAGTTTATCGTTTAATCCCTCAATGGGTTAAGCCCAATCCTAATCTCATAGTGAATTTAATAGGTAATGGAATGGTCCCTGAAACAAAATCTGTGATTAATATAGTACAAAGCAGTGATCTCCAAGGTTCTTTGTGTGATAACGGATAATTACACTAGCAAAGTTCAATAGTATGATATCTGAGGGACAAACAAATATCTTGTTGAAACCCATGAACAAAATAATGATGGGAACAAAATTAAGGAAAAGAAGCATGTAAGGGAACGGATGGATGTAATTTTATCCTCGATTTCAACTTTTACCAATTCATTCAATTGAAGAAAGAAAAAGTACTCTACTGTACCGTTGATTGAAAAAGTTACAGTTTCAATCAACGTCTATATTGAATAACTATACCTATTTTTGAGACCTATTTTTATCTTGAGAATATATGTCTTGTTTATTTATTGTCTTTGTTTTGTTATATCCATTTTAATGTTTTAACCAGACTTGTCCCTAATTCTACCGAAATCCTTCCTCATCAAAACTTTCCTCCTTTATTCTTTCCATCTATGCAAAAATACCCCCACTAATTTGGTTTCTGAAAGTTATATTTCATTACATATGTTCAACACCAAACTATTCAAAGCGATATTGAAACTTACTCAGTTAGATAGTTAGACCGAATGAAAATAAGAAATACAATATTGGCTTTCATATTATTAAATTAGGGTAGCGTTAATTCTGCACTTTATCGTTGGTTTTGCACAATTAAATATCTAACATCCAATGATATATTTATATTTCATTTCATCTTAGGTTATTTGATTGACCAATCAGGAAAACACATCCTTAGTTATGTTTCTAAGATGTAACATGTTCAAATACGATCACTAGAAATTGTAGAGAAGTATATATGAAATTCTCGGAAAATAGATCACATTAGCACTTTGTTTTACACGTTTCGGTCTCACGACCATCATCAGAAGACTTATTATGTCCAAAACGGGATTTCTTTAAAACTAATTATATTAGCACAAAGCGTCCACATCGCACCAATTTCAATTAAAAATGCCTACAATTCCGATTATTCGTAGTTCTGTTCGTTTCGGCGACGTAGGCATTTTTACTTGAAATTCGTGCGATATGGACGCTTTATGCTAATATAATTAGTTCTTAAGAAATCCCGTTTTGGACATAATAAGTCTTCTGATGATGGTCGTGAGACCGAAACGTACGTGAAGACAAAAATATGTGTTAATGTAACCTATTTCCCGAGAATTTTATATACAGGTTGTCCCGCATGAGAACCGACACAGAGCAGGAGCATGTAGGGGACCCCAAAATATGATGATTTAACGCAAACTTATCTCTATACCAAGTTGCACCCCTGAAAAGTTATAGGCCCTCAAGTGGGACTTTATATTTTGAACAAAATTAATATCTCAATAACACTTCAACTTAGAAAAACCAAATTTGGTACACGTTGTATGCATTCCAAGAGTAATAATCGACAGTGAGTAGAGTTCAGTTGAGTCATTTTAAAGGGTTGATAAGGGATGGTGCACTCTTTAATTTGGAAGAATTTTTCAACCCAATCGCTATTTCAAAAAATATTACCTTTATTTCATGAGAAATTTTGTTTTAAAACTTTTTTTACTCTTGTAATTTTTCAATAAACTTTGTCGTTTTCGAGAAAAACGCGTATAAATAAAAGCATATATGGAGCTACGTTATTTAAAATCATCGAAATTTCAAAAGTTGGCTATAAAATTAAACAAAAATTTGATTCTGAGAAAAAAGTTCCGATTAACATATATGCACAGACGCTAAGTTTTTGAGATACAGAGTGTTGAAATTGAAAAAAAAAAATCGTTTTTTGCGAATATCTCCGAAACCGTTCATCGTACAGAAAACAGCTCTCGTGGGCATTTTCTACTCATTGTAAGCTATGTTCAGTCGATGAAAAAAAATTTTTTTACTCATAATTGGTGAAGGTTTTGAAGAGGTAGTGGGTGTTTTTCTTCCAAACTTCTACGCCACTGGAAAAAGTACGGTTTTGAGACGATCATTTGAACCGCCAATGTCTTCTACACAGAAAAGGTGCTCCGTCATAAACTCTGAAAATGACCGTTTTTGAGAAGAATCAGCTTTTATGTTGAATAACATGGGCAACTCTTAGAAATAAAATTTATTTTATACTAATTAAACAAAATGTATTTAAACGCATAGAACAAGTAACAAAACCAAAAAATTGACCATGTTCTTCAACATGAAAGTTGATTTTTCTCGAAAACGGTCAAGTTTAGAGCTTATGACCAGAACCGTACTTTTTCCAGTGGCGTACAAGTTAGGGAGGTAAATACCCACTACCTCCTCAAAATCTTTACCAATTATGACTGGAAAAAAAATTATCCCTCAGAACATAGCTTATTATGAGTAGAAGATGCTCACGAAAGCTGTTTTCTGTACGATAAACGGTTCCGGAGATATTCGCACAAAATCAATTTTTTTTTTCAATTTCAACACCCTGTATCTCAAAAACTAAGCGTCTGAGCATATATATTAATAGGAACTTTCTTTCTCAAAATCGAATTTTCTATCGACTGTTGAAGTTCTGCAACTGAAACCTGGGATACCCTGTATATTGTAGAGAATGCGATGTATATGTTGAAACAACGACGGGGCAGAACGTTATACATAATGAATACTTAATAAATCCTAAAAATCCTGATGAATCCCTTATAAATCTTCACTGAACTCCATTAAACCTCTCTCTATAATACATATAAATCCTAAATCCTTTATCAATCACGTTTTGTTATAATAAATCCTGATACATACAAGTCAACGACAAAATTTACCCAGAGAAATTAGTTGAACAGGAACGTTTTGAAATAGGATTTGTATGATTTTTATGTAGTTTGTTGTCCTTCTTGGCCGGTTTCTACAGTCATGGACTGGATATGTTGAAAGTAAATAGCTATCATGCAAGGCATACAAATTTATTCAAGTTATGAGATCATTGATTATGCTCACTATTCAAGACTATGAAAATCAAGTTATTGGATCATCACAAATATTGAAGTCACAAGTAATGAAAAATAATAGTTTATTGAATAACACACAAGTAGTAACTCTCTATAAATAACTGCTATATGACGTTATACATGGATTGCTTGATGTTCTTCTTTCTTGACAGAATATGTAAGATCCATGTACCAAGGTTGAAATTATCAGATACAAGAAATTCTTTGTTTTCGAAAGGAATGATAGAGTTCAATAATCTTCCTCATTATAATAAATCTAGTGAATCTTGTTAAATGTTCAGACACCAACTGTTGACACATATTAGAGAGCTAAATAAGATCTACTTTCATTCAGTAATAATGTTTTTCTTATTCTGTAAGATTAACTACATACTTACTTTATTGCTAATTCAATAATTGATATAGTTATTTATTCCAGTATTACTGTATATTAGGAAAACCTCTTTCAAATGAATATTTCTTCTTCTTCTTCTTTTTCTAAATATAGAACAAGTGTCATAGTGTCAAGTTATTCTTCTTAGTTCAACTAACATACATACTCGAGTAGAGTTATGTTCATTATAATTTTATTTATGAATGCGGTTTTTCGGTTTCCAAAAAAATTATATATTATTTTTCATGCTAACACAAAAAAACCGTGCGTTGGCACAAGAAACTTTATCATAAAGTAAAATACTCGATTTGGCTGAATGCCCGGTTAAAGATAATAATACCACTAATAAGATTTTCCTGGATATTTTGCATTACTTGTAATGTATGTTTGTCATTAAAAGTTTCCGCCTGCGTTTTAATCGTTGCGGATTTTTAAGCACATAAAAATGATTCTTCGAAATACCTACATATAGTCGAGTCAAATACGTATTTCATTACGAAAATTGAACGATATGGACCGATTTTGATGAAACAAAGTGCATTCGATTCGGGATGACGTCTAGAAAAAAGCTTACCGGTTAGTTTTTTGTGCAAATTAGTTGGTATTTATTTAACCGAAAAATTGACCGATTTCCAAAATTTCATCAAAACTAACCAGAAATTCTCAGTTAGGGGTTGTGAAGGTTGTTTTTTATGTTAAATGTTTGAAATTTTTTTAAAGGGGGGTCGTTACTAATTTAAATAGAAAACAAAATCGAATTCTAATTTTTTAATTTGAAATAAATTTCCGTTCATCTAAAATTTCTTTCTTTTTATATTCCACACAGCATCTTCTACATATACTATGGACATATACGTAATAAAAACCGGGCGGGAGTAGCAGGTAGGTATTTGTCTTAAACTATGGAATCTACACTATACTATAACACAGCATCTATCATATAATAAGATCTCTATGACATCCACCGCTTCATAGAGCAGCTGTTCATCTGAACCGGTCCTCCCTCCCATCCCCCCAAAATAAAGACGTGGACCACGCTGCTATTGTAATGTAGATACATAATAAATGATCACCACGTGTCACTTACTGTTGGATGCTGCTGTAGTTCAAATTAGTAAAATTTCTCATTCGCTTTATGTGAAAATTATTTTGTTCTGTGGTTCAGTGAATATTAACAGAATTATTTTTTTAATAATTCAAATACATATTGTTCAATAAATAGAACATTGCTTCATTAAAGCATTCATGCTGCAAATTAATAAAAGTGTTTTTCGGTTGAAAACATAATAACAAATTTGCACAAAAAACTAACCGGTAAGCTTTTTTCTATACGTCATCCCGAATCGAATGCACTTTGTTTCATCAAAATCGGTCCATACCGTTCGATTTTCGTAAGTCGGCCTGTTTTAATACCTATTTGACTCGACTAATATACAGTAGTTTTAGCAAAAATCATCTGGCCGCATTTCAGGATAAACTGGCACCTTATTTAGACAATGTAGGAGTGTTGTAGTAGATATCATTCAGCTAATAATAATAAAAGAGTGTAAGGGTGAACTTAGGAATGATTTCCAATTTAAATTATTAGTTTTGTCGTATAATAAAATAACCTACCGCTTATTCAACCACGTACCTGGAAATAAACAAATAATAGTAAATAATGGATCTTACCGTTAAAGTTCAGAATAATCCGAATAAATCCTGAGAAATCCTTTGATTTGTTGTTCCCCTTCGGATCATTACAATTTTCATACTTCTTTGGATATCATTAATTTATTTTTATTTCTTCTTTAATTATTGAATTTTGATTTTAGAGGTGGTTCCCAAGCTCTCAAGGGTGGAGGCAACAATGTTTCTTATTATAGTATGACTTTCATGTCATCAAATCAAATAATTCACACAAAAAATTATACTTACTCAAAACAAACAAAATATAGCATATTTTCTATTGTACCCCTATCGTAGTGGGCATGTTAGGAGTGGAATCACTTATTATAAGATACTGGTTTCAGATTCGTAATCTGTGACCTCAAAAACATATTCACAATTTGAAATGTTTGACCCACATAGCATTTTGAACACGACTCTCAATCAAATTTTAAAATTCCAGATATGTCGGAATCGGGATTTCTCGAAGGTATTGCAACAGTTTTTTCCATCTTGTCCTTGGATCTTTAAACGGTTCTTATTGCAAATGTAGGAAACAAATTATTTAATTTATTGATTACTGAAAAATGATAAGTGAAATTTCTGATTTTAATTGAATTATTTGACAGTAATGGCTCTAATTTGATCAGTTAATTGCTTTCCATTTTCCGTTTTTGGTTAGGAATCAATATATTCATCAACGATTTGTCGTAACTATTTACTGGAGGCTCTCAACTCCGTTGTTATAATTTTAGCTCAGAAAAATATTGGCCAGGAAAGAAGAGAGTGAACAGTTACGGGATATTGATATTTGAAAGCCATTTATCTAGAATGTTTATCGACTAGAGAACTTTCAATTTTTTACAGGTGGGGGTAGAAAGTTGCTAAATTCCTCCACTAACCATTTTGCTACGTTATAAGTGAGACAATTAATGTTTGAAATTATTGGTCAGATGGAAATATCCGGCTTATGAATTTTAGGTAAACAATACAGTATGGCAAGTTTAATTTTGTATTCAAAATTTTTGGAAATTACGTTCTTAATGTGTTAGTTGCCGATATAATGAATTTGAATGGAGAGTATCTGAAAATCTGCCGTTATTGAGCATGGTTTTTACCGCATTTCTTTGTGCATAATTGAAATGAAATTTTCTTCAAACTGTTCTCAAATAATAACAGTTTTTCTCCCATAATAATTTTAAGATTTCAGTAGAATTATTGGATGCACTTTTATATGTTATTTGAAGGTTCAAGGATTATTTTGCATTCGATTCGAATGACTCCTCTATCTTGAAAGTTAAGGGAGCACATTGTATTTTCAATATCATCGAGGATGTATTGATTATTTCGTACTTATTAGTGTTATCGAGTATCCACAGTTGTTCAATCTTTCAGTGTATTACTTGAGTCAGTGATAATTTCTGGAATTCATGGGTCGTTTCCACCCTCTAACGGGTAAAAACACATTCATTTCATTTCATTATTCTGAAGCTAATACCCTAACAGCTTAACAATCTCTAAAAAAAAAGGGAATTTCCAAGCCGCTGTAGAATTAATCCGGAATTTGGGTAATGCTTTTCAACAACAATTGACTGTAGTACTATTTGCTTCGTTCGAAGAAAAATGACTTAAAATAAGAAAAGAGGTTGATTTGGTTGTTAAAAATAACGAGGATGAATATGTCTGGGCTCATCATTTAAATATCATGAGACATTGTTATAAAATGATTGACTCATATACTCTAATAAATCAATCAATCAATGCTGTTTTATGTCACATGAGCAACGTTATAACGGTAAGTCAAAAAACAAATAGTGAGGTGAATGAGACAGCATTGTTCCACAAATAGGATACAGTCATGTTAAACTCAATAACGTTATTGAGAGTGATTAAGAAATTTACCAGTATATTCTACTTGTTCTGAATATATTACATTTTGGTGGTCATATTAGCTGATTCAGGACGATTGAATTCAGAATCACCTTCCTTGAAGTAATGTTAATGAAGAAAAAAACGATTCACAAATTGGTCACAAATATTCTTATGAACAAATTGACATCGAGTTCGAGCAAACCATCAATATAGTCCGTCAAAGCGATACATTCATGTGCTGCTATTCAACCTTTTTATTCCAAAGAATAATACAATAATATCGAACTTGATAATAAGACTGATCATTACTCTATCTGAGTCGTTCTTCATAAACCTGCTACAATGAGAGGGAGTTACGTTTATTGAAAAATAATGTGCATATCAATTTGATGTGATTTTTTCTGATTATGAAATTTTACGGTTATTAATTTGAGCCCTTAGGGTATGGCCTACCTAACTAAAGACTCCGATTTTCTGTCCTCAGGTTTACGTTGGAGAGAAAAAATGCTTGAGCTTGATGTTACTAGGAAAAAATAAAATTCCACTGATAGTTCAAATAGTTGACGTGAAAAAGATACCACTGAATTTTGTTTGATATTTCTGGTGTGTTTTATTCTCTTATAAAATCGTTTTAACCAAAAAAGTCCCGATTTATCACAATTACGTTTTGAGCCTTTACGATCCGGGTCTTCCAACGGACTCACTCCCATATATTTGCACTTTTGGTCCTATTAAAAAAAGTTTCATGCGAAAGTTTTTGCGGAACTTTCGGGATGTGTATTCGAACTGCCGAAAGGAGTGCGACTCAGAGAAATATGAACCTAGCTTCTATTTATTTAAATGGGAGAGCACAACAAAATGACGACCGTAGCACCGATTATAACATATATACACATACATATTTTGGAAATCAGAAAAACCTGTAGAATCCAATGATCGAAAAAATACGTGTCCAAATATAAGCTAGCTTCATATTTTTCTGAGTCGCACTCATTTCGGCGGTGAATGCGTATCTCAGAAGTTCGCAAAAAATTGTCAAACTTTCGTATGAAACTTCTTTTTATAGGAACAAAGATAAAGAATATGCGGCTGAGTCATTTCGTTGGCCAAACGGGGCTTCTTGAGCGCCCCTGGCCTCGATTCAAAGATCGGAACTTCATCGACCACCGGGAGCTACTGATGGATACACAGGGAATCTCGGTCTGACGTGGTGCCCCCGATATGAGGCAGGCGAAGCTCCACATTGGGAAGTTCTCGCCTAAACTCTCTAAAAACTTACTCGCTATGAGCAGGAGAAGCCAAAAACTGGTGACAGGACTCCTCACAGTCATCTGAATGAACATCTACACACAATGAGCATTTTTGAAGACCCAGCGCATAGTATATGTAGAGATGAGGACGATACTGCCTTTCACATCCTAACAGGATGTCCAACACTGGGTCCTCTCAGGCTACAACACCTTGGCAGCACACATATGCCACTTGAAGCCATAAGAAATATCAGTCCATGCCTTCTGCACTACCGTACGCCTACTACACTGATTCTTGCATCAAGGGAAGCGCAATGGACCCAATCAAGCAGTCTAAATGCTTCGGACTTGTCCGCCCCCGTTTTGATTGATTGATTTCGGGTGTAACTCGCTGTGGAGACCATTGCGCTATGCCAATTGTTCACATGGATTTGAAATTTTGCAGATCGCTTGAAAGCAGTGAAAATAAAAACTGTACTGTTTATTATGCGCTACAGCCCTGTCGTTTCCTTGATATTGATCCAGTTTTTCAGATGAAATTATAGTATTTTCTTGAACCCTAAACAATGACTAGATTTATTTTTCTGGTTATTAGTCATTTAACGAGCAGAAGTGTCTGAAACACTTGTTTCAAAATTTTAATGTCACACTTACGCCATCAAAGTTTAAAATGACCTCTTTAGATTGAGTTGATTGCTCCGTGATTCAAAAGTAAGGTTGACAATAAGTAGTCTTGGCAGAAAAATATAATGAACATAGAGTTGTAGAACGCACGTTGTCAATTTGAATAAACATTCAATGAACAAGAATTCAATTTATAGTCTTCACAGTTTCACGTACTTAGTTGCTTCTAAATCATTTGCGATGTATGTTCTGTTACTACGAGTGTTAGCTGTTTCCCCGGGTGAAGTTCGATCTTCACTTTCTTCAATTTTGCATACTTAAAACTTGAAAATAATAAGAAAGTCTCTGTCTACACAAGATTTCGAAAAAAAATTACCTCAACCCACTTTTTACCCTTGGAGCAAACAAGTGTCGATCTTGATAAAATTTTATACAAATGACCTTCAAAACAAAACGAAAATCACTTTCTACGTAAGATTTCAAAAATGAGCCCATCCCTTGAAGCAGATAAGTACCGATCTCGATGAAGTTTCGTACACTTGACCTTGAAAGCTAGGGGAAAGTCATTTTTTAATGCGATTTTAAGAAAAGGTACCGAACTCTCTTACTCACCCTTTAAGGCAGACAAGTACCGGTCATGATCGAAGTTTACACACTTGATCTTCAAAACAAGAGGAAAGTCACCTTCCACATGAGATTTCGAAACATCTACCCAATCCCCCTTTCCCAACCTAAAACAAATACATACCGATATCGATGAAATTGTGTACACGAGAAGGACAAATTCACTTTTTGAATGAGATTTTGAAGAAACTACCTCAACTCTTTTCGCCAAGCATTACATCAGACAAGTACCGATCTATATATCATTTTGCTCATTTGAACTTCAAAACATGAGGAAACTCACTTCCTGAATATTTCTAAAAAAACCACCTCATTCCCTATCTCACTCCTTGGAGCAGATATACAGGGTATCCCAGGTTTTAGTAGCAGAACTTCAACAGTCGATAGAAAATTTTATTTTGAGAAAAAAAGTTCCTATTAAGATATATGCACAGACGCTTAGTTTTTAAGATACAGGGTAGGGTGTTGAAATAGAAAAACAAATTTCGTTTTTTGCGAATATCTCCGGAACCAATTATCATACGGAGAACAGCTTCTGTGAACATTTTTTACTCATAGTAAGCCACGTTCTGTGTGATAAAAAAATTTTTTTTAGTCTTAATTGGTAAAGATTTTGAAGGGGTAGTGGGTGTTTTTCTCCCCAACTTCTACGCCACTGGAGACAACCATTGCAACCGCCAATGTTTTTTAAACAAAAAAGGTACTCTTAGTTATAAGCTCTAAAGTTGAACGTTTCCAAGAAAAATCAACTTTTATGTTGAAAAACATGGTCAATCTTTTGGTTTTGTTACTTGTTCTAATGTTTGAATAAATTTTGTTTAATTAGTAAGAATTGACCATGTTTTTCAACATAAAAGTTGATTTTTCTCAGAAACGGTCAACTTGAGAGCTTATGATCAGGGTACCTTTTTTGTGTAGAAAACATTGGCGGTTCAAATGATTGTCTCAAAACCGTACTTTTTGTAGTGGCGTAGAAGTTGGGGAGAAAAACACACACTACCCCTTCAAAATCTTCACTAATTAAGAGTAAAAAAAAATTGTTCATCGCACAGAACATAGCTTACTATGAGTAGAGAATGCTTACAAAAGCTGTTTCTTGTACCATGAACGGTTCCGGAGATATTCGCAAAAAATTTATTTTTTTTTCAATTTCAACACCCTGTAAACAGGGTGTCCCAGGTTTTAGTAGCAGAACTCCGAGCGTCGATAGAAAATTTGATTCTGAGAAAAAAAGTTCCTATTAACTTATATGCACAGACGCTTAGTTTTTGAGATACAAGGTGTTGAAATTGAAACAAAAATTTCGTTTTTTGCAAATATATCCGGAACCGTTTATCGTACAGAAAACATCTTTCGCGAACATTTTCTACCCATAGTAAGCTATGTTCTGTGCGATAAAAAAATTTTTTTTTGTCATAATTGGTGAAGATTTTGAAGGTGTAGTGGGTGTTTTTCTCCCCAACTTCTACGCCACTGAAAAAAGTACAATTTTGAGACAACCATTTGAACCGCCAATGTTTTCCACACGAAAAAGGTACTCTTAGTCATAAGCTCTAAGGTTGACCGTTTTCAAGAAAAATCAAATTTTATGTTGAAAAACATGGTCAATCTTTTGGTTTTGTTACTTATTCTAACGTTTGAATAAATTTTGTTTAATTAGTAAGAATTGACCATGTATTTCAACATAAAAGTTGATTTTTCTCGAAAACGGTCAACTTTAAAGCTTATGATCAGAGTACCTTTTTTATGTAGAAGACATTGGCGGTTCAAATGGTTGTCCCAAAACCGTACTTTTTCCAGTGACGTAGAAGTTGGGGAGAAAAACACCCACTACCCCTTCAAAATCTTCACCAATTAAGAGTAAAAAAAAAATTTTTATTGCACAGAACATAGCTTAGTATGAGTAGAGGATGCTTACAAAAACTGTTTCTTGTACCATAAACGGTTCCGGAGATATTCGCAAAAAATGAAATTTTTTTTCAATCTCAAAAACTAAGCGTCTGTGCACATATGTTGATAGGAACTTTTTTTCTCAAAATCAAATTTTCTATCGACTGTTGAAGTTCTGCTACTAAAACCTGGGACAACCTGTATATCGATATTGATAACATTTTGAAGCAGTCTACGTGAACCTCCATTTTTCATTCCTATCAAGAATCAAGAAAAAGTCGCTGTGACATGAGATTTCCGAAAAAATAACCATAACCTTACCCCACCATTGGAATGATCGTAGCAAAGCTCGAGGAAATGTATATAAATTGTTGATATTTGAATGAAACATCTATGGTCTTTCATAACTAAGCTTTATAGACCTGCGCGCCACATTTATATCTGTTTTCTATCATTTAGAATATATTCTCGGCTCATACAAGTGAGGGAAATTAGTGATCTATGAATCACAGTACATATCTTATGAAAGTGACTACTGTGACTCACGAGTCCCCGAAGAATCATTCTATGAATTATTTTATGATTCAATAAAAATGTCTATCTGACTAGTTTTCACCAGGAAAATCAGTATGTGAATTATATTTCGTTGTACAATATTCGACGACTTTGGTAAGTAAACTGACAAACAGAGATACAGATTATGTACATATTTTCACATAATTTCAAGATTCGAGATCCCATGTTGGACTCAATTAGAAGCTCTCAAGAAAACATTCTGTTTACCTTGAAAACTTATTTTGGTAATGTTCAAGCGAAAACCTGAAGACATGGGAACTTTATTTAAATACTACATAAACGAGTCAATTTTGTCTTAATTCGGGGTTCAAAATGTAACAGCTACGACAGAAAAGAATATTAACTGAACATCAATCTACCGAGTTTTCGAAGTCCAATATGTCTCAACCGATAATTAATGTTGGAACTCATTTACCTGACTCATCTGACTCATAGGTATTGGAAATTATTTCGTGCGAAGTTTGCATATAGACAAGAAATAACAAGCAGTTATAATATATAAATTTATTCATGTTTAGTGGATTCATCAAACAAAGTCAGAAAATTGATCAATAAATATAAAAAATAGTAAACACATGATTCATGAAAAATGTAAATATTGAAATTTCAAATATCACAAATACTTTAATGGTACATTGAGATCAATATGATTCCGAATAATCTGATTTTTTCATATCAACCTAGTTATATATATGATATATATATATATATATATATATATATATAATTAAGCCCAATGTCATTAGCAGTTAAAATCGGCTTCAGCTTATCGAATGACCTATTTAAATTGTTGACTACAGTTTATCCTCATATTTAATCAATTAACTATTGAATAATATTTGTTTTTCATGGAATTGTAATTTTAATCTGAGGAATCAATAATAATACTACTAATCTAATCGAGCACAATACGTATCTAATCCCTCCATTTTGCGAAGTCCGTCGAGATATTCGTTGGTCATTTCTCCTTCCACGACGTCATCACAAACATTCGAGTCAGCTGAAGGATATGAACACACGGGTATATCACCTGTCTCGCAAGCATTAGAAGGTTCCACAGTTCCGTTACTTCGTTCGAGCCAAGATTTTAAATCCTTCAAACACGGGCAACTCCAAGGGTTCCCATCAAGTGTGATGTAATTTACAGACAATTTAGTTCTCAGCTCTTGAGATAAATAATTCAGAAAATTAGCGTCGATATAAAAGGACTTGACGGAAATTTCATTGGGAAATATACGATTATCCAAATGTGTCAATCGGTTGTATCGCAATCCCAAGTAACTTAAACGTCGATGTCCTCTGAAAGCATCTGGTTTTATGGTCTCAATGTCGTTATAATCGAAGATGATCTTCTTCAGTTTTCTAAGTCTGTCGAATGCTTTGCTGGGTAAACTTCTGATTTTATTGAACTGGAAATCCATTAACTCTAACATTGTAGTGTTTATAAACCAATCTCTATTGAATTTGGTCAATTGATTATTATTGAGGTAAATCTGTTTCAAATCGAGTATGTTAGCGAAAGCTCGGTCCTCGATGGTTTTTATCTCATGATTTTGAATTTTCAAAACTTCTAGCTGTGGCAGCATGTCGTCACTGAAAACCCCAACCGGAATTATTGCCAATTCACCATGAGCTAGCAGTACATTCTTGAGCCTGGGTAAGTTTCGGAAAGATCCAACGTCGAGGAACTGTATTTTACACTCATCGAGAACCACTGTATTCAACCAAGGCATATTTCTGATAGAATCTTTCCCTAAGCGCGGAATATTTTGCTCATGGATATGTACTTCTGCAACAGCCCGATCACTAAATGATGATCTTTCGATACAGCCTGTAACTGTTCCTTCGGTATCTTCACCATTTCTTCCGCGTGCAGTTACTTGAACATCGTTGAATGAATTACACCTCGCGCATTCAACCTCATATTGAATTAAGTTAATCGTCAAAAGAAATAAACACTGGTACACGGCGTTCAACATCTGGGTTGTTTGCTTGAACGGAACAGAAACTAAACTGACTGGTTTGTCAAGTATCAGATCGGAGCAAGAAATTCTCGTAATGATAACAAAATCGTTTAATGAACATCGGGAATTCGATAAAGAATATAGGGATTTTAATATTACTGTTATAATTTATTATGATGGCTTGGAAGAATATAAATCGAATGATCATGGAATCAATAATAACTCATAATATTGAATAGTAAAATGTGATAAAACATGAATTTACACTTCAAACTGTCTATTTTAATTTATTCACATTTTACTAGTCAACAAGAATGTACTTCAACTCTTTAAACGCTGGAACTTCAGAATTGAGTGGTGAATAATACAATAAAAGAGATAATATAAAATCCTTCATTAGTACTCTTCGAATAATGCTCACATTAACGAAGGTATATCAAAATTTCTCTGAGAATCAGATATAATCATGCAGGACACAATATCCCATATTCATCAATCCTTCAAAAAATAAGAATTGCACGGTTCTTGCAAATCTGTTTCTCATCTATTTGGCCTTGTTTTATTGTGATAAATTTAATTTGATTACTTAATATAGAGGATGAACCGAATAAGATGTCCTTCTAGGGTACAGGGTATCTCTATTAATATTCGCTCTAGAAAAAAATTGGCCGCGCATCCTCGAGCTCTTTGTTTGAGACAAATTTGTAAGATACCTATAAATTTTGACTAGTGTCATTTGTTTAGGCGCTGTTCTCAAATTAAAAATATCAAATTTTTCAAATTTGACAATTTGAGAACGGTTCATTTAATCATTCATTCACTCGCCACAAGAAATACCAGAAGGAAGAAGAAGATTTACGTACCATTGAAATAATAATGTAACGAGTAATCCAGAAATATCCACTAGAGAAATTAGAGAAATGACGAATATTTCACAATCTTCTGTTGTTCGTATCTTGAAAAAAAAACAAAATCAAACTCTACAGAAAAATATTCAGAGATGCTACTAAACAAATTTGAAGATACACTCGACGATATGGCGCTGAATGAAAGAATACGTCTACTTTCAACAGGATGGAGCACCCGCACATAATGGACAAATAGTCTCAACTTATCTCAACAATAAATTTTGGAAAAGGTGGATAGGAAATACGGGATTTTTTTAAAAAAACATGCGTTACCAAAATCCAAAGTAAATATTCTTTCAAAGTGTACTACGTTAAAGTGAAAGAAGATTAGAAATGGCATTCTAATTCCAGAATGTATGTAAATCATTCTCTGGAAATAAGGTGCAAAATAACACTTCAGTAACTCAAATAGGATGATGTTATTGATATTTAGAATAAACGAAGTTAATTAATTAATTTGATTGACGAGATTCAGTTCTCATTTTATTTTGCTCCCATATTACGAAAGGACAACTACGAGTACATCCACAACCTTTTAAAGTAATTATTAATTAACGTTCCCAATGAGACTCATAGAATACTACTTTTACCAACTCACTTTTACCAACCACTTTAGCTCACATTTTTTTCTAATGTAAAAGAGTTCCTTCGGTATAAGTTGTATATAGTGAAAAAGAAGTATTGTAATCGTATTTTCGTAGATATATCCGTTTTGAACATTCCTGAATCGATCTATTTTGGACATGATGTAAATTTGTGTGTGTGCGTGCGTAACCCACAGTGGAGACAATTGCGCTGTTCCTATTGGCTCTATTGTGTTTTTCTGGTCATAAAGATTCATTAAGCGTATATATTTAACCTGCAAAAGTATTCGAAATTCTCATTTTGATTTCAGATGACGTCATCGAAATTTACACTTTATCTTTATAGATGCAGTCTGTTTTCTGTGTTCACTCTGTGTTGTGAATAGTTGAACTGTCAGAACAAATGAAGGTTAAAATAGTTTCGATACAATAACGACGGTTTTTGTAGTTATAACTTCACGAATAATGATTATTTATGTCATGCTCATTATCTGGAAACAAATCGCAAATAGCCAAAACTTGATGCTGTGCTAAGGTGGTTATCCAAAACACAATTCTGCAAAGCAAGTTGCGGTATCCCGAACTTCAGATCATTCACCTAATGATTATATCTACGCTTCAAATGATCATTTCTATCTTACAAATTAATGATATGTAAGAAACTGAATATTGCTTCACAATGTTATGTTCTAAAAATAATTTTATTGAAAATAAGGAGCTACTTGTTTAGTCAAATTTAAACTATGGATAAATTTGTTATATGTTATAAAGTGAATGAGTTTACATAACATTGCCCTTCAGTTCCAGCTCCGTGGAGTATCTCTTGAGGAAGTTGGATATCCAATGTTCTGTTTGTCACGTAGCCACCGAGATCCCCAGACCTGTCCCACCTGGACTATTTTCTGTGGGATCATATCAAAGACACATTTTATTTAAATGTTAGCAGGAATATTGACCAATTAATGAAAAATTCTGAAAATGCAATTCAAAGAATTTCAAATGTGCATATATTAAATGCTATAAGAGGTTTGTAAAAACGTTGTCAACATTGCATTCAACAAAACGGAAATCAGCTTCAATATTGTCATTGGTTAGTAGTTAGTAGATGTTTATAGTTTTAAAATGTTTATCTAATTTAATAATTTTTAATTTGCAAAATAGTTATTCTGTCCTTTTCTTTTCTATTCTATTTAGATATCAGTAGACTATAAACAGAAAAATGAATAATTTGCCAAAAGTTGAAAATAAACGGATTAAAAATAATGTCAGACCCATCAAAATAAGATGTTGTTCAAATCAACAAAAAATCCTCTTTCCATCGAAACTACAGACTACTGTGGTTTCTATTAAAAAAAATAAAAGTTTGTGACGTAACTTAAAAATAGAAAGAACTTCAAAAATTCCGCCTACGCCAATGGATTGCACGCAAAAATGTGTCCACATAACATTTACTTACATGAAGATAGCTCCAATATGAAACATGTTACGAGGCATTGTTGAAATCCTGAAAAATATGGTATTTGACAACAGCGTCTAAATAAATATCTAAATTCATAGGCACTCCCAAATTTGTCTCAAAAAAAAAAGTGCTCGAGGATGCGTGGTAGGTTTTCTAGGTGCGAATATTGATGAAGACATCCTATAAGGACATCCAATTTGGTTCATCCAGTACAGGGCTGACAAATTTTTATGTATGTATAGAATAACTCGGTAATTACAGCTTTATTACAGCGAAAAGTCGTAATAGGTAATTCATAATACATTCATATATATTTAATGATGATACAATGAAGGTCCTGCTATCGTCCTTTGTAAAAGACAAAATGTTGTTAATTCAAATAAACTATTAATGCAATGTCATATAATATAATAGGACGCCTTTCTATTTCTTTATTTGTTTCTAATCATTTTCCATATATTTTCGGTTCCTACGGGTGAAGGAAGTTAGGGATCTATGAGTCTGAATCAATTATTTCTTTGTTACTTAAAAGAAAGTACCTATAAAAAAAAGTGAATTAACGTTTCCTATATATTATGAGCCTAATTGCTCGTTTTTAGTCAATTTCCGAATAACAGGGTAAGTTCCTTCGAAAGCAGTTTCATTTATATTCGTTTCAATCAAAATTTGTTTATTACCCCTCACTTGGATCTGTACAGCCTAGGCAAATTTTGATGTTTGTATAAGATAACTCGGTAACTATAGGAGATACACAAAATGGAAGTCATATTCTCGATTTCTTTTCTTTAAACAAATTCACTGGCGGATACAAAAATTTGCTATCGTCTTTTTGTTTTCGAGTTATAAACAAATATTCCATTTTTCGACTTTTAGACACATGTGATCATCGTGCTTGTTTATGAAGTTAAGAGAAAATAACTTTTAGATTCTGAGCACTTTTTCCTGTACAATCCAGTGGCGTCGAGAAAATTGGAAAAAAAAAGATGGAATTTTGAGTTATGACCTGAACTTGTATTTTTCCAAAGGAGGCTCATAGTTGGCTATGGTTTAGTTGAAACCGATTTTTTTTCTCATTCCAACTATGTACCATATGTCTGGTCGCTTTTAATGTCTGAGTCTTTAATACCTAAAATAATATTTTGCTTTACTATATCACTCATACTTTTTTTATATTTATAAGTAGGCGTATGACAGTGTTCATGACGGAGAACTTCTTCTTATTAGATTATAAAGATGAAAAGTAAGTGAACAAATCTATCTCATTGTTTGATGCGCAGATTTAATGGGATTTGTCTTGACACCTTCACAGGTGAGGCTGAATATCATTCAATTGATGGTTTTCGCAAGCAGTTATTCCAGAATATTCCGGTTTCTGTATGGGTTCAGCACCCGAGTGACATAACTGTCGGCCTACGTTTTACCAACCGTTATAAGCTACTTTCCTTCTGCAAACCAAAATTATTCATTGATGCAAACTGTACGATCGTAGAATAGGTTCTTCTTCAATGATACGAGTACATGAAACTATTTTCAATATCATCTCTTGTTTCTTTTCATACATTACAGGTGGCATCTTCAGGGCAGGCTTGATGCTTGAACTGAAACTGATTCCAGTGGTTTCTGTAGCCGTATTTATTGTAGGACAAATCCTTCACGCTACACAGTTCACTGCCTTTATTCCGGTGGTAAACTCTGTTCTGGCCCCTGACCCTGCCATTGTGTGATCATGTGCGAAGTGAATAAAGGTTTCTTATTTATAGAAGCATGTATTTATTTATCATTGTGCAGCAAACTTTCTACATGTTTTCTTACTTGAGGGTTTGCTGCCCAGTGCACATAAGTTTTCGTCTGATTTTTCCCCTGCAATACAACGTAATAACAAGAATTTCAGTTTTAAAAAAAAAAACTTCTATCAATTTGTGTTACCACATAGTTTACCATATTTTGATTCCATTCGGCAGCGAATTAGAATTTTAAATCAATTCAAAAATAGAAGTTTCGCACAGGAAACTGCCACTCCAGATGAAAATATTATATGAAATAGGAGAATGTTTTATTTAATATTATCAAATGATGAAAAGCTGTTCTGGGAAGCAATTAAAGTGATACCTTTGATGGCGTCAAATTTTTACACTATTCACTTCCTTATGCTTCCAGTAGATCATTAGAGATACATCAATCTGTTGGAATGTTAGTGAATGTACAAAAGTACATGTTTATCATATTGTCATCAACAATCAAAGGTCAAATGATGAACAGATATCATAAACAATCAATTATTCGGAATAACAACATCTTGTACATTATGAATTGTTCAGCTTCTTTCGATTATTCTTGATAGCTCATCAAGTAAACATTGGACGATATTATCTGTTTTGCAGTTATGTACATCGATGGCCTTAAGTCAAGTATGTTGGAAAATGGCGTTTTCCTTGTTTCAATAAATTTTTGATCTGATGACCCCAATGTCCCGAATTTGACATGCCTGAAATACTGCTGAAAAAATTCCATTAAAATACTCAGCTAAATGCCCTACAGGAACGAATGAATTACTTTCGCTAACTACAACGTATACATCTCTCCATCCAACGAAGAAGAACTTAAATCACATAAACGAAATTTTACCATCTAGATCAGTTAAAACCACTTCCTGGAGATTGTTGGTCGTTTTATAACAATTTTCACTGAGGATGATTATTTGTTCTGTTTTCCAAAATGTTGTTTTTCAAGGTACCTACTGTTTTTTCAGTCCTGTTTTGTACTCCAATGATTATAATCATTATAATGTTTTGAAATAAAATTGTATGCAAAAACTTGTAAGTGTGAGAAGTTATAATGGTAACGATTCAGAAATCACTAATGAAAGACGCTAAGATAGACTGTACGTTATATTGAAACTATTCAAATAATCTACATAATGATTTCACTACTCTGAGCATAGAGATCATATTAGATAGAGGAGTGAAGCCTGTGTTCAAGGTATATAAGCGGTGCGTGACATGTTCAAATTTCTAAGCGGTACCTACTCCACCGTATTTTCACCCCCCCCCTCACACTCTCCTCCAACCGCTTACATTGATGACGGCGTACCGCGAGAACGTTACCTTGAGCGAGAAGAGTGGGGACCGCTAATAGAAAAAATTTCATTCGAACCCTGCGTGGCATTACGGCCCGCTTTACTCCTCCATCTACTATATGATCTCTATGACTCTGAGTCTTACCCTGACACCTGCTGACAGGTTGACTTCCAAATTATTCACACTATAATATAACCTTGCTCTCTGATGACATCTGCTGTCACATGAACTATCAAGCTTTGCCACAGAGTAAAATCATCTAATAAAATGTGACTCCAGACTTCTTTTGGGCCGATTACAATACCAACACTATATAGTGAAGAAATTAAATATATGGAAATTTATGTCTTGCATTCTTTTGGAAAAAGCTGGAATCAAATTAACAACAATCAATGGTATGATATGGTATCACTCATCACTACATGAAACAATATCCGACTAATTTCACAGGAGGTTGATTTCTAACTTTACTTCAACTGCTTTCAACTCTCAAATATCATGCGAAAAGGAAACATGCAAATTGTTGTTCCTTATTTTATTGGAGTTTTACCATCATTCGTTTCCAGAATAAACAGGGGATCATATGCTATTGCAGATATGAAGCATCATACGTCCACACAAGGTTCCGTACTTAGACTTATTGTAGAACATCATGTACGATGCTGCGCTGAGGTTGCCAAGGCCCACGGGGACAAAGCCTGTTGGCTTCGCAGATGATATTGCTGTGATTGTCACTGCCGAATACTTCGAAGAAGCCACGCAGAAGGCGGACGAAGGCTGTCGTCATAATCCGCCTGTGGCTCTTGGCGAATGACATACAATTCGCAGACCATAAACCCGAGGCAATACTGGTGATTAGCAGAAAAACGACAGAAGCTGAGTCACTCGCCGTTGAGGGCTGCGACATATCTTGGCAGCCATCATTGAGATTGCGGGAGTCCAGATAGATGCCACGCTACGGTTCGACGAACATCTGCGTGTGGTGAGCACGAGAGCATCTGCAGTGACCAACACACTGGCCAGAACTATGTCCAATATAGAGGAACCTACTCAGAGTCGCAGAAGGCTACACTCCAACATCGTCAGCTTTACGATTCTGTACGCAGCCCCAATCTGAATTTCGGCCGCGGCGATGGCATCGTACATATACCAATTAACCTTGGTGTACCGTAGCTGTGTCTTACGAGTGAAATGCGCATATTATACGGCTTCATACGGTGCAGTCTGTGTTAGTGCCGACATGCCACCAATCCGTCTGAAGGTGGAGGAGCAAGCGGAGATGTACAGGCGTAGGCGCAAAGTAGGGAATATCGACCAACGCACCATAAGGAGGCGAGGATAACAATGTCAGCGCAATGGTGGTGGCTCTGGAATGTATCCAGCAAGGAGAGGTGGATCCATCCACTCATCCCAGATGTTGTCGCATTGACCAATAGGTCGCACACAGTGATAGATCACGACTTCGTGTAGCTGCTAACAGGACATGGGTGCTTCAGGGCACCGTTTTCTACTGGATGCCCGACCTCCCAACCATTGTCCGCGTATCAACAAGCCGGGCAAGAACCTTCAAGGAATTCTACAGCAGCAGTTGTCCCTGGAGAATATCGTTGAGTAGATGATTGTGTCCCAGTCCACCAGGAATGCGGTGTCCGATTTTGCGGTTATCGTATTGAAGGAGCTCAGACGTACAGATGACGAGAGAAGATACCAACCCGTGGCATACAGGAAGACGACTAACAAATAGACCAGAAGGGGCGCATGACAGCCATTTCGTACCTCGCGAAGTAATGCCTGACGGCGGTCCCGCGAGGTGCTGGTTTTAGTGAGTAGAAATCCAACAGACCGTCAAACGTGTGCTTCACAGCGTCTTTTGAAGATTTCCACCTATCTTCGCAAAAACAAAACACACACAGACAGACACATACACAGACACAGACACAGGCACAGATAGAGACACAGACACAGACACAGACACAGGCCCAAACGCCCTAGATAAAAAACGGAAAATATGGATTTTTCATCAAACCACGCCCCTGCGGACAAAGCTCATACAATATTCCACGCCACAAAATTGACGGCAGACATGCATAACTCTGTCATTACAAGTTTGGCATAGACTTTTTGAATGTGTATACTTTGGCGCCTACAGCAGGTAGAACTTTTTTTAAAACCTTTTTAACAGAGTAACGTACGCCAATCTCAAGCACCAAACGGACAATCAATGATAAAATATTCAAGTGTCTCCTGGCCAATAATTATTATAAAACACATTTCACTCCGATATATCAATAATGGCATCCCCCATTAGTCAAATCATAATTAGCTATTCCTACTCACCTTGAGCTCAGAAAGTTTGTTTAAATGTATAGTTCAAGCAATAGACAGAATTGCGTGCAGAAATTAATACCTGGAAAAAGCGTATAGGGAATTAAATTTAAAAGTGAGTTTCTGTTTCATGCAACTCGATCCGGAATGGCCTAAACAATTAGCAAAAATGCAAAGAGCGGTAATTCTTGAATAAGTTAAAAACTATAGCTCAAATCGAAAAAAGTTGAGTGAGAAGATTGTAGATATCAAATAGATCTATCGATTTGCTCCCATGAAAATCATCGATATCTTCCATACTTTTCGAGTTATATTGAGAAAACCGTTAAAAATCAGGGTATCGAGAAGTCGTTAACTATTACGTTTCCATACTTGTTATTTGCTGTACGTATAGCCCATGGCAAGCTTGAGAAGTAATTTGTTTTTTAAATTTAAAATATCAATGATATTTTGAAATATATCGATTTTTTGAAGAAAGTGCGCCCTCATAAATTGGCTAGATCTTCTCAGCGGATCGTTCTAGAGTAACGATTTCGGGCTTATTTTCTTTCTGAAGTGTTGTGATATAATGTTATCGAAGGAACATTTTTAAGATTGAAAAAATGACTTCGAAAAAATCTTACCTTTTTTGAACATTTTTTTTAGATGAGTCTTACAATTTTTAATTCAGAGAAATGTCTTTGAAGGGAATCGATGCCTGACATTTTTTCACGAATGATCAAAAAAAAATTTTCATCTACGACCTTCTGGACCAGGGATAATTTATTTATTTCAAAAAAATCTATAAGACGCAAAAACATTTTACAGAACTGTGCTTAATATTTTAATATGTTGCATTTATTTAATTTTGTATCATAAAAAAACATATACTGAAAAAATTAAATAATTGTTGAAGAGATCCGCACGCATAACGTCAGTATGATGCACTGAAAAAAAATTTGAGGTATTACAAGAGAAATGTTGTTTTGATAATAAATAACAATTCAAATGACGTGAAAGTAAAGCAAATTAGAAATGTAAAAAAAAATATGTCTATTTTGCTTCTAAGGCGGAAATATATATGATATTCGTGTTTATTTCGAATTTTGTACGTAATCCAAAAGCCGAAATATTGAAGATTTGGAAGCACAAGCCACTTTGAACGCACGGAATCAGTTTCCCCCACTCCGCCGCACGCTCCGGCAGTCGCGTACGCTTCATTTTGTTACTCAATTTCTAATACTATAAATCAATAAAACATATCCTAGTATTTTTTGATTGAAAATGTAGGTATTTATCATTAGCATCCATAAAGCACACTTCTGTAAAATGTTTATTGCGTCTTACAGATTTTTTTTAAATAAAAAAATTCTCTGATACAGAAGGGCGTAGATGAAAAATGTTTTTGGTAATTCGTGAAAAAATTTCAAGAATCGATTTCCGTCAAAGACATTTCCCTAAAATAAAAATTGTGAAATTTATCTGAAAAAACATGTTCAAAAAAGGTGCAATTGTTCACTCTCGAATTTGAATAATCGTTTTATTTTTTTCAATAACGTTATAGCACAACTGTTCAAGAAGAAAATAAGCTCGGAATCTTTACTCTAGGACCATCCGCTGAGAAGATCTAGCCAATTTATGAGAGCGCCTTTTTTTTTCAAAAAATCGATATATCTCCAAAAATTATCAATATTTTAATATTGAAAATTACTTTTCAGACTTGCCATAGACTATACGTACAGCAAATAACGAGTATGGATTTCTCGATACCCCGATTTTTAACGGTTTTTTCAATATAACTCGAAAAGTATGGAAGATATTAATAATTATCATGGGATCAAATCAATAGATCTATTTGATACCTACAACTTTTTCATTCAACTTTTTTCGATACGAGCTATAGTTTTTCACTTATTTAAGAAAAACCGATGTTTGCAATTTTGCCAATTTTTTAGGTTATGTTCGCCATTTCGGATCGAGTTGCACGAAACAAAAACTCACGTTTAAATTTAATTTACTTTATATTCATGTTTTTTTCTCCAGGTATTAATTTCTGATAATTTAACATTATGCTTGAACTATTAGTGAAGTACAACTATTTCGGAGAATAAAAAATTAATTTTACAAAGCTCTGAACCGAATCGCTTAAATAAACGCTCAGTACAAAATCTATTTGATATTTATGTACTTCCTGAATCGGAAAGATGTGAGTTTAATCTGTAAACTAATTATTTTCTAGGTTTGAAGACGATCATCAATGCGTTACTGCATTCATTCAAGCAATTGGCAGAAGTGATGACACTTACGATCTTTTGTCTGATGGTATTTGCGCTGTTCGCTTTGCAAGTGTACAAAGGGGAGTTGCGCAACAAGTGCGTCCTCAAGATGAATGACCACAACGCTTCCTATCCGGTCTGGTACAAGTACGTATTCCTCTATTATTCTCGTCCGCACAATGCTGGCAGGGTTATATTCTCTCCGCATTGTGGTTCAATCGATAACCGCATGATTTAAACATTACAGCATTACACTATTGCGAATAGTTATCAATTAATGTTTAATTATGACAAAGCTTTCTCATCCTCAATATAACATCTAACTTAGACAATTTTAATTTTCAACCCCAATTTGTATAAACCTGAAATATTGCAGGAACACATTTTCACGTTATACACGGTGTTTCTTTTTAGCGTGATAGAACTTCTGATCGAGACAGCTTTGACACTAGTTATCATGTGTCTGATTTGTAAATTCATTTTTGTGTGAATCCGATCGACCATCGTTTGCCTTTGATTCAAATGCAACTTAACCCATTGTTTCATGACAAAAATTTGTTCAGTAATTGTCACATTTGTACTGAGAATAATTCACTAGTAAAACTTCAAAAACCAATACAAAATGTACTTTTTGTTGTACTCTATGTGTTAGAGGAGTCACCGGACCGTACTTCCTCAAAAATGATGCCGGCCAGGGTTTGCGAACGTTATAGAACCATGATGATGAACCATTTCGCTCCTCAATTTGGTGTCATGAATGTGGGGAACAAGCGGTTCTAAAATGACGGCGCGTGAAACAATGGATTTATTGAAATCGATCTAGTTATTTTGCGAAATGGACATGTCAATTGGTCTCACTTCTCCCAATATCCTCATCCCGGATAGAGGAGATTGAAGTACCGATACACTCACCTTACTGCCACTAGACGAACTGATATGATTCACAGATGGGTCCAAGGTGATTAAGACTTCTGGGGCGGGAGTGTACCTGAAAAGGCCAAAGATCACTATCTCAGTGACTTTAGGCGCTTACTGCACGGTTTTTCAGGTGGGGATCTACGCAATATTAACTTGTGCCATGGAAAACCTGCGGAGAAACTATGTAAATAGGCTCATAAGTATTTGCAGTCAGTCGGCTCTGGGAAGTGTCAAGTAATCAAGAGTCACATCAAGGAATGTCAAAGGATGCAGGGACACACTGGTTGAATCAGCCAGAAGAAATAAAGTTCAACTCATCTGAATCCCTGGATACAATGTAGTTGTGGGAAACGAAATGGCCAGGCGAGGGTCGTGTAGCTCCCCCGTCGGGCAGGAACCAATGGTCACTTTATCAAATTGCGTGAGAGGTTTGCGCCCTTCTGTGCCAACTGAATAAAGAGTGGTCTCAACTGTGGCAACAATCACCACGCATGAGGCAGGCCAAGCTCTTCAACAAAAAGCCTGTGCCTAGGCTCTCAAAGAAACTCCTTCATCTGAACAGAAGGCACATAAGAGAGATGACTGGAATACTAACCAGTCACTGTCGTCTTAACAAACACCTCCACACTATGGGCATCACAGATGACCCAATATGTAGGAAATACAGAGAGGTGGGAGAAACTCCCTCCCTGTTGGAATGCCCAGCATTAGCATTCCTTGGGCACCGACACTCTGGAGAATCAAAACTGCTCCCAGAAGAACTTATGGAAGCCAGCATTGGCAATATTCTGTGTTTCTGGCGAACCACAAACCTGCTAGAATAGAATAGGCTTCTGACCACGGGGAGCACAATGGGCTCAACTAAGTGGCCTAAGTTCATTCGGGGGCAAGACCACTCCCCTCAAGTGATGATGATGATGATGATGGCCACCACATCCCTGTGACTCGATGTCTTCACATTATTATGTGTAGTCTTTATTGTATCCAGAGAAACCAGTAACGTTGAACCATCTGGCGCCTAACATTGTGTCTTATTGACGAAATCCGGCAACCATTACTTGAAAAAGTGGTCGACAGATGGACATACAAGATACCCGGAATAATATTCAAACAATAGAAGATTAATTTGATTTCCAACATCATACGAAGGAACTTTTGAAGACGACGATAGTATTAACTTCTTCAAATGTTGTTGTATTAAATACACATAATTAGATAAATGCGCTGAGTGTGCTCGATTTACTCTGTTAAACAAAGTTCGCCCTCAAAAATAAACGATTCGGAATAGGAGAAATTGGCATGATAAGTTGTAAAATTTTGAATTAATGAACAGTATCAGAACACAATAATTAATAAAAAGAGGATAGAGAAAATTTATTACGTGAAAAGGATTGTACCTATTGCACTTGACAAAACACACTAAAATCAGTAGAAATGTTTTTTTGGAAGATATAAAAAATTACGCCCGTAAAAGTTCAAATGATCAATTAGACTTGTACAGCATTCTTCTCGATGTCTTGATAGCATAAAATTCCCCGTAATCCACTTACTAGTACCTTCCTGGTAGATCTCGGCATTAAAATTTCCTAATTACATTATTAACTCTACCCTATTATCATATTTCAATTATTCATTCCCAGCAATGTATTTCCTCATATTCAAATCGAAACCCAATTGTTACTTTTACCTTATGTTGACTCTCAACATCTTTGATGTTTATTCATAACTTAGTATCTTATTGGAGATGACATGCTAGTTGTCGAGAATATAGTCCCATTACTGTTTCTAAAAACACAAGTAAAAAGTATTTCTGAAGTGAAAACTTCTTTAGGCGCGTTGACCTATTTCAGATGGGAGGTGAAACCATGAGTCCGTCACGAGCAGTCACGCTGTAGCTATATACAGGTTCGGAAATTATTTATCTTGGGTATGGTGGCTTCATGAGAGCGTAAAGAATAGCTTGCTATATGATAGAGAGAGCATTACAATTTCAGGCCGGTCAGCTCAGAACGTAGGACGTTAGTATCATATCAGCACCAGTCGGGCGAATGTGCGAGTAGCAGTTAACGCCTCGGGTGGGGTAAGGGGAGGGGCGCATAGCAGTGTGTCTCTCTTGTTTATGTGGTATTATCATATCATTGCGTTCCTTGTTGCATGTGCAGATTTATGTCTATACCCCAGAAGAATTATTTCCGATACTGTATATTAAGTATTATGTATACTGCCGCCAGCGCAACTACTTGGTCAGGCGTCAGTTAGTCTCTCTATAAGCTCACACACGTGTGCATATCTGAGTCGGATACTCGACGTTATTTATTTATGTGTATTTATTATAATGACTATCGGGTTACATGCATACTCTTTACAGGGATTGTACTGTCCATTATACGTTTTTTATCATTGAATATAAAAATGTATATATAATTGTTGATTGAAATGCTGACAGTTGTGAAAACTGAATAAAAACTAATTATATTAATTTTCATTTAAAAACAATAAAATTGTAATTTATTGCTACGAGTACAACTCCATACTAAACTCCGTAGACAATAGTATCTGTGGCATCGGATGTCTTCGTTGGTTTAAATAAAGCTGAGCAACAAAATTTCGTCAGGCAGAAGTTGCATAAAATGAGAACCGAAGATACGGGTGGATTACCATACGAGTTAATTTTAGTACTTAACAGGCCATACATGATAACTAATAACATAGATGTTGGGGATGGATTGTCCAATGGTACTGTCGGAAAATTGTGTCATGTAGAAAGAGATGATACTAGTGAAATCATACGGATGTGGAAGAAATTCCCAAAATAGATTGGTTACTTCGTAATGTCAGTTTTCAATTCTGTCAGCAGTGCTCTGTGACTGCCCGTATTTTTTTTGTATATCAATGATAAAATGATGCCAATAATGAATATAAATACCTATAGCATCGTACGATAGTAATAGAAGCATAGAGGGATTAGGATGAGAGTTCTTCATATTCTAATGTACGGGGTGTCCCTTAGATATTGAACACCGGCAATATCTACATAACCGTTGATCGTATAGCTTCCGAAAATAAGTTATAATTGAAGTAAGCAAAGGGGATACTTGGAAATGATTTTCAACTGTCTAGGTTTGCCGCAAGGGGGCGAAATTCTCATGGGAAACCACAAAAACCAAGCTTTGTTCGGAATATCCCCGATTAAGAGATATCAAAATCATATGTATTGCAATATCGAATACATTTTGCATAATTTTCACCCACATTCATTACTCTAGCCTGTTGGAAGATGAGCGGGGGATGAGAGAATTTTTGTTGAAAGGAATACCTATTACTTCGGATTGATTATTCCTGATTTGCCAAGTGTTGGTAGTATGTAAGTAAATTTTCCTGTTTGACAGACACAGTTAATAACCCTAGCAAGTGGTTGTATTCACTTATTATGCATAGTCTCAGTGTGTAGAGTAGACTTTTTCTCAAAAAAGCAGCTATGACGTTTTTGGTTTTAAACGAAATCATGCCATCACCTTGCTACTAAAGAATTATTTCATTAAATATTTAATACAGGTGTATCAAATAAGGGATGTTATTTTTGCATGCGCATTATTCTCTGTTTTCAGAGACATTCTAGTTCTATTTCAAACAGGTTACCAAAACATTTCGGACAAATGGATCTTGAGAGCCAACGAACTTCTGTGTTCAGCAACAAGCGATTGAAATTATTTTCACTATAAACTTTACCCAATAATCTGTCACTCAATGATTTGCTTCTAATATCAATTGACAACTCCATTAACGTAATGGAGCGACGTATGTAACTAAATGCTGACGATGTAACACAATGTATAGCTAGGGTATTTTGGTGTTGCTTGTTTCAGATGAGCTGCGAAACCCTTGTGATGCCCGTCACCATCAGTTGCCACTGACAAAATATTCCGAATAGAAATTTATTTATCCTGAAAAAACTTATGCATAGTATTAAACATGAATTCATCATTTATATCGGCTAAAAAATTGTTAACAAACAGTAATTCTTGGCACATTTTCTCTTCTTTCATGAATCGTACTTATAATAAAAGCAGTGCTACATTATTTGGTAGAGTTGGTTCATCGTGTTGGATGGAAAATTGGCAAGTTTTCAAGGAAGCACATAAGGAGATTCCAACGTCTTTATCCGTTCCATAAATTCTCCTTTGCACTGAACAAATACAGTATTCATGTCAAAACATGAATTAACTTATTGACTCTTCGTTTTTTTGGTTTCAAAAGATATTTTATTTAAATAGAATTACAAAAGGCTTATAATCATAAGTTTACTTTACGTATAGTAATTATATACTGAAGTCAATGATAATATTCTATAAACGAAAGCATCTCCCTGCCTCGACAGAACAAGCCTCCAGGAGCGGATTACCAGGAATTTGAATATGATCCCTGAAGTACATGTTGACTTAATTCATACTTGATTGCATGAACCACGTAATACGTCTTCATCTAACTTGCAAAAGATTTTTCGTGGACAATTCTGAAATATGTAATTGTGATTTCAATTCAACTATTTTGATATTGCTTGTCAAGTTGTACACGAACGTTCAAACAAAAATGATGAAAAAAATCTATCATGCTGATACCATATATTCTATCTTGTGTAACATGGTACTCTCTTGATTAATCTCTATAAAACTGTACTTAAGGAATTTATATTATTCCTAATCCTCAATCTATTTATTCATTAACAGTGTGGCCATTTAATTTAGAGAACCATGACACGTTGGAGTTTGATCACAATCATTGATTAGCCAGAACAACCGTGAAAAATATCATTGACACTTACCCTTCTCTTCCACAAGACACTCAAGATTTTAACACACTGGAAAGTAAGTGGAAGGGGTAAAGGCTAATATTAATCAGATGAACTCTTACTCAACAACAACAATAAAAATAACAATTAAATGATAATGATAATGATAAAAGAATGTATGATAATTAAAGATAATAAAAGAATATAATGATTAACTTTTATTCCTAATAAGAGCAAAAACTAAGATCAATATCTATACTAATAAACACAAATAAAATACCTAGATAATCTAAATTAACTAAAAGAGAAATAAACAAAGATTATTAAATTGATACTCAACCAGGATGAACCTAGAGGATCGAAAATGACTAAAATGATTATATATTATTGAACTTATCTTGAATGAATACTGAGAACAACAACTTTGATCAAAAATCTTAAACAATTCTGATTAAGCGAAATCCACCCTTGTTACCAAAAAACACTCTGAAGAAAATATCAAGTTAAATCAATTGAAATTAAGTGTCACGTAATTTCTCAAGAGACTAATTCAAGCTAGAAAATATAACTGAAGGTTTAGGCATTATCCCTAGTATTTGTAATGCGTCTTTTTTCTCAAGAACCAAACTACAATTCAGAAAAGAATCCCTGAATTGTTCAACCAATAAGCAGTAAGATTAAGGTCTCTAGTCAGAATGATTTCGG
The DNA here is from genome assembly GCA_958510875.1 of Endomychus coccineus. Taxonomy (NCBI): domain Eukaryota; kingdom Metazoa; phylum Arthropoda; class Insecta; order Coleoptera; family Endomychidae; genus Endomychus; species Endomychus coccineus. The sequence goes on from OY294068.1 coordinate 74,670,167, forward strand.
TGGGTATTTCTGAATCTATCTGTCCTTTACTAAATATCACTAACTGATTTGAATGTACATAAAACATATCCAGATGGTAAACATCAAGATTCATGTAGCTTACCATTAGTTTCTCGTCCTTTATCGGTTATTTGATGTTGGCAGGTTTATGGCTTCCTTTAGAAACAAACTTTTGTGAATTTATTGCAAACCTCGACCATATCAGCTATGGTATCATACCAACCTGCTTGAAGCGAGTGTGAATTGTCTTATATTTATTTTAGAAACTCCTTAGCTTTCTCACGCTACATTTAATATTGAACACATCTGGCATTGTTTATCCCACATTCATAAACCGATTAATTCCATGATACCAATCGTTCCGAACATTAATTGTTCCACGTACTAAAATGGTTAGTTATGAAATTTAGCAACTTCCAGGCCGCCACAAGTGGAAAACTCTTTGGAACTAATTGTAAAATTGAAAGATTTTAAATTTGGAACTTGTGATACTCTCGTTTCATCTGATGTTATATTTACAAATACCCTGATCTGTATGTCACCATCATCATCATTTGCACTTAGGCCACTTAGTTGGGCCCATTGTGCGCCCCGTGGTCAGAGCCTATTCTATTCTAGCAGGTTTGTGGCCCGCCAGAAACCCAGAATATTGCTACTGCTGGCTTCCAAAAGTTTTTCTGGGAGCAGTTTTGATTCTTCAGAAGTGTCGGTGCCTGAGGCATACTGATGCTGGGCATTCCAACAAGATGTGAAAGGCAGTTTCTTCCGCCTCTCTGCATTTCCTACATATTGGGTCATCTGTGATGCCCATAGTATGAAGATATTTCTCAAGACGACAGTGACCGGTTAGGATTCCAGTCATCTCTCTGATGTCCCTTCTGTTCAGAAGTCTGTCTCATGCGGAGTGATCCTCGCCACAGCTTAGACCACTCTCTATTCAGTTGGCCCAGAAGGGCGAGACCCCCACGCAGTTTGATAAAGCGACCATCGGCTCCGGCCCGACAGGGGCACTAGACGATCCTCGCCTGGCCAGAAAGTCGGCCATTTCGTTTCCTACAACTCCGCTGTGTCCAGGGATCCAGATTATTTGAACACTATTTCTTCTGGCTAGTTCAGCCAGTGTATACCTGCATTCTTTGACAACCATTGTTGTGATTCTGGGTGATTTGAGAGCTCCCTGAGCCGACCGGCTGTCTGAGCAAATATACATGCGCCTATTTACATAGTTTCTTCGCAGGTTTTCCATGGCACAAGTCAATATTGCGTAGATCTCCGCCTGAAAAGCAGTAAGCGCCTAGAGTCAATGAGATAGTGATCGTTGGCCTTTCTAGGTACACTCCCGCCCGAAAAGCCAGAGCTACCTTGGACCCATCTGTGAACCATACGAGCCCGTCTGGTGGCAGTAGGGTGAGAGTTTCGTTATTCCAATCTCCTCTATCCGGGATGAGGATTTTGGAAGGAGGGAGACATTTATACTTCATTTATAGTATGGGGCATTTAGAGATTGCCTCACTTGAAATCGATGAATGTCCACGAGAGTGGTGCATTTTGGTCCAGTGGCCTAGGCCCTTCAATCTATACGCCGTTCTCATGACCTCAGTTTTTATGTATAAGTGTAGAGGTGGTTATCCAGCGAGAGCTTGAAGGGCTCTCGTTGGAGCCGACTTCATACCGCTCAGCATCCCTATGCATGCAAGCCGCTGCAGTCGGTCAAGGTGGCTGTAAGGGTACACATTATTCTTACTTGTGGATAAACTATAAATTCTATTTTATCGCTTGGTTGCCGACAGCTACAGTGAAGATGGTCGTGAGATATATTTTAGATGTTCAAATTTGGGCACGAGAGTATTTTAACCAACCAATAAAATTATGTAACTTAACTAGGGGATTCAAACACACAAAAGTCCCCAGGTTAAATTACCCTGAAAGTATACAAAAAAATAAAAGACCCGTACCAAGAATGATTGAAATTTACTGATTATGAAATACTATTTTTGTTACAATTTATCACAGAACCTAATATTAAATGAGTTATGAGGTGAATGAATTGAAATATGAATGAAGTCAAATTGCTTCGATCAAAGTGAACAACAGTTAAATTTACACATATATAAGTACTCAAATGATTATTTCAAACGTTACATAAACCAAAAGTTGGGTAGCCTGACCTGGTCACATGGGTAAGATGTTATACCTGCTCGATCATGAATTGGTACTTCCTACTTGATGTATGGATTCCTGCCACAACTTGTTGAATTTAGCACAACATATACAAAAAAAAACGGAAATCAAGAAATGTTCAAACCTCTATTGCTCTATTGTCCTCAGAAGACAGACATGAACAGAATACATAACGAATGTTGAACAAATTAGGACTAACCTATGTCCTGTCAGATATCACCTGGGAAAGCGAATTATTTCTTGAAGTTAGTGAATAAATCGATTGCAATTACAAAGATATTTACCTCTATCAGGATAGGGTTTTTCCTTTTTACTAAACAACTTTAATTCTGTCCAAAACCAGTCACGTCGAAACTTAGTTAATCCCCTAAGGTGCATCTATTACACAAATCTTTCCAATTATTCCAATCCAAATTGGTAATTGATGCTTTTGCTTTCAATAGAAGAATATTCCCAGAACTTTGGTTCCAAACATAAGTTTGGTATCACCTCCCTGTTGAAATAACTTAGAAAACTCGACGACCTTTCTACTTGACGACTGAACCAAAGTAAGTCATTTTACCGGCCTTTTCCGATGCTTCGATGTCTCACAGAACGACTTCGAAATAGAAGCGGTAACTACAGAATGTGACACTGAATAGCCATGACTCGGAGAATATACGGTCTAGCATAACTGACGTCACAGGAATAAACCGATTGTAGTACAACGGCCATTTCTAAGCCGTTAAGTGGAATTTACACGTTACATGGCGCTGGGAAATACCAGTCAGTGTTCCTTTCAGGCCGCCACAAGTGAAAAACTCTTTGGAACTCATTGTAAAATTGAAAGATTTCAAATTTGAAACTTGTGATACTCTCGTTTCATCTGATGTTATATTTACAAATACCCTAATCTGTAAGTCGATAAATATTCTTAAGAAAGGTCCTCAAATATCAATAGCCCCGATAGAAATTGCACAGAATACGTGATCCGTACACTTTTCGCAAATACTGGACTATAGATTATGGAATACTTAGCAATAACAAGTTTCAAAGCCAATATGACGAACGAATTTGGATATCATTCAACAAAAGCATAGATTCTACTATTTATGAGAATATTTTGCGAGAAAAGCAAATTTTCATTTTATGAGTGAAATAACTTCCTGACTAAATCGCCGTCTATCCCAGCTTCCGAGTTCCGAGTAGCTGCACATAGTAGGGAGTATACTAATAATCGGTTCACATCAACTATCTGAGAAAGTTGCCTCTCTATTACAATAGCTTATTGAGGACTTGATGTGCCAAAGTGACCGTTATGTCCCCGGAAACTAGCAATAGAGACTGATATGAAGCAAACGAATGACAGACTATCAGCTATTGAACCTTGAGATATATTGAACGAACTTCATCATTTACCAAATTAGAAGCTCGATTTATATATAGTTTCTCTCATTCCAAATAACTATTTACTTGATACACGAGATGTGTTAGATACGAACTTTAGCAAATGATTCTCGTTATATGAAACTACAGCAGATGTTGCATTTCTCATTAATCAAACTCCAAAGAACTCCAAACACGCTAACAGAATAATAAGATAATAATTGTAATATTCAATGCAGATAACGAAGCTTGTGCTTTGTAGTTCACTAGTAATAATACTTACATCGCAAGAAGACCTACCTAGAATAAAAGAACACCTTCATGTTGGATACTTATACGAGTATATGAGAACATGGAATGCAATAAAATGGCTGAACACCTTTCAAAGAATGTGAAGTCTCTACGATATCTAAGCCGTCCGCAGAGACGTATGTTTGAGAGAACTGCTATATAATAATAATTGTAATTTAAAAGGGACTAAATACACGTTTGCCTGAAAACTCTATGGGGTCCCACATACATCGTTCTTTTTACACGGTATTGAACGTATGATTGAAACTATTTGGTTAAAACCGTGTTTGAACTAATGTGTGTTGTTGAAAACCGTCAGATTTCATCGCGTTCCAAAATATCAAGATCGACTTGATTTAAACTGTTTTTACACGTACGGACAAGATTGTGTATATGTGGTTGTAACGTTCCACTGTTCTTCCAGTCTAATTTATTCAAGTGTCCTTGTTTTTACTACGTGCACGATGAGCGATACTTCGTGTCAAATGAATGGAAATGAATGGTGATCTTCAATTTTGATTCAAGTTAATTTGAATTAGAGGTAGTGCAAAGATTCTTCCCAAGGTCTAACTATTTTTGATCATTTATTTAATGCAACATTTTCGCAGATTATGTACATTTCCATCCAACAAATATATGTTTTTAACACGCTTAATGAATTACACTACATATTTATATATTTCTTGATTCAAGAAGCTGATCTGAGCTGACAATTTTTTGATTAGGTGCTATAATATTGATGGCAGGAAAAGTCATGGTTGATTTAGGAATCTCAGTCATCTTTTTCAACTGAAAATTATCCAAAACGAATCACTGAGTTAATCATTTTGAGTCTCCATAGTCAAATGTATGGAGAAAGTAAGTAGCTATTTCCGAGCCTTGAAGTATTTTTGAGGTGTTATTCATTGAAATTTTTCGTGATATAATGTGCAGGGGATTCGGAGATTCGAATTTTCTGAAAATCCGCAGTAGGTCTTGTTCTACATTCGTAGTTAAAATGTTCCGGCTACCTGGTTACCAGGGAGCTTTAAGAAATGAAGATATACTTTTTCCGACGGCCATATGCGAAAATGACAAATATAATCCTAGAGTTGAAAAGTAAAGTATCAATATGCGTATCAAGAGAGGTGACTCTATTAACTCATTTTAGGCGACGATCGGTTAGTTATTATTCATTACGCAGTCCACAATACATCTCTATATGTATTATATATAGATTTTTTCGAAGAATGCCTTGAAATTAATATTGCAAAAACGTCAGATAAGCTTTTGATCAGTCTGTTTTGCAAATGCATCATCAAACTTATTATATAAAGAACCTTAAATATAGTATCTAAAATTTCATAAAACATAGATAATATAGAGAGTGATAGTGATGATCAATGTTGGCCACCTGAAATTGAAGAAGCTGCAAAATTAACGTCACTGAAATTACTGCCTGAAAAGTCCCTATACCTATTGCCAGTGGTTTTCTTGTTAATCCATATTTTTTATTTTAATGTGGTTTTTTGGCAGAAACCGAGACATCGCTTGCCTTTCGAAGCCAAATAAACATCAACGAAACGGTAAAAAATTTACTTTAATTAGAACATGACATTAGTACATAACATTTAGAACGAAATATGAAATAAAAACAAAAAATTGGAACATAATGACATAAAATAATAAGAGAATGTGAAATTACAATAATTGTTCTATATGACCTCCATTTTGGTTCAAACACTGAATAACTCTGTCATATACTCCTCGCGAAACAGACCTCCGAAGTTCGTCTGGACTTATATTAGTAAGCGCATGGTGAACACGGTTCAACAATTCCTCTCTAGTTTGTACCGGCCTAGAGTACACTAGTTCTTTTATGCGAATCCAGAGGTAAAAATCCAAGGGGATCAAATCGGGTGATCTGGGTGGCCAGTTCCAAGGTCCTCGCGGGCCAATCCACCGATCCTCGAACATCAGTGACAATTGCCGGTGTACAGCTATAGTGGAATGTGCTGGAGCACCATCAAGCTGATACCAACTGTTTGCTCTATCACGTGGAGGTAGGGCATTTAGAAAATCACTAACAAACCCTCTCAGTATCTCCAGATATCTTGCCGCATTTAAATTTTGGTAGAACTTTTGGAGTTTGATCACCTATTGATAAAAATATGGATTAACAAGAAAACCACTGGAAATAGGTATAGGGAATGTTATAGCAAATCGATGCAGAATCAAATTCTGCATCCGACCATCTAATGAAATACAGGGTGTCCCATTCGAAAAACGAACTTTTTCAACTTTCAAAATGATGTAATTGGTCATTATATTTTGGATACCCTGTATGCGATAAATCAGTTGTCAATATGACATTCGAAAGAATCATTCCTGTGCTTCCGTCTACCCCAGAAGCGCTTTACACCAATCGAAATTGGTTAAAGGGCGCAATGCTCAAAACAGCGCTACATCTGTCAAAATTTTCAAAAAAATCAAGATATCTAAGAAAAAATTGAAAATAGGTATAGGGAAACTTGATGGAATCCACTATGAAATTTTCTCAGGAATCAAAAAATGAAATAATATACCGGGTGTTCCATTGAAAATAAGGAAGTTAATGGCAACTTCCGATGTAACCGGAAATAGTATGATCTTGAAAATATTTTGAAAAGAAAGAAAATCTTGGATAACCCTGGAACCCAAAATTTCAGAATTCTAACTTTTTTCTAACCATGGAAACTTCTAACGAACGGCTCTCGTGGAATATCCTGTATAAGAAACATGGCAATCTAAGATCACCAACTACCAAAACACGTTTTTTCCTTAATTATAGAGACCAAAATTGAACAAAACAAGTGGTGGGCATTAACAAAATTGGAAACATACTTATAGCAGGGGCTTAATTTTCAAATCTGAAAGATCCTGAAAAATACACTGGGCACTCATTTCACCGTTCATCTGCTACGATATTAGTATATGCAGAAAATCTCTCTAACTCTTTATTGCAAACTCCATTACAATTTACGAATTGTAGAAATAATAATATTACTTCCAATTTCAACAATTTTAACTAGTTGTTATTTTAAGTTTTCCGTATTCAATCATTAGTTTCCTTCGTAAACTCGGAGAAGGATATTTTTTTCCAGATTAAGCATTAATCTGTGGTCGTCGAAAAATAGTGTACATTACTTGAATAGAAAGTGCTGATTCACACTCGTAGGATTGCGGCAACATTCTCCCACTCGTATGAAATGGGTCACTTTCCACTCTAAAATTGTAATATACTATTGTCAGTTTGTCAGTATTCAGTACTAATTCAAAAATATAACTTTTCTGAAAATACAATTGCTAGTTAAAAACAACAGATTTCTTGTAGGAGTGTTGGATTCTTTTTCTAAATCTTTCTCCTGCTCACCAAGTTTCATATCAATAATTCACCACCAACGCTTTTCGACGAAGGAACGATTTTTTTTTATGAGCTACATTTGTCCTATCCCGAATGATTTTTTCAACTAGTGTATTCGATGTGCCGAATATAAACGTATTAATCACTTCCGGTTATTAGTTAAAGAGAAAATCCGATGCGAGGATGTTTACATGAAAAAATTCCATCCTCTGGAAAAGCAAATCTCTTATGTTTTAAAGCTAAAGTCGCCACCACTGCCTGAAGACAAGCACGCTTTGAACTTTTGTATCCATGATCGCTCATTCAAAACTGTGAATATTAACGCATAGTCGGTGATCCATCATTTTTAATCCGCACAGTTTTAACCGTACATTCAAATCTGTGTAAAAAGAACGATGTATATGAGGACATTAATAATGATGAAAGTCAAAATTACGAGATTGATTTAAAAACCTATTTTTCAGAAATTGACAAGACATTCCTGTAAAAACGATTTTCCCACCCGTAAAAAAACGGATTTGCCGATAATAGCACTCGTAACATACAGACTATTAATCAAACACCTGACAATGTTCACAAACACGAGAATGTTTACAAACACGACACTGTAGAATTCAATAAAGACGAACTGTTCATCAAAAAGTAGCTAGAATTGGAAACAACACTATCCAAGTCATCCGTGCTTATGGAAAGTTAAATCAAGGAAGTATAGTGACGAAAATAAGAAGAATAATGCTTACAAAAGAATGATCGCTGAATTGGAAGAAATTGATGCTGGTGCAAACAGGGAATGGTAAAAAAGAAAATGATTCAATGCCAGGACTTAAATCTCCGTAACATGTCCCTTCTCCCTGTTGCAAGCAATCACAGTGTCACTTGAATTCTCTCACATGGTGTTATTGTTTTCCTGAAGCGAGGATTTTGTTTCTCAATTGAAGGTGGTCCTCAGCTCGTTTCTGCTACTTATATACGTTCCCAACATACCCCGATGATTACTAAAATCAACGTGTTCGATTAATGCAGATGATACGAAGATATACGCAAACCCATCAATTTCTTATGACTACAAAGTGACATTTCCTTCCTGTCCAAAAGGTGCTCAAAATGGTTATTACCTCTAAATACAGATAAATTGTATGATATGAGTATTAGCACAACACATTCAATGCTATAAAATTTACTGAATAATAACACATTATTAGCTGTTCATGTGGATCTATGAGTCACAATAACAACTGAATTATCATGGTCTCAGCATATAACATCAATCTGCAAGAGGGACAATACTTCTTCATTTGATCTTCTTAAAGCTTTTTCATTTGCAACATTACACACGTTCGTAAACGTTAATTTAATCTACTTGAGGTCAATGTTAGAATTTTCTGGAACCAAGACTTAAAAAGGCATCAAGAGTAAATTGAGTCCGTTCAACGACGTGCAATCAATTTGTCTTTCGGATTTCATAAGCCATCGTATTAGCAACCACTTCGCATGCCGAATTAAGGCACATTTACTGAACGTCGTTATCGGGGTGACCTAATTACAACATATCACTTCATAACACGTTCTCCATAGACCTTGCCGCTATGTTTAAATTGAACCAAAATCCAGAACATTATCTGAAATTAAAAAAGGGAAACTTCCAAAAGACGTCATGAAAATCAGTTTTACATACCAATTTTTTCAAGAATGGAATAATTTACCCCCAAACATTATCAGTGTTACATATATTAAGATATTTAAAAACTTATACGACGCTTGGATACATGTAACTACCATCGACATAATACATATGGACTGCGCGTGGCAATGATAAGCGCGGGTAGTGCCGGCGTAAGAGAGGGCAAAACGAAGAGGATTAATACTGTCTTTATCTACTTTATCTATCGCGTTTCTATTGGCCGCTGCGTTGCCATGGAAATGCAACATGACTGTAGCTAGTACGTTTACGTCCCGAGCCGACACATGCGATTCTTGCGAGTACAATTAACCGGTTTTTCGTTATTAACACAAGTTATGGTTAATAAAAAACGAGACATCATCAATACAATTAATTAATTAATCAAGAAGACAAAGAATGAATTGTGATATTTTGACCAGAATGTAACTTAACTAACCTCAAAAGTAAATTCAGCAGATTACTTGTACATTAGCAAATTATTTCAGCATAATACTTGTGAAACAATGTATTAAATTATCATTGGACATTTTCATCGACTTCTGTACCTTAATTAACCAAATTTGATACTTTAACAATAGACTTACTGTTGAAATAAACATAATATGCCTCACAATAAGATTATTAATAATGTTTCAAGTGTATCATAATAGATGGTGGCACTGAACACTTTGAATGTGTGCTTCAGTGTTTATTATGTCTTCTATGCACTGATGGTGGACGGCCATAGATATCGTTCTAGTTCAATTAATAGATGCAATGTTATGGTCACTAAGTAACTGTCAGTCAATGAGTCGTGTGTATTGCTTCATACCTTAGACTATTTAACACAGTGTGAATAAATAGTCTAAGCTTCATACTAACTACAGTCATGTTGCATTTCCATGGCAACGCAGCGGCCAATAGAAACGCGATAGATAAAGTAGATAAAGACAGTATTAATCCTCTTCGTTTTGCCCTCCCTTACGCCGGCACTACCCGCGCTTATCATTGCCACGCGCAGTCCATATGTATTATGTCGATGGTAACTACCCAGTATTCAATAGTGTAGTTTTCAGTTTTCTCGGACCAATCATCTATATGGTGGCACGTGTTCGATCGAGTAAAACTATTTTCCATATTTTTCTATTGAGATACAGACCTTCTAAACAGAATGCTGAATATTTTGAAAACATTTATCGAACATTCTCAATACTCATCTCATGTATCGAGTAGATATAAATTTTCGAAGACAGTAGTTGCTATAATTCATTTCGTTAAGATTGTTATGACGTCATGGATCAGGGTCAGCCATTGTGGTTAGGTTGAGCAGATTTTCAATGATTTCGAATACAACTAACGATTTGATTCTATAAACTGTTTACAAACAAAATTAGAAATTCCTCACTTATATCAAATAAAACAAATTATGTATAATCTTAAATTGAATCATCAAACTGTTGGTGATCCTCGAATGTTTGACGAAAACAAAGTAAGTACCTAATCTACATTAAACGTCAAAAGTCTTGGCCCCCCATTCAGTCTTGTTGATGAAATGTTTTGTTAGAAAAACAAAAGATATCTATTGAAGTATATTGTTTGTTCAATCTATTTCTTGTGAAAGGATTATTTTACTCAAACTGGGATACTTAGAAAATTAAAAAGTAAGAAATGAGTGAATTTGTTGAAAAAAATTATTGGATAAAAAAAGTAATGAAACGTTGTACACTGACTAAAAGTTGGTATGACCTCCTCCACGTTGGAATAACATGTTGAACCACCTGTGCATTGAAATAATCAAGCGGTTTATAGTGTGTTGTGGAATATTGTTCCATTCCTCTACCGCCACGACGACTAACTCATATGCAGTCTGAGGTGGGTTAATTCGATTGTGTAATAACCTGTTCGACGTAAATTCTTCTGGTCATATTCTGTGGAAGGTGAATTAATGTGGTGCGGCTGTTAAACATTATTCCCCCCAAAACATTACAGCGCCCCCTTGATAGGGAGCAACTTACCGGGGAAATTAAGTCGCTGAAGGCGCCAAATTCGGAAATGCCATGTAACATTTGTGATGTACCATCCTTAACTAGAACGCATTAGAATTTTCAGACTAACATGCCATTCAGTTCTGTTTTGACACTCATCGAAAGCAAACAACCTTGAAGGTTTTTAAAACATGGAAAAAAGTTAATTTTGCGTCTTGATTAAACATTATTTCTTGCGTGGGAAAGATATTTCGCAAACAAAGGACCGCTTGTCAAACATTATGAGGTCTTTTCACCATCGATTGGAACAATTCACAAGTGATTCACTGATTTTCGTTCGTATTAGTATGACCACAAAGTACGCCAAATTATATTGTCGTCCAATTGATGTTACAACTCCAGAAATCGTTGGTAAAATCCATGGTATGATATTGGACGATCGGCGAGTTAAAGCGCATGAGATTGTTGAGGCTATGGGCATCTCAACCGGACAGGTATGGCAGATTTTGCATACATTTTTGAATATGAGAAAGTTATCTGCCAGATAGTTGCCGCATTTGCTATCTGTTGACAACAAGAGCGACTGTGTGACAACATCAAAGGAGTGTTTGGAAATGTTCAAGCGCGATAAGAAGGACTTTTTGCACAGTTTCGTAACCGTGGACAAGACATAAATCCATCACGACACACCAGAGACCAATCGAAACAGTAGACTTGTCCTAGCGAATCGAAGCCGAAAAAGGTAACAGTGGGCTTATCACCCTACAAAGTCATGGTGACAGTTTTTTGGGATCCACAAGGTATCGACTATATCGATTACCTTGAAGAGGGCATAACAATCACCGGTGTATATTATGCAGAACTGTTGGATTCGAAGCCGATTTGAAGCGAAAACAGCCGCATTTGGCTAAGAATAAAGTGATCTTCCACCAGGACAACGCACAAGCGCACAAGTCCGCAGTCGCAATAGCAATATTGCATGAATTGAGCTTCGAATTGGTTCATCGTCCACCATATCCTCCAGATTTGTCCCCCTGCGAGTTTCATCTATTTCAAAACTTGGAGAAATGCTTCGGCGCAAAGAGATTTGGCTCCAACGGTGAGAACATCGCTGAAACGTACTCATATTTTGAAGGATTGCCGAAATTTGGAAGGGATCGAACAATTAGAAAAAATTTGGACGGAGTATATCGGGCTACAATGAGATTACGTTGAGAAATTAAATAAGTTTTCACCAAATAAATCATTTCTTGTTTAATTTTTCAGGGTCACCTTGCTCTCGCATTTCTAGAAATATTCAAGTTTAAATTCATTTTTGGAGTCATACAAGTTAGAATATCATCTTTCATATTACTTATCTTGGATGATATGGAAATGTATTTCATTTTCTGTTGCATCCTTATGTATGGAGGATATTGATATGAGTAGATGTTGGTCAACATACTATGAGATGAAAAGCTTACTTACTTTGGTAACAGCACATTTATCACTCATTAGTTGAACGAAAACCAAGTGGAAGTTGAAAGAAAATATTCTTAACAAGATACATTTTGTTCACATCTTGTATATAATTGACAAGAGGTTCAGAAGGATATAAGAAATAAACTGATAGTTCCAAATACAGGTATAAAAATTGATCTTATTTGCATTAAATTTGCTATTGTGAGTATCAAAATTGCTGTTTTAACTTGAGGCTGTTGCACTAGCACATCAAATTAATGGATATTACTCCACTGCCTCAAACACTATAGTCCTTTAAACAATGGACAGTATCAAAAACACAGAATTATTCACCTAATCAGTATGTTGAATATTGTTTGCCCATATTTCTGGTGTTGGTTAAGCTAGCTTCTTACCACATGGCCACTGATTTTTTCGCCCAACCATCTGTGCCAACTTGATCCCTGCAGTAGTTAGTTATGCCCAAAATGTGTTGAACGAGGTTGAAAATGTAATGGTAAGGGGGTAGATACAGCACTTCGTGGTACATATTTTTCAGGTACCATAATTATCTGCTACGTATAATGGTGAACCAAGATCAACAACTGGCTTAAAGCAGTTATTATAATGTAGGTATATTGTAACTGCATAACCTTTATTGTGTATCACATTACTTGGGATTGCTTGTTGGCAATTTATTCAATATCATCAACGATGGTGGTGATTCTTCTAAATTCACTGAAAGATAATGAAGCACAATACAAACTGCTTCACCAACATTCATCGTTTCCATAGTTTTCATGCTAGAAGACCGAGAGCACCATATTTACACATTCATTTTTCAGTCTACACATCACACGACGTAAATGTAGATAGAACACAGAATTGCCTTCCTGGGAAGGATTGCTTATGTACTTTGAGAGTTTGATTCTATTAAGAGGAGCGAGATAGAGACACGTTGACCCAATCAATTAGATTTGATAATCTAATAGAGTTTAAGGGAACCAAAACTCAAGATTCCGTCTTGTCGAGGGAAGCGGATCCCACAAGCCCTAATATGATGATGTCAGGTACAACTATTCCCATAAAGTCTTCAACATCCATGCTCGGGACAACCACCAATAGCACCCTGTCATGGGATGATCATGTGAGGTCCATTGCGAAAATCCCTTTATAAGAACTTGTTTCTCTATTCCATGCCAATGAGCCACTTCACATCCCAGCAGCCCCTCATAATCTACAAAGCAGAGATCCGACCTGTCCTGGAATAAAGTTCACATATTTGAAGTTCGGCTCCCAAACATACGCTCAAGCTCTTGAATTTTATCCAGCAGAAGATAACTCTTCATCTGATTGATGATTTCACACTTGCGATTTCATTGACCTCTCTAGAACATCGTAGAAACGTGAGGGATCTCTCCCTTTCTTATAGATATTTCCATGGTCGATGTTCATCAGAAAACTCGTCTGTTGTTCCCCCACAACAGATTCCAGATAGGCGAACTAGATGAGCTCAAGCTAGTCAACTTTTCATTGTCAAGCTCGGGATCTGCCGAACTTCGTCCTACCAGACTCCATTTCTCTATCGAACAGCAAAGTTGTAGATTTCTTTCCCTATGCCTATAACCTCCAAATCTTCAAGAAAAACTTTATTGCCTATCTCCTCCAACACTCCACCAATGGCTCGCATGATGTTCTTTGAACATTATAGGTTTTTCTCTCGTTTAGTTGAAATGAATTGATTGTAAAAGTAACCAAGTATGACGTCATATCATTCAAAACATGAAAATACTATATATATATATATAGATATTCTCAAAACTTCGACATTTTCTGATGACAAGCCCGAACATCTTGTAAGCACTTGATGTTATCTCATTAAAATGAGAAATGAAAGATAATTCTGGATCAAAAATGACACCCAACTCCTCAAAGGTGGGAGGTCGTGAAAGAAGTTGATCACGAATAGCATAATCATAGGAAATAAAATCTGATTTACTTATGAAGGTTGCAACATTACATTTTGCCGAGTCCAGATTCATTCTGTTTTCCGAGCACCACAGCTCTGAAGCACATGGATCATGTTGTAGCAATTGACAGTTGCCTGAAGTTCGGATTTGTCGATAAAGTCTAATAATTTGCACAAATTCATAACTGATTAAGACAAATAGAGTTAAATTTGAAAAATCTAGAGTTCATAAGCTATGTTGTGATGACTCTAATGCTTTGTATATTGGCCAAACAGGTCGCAGCTTTTACCAGAGATTTCAAGAACACATGAGGAGCACAGATTGAAAAAGACCGATTCGACGTATGCTGATCTTCTAATCTAACATAACCATAATTTCACTCACGATACCGAAATCTTACATATCGAACGAAAGAGCTCCAAATTGAATATATTGGAATTATTGGAAATTGTTAAACATGTTAAAGACAAAAATAATGTAGTTTTAAATGATCAATTGGACATTGATCATTCACCAATTTGTTAATCATTTCCTTACTATTTCTTCAAATGTTGTTACTAATAGTATTTTAGTATTCCCTTCTACTTAATATTACAGTATAAAGCGTTCTCCGCCAATATAGCTTCAGTTTATAGCTTAGCCCTGATGATGACACTGTGTGTTGAAACAAATGTAAGCAGTAGTGGATCATAAAAACATTCATTGTTTATTTAGTGTAAATTAGTGGTTTTACTTTCATAACTTTATAGGTTATTCAACATTGCTATATGCCTATAATTCTCTATTTATGCCTTGTTTCCCTTCTTGAATATAGGGCCAATTTCAGTTACTTTCCAAACAACTGGAAATTTTGCTGAATGAATACTTGAGGAAAACCGAAAAAATAATGGAAGAGAGAGTGTCAGGGCAGAATTCTTTAATGAGAAGGATGGTATACCATCAGGACCGGCAGTAAATTTTACTGACAATTTTTTTAAACACATGAATAATTCTGATGCGTCGTAACATAGATTGTGAGGTTATTCATAATAAGATCGGCGCTTGAATATTGGGGACCATTTCGCTTTAGTTGTTCAATACGAGAACAATGAAAAGTCTGCGCTCAACGATTCAATATAACGCGTAAGTTCCCGCAGAAGAATGTATCCAAATTACGTCATCTATCGCATACGATAGTAAGATTCATCTATTTCATCGAAGCTTTTATCCATTGTTCAAACTAAACCTAAGCCAGTCACAAAAATTGAATGTATTCTGAAAATTTCAATGAAAGTATATAGACAACTAAAGTATTCATTCAGGTTTGCCAACTCTACAAAAAATTTGGAACTGGTAATAGAGTACATATAGAAACGCGAAACGTCTATTGAATAATAAAATCAATCTTGCTTAGACGAAACATTTTGTAATTTTTTAATCTAGAAAATAGTGATTAGTCAATCGGAAAATATGAAATAACACTTTAAAGTATCAGAAATTGACAATCTTATTTTTACGTATTAAGCGAATGAGTTTGCATCATTTTTTTCCACCTATGTCAAAAATTAAATTGTAATTGGAACAAGAACGTCTGACAAATGCTCCCTTGGTGAATTTTGTAACACAGGGCATTGCGACAGACGGAACCAAGTTCGGAACATGAAACATCTCAACTTATTAGCCTATTAGACAGTTATTCCTATGTTAAAAGTTGGAAGTGATGATATTTCAGCAGTCCTTCAAACTTTCAGCTGTTGTTATATGTTGTGTTGTAATATGTAGACCATGCACTAACCCAAATAATCAAACTAACTTTCAGTTCTGAAGTTTTTCATGATAGTCTCAATAATAGCTTCTGTGATACTAATTTTGAAAAATATAGAATATGTTTTATCTCTTTCGATTTCAAGTGTTATCTCAAAAATAATAAAAAAGCTTCCTACAACAGGATTGTCTTTTGTTGAAGAGCAAGAAATTTTATCAGATTTCCAGCATGGCTTCCGTGGATATCGATCAATATATTCGTTCATAGTAAGTTTCTTTTGATTGGAGCATGGTTTTTGACTCGGTAAATATTGACTTTATGATAAGAAAACTACAGTACTTAGTTATTCGTGGAAAGTTGTAAGACTCTCTCTGATTGGCATGGAGTTACCAGTGAATAATGCGTTTCCTGAGGAAGCAGATATTAACATAAGAGTCCCACAAGGATCAATTCTATGTCCATGATTAATTAATGATAAATTTGACCTCTTCCCAATATTGTGATAGTTATTACGGATAAGAGTATCAAAAAACTAAAGATAATGATTATTACCGCAATTGAGCATGTTAAACACTGGTGTAATAACACTTTAAAGCTGAATTTAAGTAAAAGGGAGTGCATGTGTTTCGCCGAGCGCTTAGTCTCGATAAGAGTATTGATGTATCAATCTGTGTAAAACCTCTTTTAACATTTATTGATAGTAACTTATGCTGGAGATCCATGAAATATGTGATTGTGTAAAGATCGGGGGAAAGCGTAAACTGACATCTTGCTGAGAGTTCAAAACTTCGAATTGAAGATCATGGTCAATATGTCGATCATTTAGTTTGCCATTTTAAACATTATAACTTATAGATCATTTTAGAGCAGAATTTCTGAATCGATTTTATATATTATGTTCTGGCGTTACAAACACATGCCCAACCTTAAACAGAAAAATTCTTTGAGCAACATTGCTGATGATGCCCAGAGATAACCGTTTTGATATACAGAGTCTAAATCATTGGTTTGTAGGAGACTCTTGTGAGTTAGAGCGAGCTAGATGCATTGTACTGATTTACAGGAAAAATAAATATAGCGCTATAGTAGATTGTATCTTATATTGACTCAATACAAAGCACGCAAGTCGACTGACTCTCACATCACTTACGTCAATAATTCGCAATAGAAGCACGGTTATACATTGATATTTTTATATCTCGTAACTGGCTGGCAGGCACGCCCACTTATCCCCATCTTCGTCGAATCTCGCTCGTTCTTATTAAATGCTATACATCGCTGATTTAAATTCAATCTGTAGGTTGAACTAGCAATACCATTTTTATTGCAAATTTCGAATAGGTAGGATCTTATTGTGATAAGCGATTTCATTTTACGACATATAGTCGGGTCAAATTAGACGTAAGACGTACCAAAGGTCTTATTTTGAGCGAGCACCACTTATCGAATTGCGGTTTCTTGCAAATCGTTTCTGAACGTATTTAGAAAAAATCCGAAAATCAAGTGATATGTGCCAAAAACTGGAAGATCTGTAAATTTCAACGTAAATGGCTAGAAATTCATACTCGGGGGTTTTCGAGGTCGCTGATCACGATTCTACAGTCAAATTTATTAATTTCACTATAGTGCAGTGATACGGTTGATTGCCATTTTTCAAAGAAATTGAATATAAATATCCTATAATTTTCGAGGTTGCTGATGATGGTTCTGTTTTTGAGTATGTTACCGACAAATTGGCTATATTTTCACAAAAATATGATAAGATGTCTACTTTCAAACGTTATTGAAAGAATTTGTAATGTGGACATATTGATACTATTAACTGTATATCCGATCATTTTTAAAAAAATTCATACAATACTAATAAATTATTGATTGAGAATTAGTTACTTTTAATCTAGTTTCGGGGAATTACTGTAATTATACAACGTTTTTTTACTTTTAAGACCAAATAATTGAAAACAATGAAATTTTGTAATTTAATCAATTATGCTTGAAGCGTTATACCAATAATGGAGTTTTGATAAATGAACCTGCAAATGAAATAATATGAACAGTGACGAAAAAAATTTTAAACAAATCTCACATTTATTATCATTATTATGTATTTTTAATTTGGTAATATATAAAATATCATACATTTTCTTAATCATTATTAACCTAAACATAATAACTAACTAACTAACTAAAAAATAATAATTAACCTAACATATATATACATATATAATTTGTTAATAAATAAAATATTATCTTTCATCAGTTTATATACAATATTTTACAAATCATTTTTACACGTAATTTACAATTTATATTAATTACTTGCTTTCCTCATTTTCGTCACCATCATCATCATCATCATCTGCCTGAATACCATCACTTAAATTAGACTCATCATAACCATTAAAATCGACATTTGCAACGTGTACAAAATCCATATCACATATATCATCTATATCCATATCACCACCACTTACTTGTGACTGTTGTGGTTCACAATTGTCACAGTCATCTCCATGACAACCAACTATATCACTGCACTATAGTGAAATTAATAAATCTGACTGTAGAATCGTGATCAGCGACCTCGAAAACCCCCGAGTGTGAATTTCCAGCCATTTTCGTTGAAATTTGTAGATCTTCCAATTTTTTGCCATAAACTTTGGCCAATATCTGGCCAATAAAAAGGCAAATGAAAAATATGACTGCCGAATCGTGATCAGCGACCTGGAAACCCCCGAGTGTGAATTTCTAGCCATTTTCGTTGAAATTTGCAGATCTTCCAGTTTTTGTCATAAACTTTGGCCAATTTCTGGTATAACAATTGGAAAATGGAAAAGCACATATTACATAATTTTCGATTTTTTTCTAAATACGTTCAGGAACGATTTGCAAAGAACCGCAAGTCGGTAAGTGGTGTTTGCTAAGACCTTTTTTGCCAATTTGACCCGACTTATATTCTAGTAAGGTGAATGTGAAATGAAATGAGATACGTAGCTGGAAATAAAACTGTCTTGTTATCTAGAATTGGTGCTTATGTTAGCAGAGATCCTTGACTGATTCAGGTTCCTGAATGGATTTCTAGTCTTGAGAGCTCGGTTATATGCTGACATTCCAGCAGGCATTGCAAGTAACATTTACAAGAATGAACTGAAACACAATCGATCCATAAAGAAGGAATCGTTCTAATAGGATAGAATTGAAGTAGTTGTAGGTGTGGGGATGTACAGTATATTCTGAAAGTATAGTAAATTAGAAAGGTGATGTTCGTCATAGTGTGTAATAATTAACAAGAGAACAAAATACTTGAAGAAATTATTTGTTAGATATTATCCACGAAAGTGATGTGTTACTGTGGATGAACTAGGAACACTGTACTTGATAGCTTCAGACAGCTGTTCCGCTACGTCCAGATCATCAGCGAAATGAGCATGTGAATACAAAATAAAAAATTAAATGTGATAATGAGCGAATAGTTCAGTTCGTGATTGAAAACAATCGAGTACTTCCCGTTTATATCATCGACATATACATATGGACTGCGCGTGGCAATGATAAGCGCGGCTAGTTCAGGCGAGAGAGAGGGAAACGAAGTGGCCGGCTCTATCGCGTTTCTATTGGCCGCTGCGTACTGTAGCTAGTATGTTTACGTCCCGAGCCGGCCTTTTCGTTTTCCCTCTGTCTCGCCTGCACTAGCCGCGCTTATCATTGCCACGCGCAGTCCATATGTATATGTCGATGGTTTATATTTGTTCTTTCAGCTTATTTATTTCTATTTTCAGCTGGACAAGCAATCCGAAACATTGGTTGATGCGGAATAACACCGATGATCCCTTGCTATGTGGCAATGTAACTGGTTCGAGGCATTGTCCACCTACACATACGTGCATTTGCATTGGTGAAAACCCAAACCATGGTTATACAAGTTTCGATAACTTCCTGTGGTCCATGCTGACCACCTTCCAGCTCATCACGCTCGACTACTGGGAAAACGTCTACAATATGGTGAGTTACATAATCTTTATCAAAATCCATACACGGTTTCTCACGGTAGCCGTTCCTTAAAAGTTTTCCGTGGGTAGAAAAAACTTAGAATTCTGAATTTTTGAACTCCAGGGTTATTCAAGATTCTCTTCCATTTCAAAATATTTTCAAGGTCATACCCGGTTGTACCGTAGATTGCCATTACCTTCCTTATGTTGAATGAAATACCTGGTATATTATTTCATTTTGAATTTCTGAGAAAATTTCATGTTGAGTTGCATCAGGTTTCCCTATACCTATTTTCAAGTTCCTCTCAGGTATCTTGATTTTTTTGAAAATTTTGAAAGATGTAGCCTCATTTTGAACACTGCGCTTTTTACCCATTTTCGCCTGATCTTAAGAGCTTCTGAGGTAGACAGAAGCACAGCAATGATACTTTTGAAATCCACATTGAAAAATAATGTATCCCATACAGAGTATCCAAAATTAGATGACCAGCTACATCATTTTCAAGGTTGAAAAAGTTCGTTCTTTCGAATGTGACACCTTGTATCTATTGGATATCCGATAGGATACAGAATTTGGTTTTGCATGGATTCCCTATAACTTTCCCTATACTCATTTCCAACGGTTTTCTTGTTCCATATTTTCTATTTTAATGTGATTCTTGGCAGAAACCGAAACATCAGTTGTCTTTCGAAACAGAATGGATATCACCGAAACGGCAGAAATTCACTTCAATTAGAACATGGGAACAAAACAGAAACATAGCAAAATTAAGAGCGTATTAACAAATGAGAAACATAAAAAATAAGCATAATGACAAGAAATAATTAATGAATATAAAATTACAATAATTGTTCAATATGACTCTGTCATATACTACTCGCGAGACAGATCTTCGCAGTTCGTCTGGACTTAAATTAGTTTAAGTTTGGCCTAGAGTACACTAATTCTATTATAAGGCCCCAGGGGTGAAAATCCAAGGGCGTCAAATCGAGTGATCTGTGTGGCCACTTCCAGGGTCCCCGTGGGCCAATCTCAATTGCTGGTGTACAGTCATAGTGAAATGTGCTGAGTACCCATCTAGCTGATGCCAACTGGTCGCTCTGTCACGTGGAGGTAGAGCATTTGGGGAATCACTAAGAAGCCCTCCGAGTATTTCCAGATCTCTAGCGTCATCCAAATTCTCATCATATACTTATTTCACTCTATTGTCTATAATTAATCCTGGTGATTGTGTTTCCTAATGGCATGTGAATTATCTTGTGTCCAGTAGTGATTATTCCGACGATTTATAATTTCGTGCCTGCTGAATTTCCATTCATCAGTTCACATCACCAAGACGTAATCCGTGAACATTTATCTCAGAAAAAGGATGCACTCCATGTTTTCTTGATATTCTATGGATTGATGCTCTTGAAATATCCAAATCTAGCGCTGCTGCTGGAGTTGAACTCCGTGGAAAAACTCGTTATCTTCATCATCTTTAACTGGCTTCAGGTGTTTTCGAATCGCATTTACGCTCCCAGTTGCCATGAATGGAGCTTCGATTCTTGCGAATTTTCCGGGAGTTATTGTTGTTAGGTCTGGATATCGTTCGTTAAATAATCTGCATGTTCGTCCACATTCACCATGCGCATGAGACAAATTTAGCAAATCATTATTGGATTATTCTTCAATATTCTCCTCTATAAAATGTACTTGAGAAAGTCAACAAAATCACAAGAACTGTAAGTAGATATATCACGAATCTGTGAGCTGATACTGCTTTAACATAAAATCAGCATTGTTTCAATTCCTGTCCAAATCAAGGCTTACTAGGTAGAACTATTGGAGTTCATTGTCCTTAGATAAGAAACATGGATTAACAATAGAATGCGTGTACGCCAAGGCCGCTGTTGCCGGACATGCCGACATCAGAAGGAAAAGTGTATCAGGCCCTGCAGCTGACATCAGGAACTTGCACACCCATCACGTTGCGGTGATAGACCAAGGTGTTGATTACGTCATCTTGGCAAGCTGTGGTAAATCCCTCGGTATCGAATGTAAGCCCAGCTGACCTTAGATAGCCGAACGGCAGCCTGGTTGACAAGCCAAATATTTTGATGTTTCGGTAGGAAGCACCGTGTTTCAGCTTGTCAACAGGTCGCCTGAGCATAAGATCTCGGTCCGCGGCATTCGTCAGGGCTTTCAGGCGAAAAGGTTGAAACTCGAGGTTGCCCTCCAATTGAGCTTCTCGACTGATATGAAATTCGAGACCGAGTTCTTCCGCGGTCTTTTGTACTACCGATGAATGCCCGCACTCCGGTCAATTCGTGACTTTCGATAAAGTACAGGAGGGAGTCCGAACTTCTGAGAACTTTACAAGTTTTAATCAGAACCACAATGATGTCATCAAATGAGTATTGTCAGAGTTATTGCCAACCATAGCAATACTCATTCCTACACTCAATTCAAAACGATTGGAATTTAGATGGATGCGCGTGAAAGTTGATCTATAGTTGAGCTCCAGTTCATGGGAGGGACAATAGGAAGCAACTGAACTGTACATATAGGGACCAGAGTGCTACCATAAAAATAAGGACTGCATCCCCTTTAGGAAGCGTTTCTGATGAATATAAAATTATGCTTGTAGACTTATTTTTCATCGAATCATCGTGAATCAAGTCAATTCTTTCACATATCGTCTGACAGTTTCTTGGTTATTTCCATGGAACTCACCTAATGTCTCATCTAATGTTACATATACATATACATATCTGTATATTGAGCATTAGAATTATTCACTTTTGTTAAGAATAGCTTGTTATAACACATATTTACGATTTCAACAAAAAACTACAAGATCTGTTTACATGTACGGCAATGGCAAAAATATTAATTTTTTTCATTTCAAAGCAACTATGTCTTAAATCCGATGTGTTATCAATGAAACATAGCATGCACCGATGAATTATAATCATTTTTTTCCGAAAACCATTGCAGATGTCGACTTTCAACAAGAATACCTTTTTCATGTAAAAATCTCCATATTCTTCATTTTTCCGTTAAATTGTCAATAAATACAAAAAAGCTTGGGCAGTTTTTACGCACTATACCTTCTTCATTACTCACTATTGAACAAATGTCTCCTTTCCTTTTGAGTATCACGAAGCCCGCAACTAGTGATAATACGGAATCAAATTAATATTTCGACATGATTTAACTTGAATGTTAAAGTGAAGTGGCATAATCAACTCTAATGTCATGAGAAATGAATCTAAAAAATCCTCCACATTAAAGTGAATCGGTTTGCTTGTGGTATATTTCCATATTTACTTTAGGACTTTGTAATATCGATCCTTATCAGAGTACTTTGCCCACTTCATAAGCAGACGACATCGTTTAGTCATGCTTTTAAATTCTCAACACGCTGCGCAGTTATATCAAACCATTTGCACCCCACTCACAAGACTTCAAATGTCATTCGTATGAGAACTCATGAATTTTATATGATATCCTTATATCCCACACACAATCACATACTTGGAAATACTTACGTAATGGCACCCTTTTCATTTTCATCGTCTGTTGTCACAGATCAAGGGAAAGTAAGGATGTATACCTACTTAGATTTTCCCTCACTGGCGCAAAGCATTGTGGAGAACAAAGGCAGACGTTTCAATTCGAAAAGTTGTACAGGCAGAATCTTTCCAAGAAACTTATACATAGGTAAATCTGAATTCAGAGTTTTCTAAGAATTCAATTATGTAGCTCGCCACGGCAGGATGTGGTTGAATCCTATTGTAATGAAGCTCAATATGAAAGTAGTTCATATCATCCTGTGAGGAGCGTGTATAGTATCATTTCAAGTCGCGCATAACAATTTCGGACAATCGTTGTGAAGGAAAATAGGTAGTACTGGGTGTACACATCCTTGTAGTATAAGGATTAAAGTTGCATTCGTTCCAATTCATAATCGTGTATGATTAATTTTGGTTAAAACCATGAATATATCGTGTCACTATAAGAAACCGAAACAGATGACACATAGAAAAAACTTAGGGACAGAATTCAGGAATTGGTGAACCATGATGAGCGCGAAATGAATGAAAAAATGGTGTGCTGGAACTACTGAAGGGATTTCACCAGAACCTGGCAGATTATATCAGCCGCATCACGGTGCACCAGAGTTCGTATTGTACCTTTACTAGGAACATCGAGCTACAGTAACTTATTATATCCGAGTTAAAAGTTCGGTATTCATTCGAATCGTTTAATATTGAATTATTGTTTATCCAGATAGTGAATACCGTTCCGTTGACCGCTGTTTGTACCGTTTTCGGCACAGTATCAGAAGTTGAAATAGTAATAATTGTCTAATTGTCCGAAATCAATTTATTCCGACTATATTATTTTACATTTGGAATTAAGCGGTTAAGTGATTGTAATATATTAGGGTTGGTAATTGCAAAAGTTGAATGAGGATCCCAACTTCCATTCTATACGCTCAGTATATCTAGTAATAGATAGCCATTGTTGATTACCTTACCCCCAGTTCTTATATAAATAGTATTCCTTGCAGTAAGAATCTGTAGATGGGAGAGAGAACGAGGTTCGCAATATTCATCAATGGTCGAGTCAAGAAGCTGGGGAACTTTATGAAAAGAGTGCAGGGCGTCGTATCGGAAAAATTCATTTTGCATGATGTTCTGTGGCCGACGTGGATCATTTGTAAGGGTTCAGCTAAACTGCTGTGGCCTCCCATTCTACCCCCTCAAACGCTAGATCTACCCTATTTTCACCCACTTTTTTGAGATAATTTTTATTTATGAATAAATGAAATTTGCGGAAAACTATGGAAAACCTGAAAAGAAAGTCTTTCCACGTCTTTGAAATCAAATTATCGTGTTATAAGTCGCTATAGGGGTTTTTGTGGTCGCTGATTACGAAATTGATAATTAAAAAGTTGAAAAATATGATTTTTCGGGAAAACAAAGAAAAATTTTTTAGATATTCTTTTTTTTAATGTAATTTTTTGAGTGTCGTGTTGATCAGCATTTGTGTTTTCGATGTGCATGTTGAATTACGAAAATTAAAGGTAATGTAAAAAAAAACAATTGATCGAAAATTCCTGGAAAATGAGAATTACAAAGAAAAACGCTATAACGTCATTGAAATTATCGTGTGATTGCTATATGGGTTTTTTTGTTCGATGATTATGAGTTTGACATCAAAAGCGTTTGAAAATAACATTCGGATAATGTGGAAAATGAAGGAAAATTAAAACAAAACAAGAGTCTTTGTTTTAATTTACACAAGTTTGTAACTGTTCATATAAAGCTACAATATGGGAACATGATGTGTCATTTTAAAAAAACAAATAAATGCTGACAATAACATGTTGTAAAAAATAAATTCAAATAATAAGTAGTTTTATATATACATATTTATGAATTATACTCAATAATTTAATCATCATCGTATTCATCATCTGATTTATTTACAAGAATCGGATCGAGATTAATTATTCGGATTATGAATATTATCAAAATTTTATATTATGCATAACTAAATTATAAATATGTATATATAATATTAATAACAGAATTTATTTCAGACAATGTTATAATAAATTGTAGAATTTATATTTTTTTGAAAATGACGCATCATATTTCAATATTGTAAGCTTTAAATAAACAGTTCCAAACTTGTTTAATTTTTTTTCAAATGCTTATATTTTTTTTTAATTTTACACGTAATCCTAATGTTATTTTCATACGTTTTTGATTTCAAATCCGTAATCATCGACCAAAAAAACCCTATAGCGACTTATCACACGATAATTTCAATGACGTCAGAGTGTTCTTCCTTGTAATTTTCTTTCAGTTTTCCGGAATTTTCGAACAATTGTTTTTTTGACATTACGTGCACATCAAAACATAAATTCCAAACAACACGACACCCGAAAATTACGTTAAAGAAAAAAGAACAATTCATAGAAAAAATTCCTTCGTTTTCCCGTGAAATGACATTTTTCAACATTTTAACTATCAAATTCATGAACCACAAAAACTCCTATAGTGACTCATAACACGATAATTTCAATGACGTGGTAAGATTTTCTTTTCAGGTTTTCCATATTTTTCAGCAATTTCCTATTTTTGTTCTACTTTGCATATACGCGACTGCCGAAATCTTTCATGTATAAAACTATAATCGCGTGAAGAATGAGCTATTTTGTATGAAAATGACAAAATTTTCCTGATCTTCCGCCCATTGAATGAGTTTCCTCAGATTCGTGAACAGTGACCCAAGAAACCTCCTCGAACCCATTTTGGAAGATAAATTTAAATTTTTTCCATTAATGAATTAACTTAAAAAAGGGGGTGAAAATAGGGTTGATTTAGCGTTTAGGGGTGAATGGGAGGCCACAGCAGCTCATCTCAACCCTTACGAATGATCGACGTTAGCCATAGAACATCATGCAAAAAGAAATTTACGATAAGACGCCCGACATTTTTTAGAAAGTCAGCCAAATTTCCCAGCTAATTGACTGAACTACTATATGCTCAGTATCTCCAGTAATAGGTGACCATTGTTGACGAATCATCAACTGTTCCTGCATACATATCATCCCTTCCATTAATAATCTGTCAATGTTATGTATTTGAAAGTGTATTGAATCTGGCGCTGTTGTACAACTACAGGTAAGTATGCGTTATAGAGGGTCATTCCGCGTACTAAACAGGATAGAGTGGAATAAATTATTGATTGTACCGCAGTTAACTAGAGAGCATTGAATGACTTCTGATTGTTTACGAAAACCGGTCAGAATGCTGGAACCAAGCGAGTACCGCACTAATCCGCTTTTTACTTGCATTGCTCGTGAGTCGCATACACCGTATACCTCTTTGATTATGCCCTAATTGACCGTAACTAGTTTAAGGTAAATATAGACATCCGGTTCTATGTAGTTTGGTAATCCGTAAGCGGTTGCATAATGAGTAGAACCTAACTATACCTATCTGTTTCCTTAGTAAATATTAAGGGTACGATTTGATCGTCCCGTAGTAAATTTTTCGTGCTCACCTGCAGTTCGTCCGGTTAGTATTCAGTTTCCTTGCTTCTCTCTATGTAGCTTTAAATTTTTGCAGATCGATTATTTTCGTTTAAAGGATTTCTTCATTTTCATAAATAAATTCAGTACTGGGAAGGTCCCGAATTTCAGTTCTGCTTCATCTCTGATAGTGGTGGAGTAGCTTACAAGTATAATGTAGAGGTTGGTTAGTGCGATTTTTTATTTTTTTCAGAAAACCCTTCTGGGGAGGTTATGAGCCTATGAGTCTAAAGGTCTAGAGTGGGAGTCATCATTCCAGGCATACTCACTAAAAACTTCATCCCCTTTGTAGGTTTGTCTGGCTATTGCCTCCGGTGACACTCAGGCCTGCTGCTGCTAGCCCATTGAATCTCGCCTATGTTTTGTTTCTCCACGGTATCTACTCTAGTATTTGTAAAGTTCGTAAAGACCTTCACTGGGTGGAGGCTGTATAATTCTGATTCATCGTTAGGCTTTTCATCAATTGACTGTCATTGCGATCCAGTGCCTCGCATCCACACAGTATGTGTGTCACTGTTTCTGTATCCTTACCGTAAAGTCTGCATGTCAGGTCGCCATTGTACAGTCCCATTTTGTTTAGGTACCCTTCTACTGGCACATGACCAGTTGTGACCCCTGTTACGACTTCTATTTTATCCCCATTTAGTGCTAATATGTCTGTCGTTCTTCTGTTACAAGGGGCTTTGATGTATTTTTCCCATGTTCGTTTCCTGGGATTTTTCCCAGAATTCTTTGTGGTTTTCCATGATCCAGTCTTCTACCGACCTTCATGCTGTACGTTTTGGTACCCCCGTGGTCTGTTCTGGATCTGGAGCGGTCGGAGAACTCTTTTTGCAAGTTCGTCGGCTTTTTCTTTGCCTGTCGTTCCCTGATGTCCCAGCACCCAAGTCAGCTTAACGCGGTTTCGGTCTGCCAGTATTTCAAGTTCTTTTTTGCATGTCTATACCAGACGGGAAGTCACTTCCTGACTTCTCATTGCCTCAAGTGCAGCCTGACTGTTGTCAATATGTGAATCTGCTCATCGTCGATAACTCTCTGATTGTTTTCCTTCACACATTGGCGGAGGCCATTATTTTTAGCGACAACTTTGATTTGATTTATTTCAAGATTAAAATTATCTCTGGTTAATATAATATAACCAATCTATGTATCATGGAGTGCTATGCTATAACGGATAAAACAAAAAAAATTACTTTGTTAAATATCACTCTATTTAGGAGAAAGTTGATTGCAATAAAGTTCGAAATTGCAATCAACTTTCTTTTGAATAAACTGATATT
This sequence comes from Endomychus coccineus, assembly GCA_958510875.1. NCBI lineage: Eukaryota > Metazoa > Arthropoda > Insecta > Coleoptera > Endomychidae > Endomychus > Endomychus coccineus. The sequence goes on from OY294068.1 coordinate 74,698,548, forward strand.
TGACAAAATAAAATTCCCTGTTTGATCTGTAAAAATGGAATATGACAAAGTAATGGATAGCTCCATTCAAATGATATGCTATTAATTTATGTGATATAAGGATATAGTGAATTGTGTTTAACATCGAATGACACGCTCTACTATTTTGGATATACTTGTATATTTCGGATATCTACTAGTTCAAGAACATTGTGTGAACCAACGATGTAGTGAAAGTAATAAAAATGAAATTTTGAATGTTTTACTTGAAAAGACTCAATTGTTGAATAAGCATTGGATTTTTTTTTATGCATGAGGAATGATGATGAATTCTTTCATTAACTTGACAAATCATTTTGCAGTCATTCAGTGACTACTGGGTATTATTTGATAAATACTGTTACTGTTTCAGTTGACATTACTTGACCAACTTGAAGACAATATCTTTTAGTTTGGGATACTTCTGTAAAGCAGTTCATCCAGTTTCATCATAATTATATAAATCCTGCGCTTCGAAATAATGTGTTTGTTTATCTTCTCCTTAAATTATCCAAGATACATTTTACATTCTATTAAAACTTGTGGCCCTATAAAAGTTTGTCGTCTTTGACATTATTAAGCCTAGTTGTGAGTTTCTTTAGAGAACTGCTCGTTTCCCATGGATTAATTTTTATTACAACTTTGTGGTACCTTTTTACCATTTTCTATTTCATTATGACTCGCTAATTTCATATAACTTCAGCTTTGATTAAAGCCTACTAGGTTTTTTGGGTCGCTGATCGCGATTCCGCTGTAATTTTTCCCAAAAAAGTCTCTCCAGATGGAAAATTCGGGAAGTTTGAGATTTTCCTGAGACGGTTATGAATAATAAAGTATAATTTTGTTACAAAAATGACCCCCAGTATGTTTTTGGGTAGCTGATCACGATTCCGCTGTTAGTTTTCTCGGAAAACTCCCTCCAGATGAGAAATATGGGATTTTCCATCTGGAGAGAGTTTTTTGGGAAAAATAACAGCGGAATCGTGATCAACGACCCAAAAAACCTACCAGGGGTCATTTTTGTATTAAAGTTATACTTTATTATTCATAACCGTCTCAGGAAAATCTCAAATTTCCCGAATTTTCTATCTGGAGAGAGTTTTTTTGGAAAAATAACAGCGTATTCGTGATCAACGATCCAAAAAACTTACTAGAGGTCATTTTTGCAACAAAATTATAAATTATATATTATATATATATATATATATATATATATATATATATATATTTTCCAAATTTCTCATCTGGAGGGAGTTTTCCGAGAAAACTAACTGCGGAATCGTGATCAGCGACCCAAAAGACATACTGGGGGTCATTTTCGGCTCTTAATTCATTAATGTTCTAAACTTTTGGATTGTTTTTATAAGAATGCTCCTCTGAGGGGTTGAATCCCCGATTTGGGGAGGTAGAAGGGTCGACCCAGCGGTCTTGATAGTCATGAATGATCTATGGGGTATTAGGAACAAAATGCAAAAAAAATTTCGGAATTCTAGCTTACAATTTTTTTTTTCTGGTTCGTTGCCTGGACTACATGATATGTGGTGTGAAAGCGTAGTCGTTGAGTGACAGGAAATATATATAAACATGTTGGAATCGTCCCGCTAGCAATATAGGTATTATGGATGCTATCAGATTGCGTTCAAATCAGTGTTTTATATGAGATTATTGTGAGTTAGAGCGAGCCAAATACACTGTATTGTTTTACAATGGGAACAAGTTAAGCGCTATATTATAGTGGGTCATATCCAGCAATATGCGATGCGCGTAAACCGACAAAATCATACTTTATTCACGCTTTAACTCACGATAGAAGCACTGTTGAACCAAAGAACTGATAAAAAATCGATGATAGGAGCCGTTACTCTATGGTTATTTGTTATAGTTTTTTCTTTGGATCATAAAGAATAGGTAAACCAAAAGAACCGAAAGAAAACCAAGTTTCAAAAGAGACAAAGGTTCACATCCCGTTCAATGACCATTGTCGATACCAGGTTACTTTGGAGAGGCTATGCTCTTGTTAAGCTATTGTATCAGGCGATAGTCATGAGGGTAGGTTAGTTACCTACGGCTAGTTTCCTGCTATCCACTGATTCTGCTGATTTAATTTATTTGTAGTCTAGAGATAGGCAAAACTGTTTATTTCTAAATGCAATAGCAAATACTATTATTCCAAAATTACAGGTTCAACATACCAAATACTATCTTTTATTATACGAAATATGCTACAGTCATGGAGTTGGTTTTATGAAATAACAGTTTGCTAAATAACAACAAATTTCTGAATAGAAAACCTACTATACGGCTATAGTATCGTCTTATGATATTTATGTACATAGAAATGGAGAATTATTCCATTTGAATTCAAGAAACATATTTGAATCTGGGCACGGATGAGGCAAGGAAGCAAGGGACAAGTATTCCATATTTATTTTGCAGGAAGGTCTTTTGTCGTGTCTTGATTTATGAGTCGGTATCTGTATCGTCAGAGCTTAACGTATGAATTTTTTATACTACATTGTGGCTTGAATTAGAGTTCTTTGAAATAGTATTCACCAATTTGTTCGCTATTTTCTGACAAAGTGTATACAAGCAAATTAGTGTTACAGGTGTATCTCCTTTTTGAATATTTAATGTAACTTATAGCTATACTGAAAATTATGTTTTGTTACAGGTGCTGTCGTCGTGTGGGCCAATAAGTGTATCATTTTTTACTGTAGTAGTATTTTTTGGTTCCTTTTATCTAATCAACCTAATGCTGGCTGTGGTAGCACTTAGTTATGAGGAGGAAGCGGAAATAACGCAAGAGGTGAGTTAACGTTCATTTTTCATGGATCTATAAATCAAACGTTTGCTCATAACCGGAAGTTCGGGCTATTCGATCACTTTACGGAAATTAGGCCATTATATGCTTTCCGAATTTTCTTTCGCTGTGTTCGAACAGATTTTATTTATTGTAGGTGTTACCGACTCATCAGAGTCAATTTCAAATGATTATCACAGTCACAATGTATATTCATCCTCTTGATGTCACTAACTTTTGTCCATCAATTATACATCAAGAACATTGTTAATAATATTGTGCAGATCACTTATAGCGATGATCATTTCTCAAGAATTTTTAACTTTATATCTTTGTGTTATATAAACAACTACGGTTCAGATTAATAATTACTGTAAAAAATTCCCGCAAAGATAGTGTAGCATTCATTCAAATCAAACCCAGAAATAGAAAACTAGGTATAATCATTCATATTATTCAAAAGATTCAGGTGTTGCTGAGCATTGCGAGATTAGTATAAAATATATAATTGATTATCAAACATATATTCAAAGATGGTTATGTAGCATACATTGGAGGGCGAATATTCATCATCTTCTCAAATTCATTCACACCCATAGAATCTGCAATGCAACTAACCTAGTAGTCGCTAATGGTATTGAGCTCTCTATATTTCCCTTAGGACATCTGTCCCAACCTTCATATACCGTCACACGAATTAGTTTTCAAAAACAGGTGTCCCTATCATGACACTAGTGCGAGTTGAGAAAAAACAGCACGAGCAATATAGCAGTAGCGCGGTAGTTTACAAAAACGGCCGAAAGCAGTTAAAACTTCGGATAGAACTTCTATCTGTCATGTGGGTAGATCTAACATAGTACCTGCATTTTGTGTTGATAATACAATGATCACTATTGTAAATTGTATTTATTGTTGCGGTGCTAAGAAAAAAATATTAAAGGAAAGTGACGTGATGGAGTAAAGTTGGAATCGGTGTCAAATACCCAAGAATTAGAAGAGACAGGCAATTTCAGAGATTACATGAACATAGTGAACTTTTTATTAAGTGAATATTGCCAGCCAGATTTGAGAAACCTTTGATCAATATATTCAAACCCTTCGGTCATAGAAGAGACAAGCACCTCTAGACACGCTGTATGTTTGGAAACCACATCTACATCGTTTGTCTCATTTTGAAACAAGGATAGCAATAGCTGGAATCCCACAGCAACAGTGCCATACATTTTGTGAGAATTTGTACAATTTTGTGTTGACATAATTGAGCATTTCTAAATTCTTGTGACTTGGCGAAATTAAGCAGTTTCCGAATCTTTCTTCAGTATTTGAAGTAGAATTGAATTTATTTTAGAAACATCAGAATACGACGTTCCAGAATTGACTGGTGCGATTGTAATCATTACAGAAATTACAAAAAACTCGGCATGGCACAAAAAACAAACAACAATGATTAAAGAACTATAGGTCTTGTTATATCGATTACGGGATGTTCATAATATCCATTATGGAATAATCCGTAATTAAGGAACGGAAGTTCGAAAGGATGTAGACTAGATTAATTTTCTTATAATCGATTGAAATTAACTTGGTTAGGGATTATTAAGTACTCAGAAGAGTTTGTAAGTAATCTTCAATTAAATATATGCAAATAATTCACATCCAAAATAAACATTTTAGCAAAAAAGTTGTAAGACTAACTACCCCTTATGAATATAAAACAACATGACTGTTAACATATATTGGGCGTTTTCTTTGTGTCCCTGATCAGCTACTCCCATATGATTTGATTTTGATAGATTGCATTGCTTTTGTAGAATAAAAGTTGAAGGTCAAAAATCGTAGCTCTGGAATATATTTCATAATGTGAAGAGCCTTTCAACACTTCTTCATTATTGCACCAGCAGCTCCTGAAAAATATGAATTAATATGAAGTTTATAATATTAAGCCCATTATCAATATTTAAATCAGCTATTACTCAGTGGAGGTGATCGATCAAAGGAGTGAAAATAATTATGATTCTAGGATTAATTAATTTTTTCTCCGGAGTATACCAATATTTTTCCACAGTTGGGAAGACTTTAGTTTTCGGAGTAACTATTTCTGCTAAAAAGTTTTAAAAAAATACTCCATTCGAGAAATCACGACTTATATCAACTTTTTGATGAAAAACCATTGAATATGTCAAGTTAGTTCTCAACTGTGCTTGCTTAAAATAAATATTGTTAACTTATTGAAGTTTTTCAAATGTTTACACATTTCATAACGAAAAAGCTAATATGCTGTTGGTTGTTGGTGAACCTTAGCAAAATAGTAGAAGAGTTCTGCAATATTCCGATAATAATCACCAAACCATGTTAGAATGTTATGAGTATTGAATTTAAAATTTACTTCTTTGCAGCGAGTTTTAACTACAAATTGCTACCACGCTTTCGAATGGCACAATCTAGAACATTTGAAAGAGCCGCATATGAAAAAAAGAACTAATTTCATCACCAAAATAATTATAAATTTATAAAATACTGACCATAGTCTTTTCCAACATATTCTTTCGACATATGGAAGTCGTTTAATCAACATCCTGAAATAAATCGAAAAACGAGCATTATAAGGCGATAGAAAACCAAAACAACGTTAACGAAATTGAAAAACAGGGATACTTCTAGTGTGGGATTATTTTTGGACATTTAGTTGGTCCTATCTTTTATGAAGGAGTCCTTGATAGCGAAAATTATCTGCATTTTTTTCGTGAAAAACTATCACTCCTACTTGAAAACACTCGACGACAGCTCAGGGCATCATTATTTGCGAACCTAGGTTCAGAAAGTAATTATCTTCTTCACTTTACCGTAGTAGGCCTTGGGCGCTATTTTGGATCAACTTGTAGAATCAATTAAACAAGAAGTATGTTGCAGATTCACATCCTGAATTCGAGACACAAACTAAAAATATACCGTCAAATTCACAAATAAACAGCAACGTAATTGAAAACCAAGTAAAAAATAACAATAATAGCGAATACCAATAGCTGAGTTATAATTTCCAATACTGAAAACAAATTGCCAAAGTTGAAAGTAATGTATAAAATACATTTTAAAACATTTTTCGGAATCATATTATATTGTATACAAGTAACATAATCAAGTACTGAACCAGATATCATAATGGCGACCGTTAAACGGTCGCAAACATGTAAGCTCTGTAATTATTGTGTGGAAAGCGCGTTAAAACGTGAAGTTTGTAGTAATCTCTTCATGAACGTTGTGTAGTTAAGCAAGGATCAACATTTTTCGAGAGTGCTGCTATTATATGTTGTGATGACATTAAAAAGGACAGTTTATTGGAAGCAAATGGCTAATTCGAGAATAACGAAGACATCACTTTCTGCGATGCGGAAAAAGAGACCTACGACAATAAAGGTACCCAATTCTCCTTAGATATGGAACATAATTATCTCAAAATAATTATTAAGAACATAAATGATTCATCAAATCCTTGAAAATTCAGCTATAAGTAAGTGAAAAACTTACATCATTAAATTATTAACACCAATAATTAGACAACAATCGACATCTAGCGGTGAAGGAATACATCAGAATGAAGGAAATAAAAATAGCAAACCTCTCGTTAAAAAATCTAGCAAAGAAATGGCAAACATTAATAAACAGATATCTGTACCATCAACATTTGTAAAAAAGCGTGCAAAGGAATCTACATCTAATGATCCAAGACTGGTTTTAAATCTAAATTCAACAGTAATCGAAATTGAAAATATGTCTCCGTAAATGCAAGTTACTATTCCAGTAACAAATAAGAATGAATCAAGCGGACAATTACCCTGGACCGATGTGAGTAACAGGAAACAAAGCCAGATCTGAGGGGTACTCTAATAAATTTGTAATTATTGGAAATAAAACCAATTATAATACATTAAAAGCTGCGCCACAAAACTTTTTGAAAATAACCAGAATAAATCCAGATTCAACTTCTGAAGGAGTCATGAAGACGATTAAGTCTATTCGTACTGCAGTGATCTGCGAGAAACTTGAGTCATACTATCCCCAATATTATGATAATTTCAAACTTACCATGGATTTATGTAATCTGAACAAAATTATGAACGCAGACCAGTAGTCCCAAGATTATTATATAACAAGGTTTTTTCACCCGTAAAGGACAAACCCGAATATAGCGCAGCTGACATAGGTAATTCCAGAAGGAATTACACCATTCACTACTCTGAATTGACGATCTCTGTCAATTGACAAAGCAACTGCAATTTCGAAACCTGGACCACGAGTCAATCTGAGCCCAACCTTTTTTCAATATGGTTCCAAGTTTCTCCAAGGAAAAGTTGTAAATGAAATGACTATATGGTGTGAAACTAGTTTGAAGGCCAGCTCAATCAATATCTCTCAATTCTGCATTGAACTGCAGTTAGAGGTTTGAGGTATACAGTGTAAGACTGAAAGGCAAATGTTCAAAACTATAAATATTCATTTTCCACCAACTAGGGAACAATGTTTTTTTATAAAAGTTGTAGATCATCTATATGGCGAAAATATGTCTTCAATCATATTGAGGCATTTCGATCTTGATGGGAACAGAGATAGAGTTTTCTCAAATGGTTCAAAATGTATCAACATATAACTTGAATAGTAAAGTTTTCTCACTAGAGGTAATCACTAATCAGTTCCAGTTTTTCCGTTCATAATATCGGTAAACGATAGAACTTCTAAAAATAATAGAGGTCTTTCATATAAAAATTTTCTCTAAATCACTTCGTTTCCGAGATACAGAGTGTTGAAGTTTTAAAAACGAATGAAGATTTTTGGTTCAAACTTGGTGAACTTTAGCTTTACTGAATGAGAAGTTTTTTTCATGGCAAAATGTTCTTGAGGCAGGTACAGTAGCGTAGTTATTGTGTTTGGTACCCATTTAAACCCCTTCAACTTCTACGCCAATGGTCGGAAATTATTATTGTATATAAATTGAAATACTTTGATTTATTTTCTGTTAAAACGTATCCATGATAAATTTCCCTCAGAAGTTTCCTATTCGAGCTATTTTGATTTTTCTAATCAGGGTTTTCTAATGGATTTTTTTTGAAGGACTATTTAAAAAGTAAAAAATATTTAAATACCTATTTATTGGTAACGAAAAAGAATAATTCATAATAAATGCTCAAAATGATCCATTTACTTCATATTTAGCCATTCTTATACTTGTCTTCCTAAATGGGAACGACAATCTTTCAATTGTATCCATGCATTTGTTCTCTCATTGAATGGTGTTTTCGCCCACATGTCTTCGTGGTTAGTTTCCAAAAATTCGGAAAATGCAGCGGCCGTTAGTATGTCTGCTAAAACATATGAACCAAATATATTGTTGTTGTAAATGCCAAGGCAGACATTCACATTGAACTTTTCTTGAAAATTCGTAGATCTTGTACCAAGAGTGTTTTCCTTTGCCCATAAAAGTAAATTGTGGGAATTAATAAATCCATGTCTGTATAAAATGTATCTGTCCAGAATATTTGCTGGAGAAAGTTTTCGTTGTTGTTCAGTTTCTTATGGGCAAATGAAAACCCATCATGGTACAAGATCTAGGAATTTTCAAGAAGAATTCAATGTCAATGTCTGGCTTGGTATTTACAAAAACAACATTTTTGGCCCATACGTTTCACCAGACAGACTAACGGCCGCTCCATTTTTCGAATTTTTGGGAACTAACCACGAAGATATGTGGGAGGAAACACTATTCAATGAGGGAACAAATGCATGGATACAATTGGATGATTGTCGTGCCCATTTTGGAAGACAAGTAATGTCTAAATAAGATGTACGGTGAAAGATGGATTGGTAGAGGTGGTCCAGTTGCATAACTTATTCGATTACCTGACCTTAATCCTCTGGACCTTTTTGCTTAAGGTTATTTGAAAGATAAAGTTCATGCCACGCCGGTTCATAATAGAGCAGATCTACTGAATCGTATTCGAAGAGCTTGTGGTGAAATAAATAATAAAATGTTAATTCGAACAAGAAGGTCGTTGAGAAATCAACGTCAATGTCGCCATTGCGTTGAAGTGAATGGATGTTTTTGAACATTTGCTATGCATTTTTTTATATCATTCCCAATAAATAGGTATTTGAATAGTTTTTTACTTTTTGAAAAGTCCTTCAAAAAAAATTCCAAGAGATAATCTTGATTAGAAAAATCAAAATAGCTCGAACAGGAAGCCTCTAAGGGAAATTTATCAAGAATACTTTTTCATAGAAAATAAATCAATATTTTTAAATTTATATACAATAATAATTTCAGACTATTGGCGTAGAAGTTTGAGGGGTTTAAATGCGTACAAAACACCATAACTACGCCATTGTACTTGCCTTAAGAACATTATGGAACAAAACAATTTTCTAATCTAGTCAAACTAAAATATACAAAGTTTGAATCAAAAATCTTCATTTGGTTAGAAGATAATGGAGAAAATGTAATAATTTTTCAAAACTTCAACAACCTGTATCTCGGAAACGAAATGATTTAGAGAAAAATGTTATATGAAAGACCATCATTATTTTCAGAAGTTCTATCGTTTACCGAAGTTATTAACAAAAAAACTAAAACATCCTGTATATTATCACATATTCCAAATCTTCAAGAAAAGATCATATTGCCATCATTAAAGAGAAGAAAATGAACTTCTACCAGCACAGAATACTTACCTCCGGTAGTCCCTGTCGTACCGCTTGGAAGCTCATTGAGCAGACGTTTCGAATGCCCAAACTCATTTGTTCATAGAACATAATAGGCACATTGTTGAGGATCCGCATATTAATGCGGATATTTTTAAAGAGTTCTTTCTTATGCTCCTCTTAAGATATGAAATAATTGAAACGAGATGAAGCCATAATAATTATAAAGAGAAGAAATGAAAATATTTTTCCAAATCCATTCTACACCGAGGGAATTAATAAGCCGATTTTACGTAAACTAAAAGCGAAAACCTCATATGGACCTGATGGCGTGTCTAGTTTCCTGATAAAACTTGCACTTTCTATTATTGCATACCATCTTTCACATTTAGTAAATTTAACTTTTAGTTCTGGAGAATTCCCTTCAAATCTTAAAACTATCAAAATTGTACCCGTTTTAAAGAGGAGCGAGGTCCACAAGATGGACAGTTATAGAACTATGACATTAACATATGTTTTATCATCAAATTTCTGAATATTGTTTTCTGGTAAGGCTTGACTATTTCTTAGATAAACTTAATATCATAAATAACAATCAAATCTGATTTTGACCACAACTATCGACTATGGATACGATACACTCTTTCTACGATAAGATGATGAGTTACATGGAGTCAGGCGAGTGACTATGTATCCGAGGATTTGTTGCTAAGCAAGTGGGAATTGTATGGTTCCCGTGATCTAGCTCTCGAGTGTTTTGAGAAAGAGGTCTCAATTCTTAGGTACAAGTCATTCCGGAGTTAACTATTCCGAAGACGTTCAATTGAGAACCAGTGACGTGACAGGAGAGGTACCAAAGGTTTCTGTGCTGGTCCCTAGGTTATTTATACTATATATCAATGATTTGTCAGATGTTCTTGATCACGGTGCAGAAGCTGCTCTCTACGCTGACGTCAAAAGTCAAAAGCTCAAAATATTTGCAAGATGCCTTCCAATCTAACTTGTCTTCCATGTCGAGCTGGTTCAATTGTAATTACCCACATTTGAAAGATTCAAAGACCAAATATTTGAGGTTTCATAACTCTCATCGTACTACTGATCCAGACCTACATCTGAATGTCAATCGAACTTCAATTGTTAGGGTAACAACACATAATTCTCTTGGAATCATCTTAGATGATGGGTTGAACTAGAAGGCACATTGTACTGGAATTATGTCAAAAATGAATTCAACTTGTTTTCTTATAAGAAATTTGGAAGACAACTTGAGGTTTGAGTTGCTGTTGCCTATTTATCATGCTTTGGTAGAATCTTGCCTACGTTACGGGGTCTGTTTTTGGGGTAACTCAACAAAGGCGTGCGACGTTTTGATAAGTGAAAAGAGTATCAGATGTTTGTTGAATTGAGTAGGCGAACTTTTTGTAGAAGCGTTTTCAAAAAACGTAAGTTGCCAACTCAACCTTTATTGTTAATATTTGAATTATGCTCCTACATTTACAAAATTAGGAACTGTTCCAAAACGTATTCACAGATACACAATGTTAATACCAGAAATCAAGACAACCTCAGGGTACCATTTTGCAGACTGAATATTGGATAAATGCTCCCTAGATGCTCAGAGCCAAAAATCTGTCAATATTTAGAACCAAATCACAGCACTTTCTTGTATTGATTCGTTTTCATTTTCTAACGGAATGTTTCAACACATGATCTACAAACTTTTAATTTTTTACGTTTTAAAACTTTTAGCTTTCAAAATTTCAATCTATTCATGTTAATTTGACTGCTTATGTGATAATTCATCATTACAAATGAAGTGTTATTATTATCATTATTATTGATATTATTATTATTATTATGAAATAAAATACGGTGAGAGTACGACCTCACAGAACAATTAAACCTCTTCAAAAATGTAATATGACAACATTGGCTACAGCTGGGGGATAATATTTATATTCCGCTACGAGTTGAGGTTGGTCTCAGGCAATTGTAGTGTTATTATTCTAGTAAGTTTAATCCATTCAATAAGTGAAACATGATTGGCTCACGCGAAGTAAAAAACATAAAAATATTATAAAAACGGAAATTTTAACAATGACTTTCAAACATCGAACTTGTCAACTTTTGACGCACAGAGATATCGACATGAGATCTTCGTATTCGCTTTAGAATGATCAAATTAGTATGAAACAGTATAAAAATTCCAAATACGGAAATATCAACACTGACTGTCAAACATCGAACTTCTAAACTTTCGAACAGAAAGAAATACCGAGTTGCGGTCTTCCCCATTCGCTTTAGAATGATAAACCCTTTTGCATTCTCTATTTGATACAGGTTAACAATGTTGCCTCACCATGTTTCAGTCAGCAGCTGCCACTGTAGTATAGGTCTCTAGATCGATCAGTGACACCACAGCTGAATAGTTTTCGGACCGCATATCACTATCTTTGTGGAATAGATTAATTTCTGATAAGTAATTGCTCAATTATTGACTTTTGCCTCTGGCACCGTTGGTCCTAACATTGGCCGTCGCGATTTCAGTGTTGTACGGAAGATCTATTCAGTCAATGTTCTCCATATTTCTCAGGGATGTCTACTCGTAGGTAGATGACATTTGTTTATTATCTCTGTTCTCTAGCACTTTCTATTGATAGGTAATATATATCTCACCCTAGAGATCGATGGATGCCACTACAGCTTCACTTGTTCCGCTGATTAGCCCGTGAAGGCGTAACAGTTGACGGATGTTATTTAACTTCAATGTCACTGATCGATTTAGAGATGTACGATCCAATTTGTATTTCAACTAAGGTCGAAGACTAAACAATTAGAATTAAAGTGACTCCCAATAATATGCACACGAACCTCACTGTGTTTCTCCAAAACGTGATTTTCCGAATTAAATAATATGAAATACAGTATAAAACAATATATTCCAAAATTATGTTATATTACAAAAATTACGCTATGGACTGATACCGAGCGGATTCAGAATTATTCACTGGTTCTTCTTTTTTTATAATTTCTTCTTAGTATTAATTGTCATCATTCCTAAGAACCGAAAATGAATACTTAATATGTTGGTATTCGGACAATCAAATACATTGGTTGGAAAAATGTAATCTTTCGAGATGGGACAAATGTAGCTCATAACAAAAAAAATCGTTCCTTCGTCGGAAAGCATTAGTGGGACCTCATGAATTATTGATATGAAACTTAGTAGGTGGAAGACTTAAAAAAAGAATAGAACAAACCTAAAAGAATTCTACTGTGTTCAAACAGCAAGCATTTGTATTTCAAGAAAAGTTTAATTTTTGAATTAGTACTGAATAATGACAAGTTGACAAAATTATATCTTTATTTCTCAAAACTGTATAGTAACTATGTAATCAAAGATTCTAACTACGAATGTAGAACAAACTATTACGGATGTTCTGGAAATTCGAATCCCCTGATGATCAATATACTCAAAATTTCAATGAATAAAACCTCAAAAATACTTCAACGTTCACAAATAGCTAATTACTTCTTCTATACATTTGACTATGAAGACTCAAAATGATTAACTCAGTGATTCGATTAGGATAAATTTCAGTTGAAATAGACTAGGAAGATTTGAAAATCAACCAGAATATTACCTGCCATCAATATTATAGGCCCTATTCAAAAAATTATCAGCTCAGATCAGCCTCACGTATCAACAAATATATAAATATGTAATGTAACTCATAAGGCATGCTAAAAAAGCACTCTGAACTGCCGCGGTAAAGCTATTGCATAGCATTTTTTATCAACTTATGAAATTATAATTATTTATTTATACAGTATTTTTTTTTCTTTGACATTAATTCAAGTTAAACTTTTTGAGCCTGGTGACCGATAAGAAAACCAATTTTTTTCTTTGTTTGAATGAATAAGAAGTTAATATCGTTTAAAATATTTTTATTATCTTACAATACATGCGGGTTATTCAGGAATTTTCATCATTGAAACTATAGGTTTATGGTAACTGAAATAAGAAACATAAGTTTGAGACTTGATATCCTCTAAATATCTGGAAAATACCGCGTCAATGGTGGTCCCATATTTTGTTGTGGATTCTTGTGGATCATCATTCATTTTCAAATTCAATTTTTCCGAAAGGAAAGTTGTCAACCGCTCTGATTTTTTTTCAGTGAAGTTGATGTTGAAATCGCCTGCCAAGATAAGTGGAAATTTATTACCATTTGTACCAAGTATTTTCGATCCTTCTTCAGTGTACTCCAGTGAAGTGCGATGAATAAAATGCTCTACCTCGTCCAATTTTGGATTCGGATAAATGTAAATTGCTACCATGACTATGTGTAGGTCGTTTCTAAGTTTGCATAAGCTCGCAAAAATATCTCCAACAAATGAGCGTCTAACATTAACATCGCTAACATGTGCAATATTTATTTCAATATTCGGAGTCATAATATTGGTAACATAATTATTAATTTGGTGAATAGCTACCCCACCTTTTGGAACAGTATCTACAACAGTATATATACCTACATGTATACTCACATGCGGTGAGTGTGGCATTATAAAGATATGATAGATACCTAAGCACCTATATACTTTCTCAAAAACAGCTGCTTACGTATTCGTCCGATTTCGGAGCAGCTCGTCTCGATCCGTGCGAGCTTCGTACAGTCGTACCATATACATACACGTTAAGCGAACGCTCGGCCGAGGTACATGGTAGGCGGAGTGCATCTAGAATATTATAATCAATCATTCGAATTAACAAGAAATTCGATTTTCCAATTTTCCAACCGATTTGTAAATTTCAATATTTGAATTCTTATAATGTGTGCTGTATACTGCTGTTGTTTACACTTTTTGTATGACTCAGTATGATGGTAATTGGTTGAAAAAATAGCACTTGATGATTTTAAGTTATTTATTCACACCTATATACAGTTATGTACAACTACACTAACAGAACTGAGTCGCCTTATTTATGAAGGCCAGTTTCCCTGAAGTTGTAAGTCTCTAGGTTTGATTATAAGATTGATGATATGTTAATGTTATTGCAAGTAATAATGTTGCTCGTTGAAGTGATATCGTTGAGATTGTTATAGAAATGTAATGATGTTGCTCGTGGAATGAATTTGATTTGATTGTTTTTTAATATAATGATGTTGCTCGATGAATGAGCTTTGTGTCAATGTTTTATTTTCTAAAAGTCGTTTACTTCAGGCAAGCTTAAGACTAATATGGTCTGTAAAGAAGGGTAGTAGCTGCTATCGTTGGCTACATATGTGTTGGCCAGAAATCCCAGGCAACACAACCATTCTTAGTAGTACCTATATAAATAAGCCATGTCAACTCATTGATAACACTTCGTCGGCTGATGACAAATTGACACAAGAATCCCATTTTAACTGACTTACAGATGTGTCGTAAATACATCCACCGAGGCTATAATAGATAATATACAGAAAAAGATACATTAAATGACTTGTCATAATTATTGTCAATATGTATAAAAATATGAATAAGTTAAGCTTGAATATAATGTATGAGAAGATTTGAAGCTGATAAAAGAAACGTCGAAAGTTGGATTTCTTGCAGAAAGTTTATCAATTTCTAATACTTCTGGTAATTGTTGCCCAGAAAAATCCGTTTCCAATTATGTTATTCAAAATGGCATTTCGAAGAATAATACAAATGTCTACAATTCAATATCATCATATCTGCTCCTCCATAATGGAATAGACTTTGGCGGCATCATATCAGCTATAGCTATACTTTTGGCATTCTGAAATGAGTAATCCACGGTTTGAAACATCCTGGAATATGATATGTGTCGTTATTGTAGGTTACCTACCTCGAATTGGAATGAAATTAATATGAACATAAAGTTCACTTATCAATGATATCATTCATTCAAGTATCTAAATATGAATTTACTTGATATCGAACATTCTGGCCAATCATATCATTCCATCTAGAATAAATGATTAATGTACAATACATACCCAATTGGGGAGAGGAAAATTTAAAAATATACTCAAAAATGTCAAAGAATCTTACATTCTTGTGAATATTGTGTGATGTGTGAAGGTGTTCAATAATAAGACTAATAATATACGTGTCACTGTTCAACCTGGAGAACCAAGATTATGTCTACTGACTTCTAACACAAGATGTGTTTGTAATTCACTATTCATCAATTTGTAGTGAGTTTACTGCAGCTATTATATTCATTCTTCTAGGATATTGAAAATATTGAAAGTGTTTTTTTTTATCTTACATTTTGGCTTCACAATCGACAATTTCCAAAAATCCCTAAAACTGAGATTGCCAGCCAAAAAATGGACTTATTGACAAAAAAAAAATCCGAACGTAGATTTCAACAAATGTGATACAGAACATCCTTCAATACTGTTTTTGGGGCTCAAAAAAAAATGTAGGACAACTTTGAAAATTTCGGACCTCGGAAAATGTGCAAATTTTTTAGGTTAGAAATTTTTTAAGATGATAAAATTTCAGGTTCTAATATAGTATTTCACGACGAGTATTCTACGCTAGAAAAAACTTTTCTAGGCTAAGTAGAAGTTGAGATATTGATATAAATGTGTTTGGGCCTCCCCAGAACCCAATTTTGGGCCTATCGAAAAAATTCGGAAATCTTTGGAAAGTAGACAAATTTTCTGATCTAAATTCAAAAATAAGACCTCGTAGCTGTCTTCATTTCGAATTTAGAACGCGTTGACAAAAAAAATCACGTGTAAAATAATGCAGCGGCTTAAATTTCTATACCGCTTATTAGTCCAGGCATTTAAGGATGAAAATCGACGATTTTTGCCCGAATTTCCGCGAGGTCTAAATTTGGTCTATTCTTAAGTATTTTGACACGCTAAACACGATGGGGTAGATTAAATTTGGATTAACCTTGTGCTCGAAAAACTATGGCCATTTTTTGGACCTGAAAATGGCCATTTTTCAATTTTTTGCGTTTTGAGACCAAATTATGAGTTCAATGGAAAAATGTTTGGAACAAAAGTTGTTGGAAAAACTAATACTTTTGGATTTAGTCTCAAGTCGATTCGAGGTTGTGGGCCTAAGATATGGCCCATTTAATGTGTTTTTTGGCACATTGAAAAATTGAGTATATGTCAAAGAGTTTCTGTTTTTTCATATTTTGTTTTGGTGGAAATATGACATTTTTATTCTTCTTTTATTTGATTTTTAGTATTTTGACCTATCTCATTTTTTGGAGTCACAATCGGTCATTTTGAAAAATCCGTATTTTGCGAATTTCAGACGGAATACTAATGTTATCAATCTAAAACCAAAATTATTCGCATATAATATCCAAAATTCAAGCATTTTGCTCCGGAGACATAACTTTAGGGTCATTTTGAAAATTTTGGACCAACGAAAAATCCGAACTTTTTGAGGTTA
The DNA here is from genome assembly GCA_958510875.1 of Endomychus coccineus. Lineage (NCBI taxonomy): Eukaryota > Metazoa > Arthropoda > Insecta > Coleoptera > Endomychidae > Endomychus > Endomychus coccineus. Next base: position 74,715,496 of record OY294068.1, read on the forward strand.
AAAATTTTTTACGAAACCCAAATTCCAGGTTCTATTAGAGGTTTTGATAGCGAGTATTCTAAGTGTAAGCAGATTGATTTGGGTCGAATAGAAATGGAGCTATCCTAATAAATGTGTTTGGGCCTCTAAAGGACCCAATTTTAGGCCTATAGACAAAAACCTTGAATCAAATTACAGAGAAATACTTCGGCTATTCGAGTTTGGAACAGCGTATGGAGATACGTTCACAATTCCAAGTTATAACGAATTTGGAATCCAAAAGTTGCGTATTAGTTTTTCCAACAACTTTTGCTCGAAACATTTTTCCATAAAACTCATAATTTTGTCTCAAAACGCAAAAAATCGAAAATGATCATTTTCAGGTCCAAAAAATGGCCATAGTTTTTCGAGCACAAGGTTAATCCAAATTTAATCTACACCATCGTGTTCAGCGTGTCAAAATACATAAGAATAGACCAAATTTAGACCTCGCGGAAATTCGGACAAAAATCGTCGATTTTCATCCTTATATGCCTGGACTAATAAGCGGTATAGAAATTTAAGCCGCTGCATTATTTTACACGTGATTTTTTTGTCAACGCGCTCTAAATTCGAAATGAAGACAGCTACGAGATCTTATTTTTGAATTTAGATCAGAAAATTTGTCTACTTTCCAACGATTTCCGAATTTTTCCGATAGGCCCAAAATTGGGTTCTGGGGAGGCCCAAACACATTTATATCAATATCTCACCAGCCTCATATTTGGCGATTAAATGAGATAATTTGATTTCAGCCGATCATTCCGAGAATGCAAGAACTCCAATCAAGAATAATATATAGATTACTGTTATATAAGGAAAGGGTCAACTATCCCGAGAACGGTTTGAGATATCACAATGAATTTTAGATTATTAAACAAAGTTTGCCACTTTTTTGATATATTCAATTTTTTTCAATTTAAATGTATCATTATTTTTCCGATATAGATAAAAAGGGATGACTCGGTCTTTCATTAGAAAGATAAAAACAAAAACCGGGTAACACAAATTGGGAACTATTACAACATCAAAATTGAAATTTTTAAACAAGCAATGTTTAAATAAATAAATATTTACTTAAGGTATTCAAAGCGTCCACCACCAACTTCCTGGCAGTAATGGATACGTCGAACGAAGTCTTGAATTGTGTTTTATTACAAAATAAGAGATATATATGCAATGTATTGTAGAATTAGTAACATGAAATCTACGGGATTGTCTGGGCTATTAACGTAAACTCAACTTTGTAAATTTCCCCACAGAAAAATTGGGTAATACCAACTATGATGTCCTTGTCAGCCATCGAATAGTTCCTCTTCGACCGATCTGTCGGTTTGGGAAAATAATCCATTAGTATCGTTAACGACATAATGTGTAGGTACATAATTTCGCGAGAATCATATTCCTTGGTTGTGATTTTATGGATTTGGAAAATGATGCCTGAATTGGGGATGATATTTTTTCCATAAAATTAACTCATCTCCTGCCAAGCTGTTAACGATGCTAAAATGTCCTACAATATTGTCACCACCAAAACACATGCAAACATTTAACTTTTGGGAATTCTGTGTAAGAAACCAGCTCGATCTAGGTCTGATTGGTATCAGCTCAATATGTACAGTTGTCTGTTAACATGAGCATTTGAACAAAATGTTGCTCCATCCGTGGAAATAATATTAGAAACAAAATTTGAATTCGTATTTTTTTTCCATCAGAACTTCGCAAAGATCAATTCTACGATCAAAATCATCTTCACTTAATTCTTACAGTGATTGTATTTTGGGAACGTGAAAATCTTTTTTTATTTCTTGTTTGTTTTTACTGAGCGTCTATACATGTTACGGCTTAAAGATAATTGTTACACGGAAACCTTACCATTGTCTACTGCATCACTTAAAACTTTGAACGAACTTTTCTGATCACTTGTTCTGCTGGACTGCTGTTTCGTTCTCTCATACAGCTCATCAGCAGAACAAAAAAATTTGCGATGTTACTGAACGTTCCTCTATTCAAGGTACACATAACCGACTCATAGTATACTAGGAAAAAACAAACATATCTAACACCATCTACGAGTAGATGCACCACTAGGAACCCAACTATGTATTGTACATCATTTGCCGAAATTTACAAAAGTTACTGGGCTATTAGTTCAGGATAGCCGTTTCGCTCTCTGATATGCTCATCAGCAGAACAAGAAAACTATCTAATGTTACATGCACCGACTAATAGAATGTTAGAGAGGAACAAAAATATTTAACTACATCTAGGAGTAGATGGCCCACTGGTGAATTCAACGTTGATATATTCGTGGAACCTTACATATGTTACGGGGCTAGTAGTTCTGGAGAGCTGTTTCGCTCTCTCATAAAGCTGATCAGCTGAACGAGCAAGTTTGCAATGTTACTGAACGATCCTCTATCGACGGTATGCATGTACCGACTAATAGAATGCTGGAAAGAATCAAAAATGTCTGCACCATCCACGAATAGATCCAACAGAGTACAACATTGACTTAATATAATTCTCGAACTCCACAAAATTTATCTTAGAACAAGGAAGACTCATTAAAATATCTAACAAGAAGTCTAAGATAAGGCTGAAACTGAGTTATATCATTATTTTTATTTGTAGAAATAAAAATATGAAAAAAGAGATCACAAAAGTGAAAATATAAAATTAGGTAACTAGATTAAGATGAGTCTTTATTTCCATTCACAACAAATGAAAATATCCAAAACAGTCTTACTAACGAGATCACAACAGTGAAAATATAAAATTGGGTAACTAGATTAAGATGAATCTTTAATTGCATTTACAACAAATGAAAATATCCAAAATAGTCTTACTGACGAGAGATCGCAAATAAAAATATAAAATTACCTAATTGAAACTAAGGTAAATCTTCATTTTTATTTGCAGAGGATAAAAATATGCAAAAAGCCATATCAACCATTAAGAATCCGAAACTATATAGCAAAAGCTCTTATCAATGAGATCATAAAAGTCAAAACCTAAGAATAGGTAACTAATTACCTTATTATTTTCATGAAACAATTTTTCTATTTTGCCATCCCAAAAAAAGTTTGGAGCTCGATTTCAATTAAAGTACGAGTTACAACCATGAAGTTATTTTTTTAATGTTGTATCAGACTCCAAATAAGTCAATACCTCCAGAAGACCCATATTTCTAACTATTTGATTATAATATAGGCAAAATCAACAATTTCTGAGCTTTAACCATGGTGGTTTCAGAGAAATAAAATAGCTGATACCTCTGTTCATTCTTATTAACTCAATTTATTGTCTTACACAAACCGGTCTTATTACAAACAGAAGACATAGGACACTTAATAGATACCTACATTACTTTTTATGTGAAGCAGAGCAAAAGAAACATTTTTTCAACAATTTCTGGAGCAAAACTGCAGATAGTAGCTTCATACTTATAACGTTGTGCATGAATATTGATGTTAGGATTAGGCTGATGGCTGATGTAACCGAATATCATGTTATTCAAGACTGGAATATGTTTGGAATATCTAGTGGCCTTTAAACTTAAAATACTATTGAATTATTTGTCATTTTCATATCGTTGAAAGAACTGATGAATATTATTTTTTTTCAATCAAGAATTTTTTTGAATATACAGATTCTACTGTAACATTTTACTAGATATGTTTAACACTAGCTAGACTATTTTAGTTTAACAATTTAAACAATGTGAACAGGGGGTGAGAACACGTGCAGCGAGGTAATTGTGAATCGTTTGGTTTATATAGAAAGATAAGTTTTTATATATCTCATGTAATTTCCACACAGCATTGTGTAAAATCACAGATAAAACATTCAAAATCCACTATTACGTGTAATTTTCAATTCTTCTATGTATCAACACATATTTATTATAAATTTCCTGGTTAAATATACGTAATCTTACTGTTTTTCTTTTCAAATTCATATTATTTTGAAGTTCATGGGGAATTAATGTAATTTTGACTGTTATACCTTTCAACGCAATTTTGAATCAATTTTCTTCAGTATAGGATTACATTACAATAATTTGATTATCACGTATAATTCAATGTTTTAATGATAACTTTGATAGTATGAATAAATTTTCAACAAGAATATGAAGTAACAGGTTCTCCCTGCTGTTAACCAATTTATTATATCCACTGGACATGGAACTATAATTTATGATCCAACATATTCTAAGAGGGAGGTACAACTTCGCAGAAGTAAATATTTGGAAACAGGTATCTACCTTGTATTCTCAGTGGATATTTTCAATGAGCTGGGAGAGTTTATTCATTCATTCATTAACTCGATACGTTGACGAGACAAGTTCCAATTAAGAAACTTTGTATAGACAATAAAAATAAAGGCGAACGGTTATGAACGGGCATCGAACTATTACGAAGTACAATAAAACAAATTAGATAGACAGTTGAATATAATAATAACGTATCCTAAGAATGTGTACCATTAGATGACACATTCAAATTCAGACAATGAGATTGCGGAAAATTTTGTTAAGACTGAAATCTTATCATCATCTTGGCGCTTACATAACTCATAGCAAGAAAATCTACCTCAGAGAGTCTGATGTAGAAATCCGGTAGTGCGTTTATATTTTGACGGCAGTTTGTCATCTTAGGAACATTTTGTATGTGCATTCATTCATGAAGCTTCTTGTTCTAGGAACGCAAGAAAGAACTCGTGGATCATCGTGAAGACTCCACATTCAGCTTCGATCCTTCTAATCTCAACGTAAGAAAGTTATCAAGACAAAAGATCAAAAAAATTGATGCTCGGAAAGGAGTCCTCTTATCGTCGTATACCAGGAAAAAAACACGCAGAAGAAAAAGGAATAGGAGTACAACTAATCCAGGTAATCAGAGCGGCGGAGAAAATGCCAACAAACAAGAGAATGCGAGAGAATCGACAAAACTCTCACCTAAGAACACAAGGTAATAAAATTTGTTATCCGAAATAGTTGATTGAGATGTCGAACTTTATTGCACAAGATATTGTTGAGTTCTCTACAAAACAAAGGGATAAAAACTTGAATTTATTTGAGAACAAAAACAAGTTCCCCATATATCAAAAAATCGTTTTCGTGTTTAGTCTTTCATAGCTTTATACATCCTTGTAAATTCCAAATAATCGAGTTTACTGCTACAACAGCAATTTCAATTCTCAAGAATGAAAATTGCGTTTTCATTCTGGCGTTGTATCTTGTATACTCTATATCAAAATATTAAGAGAAAGTGATTTCCTTATATGCTCATATACTCAGTACGTTTGATAGTAAATTTAATGTCATGTTTTTAATTAGGTTATAACCTATTTTTCTATTTCAATTCTTCCATTATCTACTTATTGTTAAGTTGATGGTTGATAGAATTTATCCATGAGTAATTTATTTTTATGTTACGTTTCGCGTTTTAATGAATAAAATGATACAGTTTAAACGCGCGTCGTCATTCTACTCTTTGAATGTATACACGATAAAGTAAAAAGGGAATTTGGTCTTCGGCGAACATTTATTTAAAAAGCTGATATAAACCTAAAGTGACAACAGATAAGAGATTTATAAAAGCTGATTCTCCGTATCATTTGCCAGAATTTCCGCAATGTGCTTTTCCTTACATAGCTTGTCAGGAGCAGTTTCACGGTCTGCTCCTCAAGTAGAGAACAATGAGTCCTGCACAACAAAACTCTTAGTAAAATCTAACATAATTTTCTAGATCAGTTTTCGAATGCATTCCAAGAATTTTGAGGCTATAATGCTTTCTCATGATTATGTTGACAGATTCCCGGAAATTGATATTGAAGGTGCAGAAAAAGGATTTTAATGTTCAATATTTGCATTGACAGGATGTTAGCAACAAAACTATGTCGAATGTATTTGCGTCTCTTTTTGCAGGAATTAACTCTTTTGGCAGATGAATAAACGTTCTCATGACTCAGTGATACAAAAAAAAAATTGTAACTACTCGTTTTCTCATTTAGTACTTACTATTAGGTAACTGTCTTAAGTCACGTTCAAAATTTGGCTTATGCCTATTAAGTATATTGTCAAACAGTGAAGAGTACAATCGTGACGTAACAACGGGTTTGGAATACATCAGGCGTTTCCGGCGTGTTTTCTTTAAATTCATATTATCATGTCCATTTATTGCATTCTTCATACATTTTTGAAGATAAATTTTGAAAAAATGTGATATGAAGTTGGTTTACAATTTCAAGTGCATTCAGAAAATAGATCAAAACCTAATTATTGAATCATTCATTATAGCATAATGGCAGGTAATGAAATATTACAATTATGACGTATCTTGGTAACTTCTGCGGGCCATTGGGCAGAAGAACAGTATCAAAAATGTAGGCTTTAATTACATTTGATATTGGAAAGAACTAAATAGAACGGGGAATTTCAAATATTAAATATATAATAATAAGAAGTATACTCGGATAATAATTATTGAATGCAATTGAACAGTATTTGACAAAAAAATCGACCCAAGTGGAAATGCAAAGAAGCGCAATAGATAAAAGAGAAACGGTCACAATATATCTATTTTTACGATATGGTCGATCTGTAATCCCTCTTCAATGGTACGGAATCGATTGATAAATGCTTTACATTTACCGTTTACGGAAAACACAAGCCAAGCAGTTGCTAGAGTTATAAGCGGCGTACGGTAATTATATGGATAGCAATATCAGTTGCAATGTTAACAACACACTACGATATATCAAACGGTGAAAATGCAGTTGAAACGGAAAATATTGGCCTGTACTAGGTTTGCGGTCGTACGATATCAGTTTTTTACGATATATTCGGATAGTAATTTGACTGAGTTTATTCTGTAAAGTCGTTTCACTATTCACAGCCCTATTCTATCTACGGGTTCCCGGTGTTTATGTGGCACTATCAGATTTCTCACATCTCACACATTCAGATGTTAGACAAGCAGGGCTTATACTTCGTGCACAAATCTGAACTAACGTATCTGCTATAGCCCATCCACCCAAGGCCGTGACCTCACATATGACACAAAAGTTATTACTATAATGAAACACACAACCACCCCAGCTTATTCTTCCGGAATTGACATAGCGTGCACAAGCAGTTGGTGGTTTGGTCGTCTAGGATATACTTATATTTCCGGGATTGGCACAGCGTGCACACATATATCAAAGATGCCCCTTTCATTCAAACATACACACTCTCGGACTCTGTACAATTACTTGAATCTTTCAATTCACGTATGGATTCCAAAACGTGAATTTTATTGGTGGGCGGTGAGACTCGGGACGGGATAAACTCTAACTCTAATCTAAGAATTCACTGACTACAGCAAAATATCGGATGACATACGAATGTTACCAGTTAGAAACTACAGAATTTTGAATATCGTAATGCCGGAAAACAAATACTAAGCTATCATTTACCTTATGTTAATTCACTGAAGCACGGAATGGTGTTACAAATTTCGCAATATAATTTTATTATGTATCTAACTATGTTACTCTAACTGACTATCTATCAATAGATGACCATTAAATCTGTCAATCTCCCGCTATCTGTTTTCTATCTTCACCACTCAGAGGAGATTTTAAAATTTTCAAATCCGTACAACAGATAGGAATAACTCAATCCTATCCCCAGTCGCACACCGCACTATACCACACAACACAACAGTACACAACGCAACACCACACCACACCACACCACATTACATTACATCACATCACATCATATCATATCACAAAACACTACAGCTTCATCCACTAAAAATACTAATAAAATACTGAGGACCTTTCAGCTACGCCATCATCAGAGTAAACTGCCAACTAAGTAGCTGAAAGGTCCTCAGTACTTTAACAGTATTTTTAGTGGATAAGGATGATTGTTTGTCATTTATACTGTTATGGTGTATCAACAGTGTAGACTCTTTTATAGTTCATTATATGAAAAGGGCTATGCGATATGGGAAAGTGTTGACGAAGCTATTAATTGTTACTAAGCTATAAATATCTAAGTGATTTGAAACTACATTACTGTTTTATTTTATCCTTTTGTTGTACATTCAACATACCTGAACTGCGAATGAAAGTATGTTCCAATAAAAATACTATAAAACAGTCCCAAAAAATATGTTCTTGTACAAAAATTATATAGGTAATTTGCGGAACCACCACTTTTTCGGCCTCAGGTAAATTTCGGACTATAGCAGCTATATTTGTGTTCCTAGTCTTAGGGAAGTTGAACCCAAAAACCTACATTTATGCCCAATATAATGAAAGAAATTGGCACAACGTTTGTAGCAAAATGTCACAATACGTATGTTAAGGTGGGGCGTGCATTTTGTCAACCTTCTTCAAAATTATCCTGCGTTAAACTATATCCGCTTCCACAATTCATATAGGTCGATAAATAAATATTGAATTATTATTATACCGGGATATCAAAAATTATCTTGGTCAAGGGTGGTTGTGGAATATAGAACGTGTGCCTTACTTTACTTTTGAAATAATTATGTCACTGTCACACTGACATCATCAATAACCTACAAATTTCATACGTATTTATTTCAGTTGTAAAACAATAATAAACTACAAATTATGAAATAATTATGTGAACTTTGAACCTTTTCAGAGATCGTGATAGCCACAATCCGGGTCAAAAACTGTTTTGAAATAGTTAATTTTCCGTAAATCGAATGACGTTTACGTGAGAAGACCGTAGCACGCAAGTTAGGAAAGTGCAAACTGGTCGTACCTAATACGGCTTTATGACGACTTTTCGCATGCCAATTTCGCTCCATGTATTTAGATTTAGTATCGGACCGTGCCCGACGGCCCTTCTTTTTTCGATGAATGTCCATTAAATAGGAAAATTTAATTGAAACAGTTTGAGCTATTCTCAGATCTCAGCTACGCGTGTCTAACGTGCGACGTACCAAATCGAATTTTCTCCCTACTAAAATATACACGAAGCTGCCCATAGCCAAAAACACTTCATCAAAACTGGCACCGGTCACACGGGGCAAGAAACGGCCCCAAATTAACAAGACCGAGGTAAAATGTATAAACTCTAACTCACGCGCAGCAAGCTCCTCGAGGCATATGTCAAAATGATTTCGTTCGTACCTAATTACATAGGACGTCTGGTGTTCATGCAATTATGTTTTTAGATAATTCCAACCCTCTAATTTCGATAGGCCACGTGAAAAACCCGTCTAAAGCGCTAAAGACTTCTGAGTGTTACAATATTCGTATAAAATTGCGAAATTTCGCACTTTTAGAAACATCAAATTAATTATGACATAATTATCTCAAACGTAAAGTAAGACAGACGTTTTAGATTCCACAACCACCCTTGACCAAGATAATTTTTGATATCCCGGTATTAAATTATACAATCCAACATGAGCTAAGTGACATTGTTGGAATTTGTTATAGAGCAAATAAAAAATTCAAATTCAAATTTATTGAGCATTATTTTAGAGAATAATGAATATCTCCAACTACAAAACGGCAACAAGATAAGCGAGTTTGAGGTACGGTGAAATGTTCCCAGAGATTTTGTATTCATTAAGCATCACATTTGACAGGGAATGTATTGAATTCACGTTTTCGTATTTATTGAGCATTATCAACTGAAATAAATTCGTTCAACTTAAATTTTACGCAAAAGTCGTACACACAATGAGTGTAACCCCCTATTCATTTATTGACCATAAATTTCCGAATTTTTCACCTACAAATTTGAAGACACATCATAACTACAATGCGGGTCTTACTTACATGAAAATTGATATATGGGAAAGACATATTACTGAGACAAATCCATTGAGACCTTTCATATTCTTCGAACAAGTTTTCAAACATCTGCGAGTTCTTGTGCGAAAAAATTTAACGGATTATTACAAACAAAAATTGGGGAATTGTATTGGTGAGTAAGTGGATATCCCAGTAGATGGAATGTTATGCCTGGGATATTTAATCTGATCAATCAATATTTCGAAGATATTCATCGGAATATGATCTTAAAAACCAGTTTGTAATGGTTTTCCTTCGCGATCTATTGACCTCACAGAACAAAGATTTGAATGCGGTAGCTATACACGAGGGGATGGAATCCCGCTTGTTTGATTTTAAGCCTGTTTGATAACCATTAACCATCATGCAAGAAGAATCGCCTTACCTAATTTTGTATGGTGACGGGGTTTCTTTCGACAATTTTATTTTACTAGTTCATACGTTTGCAATTCAGCTCCCAAACAGTGCCGAATCTCTGAGATTGTATTCAGAAGAGAGCTATTTGTCTGGCTGGTAAAGTGATTCTAACGAATTCATTGACCTCTCTAGAGCATCATGGACAGGTGGGAGATGTCTCCCTTTTCTGTAGATATTTCCATGGTCGGAGCTCATCGTAAATCTCGCCTCTTACACCAGTATCAACGATTCTAGGCAGGCAGAGTGGATGAGTGCAGGGTGGCCACTCCTCAAGGATGGACGATTTTATATCTATTCAAAGGTTTCAGTCTATCGGAAAAAATTATTCGATTCAAATCGTCTATTTAGTGAATTGAGTTAATTGTTCCGATTATTCAATTCGATAACAATTGTGTAATTTTGATGGCAAACTTTATTGAAAGATTATTGAAGCTTCGATTATAAATTTCTACCCCTTGGAATCCATGAATAATCAAACTGCCAAATATTTTATCGATGATCGCCTAAAAGATTATCGAAACTTCTTCTCTTCGATTTATGTTCCCTCTATCTAGTGTTTTCAATAAATAGACTCCGATATTGCTGTCATCACACGCCCTCCAGTCACTGTCATAATAATTTCAGTACATTTGTAAGCTCTGATATTGACCTCCATCGCGTTGAAAAAGAAGGGTTACAATAAGCTCATTCCCTTCCCTCATAAGTTTTATTCATTTTCTCTCGTATAACAAAATAACAAATATTTAAGCAATATAATTTGAAGATGGTATACTTTGAACAACTGAGATAGTGATGAAATAGCTTTGCTTCATTATTTTCCAAAATTTGGTATTATATATAACTTATAAAGTGAAACTTAACGAGTGTTATCTCAAAATAAAAACAAATTATTCAGCTCTAAGATTACATTAATCAATGTTCGTACATAAATATCTAATCAGAGTTACATATGAATAAATATACTTATATTTTATGGTATTATATTATATGACCCTTATGTACTACAAAGAAATGAAGACTAATTTGAATCTACGACAGTGAAAGGTGAGTTTGTGACGCCACGCTATCGGAGTCAATTGGGTATTGCGTAATAATGATCACGAAGTAATGAACTCTTTTACTTCTAAAAAAGTATGTTTGTGCCTATAAACATGAAGAGTATTTTTCAAAAGTTTTATAAATCGTTTTTGATTAATCGAATTGAATTCGATGGTTCGGTAAAAAGGAAAGATTAATTAATCGAATGAAAATATCACCTTACCGAATTATCTGAATTTATTCTACCAAATTTTGTCCATTCCTACCACTCCTTCACTGTCAGGTTCGAGATCTGTCGAAGTTCGCTCCACCAGACTTCACTTGTCTTTCTAAAGAGGAAGCTCTTCACCTAGTGAGGTCTTACCTGACGCCTGCAATTCCAATGCTTACTTCTTCTACCACCATTCCATCACTGGCTCACACGATTATTGGTTTCTCTCTTGTATAGTCTAATGATATAAGAATGATTGCTCTACACGGTTATGAGGTGGATACAAAAAATTGATATCAATACCTATGAGATATGTAGCAGATGGCAGGGGTCAGTAGGCAGGATTAATTCGAACCAGAATTACGTGAGAATTGATATCCAAAATAATTTCCTCAATTACTGTTCATATTAGAACTATTGCTCATTCAAAATATTGTATACCGAGTTTAAATTAATTACTTTTAGGCAGGCTTCAGAGTCCCAGAAGCACAGAATTAGTTCCATCTTGGTCTGAGAATGCTACCTATAATTTTTGACGAAACGTTCTTGAATAGTCATGCTTCGGTGACGTTACATCAATCGATCTTCAAGATATTATTCCAAAAGGTTGAGTAATCGGAATATGTGTATCATCCGATTTTGAAATATGTGTCTTATTTGCTATAGACCAACAATCAACTCTTGGTCGACGGATAAATCGATAAATAGACTGGCAAACGGATAAATAAACCAATAAAGTTGGAAACGGTGTTGAGGTATGAATAGCGGCGTTCTGTTATCATCTGAAAACTGAATGGAAAAAGCATTGCTTCTTATTTCCGTAATATACACCAATATAACAGTAATATCTGCAAGTCCTTTTGGTCTCGAGCTTCGTCTCCTGGAAAATTCGTGCAAATAGCGAAGAGGAGTTCTACGTCTGAGATTTACTTCAAACACCTTATAATAGAAATATGAGCCAGAAGATTTTCAAGCTCAGTCTTGAAATTATTCCACCAATTCCAGCGTAAAGTCCTACACACAAGATGCATTCACAAGTAAATAGTTTTCGGAAGTTCCATTGCTGTTGAATTATCAAGAATACTGCGCCCGGTTGTGCTTTGAAATGTATATTAGGTCAACTTTTACAATAATTTGATTATTATGGATTCCATATGACTAAAGACTCACAATAGCATATTATGGATAAGCACAAAATGAAGCTGCAATCCATACGTGTCCAAAATAGCAATATCTTGGGAGTTGCATACCATATTTTTTTACGACAAATTATTACTCACGTTTAATACGTTTCATAAATTATAAAAAAAAAAGACGTGTGGCACTCGGGAACTGCCGCGGTAAAGCTATTGCATAGCATTTTTTCTCAACTTATGCAATTATAATTATTTATTTATTTTTAATTTATGCAGTATTTTTTTTCTTTGATATTAATTCAAGTTTTTTCTTTGATATTAATTCAAGTTACACTTTTTGAGCGTGGTGACCGATAAGAAAACAATTTTTTTCTTTTATTGAATAAATGAGAAGTTAATATTGTTTAAAATATTTTAATTATCTTACAATACATGTAGGTTATTCAGGAATTTGTTATCATTGAAACTATAGGTTTATGGTAACTGAAATAAGAGACATAAGTTTGAGACTTGATATCCTCTAAATATCTGGAAAATACCGCGTCAATGGTGGTCCCATATTTTGTTGTGGATTCTTGTGGATCATTATTCATTTTCAAATTCAATTTTTCCGAAAGAAAAGTTGTCAACCGCTCTGATTTTTTATCAGCGAAGTTGATGTTGAAATTGCCAGCCAAGATAAGTGGAAATTTATTACCATTTGTACCAAGTATTTTCGACCCTTCTTCAGTATACTCCAGTAAAGTGCGATGAATAAAATGCTCTACCTCGTCCAATTTTGGATTCGGAGAGATGTAAATTACTACCATGACTATGTGTAGGCCATTTCTAAGTTTGCATAAGCACGCACAAATATCTCCAACAAATGAGCGCCTAACATTAACATCGCTAACGTGTGCAATATTTATTTCAATATTCGGAGTCATAATATTAGTTACATTATTATTATTTTGGTAAATAGCTACCTCACCTTTCGGAACAGTATCTCGTTTGAATTGAACAATACAATTGAAATTAGATATTTCAATCGGATCATCATGCGCCATGCAAGTTTCGGTAAGTAGTAACACACTTGTTTGTCTCGTAACTGAATCTTGTAAATCGTATTTGTGACTATTTAGACTTTGGCAATTGAAAGTCATTATTGAAATGCCATTTCTATTACTAATGAAATCTAAGATACTTTGAGCTGTCGTCTGAACACTATTTGAAGACAGTCTTTTGAATTCTTGCTACAAAGATGCAGTCGATGCAGCTTGCCTTCGATTATGATAAAACTTGAATGTAGAATTATCGTTTTTTGTCGTGATATGCAATTTTTCAATATTAGTCACCCGAGAGAGCACAACATAAACGAGTCCCTGGGAATGTGCTTTACTATACTCATATACTATTATGTCAAAAGTTCCACCTTGCGACTTATGTATAGTTATAGCAAGAGCGGCAGTTAATGGAAAATGTTTGCGTTTGGCTATACTTTTTCTATTCGATGTTAATGAAATATTTGCTGTTCGTAATTCAATGGGAACAGCGAGATTGTCGACTCTATTTTGCACTGCTAGAGCGGCTGCTTTTTGCCTTAATTATGTCACTGTCACACTGACATCATCAATAACCTGCAAATTTCATACCTATTTATTTCAGATGTAAAACAATAATGAACTACAAATTAAAAATTATTTTGGTCAAGGGTGGTTGTGGAATGTAAAACGAAATGTTAACTTTGAACCATTTACAAGGTCGCAATAGCCACAAACGGGGTCGAGAACTGATTCAAATTAGTTAATTTTCGATAAATCGAATGACGTTCACGTGAGGGGCGCGTAGCTCGCGAGTTAGAAAAGTGCAAATCTTCGGAACATATAACGTCTTTGCGAGGAATTTTCGCATGCGGTTTTCACTCCATGTCGTTAGTTTATGAACGGGGCCAACTAAATAGCATAGTCTCGGGCCCCAAAATGTCGATTAAATAGGAAAATTTAATTAAAATAGAAACAGGTACTCTCAGGTCTCAGCTACGCACGTCTAACGTATAAACTCTAACTGACGCGTAGCGAGCTCCTGGAGGCATATGTCAAAATGATTTCGTTCGTAGCTAATTACATGAGACGTCTAGCGTTCATGCAATTGTGTTTTTATATAATTCGAACCTTCTAATTTTGATAGGCCACGTGAAAATCCCGGAGTCTAAAGCGCTAGAGTGTTATAACATTCGTATGAAATAGCGAAATTTTTCACTTTTATAAACTTTAAATCAATTAATTTGACACAAGTTTTGATAAATACTGCATTTGTTCGGCCGAGCTACATGTTAGGTGTTTAGGTCTTAGGTTATTTTTCGTTGCGGAATTTCTTGATTCGGTCGCCGCGCTCAAAGCCCGCGATAAAAGCTATATGCAATAGCTTAAAAGTTGACAAAAATACTGATGACCCTAACACATAATGGTTCATAATGCATCGGTTGCTACGCAAGTGACTAGGCCACAAATTCAATTTCAATCATACGCTATGTAATCAATCAATGAGGTTCTGTGCAAAAAATAACAGTTTATGTTTCAATTCACTATCGATTTTTAATAGACATATTTCCATGTAGTCGTATAAAAAATAAAATATCATATTTGAAATTAAATCAGTTTAATGATGATTTCCTTGATAGTCCGCGAAATATATTGAAGAGTTATCGAAATAATGAGTACTCACAAAGTGAAACGGAACGCTAAGCGTCGGTTAGTGGATCACTCTGTCCCTGAGGATCAGTAGTGATAAATGGCCCCACTAGCTCAAAAGAAGATAATCAGTTTCAGGGCTCGTAGTGAAACGTGCCCTGTGATTCCAGACTTGTGAATTGCCCTGAGCGCCAACTGCTTAATATTAAACCACAAAAAAATTAATTCACAGTCAAGAATCCAGGCACTACGAAGTGGATGGCAGTTGATGGATATTCAGAAAAATAAGACAAGTCCAACTTAACAATTTGATTTATTCCTGAAGGAATATGAATAATAATTTAAATAAACAATTTTCGTATTGAACAATGTTTGTATAATATAAAATGGAATTGAATTTTGAATAATATAGAATGTAAAATTAAATACTCTGTAAACAATTTAAATACAAGAAATAAATGAATATATAAATTTAGTTAAGACTTTTGAATTCAATTATATTAATTGAAGAGGTTATCAATTACAAAAAATTAAAAGTGATACAAATTCAGTTGGATAACATAAATCAGTGAAATGAAAATATGGTCATTCAAACTAAAAAATGTTACCGTCCTTGGAACTTGATGAAGCTGGAAGTCGGTCCGGCCAGGAAATTCACTAAATCGTCACACGAAAAAAGAGTGAGGCACCTCAGTCGTTCAAACCCTGTAATTACAAAAAAACGAACAATACCTTGGCCTCAGTTCAAGGAACGAGTAACACAATTAATCGGAATAACCATTCGATTCCACAATTGAATATGTTATCTCCCAAATTGTAAAAACACTATAACAATTTTGAAATCTTGAAGAAAATATTATGACAACAACAATCTGAATTATTCTGAAAGAATTAAGTTATTACAATTGATATTTAGATTGGCAAAAAAAATTATGAAGTAACGGCCTCGGCGTACCCCCATCGCTATAATGCGGCCCTACGGGTGCTCTATTATCATCTGAGGCACTCAGAATAGACCAACAGCCGCTGCCACCTTACTTGCCAGGAGATATGGAGTCCGTTGTCGGAAACGAAAAATGCCAGATCTACTGGAAATACCGGTTTTCGACCGTCAGGTCCTTACAAGCAAAAAGGCCTGACGTTGCGATAAAGAAACCAAAACTATGAATGTCATCGAATTCTTAGCTGCGGCAGAGAAGAACATAACGTTGGCAGAGAAGAATAATAGGCAAAGTATCAAGATTTCCTGTTCGAACTCCGCACGCTATATCTAAGCCAAAATGTTGTATTGGTGGTTCTGATTATTTGTGTTTTGGGCGGACTTCGGTTTTCGCTGCGTTTCAACTTAACTATCGTTCCGGCCTGCAAGAACTCTGCACAGATCTTGATAAGCCGGATGAAAGAGGCAGTCATTCTAGGTTCAATGAGGCTCAAACCACACGATTTGGGAAACTGGAGGCAAATATCGATCAGTGAGGAGAAGTAGCTTCAGTTAACGAATTCCTTCCACATGTTTAAGCAGTGATTTTAGATGTCTTCCGATATGCTGTTTATAACATTTCTCTGAAATTACCGACAATTATCCTATTGCACATTGAGGTAATCTCAAGACTGTGTGTTCCAATTCGACAGCTAATTTATCGATCACATACTTTCCGTTGGCTTATTTCTAGAAACATTTGATTTATTGATAAATAGTACTTAACAGTTCCTAATCGTTCTTGTATTTTTTTCCCTTTTCAATAATTATTTGGTGACTTTCAGACTTTTCCACTATTTTGCTATGGTATAAAGCATTCATTAAGCAACATTATATACATCTCATGAAATTATTATTTCGGTTCGGTACCGTCATAAAATTGTAATGCTTTTATCATTAGAATACCACAGTTCGCTTATCAGTGAGGCCATGATGTTCTTGAAGACGTTTCGGCATAATAACATCTCTCATATTCAGGTATTGGTTCACAATAGCTTGTTACAGCTTCTTGTTACTTGAACTATTCCCTTAAGAACAGAATTTTCTTAATAGATATATTTGGTGACTCCATGAGACCTCTAAGAGCACCGTCCTGTTCGTAACGACTTAATGCCCTTTGAATAACTTGGTTTCACGTAATTCTTCAGCAGCGATACGAGTCTATTATGACACAAATAAAACATTAACCGAACATCGACAATGATTGGCATATGTACTCAATGTGTTCGTACATGTGAATTTCGTTCATAGTATTGTTACCTCATCAAAATTAATTAATAATTACATTTTAGTGCTGCTGGTCAACTGGCAGAATCGTTGATGCAATAAACCTCACTTTAATGATACCACATCGTAATTAATTGAGTGTAACTATAGGCTCTTAGAAATATTGCTATCAACGATTGCTGAAGTTTGGTTTTCACGTCTGGTACAACAGTCAAACCGAAAGCTGTTATGTTGAGCCACGACAATTTGACTTGGGATACTTTTGCAATATATGAAGGAATATTAAGGAGTAGGATACATGAAACGGGGATCAAAAGTAATTATTAGTTACTTACCTTCAAGTCATGTAGCAGATCAAGAAATTGATATTAAATTGTTATATGCCTATGGTGCCACAGATTATTCCGCTGATAGAAATACTTTAAACGGATCATTTCTTCAAACGCTTCAAGAAGTACAGCCTACGAAATTCCTAGCTGTCTCTAGAATTTGGGAGAATTTTCTCGAAAAATTAGAAGGCGTCCTAGTTCAGAATGGTTAATTGAAAGAAGGTCTTTTCGAATGGGCCAGGAACATACATAATACACAGGAATTTCCAAACAGGATAAGAGGATCAGCTGGCAACTCCTGGGGTTATAAATTGGCATGTGCTCTTGTATTGAATAAGGTCAAACAAGCTATTGCATTTAGCCAATGTATTGCCTATTATTCTCGAGAAGCACCGCTATCACCCGAAATAAAAAATTTCTTCTTGAGTATCGATATTCAAGCTATTCCATTTAGCCAATGTATTGCCTATTATTCTCGAGCAGCACCGCTATCACCCGAAATAAAAAATTTCTTCTTGAGTATCGATATTCCAATTATGGAATGTTTCGATATGTCAGAGTCTGGTGATGAACATGCTATGGGTATTACAACATCATTCAACGTCGAAACGTTGGGGAAGAGTCTACCAGGAACGAGAACTAAATTGGGCAATATCATATACGGTAGCGGTGAAATTTGTATGTATGGTAGGCATATTTTCATGGGATATTTCAATGAACGAAAATGTACTGATGAGGTCATAGATTCATAAGAGTGGCTCTGTTCTGGTGATTTAGGTCGAATTGATTCTGAAGGATTCATATATCTGACAGGAAGATTGAAAGAAATGGTAATAACAGCTGGTGGGGAGAATGTTGCACCTTTACCTATTGAACAAACAGTGGAAGGTGCACTGCCCCATATCAATGTTGCGGTTTTGATCGGTGAAAAAGGAAATTTCTATCTGTTCCTCTAACTTTGAAAATAGTACACAATCTTCTGCAGCGATACGTATCTATCTATGACACAAACAAAACATTAACCAAACATCGACAATGATTGGCATATGTATTCAATGTGTTCGTACATGTGAATTTTATCCATAATATTGTTACCTCATCAGAATTAATTATGTTACATAATTACATTTTAGTGCTGCGAGTCAACTGGCAGAGTCATTGATGCAATAAACCTCACTTTAACGATACCACATCGTAATTACTTGGATGTAACTATGTGACGTCACACTTAAAGTACGGGAGTCGCTGTCGTTCAAATAGTTCAGGAGCCAGCAGCAGTCTAGAGTTAGTCATTTCACAGAAGCTGAAATTTTTTTCTAAGCTCTATTTGTTATCACTAGTAAGTGAATGGACCACGGGGGGTCTAGCTGCGGCAGCCTCCCCACACACGTAAAATATTAATAGAAAAAACTAAGACCGCAAAAGCTGAAACTTTGTTAACATGTTGATTATGTTATAAAGAAATGAATAAACATATCCAGCCGAATGTAGAGTGGGGGGTCATGCCTCAGCTTTTCACGTAAAGAAGTGAAAAATATGCACTGAGTAAATTTATCCTGCAAAAGCTGAAATTTTGTAAACTAATAGTGATGTTAATAACTTAAACGAAAAAAACATTCAGCTTTATATTTAGTGGAGAAAAAGTGTTGCGCATCGATATGCGCATGGGCGCGTTGTTTCTTTGATTGCATCAGCTGGACACTTTTCCCCCACTGAATATAAAGCTAGATATTTTTTTTCTATTAACTCAGTCAGTTAACTATTGTATTACCAAATTTCAGCTCTTGCGGTTGAGATATTTCTACATATTATTTCTATTTTAGATATTCGCTAATGTTAAAGCCCGAATCGGTAGTAATCAGCATTAACAAACTATTTGAAACGTTAGGCCCTAAATTAAGCGCAGCGCTTCCGACTTTTCATACCCTGACGGGTTGTGACTATAGCCCGTCATTTTTCAAGAAAGGGAGGAGCCGGTCCTATACAATTTCACACAACTCAGAAATATATATCGATAGTCTTATCAAACTAAGCAACGCACCTGACGACGAGTTGCAGTGTACGTGATATTGATATTATAGAAGAATATATATGTCGTATGTATGGATTCAAAAAATTAACAGAGTCGACGAAGCACGAGCACATTTTTGAAGACATACAATATTTTATGAAACGATGACATATTCCGTTTAACGATGAATAATATCGACGGATCAGCTCTACCTCCCTGCAAAATTGAGTTGCACCAACATTAGGTGCGGACAACGTATATAGCAAATATTTGGACACACACTCATCTTCAGGTTGCAACGACATTATATCCGTCTGATTTTGTCTGGAAAGAGAAGGAGAGGAAATTTAATTTCAAATGATTCGAGGGTGAGCAGCTACCATCTTCCATTGGTTATATAACTATCGATGATGGCCAAAATAGTACTGCAGGAATAGAATATTACTGACATATTTCTATCTCATTTCAATGTAAATTTTTGATTATTCTCTTTTTAATTCTATCTATATAATTTTGATTTAAAAATAAAACTAAATAATATTTATAATAATTTTGTAATGTAAACTTTTTATAATTATTAATCCGATTTGCGTTAAAATTTTTCTCTCGCGTGATATACGTTTTCATATAATTATCATCTATTTCCTTTAATATATTATTATTATGTATGTTTTTAGATGATGACCAAGATATTTCACAGATCGAGATCAATTGATAACGATAACGAAAGCGATAATGAGTTCGATGACGATGAATCCGAAGAAGGCGGAATCTAAAAAAATTATTGATATACCATTTTATTACTTTACACGTATTAATACACTACGTATCTTTATTTTTATTTTTAGTATATTTTTTGTAAGTAAATACAAAAAAAAATTAAATAACTGATAGTAAACCTATTTTTTATTATTTCATAGTTTGTGAGGGAAAAGTGTCTAGCTGATGCAGTCAAAGATGTAACGCGCCCGAACGCATATCGATGCGCAGCATCTTTCATTGCATCAGCTGGCCACTTTTCCTCCTCTAAATATAAAGCTGGATGTTTTTTTTCGTTCAAGATATTACCTTAACTATTAGTTCACCAAATTTCAGCTTTTGCGGTATTAATTTATTTAGCGCATACTTTTCACTTCTTTACGTGAAAAGCTGGGGCACGATCCCCCACTCTACTTTCGATTGGATACGTTTCTTTATTTCCTTATAACATAATCAACATATTAACAAAGTTTCAGCTTTTGCGGTATTATTTTTTTTTTCATTATTATCTTACGTGTGTGGGAAACTGCAGCAGCTGCACCCCCCGTAAGTGCTTCAGCTGGAGGTCCATTCACTTACTAGTGATACCAAATAAAGCTTAGGAGGAACTTTTGCTGGCTCCCGTTGAGATGAGTTTTCCGGGCACTTCTGCAGGATAAGTGTATGCATATGATACCAGAAAAATACTGAAGCCGAAGGTTTGAATAGAGATCATCTTTCTATAAATACAAATAATGAATCAGAAGTTTACTCTTGTCTGAGAAGAATTATCATCTAAATCTGCTGCAGGTCCTGGTGGGATTCCATCGCCTATTCTGAGAGACTTTTCGTCTGTTTTTTCATAACCATTATCAGTGCTGTTTACTCTGTCTATTAGGTTAGCATGTTTTCCAAAGTTGTTTAAAGTATCCAAAATCTGCCCAATCAATAAAAAGGAGACAAATTTGGAGATTAAATGCAGACCAATGACAATAATGCATAATTCTTCTGAAGTTTTTGAAATGGTTCTTCACAAAATAATTCTTAGTCGTATTAAATCACAAAAGCATATTGAGCAGCATGGTTTTACTCCGGGTCGCTCAACGACAACAAATCATACCCTTATAACACAGTTTGCCAAGTCATTAGATAACACTTACCAAGTAGACGTTTACACAAATGTTTCGAAAGGTTTTGATAGATTGGACCAAGGAATTTTACTTAACAAACTTTCGAACTTCGGAATATTATATCAGTAATTAAGCTCTTCGAAACCTATTTAAATGGAAGAGATCAGTATGTAACGTAATGTCTTTTACACGAAAAGTGGATACTATCTTATACCACTATTTAATTCATAATCACATTATCTTTAGACCTTCTGCTATATGAGATTTAGGTGTCATTTTCGATCCAAAGCTATCATTTATACAGCATATTAATAATATGACAGCGTCTGCATACAAAATGCTAGGATTCGGCAATTTATTAATATTGATACTCCAACAATCTTATTCAATGAGTTAGTTCGTATTAATCATCGAAAATAGTCAACGAAGATTTCTAAAATATTTAGGTTTTCGAATAGATCGTCAGTACCCCAAAAGAGGTTCTCAATTATTGGATAGATTCAATTGCAATGATGTCATGACTCGCGGAAAATGTTTCCCTATAGTTTTCTTTTTCAAATTATTATACAACATTATCGTTTGCCCGCATTTATTGGCACAAGATGACATTCATGTTACATCAAGGAATATTTGATCCACCTCCACTTTTTATCAATCATGACCTCATACTAACTTGTTAAAGTTCTCATCGCTTCACATGACGTTTCAATTAGCTCATGATATGAATGATCATAGTGATATATTTGTGTACAATCAACCACTCACGACCTTTTACTTGTTTTACAGGTTTTTTTTTCTGCATTATGTTTGTTATATCTATTTTCTATATGTTAAATTATATTTATCATTTCTTGCCCTGTAACTGTTTTTCCTGTATTCAAACAATTAAATGAATAGTAATAATAATAATAATAATAGTTTATTCAGATAATAATTAGAGTGAAGTAGAACATAGTAGTTACAGTATATGGAATTAACTCACATATCTCATGAAGGTTAGACCTAGCTTATGGGTATTGGGTAGATATGAGCATTTTCATATAGTTAAGGACAATATGTCGAGTTATACTTACAATATAGTAGGATACTTCATTCACAATTCATGACTGATTTAGGCCAATTACCGATTGGAAAAAATAGTGACATAATGTACAATATAGGTATATTGAAATAAAATAATTTAAGTGATGTATCTTCAAATTCTTAATGAGTGTCTATTTATAGATATAGGAATTTTTTATATCAATAAAATCATGTACTTTAAGTCTTGGTGTTTTTATTACATATTGCTTGATTTGATTCTTGAAAAGTCTAAGTGATTTTAGATCTTTCATTTCAGATAGTAAAGATTTATATATTTTTGATGCTAGAAACACCTTTGGGAATGATGAAGGATGAAGGAATTAGCTTTCTCTCTAGTATCATGTAAATGGTAGATTTGTAAGACGTTTTCTGTATTTTGGAAACAGTATATAGTTGATGCTTGGTAAAATAATTTTCTGGTATCTAGTATTTTACTATCTTTATATATAGATTCCGTGCTGTATCTGAATGGTTTATTGAATACTATTTTCAGAATGGACTGTATTAGGGCAAAATAAATTAATTGATTTTGATCACAGAACATTTTTTAGATATTTTAATTTTGGATTTACGCATATCATTCCTTTTACCAGATTTTTTGCGTATTTATCACATCGTAGATGACTATCTATATTTATCCCACAAGATATCTAATTACATTACGTTGTCATCTATAAGTATTTCCAATATTTTATATTTCGGTAATTGACTTGTATGAATTGAGAAGGGAGCAAACTACGTTTTATGGACATTTATTGAAAGTAATCTACTATTGAGGAATTGAAATATGAGATCATTCTGGACACAGGTTTTAGGCTCTATCCAGTTTCTTGCTTTGTATATAATGACTGTATCTTCTGCGAAACTCAGGATTCTTCCATAGACAAACTGTTGAAATATGTCATTGATATAAGTTAAAAAGAGGATAGGCCCAAATATGGATCCTTGTGGAACACCACATTTAATTACCCTTTCAGAGCTAGTAGTATCATTACATACCACAACTTTTTTCTGTTTTCCGAATAGCTACCGAACAATTCATATGCAAAACCCCTGAATCCATTGTTATATAGTGTGTAGAGCTAGATTTCGAGGTTGACAGTATCAAAGGCTTTAGCCAAGTCCACAAAGATATATATACAAGCCTGGTCAATAACAAAATTTTCATATATTTCTCAAAAAATCGATGGTGGAAGTCGTTACTTTATGGTAATTTATCAGTTAATCTGAACCCTACTTTACTCTACTCTATTTATACTTGAACTGTTTCATTGATTTCTTTATAATTTTCTAATTGTTTGATAATGGCACTTCGGTGTTGAAACTGTAGTTACGTTTTCACGTTATTATTAATAAAAGTGGTATAAAAACAAAGTAGTTATTCTTTCATATAATCATATATTTCTGATTTTAAATAAGCCGTAACATCCTGAACTGCTTTCCCTTCTTGAAATCCATACTGTGAATCTGAAATTATTTCATATTTTTTCAAACAAAATTTCGTTACTCTTTCTTTGATAATCCTTTTAAAAATTTTTGATAAACTCGGTAATATTGAAATTGGTCGATAATCTGTAGTAATACATGGGTTACCTGATTTGAATATTGGAATCACTAAAGCAAGTTTTAAACAGTTTGAAAACTTTCCTGTTTCTATGCTTTTGTTTACCAAATATGTAATACGCTTTATGATGTTTTGTGCAATAATTTTTAGTATTTTTGGCTGAATCTTATCTATACCAGGAGAAACTTCTGAGTCTGACTCAAGACTTTTTATAATACTCAATATTTCGCCTTCAGTTGTACTATTTAGATAGATCGATTTTGTTTATGTGTTTTATAGCTATTTTTGGGAATTTGAGCTGTTGATTTTTCCGCTAAGATAATTAGGTTTGGTTTCTTTTATCAATGACTCTAATTCAGTTCTATAATCATAATATTAAGCTTTAAGTTTAATGAATCATGTTTGTGTGATTTAAATATATTCATTTTGATATTTACAGAGCTTATCAACCCTTTCGTTATCCAAGGCGGTCGTGGCATATTTGCTTCTTCAATTATTGTCTTTGTATGTTTTCTAAATTATTGTTCAGTATATCCATGAATAAATAAATAAATGAATGTAAGTGTGGCACCGTTCGAATCTTGAAATAAGAAATTCGGACACTTCTACGGCTTAAATGTATGCATGTGAATAACCAGAAAAATACTGTTGTCTTGATGGTTCAATAAAATATTATAGTTCCATCAGAATCAATACGGTTCCTATTTTCACCACTAGTTATTCGCAAATTATCAAATCCTTACAGTCGATAACAACGGCGCAAGCGTCTCCACAGTTGTTTCCCCACATTCGCACAGACATACGCATGCACACAGACTTTATCTCACAAATCGTCTAAATCAAAACCGATATTACTGAGAAAAATTTTCAGATCATTTACTCCTCCCTTATACTGCATATAGTAGAGTGTAGTAAAAATGTACCTCCCAATGCAAACTATCTGAATCCCTAGACAATTTCCGTAATATGTGTGAAAAATGTAATGTACGTTTACAAGCAATAATTTTTCAAACTTAATGGGTAATAGGTAATAACAATAAATATGTTTTTACTATACCATCAATTCACTAATTTGCCATCAAATATCAATCGTTTGCTCACAATGTCGTCAACTGATGACATAAAAATAGCCCAAAAGGCAAAAAAATTGAACATTTAGAGTATTTATAGCACGCCTAGTATTTCAAGTAGTACCTAGTGATATCTAGTAAAATATTCTGAAGACGATAAAAATGTGAGGGTTAGTTCATGTAAATTAACTTATTCAAATATACTGGTGTAACAGGATTTTGATACACCACCATTTTCTCCTCTAGTTTTGAAAATAATAATACGCACACTTTTTGAAATACAATTTCTTCACCTCCGGTTTCGCAAGAAGGGACACTAACTCTCGATTTTTGTATGAACCTTCCTGTATATTATTGCATTTTTGAATTCTGTTTAATTTTCTGAATCCAATGATACCAAATAAGTAACGTTTCAAACGTCAATTTTTTTATTATATGATTTTGAGTTTTCCATTTAAGTGTGCCATGACGGTTTGGATTTATTCTAAATGACCTGTGTAATGCTAGAAAAATCGAAATCAATCAATGTCCATCGTCGTGACATTATTTTAATCATCTTGAAAATCAATTCAGTAGAGAGCCCAACAATGATCCCGAAGAAAATGTCATTCTTGACGAAGGAATGAAAATCAATGATTTGGTTCGAATAGAACGTGATAAAATTGTTTTTCTAAGGCAAATTGGGTTCGAATTGGAAATCAGTCACCAAACAATAAGCCGAATTTTTCACAAATACCACTATAGATATTTGAAATACTAATTGCATCAGCAATTGTGCGAAAATAATTACGAACGTACGTTGGAATATTGCAATTGAATTTTGCGGAATAACTTGCAGAATGATTTTATTTGGTACTATTTAACCGACAAAATACAAAATATCGGTCACACGAAAATCAAAAATTATTGCGAGAAGATAACTTTCAATTGCGGTTCGGTTTCAATGTTTACCTTGGAATAATCGGTAGTAGAATCATTGGTCCAATATTATTTCCAGGACCCCTGAATTGTACCAGATACTTGAGATTTTTGTAAAATGATATTGAGGACAGTTTATCTCAATTACCTTTCCATTTACGACAGGGAATGTATTACCAACAACATGGCGCTCCTCCCCATGATTCAACGATAATAATTGATTACCTTCAACGGAGATTCCGACGAATGATCCTGTGGGGTGGCATCCAAGGTAACCTGATTCAACCACCCCTTGTTTGTTCGAAGTCATTCAAAAAATATTGTCCACGCGACAACCATCAGAACCCGTGAAGACCTGGAGGTACGAGCAAGATGCGCAATTAAAAGTGTTACTTCCAGCTAAACCAGAATTGAAAAAATCATTTGTATGTCAAAAAGTGCCGCCTATTATGTTGTAATGAGGCTGTTATTAGTTAGGAACTCTTATTTAAGTCATACATGGTATTTAGACACTTGTTGTGCCAACAGGTCCTATGAACTATATGAACTAAATAAAGGTTACAATTAAGCAACTATCATTGACTAAGCATATGCATCGATCGTCGACCTGATGGTCAACGGACATTGACCAGCTGACGCTGCACCGATCGAACATTAGGTAAATGTATGAATATATGTAAAGAGGAGTTGAATTGGAACGATGATACTAAGAACATCTAAATAAATGCCTTAGACCAAGTACACCGATCTTTTATTATTATAATGTATATAGGATATCCCAAATTACAAACAAATATCTTCAAAACTAAAGGAGATGATTCGGTTATACCCGGTATACAATAAAATATTGATACGATACTGGTGAAGTAACCCATGATAATCCGGAGCAGGAATTATTGAAAATTATTCAGAATAAGCTGCCAAACGGAGCCCATTGTTATAGCTGTTGAGGATATGACACTAATATATATTTAATATTAAGATTTAGTTAGATGCTAGGGTAGTAAATGAATTACTAAGAATTCATATTTTTTTAAATAGAGGTTTACGGTATTTGCCTTATACCGAATATGCACAGTGGTGTTGACCTGGGTCTTAATGGTTATGTTAGGATCCTTATCTGATTTATTACTTTGTTTGTTGGAACATTTATTACCTACCATAGTCAGAAATACCCTGTCAACAACCCTTAGCATAGTTGTAGCAATTTCAAAGCTGGTCTCAAGATGTTGTCAAGTGAGGCATCTTTCTTATCATTTCTATTGGTGGATTCTGCATAAGGTTTCCACCCCCGAATGTTCAAGTAGTATAATGTAATTGTAAATATTCATTATATCCAAGTTTTTCAATGTATTAACAACTATCAATCAATCATATCGTAATACTACAATTCATTCATTAGCGTATAATTTGAAGTTTTACTTTAGTATTTTATTTAGTGTATAGTTAGGTCCAATAAACAATTAAAATCACAAACATTTCGAGTTTACTTAACTTCGAGCAAAACAGTGTTTAATCAATATTCACGATTCTACCTTCAAAACATGGTCCTTCGATGCCGGATCTGACTAAGTGATACTGAAAATAAAGTGCTAAAGTTCCCATTGGATTCAAGATAACCAAGTAGCGGAAGGAAACTCAATCTTCAATTATATCCTCATCGAATCACAACGGAAACACATTGGGCGCAATAATCCAAGTAGCTGTCTTCGTTAAATTATCAAAATTACAACGGAAACACATTGGGCGCAATAATCCAAGTAGCTGTCTTCGTTAAATTATCAAAATTACAACGGAAACACATTGGGCGCAACAATCCAAGTAGCTGTCTTCGTTAAATCATCTAAATCACAACGGAAACCCATTGGGCATAGTAAACCAAGTAGCGGTCTTCTGCACAATCAAGATCTCAAAATAACAGGTTAGTCTCCAATATTATCCTGAATTCATCTATTCCTATTTTTATATATTTCGATCTGAATTGACAGGGGTACTGTAATTAAAAACCATGACTCAAAATAAACCTATCTCATTAA
This sequence comes from Endomychus coccineus, assembly GCA_958510875.1. Taxonomy (NCBI): domain Eukaryota; kingdom Metazoa; phylum Arthropoda; class Insecta; order Coleoptera; family Endomychidae; genus Endomychus; species Endomychus coccineus. The sequence continues at coordinate 74,743,907 of OY294068.1, forward strand.
ACAAATTAATTCAAAGTCGCACAACTTTAAAGTCAAAATTTACGAGATTGCGTCATTTTGTAGATTCACATTCAAATAATTTTGTTGAACTTGAAGAGCATCTAAATGATTTTAGGCCGTCAATTCATCAATATCGCGACTTAGAAGCAGATATTTCAGATTTAGATTCATCAAAGGCCAATCCAGATGAAGCTGACTTATTTGAAAATAATTATTTCAAATTAATAAGTGATATCAAATTAATATTATCATCATCTACAGATATTTCAAATACAAATAATCAAAATAATAGGGTTAGGTTACCCGAAGTCAATTTACCACAATTTAATGGCAATTATGATAAGTGGCTATCATTTCATGCAACCTTTAAAACGTTAATTCATGACAATATCAACATAAATAACATAGAGAAATTTCATTATTTAAAATCAGTCTTAAAGGGTGAAGCTAGTACTATCTTAGACTCTCTAGAAGTTAGTAGCGCTAATTATGAAGCTGCTTGGAAGCTTCTTATCGACAGGTACGAGGACAGAACCTTTATAGGACATAAACATATGCAAGAACTCATTGATCTTCCATCATTAATCAAAGAAAAACATACAGATTTGCGTCAATTGCTTGATGGTATTTTAAAACACACGAGGGCCCTGCAATTGTTAAATCAAAACATGTGGGATACCTTAGTAATATTTTTGATTTCTCGTAAATTAGACAATTCCACATTACGTGCTTGGAATGAAAACTCCTCGCGTATCATTAATCCAACATTAGATGAATTTACTAACTTCCTTACAGAAAAATGTAAATTACTAAATAAGAGTCATACTGACGTACAACATTCACATACAAATTTTAAATTCAAAAAATCAGCATCGCACCTCTCCGTTAATAAAAATCATTTGCACTGCCCTATTTGCAAACAATCTCATGTTATCTACTATTGTGGTACATTTCTCAAACTATCCATACAAGATAGAATAAAATTAATTAAATCAAAGGGCTTATGTTCCAATTGTCTTCGTGGTAATCATAGTACAAGTGAATGCAAAAATATTAATTGTAAAAAATGCGGTAAACGGCATAACTCCCTATTACATATAGAATCAGTTGCGAACACAGAAATTCAACCGTCTACATCTCAATTGACCAATGATCCTACAGTGTTAGTGAGTAATCAAAATAATGTTCAATCAAATTCAATAGAAACATTGTTATCAACAGCAATAATTCATGTCCGTGATATAAACGGCGAATTTCAAAATTGTCGCGCTCTGTTAGACTCAGGATCTCAAGCTAATTTCATTACTGAAAAATGTATTAACCGTTTGGGTGTAGCTAAAAGAATGGTGAACATTCCGATAACAGGTATTAACCAAGCTAAGTCTAACGTTAAATCTGTAACTAACGTGTTAATCAAATCAAAATTCAATGAATTTAAAAATAATTTGAAATGCTTGATGTTGCCTAAAATCACTCAAAATTTACCGTTGATATCAATCAATCGAAACTTATTTCAAATCCCAAAAAATATCAATCTTGCCGATCCTGAATTTTATAAATCCAGCGAAATAGATATTTTAATTGGGGTTGAAATATTTTATGACCTTTTATGTGTTGGTCAAATTAAATTGAGCAAAAGTCAACCGTCTCTGCAAAAGACACATTTAGGCTGGATAGTGTCGGGTCAAGTCTCTGTACCTGAATACTTCGGCAATTCTAATTCTTTATGTAACTTATCGATTCAAAAAATAGACGACAACATATCGAAATTTTGGGAATTAGAAAACATAAATGAGCCAGCTTCCTTATCAAAGGAAGAAGAAATTTGTGAAAATAAGTTTATTGCGTCATTTAAAAGGGAAAATAACGGTAGATTTATGGTCTCATTACCATTCAAGGAAAATTCCAAATTAGGCAATTCCAAACAAATTGCAATCAAGCGTTTTCATTCGCTAGAAACAAAATTATGTAAAGATCCCTCTCTTAAATCAGAATATAGCAGTTTCTTGAAAGAATATGAAGCACTAGGCCATATGTCTTTAGTCACTAATGATGATTCAAGAACCCAAGACTGTTTTTATCTACCTCATCATGGTGTGAGGAAAGAAACAAGCACAACCACCAAGCTAAGGGTAGTATTTGATGGATCGGCGAAATCAGAAAACGGAAAATCACTAAATGACTTATTAATGGTTGGTCCAACTATTCAACAAGATCTGTTCTCAATTATTGTTCGGTTTCGGACTCACAAAATAGCACTCATTAGCGATATTGAGAAAATGTATCGCCAGGTATTGATAGAGCCGAGCCAGAGAAAATTTCAGCGTATAGTATGGAGAGACAAAATAAATCAAGACATACGAACATATGAGCTAAATACAGTTACCTATGGAACGGCATCGGCGTCGTTTCTAGCCATTCGCTGCTTAAAACAACTAGCCAACGAAAATAACGAAACTTATCCAGTGGCATCGAGTGTGATTGAACGTGACTTCTACGTGGATGACTTATTGACGGGCACCGATTCTATAGAATCGGCAATTGTCCTTCAGAAACAATTATCAACTATATTAAATAATGGAGGCTTTGAACTCAAAAAATGGGCGTCAAACTCTTCGAAAATTTCTGAAATTTTAAGGGAAAACGTTATCGACTTGAGTAAAGGTGAAAATCATAAAACTCTGGGCATCAATTGGTCTACAGCCACAGATTCGTTTTTTTACACATCACAATTATCAAGTTTTAAAAAGGTAACGAAACGATCTATATTGTCAGAAATATCACAAACTTTTGATCCTTTAGGATTAATCGGTCCCGTTATAATAAGAGCTAAAATAATAATGCAGAAATTATGGCAATTAAAATTGAATTGGGATGAAACAATTCCGGTTAACCTTCATTCAGAATGGCAAAAATATCGATCAGATTTGCCCTATGTACATAATATTCAAATTCCACGTAACATACGCATTTTTAGCACAGTAGAATTACATGGTTTTTCTGATGCTAGCGAAAAGGCTTACAGCGCTTGCATATATATGCGGAGTTTTGACGATTCAAAAACATTCACTAGTCACATAATATGCGCGAAATCTCGAGTAGCACCTCTTAAATCACTAAGCGTACCTAGATTAGAATTATGTGGAGCTGTGTTATTGGCTCAACTTATGCGCAAGGTTCAGGGAATTTTAAATATAACAATCTCGAAGATTAATTATTGGTGTGATTCAACAATATGCTTAGCCTGGATTAAATCCAGTGGCACAAATTGGAAAACGTTTGTATCAAATAGGGTCGGGGAAATACAACGATTGACTAATACCGACGATTGGAACCATATTCGCTCTGAAGAAAATCCAGCAGATGTATTATCAAGGGGTATTTCACCCCAAGATTTAAGTACATTTGACCTTTGGTGGCATGGGCCACAGTGGTTATCAAAAAACTCTAAATGTTTTCCATTACCCAAGCGATCATTTATTGACATGGAAAATATTCCGGAACAAAGGGCTATAATTAATTTACATTCCAATATGAACGCGCACTGGGACATATTTTCGAAGTATTCAAAACTTTCAACTCTAATTCGAGTAACGGCATATTGTCTGAGATTCATTAATAATATTAGACAACCGATGCATAAGGTTAATGGGCACCTAACCATAACGGAATTAGACAATGCGAATCGTAAATTAATAACACACATTCAAGCCTATCATTTCTATCGCGAAATAAAAGATCTCAGTGGAGGGAAATCTCTCAACTTGAGAAGTAATATTTTGGCACTGAGTCCGTTTCTTGACTCAAAAGGTATGTTAAGAGTGGGGGGTAGATTGCGCAATGCGGCTATTCCGATTTCTCAAAAACATCCATTCTTACTACCCTCAAATCACACATACACAAAATTATTAATTGAATATGAACATATAAAAAACTTACACGCGGGAATTCAAAATACATTGGCTGCATTAAGAGCTAAGTGCTGGATCGTTAACGGTAGAAATGAAGTAAAACGCGTCCTTAAGGGTTGCATAATATGTTTTCGCGCCAAGCCACAATTAATTCCGCCAATTATGGGCGATCTGCCACCACATAGAGTGCAGCAAAATAGGCCATTTATAAATAGTGGAATTGATTTCGGTGGGCCTCTCTTTATAAAAGAGGGTTCTAGAAGATCCAGAAAATTAATAAAAATATATTTTGCTGTATTTATATGTTTCACAACCAAGGCAATCCATATTGAACTAGTAGAAGATTTAACAGCAGAGGCATTTATTGCCAGTTTAAAAAGATTTATGGCCCGTAGGGGTAAAGTATCAAATATATATTCAGATAACGCCACCAATTTCACAGGAGGTTTCAGAGAGTTATTGAAACTGTGTAACAAATCTCAGTCAAACATATTAACAACAAGCTTAAGTGAAGAAAAAATTGATTGGCATTTCATTCCTCCCCGAACTCCGCACTTTGGAGGATTGTGGGAGGCAGCCATCAAATCAGTAAAGAGTCATATTAACCGAATAGTGAAAAATGCACATCTAACTTTCATTGAATTGCATACTCTGGTAATTCAGATCGAAGCCATATTAAATTGTCGTCCCTTATTTCCCTTATCCTCAGATCCTAATGATCAAGATTATTTAAGTCCTTCCCATTTCCTAATTGGAGACTTACTTTCGGCCAACATAGAATCTGATCTTCAGCAATTGAAGATTAATACATTATCGAGATGGCAGCGAGTAGAACAACTTCGTCAACATTTTTGGACGCGCTGGCACAAAGAATACCTTCATCATTTACAACAAAGAACCAAGTGGAAAAAGGAAGTTCCACAAATAAATGTTGGACAATTAGTTGTTGTGAAAGAAGACAATGTCGCACCAATGAAATGGATTTTAGGTCGGGTGCTTGATGTGCATCCTGGTAGTGACGGTGTTGTGCGCGCTGTCAGTGTAAAAACAAAAAATGGTGTTATTAAGCGCGGTGTTGTAAAAATTGTTGTCATGCCAATAGACGAATAGTTCTTTAGAAAGCAGGTGCTTTCAAGAGGCGCGGCATGTTGAGGATATGACACTAATATATATTTAATATTAAGATTTAGTTAGATGCTAGGGTAGTAAATGAATTACTAAGAATTCATATTTTTTAAAATAGAGGTTTACGGTATTTGCCTTATACCGAATATGCACAGTGGTGTTGACCTGGGTCTTAATGGTTATGTTAGGATCCTTATCTGATTTATTACTTTGTTTGTTGGAACATTTATTACCTACCATAGTCAGAAATACCCTGTCAACAACCCTTAGCATAGTTGTAGCAATTTCAAAGCTGGTCTCAAGATGTTGTCAAGTGAGGCATCTTTCTTATCATTTCTATTGGTGGATTCTGCATAAGGTTTCCACCCCCGAATGTTCAAGTAGTATAATGTAATTGTAAATATTCATTATATCCAAGTTTTTCAATGTATTAACAACTATCAATCAATCATATCGTAATACTACAATTCATTCATTAGCGTATAATTTGAAGTTTTACTTTAGTATTTTATTTAGTGTATAGTTAGGTCCAATAAACAATTAAAATCACAAACATTTCGAGTTTACTTAACTTCGAGCAAAACAGTGTTTAATCAATATTCACGATTCTACCTTCAAAACAATAGCTATATATGATATTCTATTCAAATTTGAAAACGTATGTATTGCGAGATGGAAATTAAACACCCTATTATGAATATGTTTTCATTGAGGTTATCTCAGAATATTTTTATCTCCTTTGAATATTATGAAATGAAAGGTCTCATACCTATATCCCAGAATAGGTTGATGTACTCCTATGAGTAAAACGGATTTGAATATGGTTTTCTGCATTCGATTCGCTAGAGCTTCAGGAAACTTTTTGACCTAAATTGATTCATAAGAAATTAAAAATATGCAATTTGCGTAAATGATATGTATTTTATAATTGCATTTTAAATTGACCGTAAATACTAAATTCACAATTCGGTTAATAGTGATGAAAATGATTCCAAACTCGTTACTCTGGAGTTTTTGGGGTAGCTGAACATGGATATCGCGACAGAATTGGTCTCCGATACCATTCACCCTGGGTACCAGGTACCTCGGAGACTAATTCTGTCGCGATATTCATGTTCAGCGATCCCAAAAACCCCCGAGTAACGAGTTTGGACTGATTATATAACGAATATCCCGGAAACTCCAGAAGAAGATGGAGATACCGTTCACCCTGGACACCAGGTACCTCGGAAACTTATTCTGTCGTATTCGTATTCAGCGACCCCAAAAACTCTCGAGTAACGAGTTTGGACTGATTATATAACGAATTTCCCGAAAACTCCAGGAGACGACGGAGATACCGTTCACGTTGGGCATCAGGTACCCCGGAGACCAATTCTGTCACGATATTCGTGTTCAGCGACATCAAAAATCCCCGAGTAACGTGTCTGGAATCATTTTCATCACTATTAACCGAATTGTGAATTTAGTATTTACGGTAAAAAAAATGCATATTATTTATGCAAATTGCATACTTTCAATTTCTTATAAAGCAATTTAGGTCACAAGGTTTCCTGAAGCTCTAACGAATCGAATGGAAAAAACCGCATTCAAATCCGTCTTACTGTTCAAATTTTTCGAACTTTGGCCGTTTTTGATGCTTCGTTTCCGCGACTATACGTATATGGAAGTGTTAATATAATAGTGTGAATAACTGATCGATGTATTTTATTCATTCAAGGTCAGTGACGCCAAGTCCTAGTCCAAGTCCAAGACACAGCGGAGGTTCTCCCAGACCACAAGCTCTACCGTTGCCATTACCACCACCGAAACACGTACAACTAGCCGATCCCAGATGCACAGACATGCTCCACCCTACTAACACCCTGGGTAAGTGGCTCATTTCCGTTGTCTTTACTGCATCCTGTATCGCCTGACGCTTTCAGTAATGAACTTCGTGCTGACTTCTGCTGTCTAATCTATTCAAGATCGATCTACCACTTAAGGAACTAGTTATGTCTGCTAGTAACTCAATTAGGATTACCTAAATATTTATATCATTCGCGTCTAAATTTTGAACGTTGAAACAAAAACGAATATTGACTCTGAATTGCATTTACATTATCCGATCATATATCTTCTCTATATAAGATCTGATTTTGTGAATATGTGAGCTTGAAAATTTAGACCAATTCAATTCACCGAATTAAACATATTTTAAGGAAACAAATTGAAAACTTACAATCCATTATTCTAAAATAGAAAGCAATTGAACATCAAATCTTAGTTCATCAATTGAATAGAATTATTGTACTGATGAGATTTTGATAATCAATTGCAGCTCTTTAATTAATCTGCGTTGATTCTTTCAGTCAAGAGATGGAGATCTTTTGATGATATAACTTAGTTGGGAATACATCTGTATGTTTATTATCATGTACTGTAAATTGTGTGTGAAGTGAAATTTAGCGAAAATTTGTATGCCTGCCACCTGTGAAAATTGTATCGTTTTTATCGTTATATATGTTTCAGGGCTTTTTCGGGTCTTACAAAGCGTAGTAGGTTTGTCCGTGGTCATGCCATAATGGACTTGAAGATGTTTCGGCATAATAACATCTTCCATCTTCAAGTCTTGGTTGCTACAGCTTCTTTTTACTCAATATTATTTAATCATTGAGATGTATTGCATTTTCTTGGTATCCAGGTTCACAATCATTTTATTGATCATGGTCATCCTTATTTTCTAAACTACTTGCAATTTCTAAACTACTTGCAAGATAAATCCATGACATGTTAGATGGTTACAAATATACAAAGAATTCATCCACTGCACTAAACGAAGCCTTGAATCTTTCGAGTACAACTATACAAAAATCTTAAAAATTGAAGAAAGTAATGATTAACGTTTCATATTGTAAAGTAAAATTGATTCTAACCTTCCCAAACTATACAATAATTTTATTCAATAAAAAATCAAATATAACCAAATTCAAAAATTTTGTTATTTTTGTCTATTGTTTTCTTTCAAATGAATTTAAACTCAAAGGAAAACATTTTGAAAGTATTATACAAAACATTTTTCTCTAAATTCATGAATGCTAGATAGACCAGGGTAGGAAACGAGTGGAAAGAGTAAGAATCCAGGTTTTGGCAATGACGTCAGAGCGAGTTCTTTCGCTCCCCCATAAAAATCGTTGATTTTACTAATTCGTTCGCGAACTTAATCAGTCACAAAACGAAAGAGAATCGCCAAATGAGATCGGAAACACAGGCGCTGTAGGAACGATTGAGAATAAATGAACATCATCATATTAAGCACAACGCACATATCAAATGAGTAGATCCCCTGGTGAGATATAATATGTTTTGCTCACTTCTCATAATAATTCTGCCTGCCATGAAAAGAAAATTGAATATTCTTTGGGGTTGAAGATCTCGTTCAGTTATCCTCGATAAATTGTACAGAATTTGTAATTTGTGTAATGGTAATGAGTGGTTCAGAGTATAATGTTAACTCATAGAAGAGACCTTCATAATGGACTAGTTCCGAACTGCTTTATTTTGTTCGCGTAGAACAATAGTTCATTTTACCATGTCATGCTCTAGATCCATCTCTAATCCTTTGAAAACCTGGGCTCCTCTCCATCAGTGCCGACCTGCATTGTACCAAAGCCTACTAGAGAGTTAGGCCGTGGTGTATAAATGTCACCTAACTAATTCGGGCCGGCTCTACTAATAGGAGCGGATTGTATTCAAATGAAATTCGGCTCCAAATAACATTTAAAATTAGTCACAGACAGCTGTTTCACTTTTCTCATGAGTTGGTCAGTGGAACGAGTAGGATGAGGAAGTTACTATTCGACCATCTTTGCCTGAGGTATAGAAAGCCCCATTTAGAAATTCTAAGCCACCAAGCGATCCAAACGGTATCCATCTGAAAATGGACTGACCGAATCATTCACAATGCGATGCATTGATTCAAGGTTCTCATACGTTTCAAAGAAACTACGGGAATGGTTTCAGTGATGCAGTCGCCGGGTTATAGACAGCGTTAAGATTCCTCTAGATCAATCAGCGGCAACACATATGATCATCAGTGGAACGAGTAGGACCATGTAGTCACTAGTCTATTATCTCCGCCAGCGGTACAGAAAACTCCATTCGGAAATGCTGAAGTTTTGCATTGTGAATGATTCTTCCAGTGGGACATATATTTCTGACAGATGACATTTGAAATCACCGGATATTAGTATCACAATTATTAGTTCTAGGAACTTGAATTGAATACATTTAAATTGATAGGACGTTTAACGAAGTTCGTCTATTCCTGGAAGCCTTACAAATTTTTCTGAATGTATAATTTAATGTTAGTATATCGATGGAATCATCTTAGCTATCTAGAATATAAGTGATTAGAACAAATTTTGAATGGATGCATGCTCTTAATATAGTCACCCATACTCTTTCAAAATTAGTAATTCTAACACAAATGAACAAAATAATTTTTGGTGAAGGTACAATAAACCAAATGGCCAAGCAAATTCGATTCCATTCCTAGTAAAATTATTAAGAACTCAAAATCCAAAAAAAGCTGAAATGTATGTACGAGTATTTTTAGAAACGATACGCGGCAGGAGTGGTAAAAACAAATTACATCTAGTTTACTCTGTGCTGATTCAGTTTATCGATTCTTGAATTGTCTTGTTCTTGTTAAGGTAATCCATACATAATGAATGAACCTAATCGAATTAGACAATTGACGATTATCGCTGTTCTCTTTACTTACTCTGTTCCAATTTGTAGAATATGAGACTACAGTTACGCAAGATTTGTTAAAATTTACTTGGAATGATTCATAAGTTTCATTAAGCTTTAGCTCTTTAGTTGAGAAGAGATTGTAAATAACCTCATTTTTTCCTATGGAAATCCTATCGAACTATCGAATGATTAGTATTATAATGAACAATTAAAACATCTGTAATTCATGAAAAGGCTTTATAGGTATTCTGCACATCCGCTTTTTTGTAAATATTATTATGAGAGAAAAAGAAAAAGTTACGTCGTTGTACAAAAGCAGAAGACTCAATTTGCTTTATTATTGATTTACGTCCAAGAATGTGGGTTGGAATCCCGCCTATGGTTCAATGTTTTAAGTTTATTCATCTTTATAATCCTATACTGAAGTATCTAAGTTATCTTCATAACTCAGAAAATTTAATTCTATATGTCTTAATGTACTTGTGCCCAATTAGGCAAAGAATGTCTAGTTGTCATGGTCACGCCACTTTGGCCACAGAGTGGAATTTATAATAAATCAATGAAAGAATAGTGTATCATTGGTTTCTTGTGTGATCTCATGGCTCGTCAAAGTTAAACTAATCATATAAATATATCTTAGACCCAATCAATTGTATGTAACCTCTTGAGAAATAGGTCACATTAACACATATGTGAGATATATTCCCGACTTTACGCACGTTTCGGTCTCACGACCATCATCAGGAGACGTTTGAAAACTGATTCACATCTACTAAAGTGCTGGATTCCTCAACTAGCTGCATTAGGCGCTGAGCGTCTTTATCGCAATTTCAGTTAAACATGCCTACCTTGCAACAACGGACGAAATATGAAAAATCGAAATTGTAACACAATTAATGTGTGAAATAAACACTCTACCTTGAAGTTTCTGTAGATCAAAGCGTCATTATCCGAGAACGAAGCAAAGACATCTGAAACATCTCTTCACGTCGAGTAGGTAAAATGTTAAATAGATATGATTGGAATCTTCATGACTACGACAGCAAAGGTCTTAGTTGTACCAATTTACTGATTTATTGTAACGGTTTTCTAACTACAAACAATTTTGAACAGTAGAGGGAAATAGTTTGCAAGCTATTGATGAATTGAATCTCAATAAATTTGACTCAATGACTGTACCTCGGTTCTGTGATTAACAGATTTATTGGAATCACCTTTTATGCGAATCATCTTCAGGATAGATCTTTCATAATAATTGGTTTCCTCAGTTAAAATATTAACATTTTTGTAATCTTACTGATCACAAATAAAAACAATGTGTAGCAAGAACGGTGAAATTTTCCAAGTTCATGTTTTTAGTACTACTATACTTATGTACATACATCTGTTTGTAAATATTGCTTACAGATTCTTTTATAAGTCACATCGTAATCTAAACAATTTCTTTTATATACCGTGTGACTTTGTTTATACTTAGGTATTAACGGACGAAGATATATTTGACATAATATGTTAATGTAACCTATTTCACAAGAATTTGTATATAACTACTGTGATTGGTAGTTGATTCAATAGCTCATCGAGTAACAGCATCCTGCATTTCTAACAGATCTGAATGTGATATTTTGTAGAGCCATTAACAAATGTGACGCTTCTTCAGCTTATAGATTACAAAACTGTGTGTGTACATTAGAGATAAAGATAAGAGAAAATTCAATCACGAAAGTAAACATAGAACTATTAAAATGAATAAAATACTGAACCATAGTTGGAATTCGAATTACCTACGTACAGGATGATCAAAAGTTGGCGCTCAAGGCCTTCTACGACAAAATTGAGAAGGATAATTAAGTTCTGAACATAGGATCGCAAATATGATGCCCTGATGTACATTTTTAGATGAAAGAAAGGAAAATGTATGAGTTCAAAAATGGCCGTAATGACTTCGCTGGAATTTTTTCCCATTAACATACCCATAGTTGGAAAACCCTTACAATTGTGAATAAATTTGTTCAGAAAATGTTTTCTCTATCTATTTTTGCTCAAAAGTTGCAGAGCTACTAAATTAAAAAATGCCTTAATCGGGAAATCATGACAACGGGCATGAATCAAGTTTCCCATGGAAAATAATTGACCAAAAGTGAAATAGGAATGTAAATTTAATTAACAAATTCAATAGAGAAATTTTGATAAAAAAACAATAATTGAGAACTGTTAGTTCCTATAAAAGGTTTCCGTTATGACATCCTTCAACTTCCATACATATTTCCAAACATACTCTAACCACCAGTCTGTAGCTTGCTTCATCCCTCAATTTGTACCACACTCTGATCCCTAATATTTAAGGGCATACTTTTAGATTAAGCTTTAACTCCTTGCTTTGAAAAAGACCCAGTGTTGTGAAACAATTTGTCAGCATTTTTTAATTAAATGTTAAAAGTTTTGTGTAAAATTTGAGTTTTATTCTCCAACTTCCGAAGTATTATGAATTTACGCTACGTAAACGCCGAAACCATAGATATATTAAATAAATGAATAAATGAACAAATAAATAAAAATTATCGTTTGAGATCGGTACATTGTGTATCACGTTATTGTGGGCCACTATTTTATGTTAAAATGGATAGTTTGAAGTATTGTGAATTGTCAGGTCAGCTTAGGTGGGTTTACGAAATAATGAAAATACAAATTTGTTATTGATTTTCTTGATGTTTAAATCCAAAAAAGTAATAGTCTTCTGTCTCCATTTCAATTGTGATTTCAATATTCCGATTATTATTTATGAATTCTAGGAATGTACTGATTTTTCTATTAATTCCAACAATGATGTCGTCAACGTATCTATACCAACATATGAATTTCTTCATAAAAGGGTGTTTATGAATTTCAGTTTCCAAATTATCCACAAACATGAAGAAAATTAATGACAAATTAGATGTTTCAATATTTCGTACACCTACATATACTGGCCTGACAATTCACAATACTTCAAACCATCCTGTTTAGCGCGGGAATGACTCAGAATTGAAATTATTTCAAAGCAGCAGTCGACTGTAATAATTGTAGCAGTTGAATTGAAACGACGAACTTAATCTTGAGATACCTTCCAGATTGTACTCACAGCCAAATCACGGTATACTCCTGCTAAAGTACGGCAGGAAGAATGCTTGATCCTCAAGGACAGCGAGGCTGAATCTGCCGGTTTCTTCTTGTTGATTGGTGTTATCGTCAAGTCATTCGCGTTCAACGCTGTATTCTCGTGTAAAATTATGAAGGATGACTATGATTAGCAGGAGCTTAATATCATAGGTTCTTATTTGAATTCTGAAGTTGAAAAAGGGTAACGGCGAAGTAGCGGTTGTAAGTTGACACGAGTGGTTTCTCGACTAACCATTAACGAATGCTGTTTAATAAATATGACGACAGAGCACGCGTGATCGATAAGGTATTAATTTCACATTATCGTGCAAACGCGTGTAAGGATGGATCTATCGATTCTTTTGACGCAGAAATGATTGATTTCGATTTTCATAAACAGACAATAATTTTATAAAAGGACATTGGAAAACGGACCAAAGTAAGCGAAGTTTCATCAATAATAAATCTTATTCAACCTTCGCAGAACATTTGATTATGGAAAACCATAACTTTAATTATAATTTCAATATTTTACAAATACAGAATTAAACCAAAAAACAACAACAACTTAATAATTCTCCCTTGTTAAATGTGTATAAATAGATTTCCGTTTGCTACCAGTTTATTGTTTAATTCCTCCATCGGTTAACCGCAAACAGATAAAATTCCACTGATTATCATTAAAGTTTTTATCACGTTAGCTCTTTTGTAGTCAGTTATTACCACGGTCGTACATACAGGTCTGGGAACTCGTATGTTTGACATGGGTCTCTTACATGTCGCCAAACTCGTAGTCCCTCGCTCAGCCACCAGCTAGGGCTTGGATCGAAGTATGGCAACAATCACATTATTAGGTAAAATAATTTTTCTCGTAACGAAATATTTACTATTCTGATTTGAGAGAGGAATAGAACTGTTACTCTTGTCAAAATGTATTACTCACCTTAAAAATAACTTCCCTTTTTTCGTTATACATGCTCGCAAAAGAACTCGTTAAAACGATTCCTATCCGGAATCGCAAGCATCCACCTTTTTCGCATTTCCGCATCTTTCGGCACTTTAAAAACAGAAGTTTCTTGCTTTACACTTTTGTACCTCGTTTTGCATTTCGGCACAATGCACGGTTTCGTAATTATTTTCTAAAATCGCCGGTATTCCTTGTGTTTACAAGTCAACAATGACAGTTGCCAGAGAACACGGTCGTATACGTGTCAGACATCATTCTTCGACTACTGCGCCACCCTTTTGGTACTACGCGACAGTTGACGCTTAGCGGAGTCACTTCTCACATAGGAAACAGCCTCGAGTTCTCAGACCTGTATATACGACCGTGGTTATTACTTATGAAATTTGTTTGAGAAGCTATGGTTTTACCGAAACTACAGTTACATTTAATTGATAAATTAGTGAAAATCAAATTTTAAATAGTTATTTTATTCAACTATAGAATAAATTTCCATCACGTAATGGCTGATTCTGTTGAATTTCTGATTGATGTTTATTGCGGAAATCCGTTAGAACAAATAGTGACTGGACTCATTTTAAATATTAGGAAATTGAATTAGGTTTACTCACTTGGAATTTATATTTCAGTACCAAATAGACGAGGACTCAATAGTCGACAAGCTAGTAGCAACAGTGGCGAAGGAAACAACCGAGAATCATCTTTGGATGATTCAGGTGTCGTTGATGATCATGAGACAGAAGGAGACGCTACATCTGAAGACGTGCAACCTCAAATAAGAGTAAGATCAATCTATTGTTTTTCTTCATAACGATATACAAATAAATAAAGCACCATAATACATTGAAGCCACATTCTTATTTCAATGTAATATTCATAAATGATTTGAAAAACCCAGTGTTCCTAAAATCCAAGCTATACAGGTTACGTACGAAAAATTTGATTGGACACCTTAAGATACCGTTCTGTTGTTCCTGGCGTGCAATTTCCTCCTAACAGACTGAGAGTGCTTAAAAGAACCATATTAGACTTGTTCATAATGTGCTGAATATTTTTGTGAATATGAATTCAATTTGACAATGCAAGACGACTGGAGTTTTCTAATCGGTCATATGGTAGATCAGAGGTTTTTAACCTGTGGTCCGCGAACCCCTGGGGTCCGGGAAGCTGTCTACGGGAGTCCGCGATTGTTAGGGAATTGTGGGCTTGTCGCATATCTAAAGGGAATTTCGACGCTTTTCAATACGCTTGAAGATCTTCCTGGAATCTGCTCATTAAAAATTATCAAACGCAGTTTTGAATTATTTACCTAGTAAATGTTTTAATGAGTACCTACTTTCCATCTCCAGATGAATGTAAAATTTAGAACAAACGTTCATTTAATGTAGATTTTGACCAAATAACGAGATTGACACCAGCATACGGAAACATATTCACTGAAATATGCAATGATTGTGCAGTAATACTTCAGTCAAAGGAAAATTCGGATTCATGAATTTCGGTCTCTGCCACCTAGGTATATAATATGTGAAGAAGCTGTCGTAGCTCTTAATTATCTGTGGAAGAGATGATACAGGAAACCCGCAAGAATTTTATAAGCCTACCTCAAAATTCAATTTCAACCACATATTGAAAGGGTCACTGAGATTCAGCATCAACATTTCCATTAAGATTTCCAAAAATTCCAAATTTTATACATTTTTAGTTTGTGAATTAAATGAAATTTTCTGTAATTCATATATATTTTAAAAACTGTTTTTTTTGTATTGTTTGAGGTTCAAATCATAGACATATGGATTGGGAGTCCACCGCGGCTCCTAGTGCTTGTTATCGACTAGGATTCTGCAGAAATCTAAAGTCGCTGTGATTTTCCATTGATTCTGAAAGACAGAGTTTTTACCTTTGTTAGATGAAAATATCTTCAATTTCAATCGGAATGAAGCTGTGATAAAATTGTTCCAATTTGAATTTACGTATTTCAATTGATTTAAATGTTCTTTGTATCTGACTTCCACTGATGTACCTGTTTAATCAACATACAAGGCAAAACATCTATTATATTATTATATTATTATATTATACTCGATCGTGATATATATAGAAAACGTACATAATACTGAAGTAACAATAACTTCAGAGACTATGCATTCAGGAATATAACATTCTTATTAGAACCGAGAGAAGAATCTAGAACCACAAAATTTCGGTATAATGTGGTTCAAGCTTGATGATCACGAACAGGCAAAATGTCTCTGTTGTCTTTATTCATCACCAAATGAGCCAGGTCATGGGGAACTCTTTGAATTTCATTCTCTGGAACTTGACCTCATTTATCAGAACTATCTAGCAGCTCATCACCATGAGAGATTTCAATGTTCAAAACTCCACTTTGCATTCTGCTCGATCTCAATACCAAAAAGTCTATGAAGCCAGGCGGAATTTCATCTGTCATGCCACAGGGATGTGCGCCTGAATTAACATCAGTTTTTTGCAGGTTGCTCACCCTTTCATAAAAACTTGGTGTTTCTTTCCAGCTGAAAGACAGCTAGAGTTCAACAAATTCCAACAAAAAAAAGGAGACCCTTTCTAATAATCACATTACACTATTATCTGTGATCTCTAAAGTGATGAAGAAAGCAATCATTCAATACCTAGATAGCTCTAAAATCGTGAATAACCGCCAGTGGATGGCTTCCCTCAACAGAGATCAAAAGGAGACCTGCTTGTCTACGTAACACATGTATGGCAGAAATCTATTGAAAAACATGAGGAATATCTAGTTGTATCATGATATATCTCCAAACCATTCAAGTGAGTCTGGCACCAAATCCTTCTTAGGAAACTTCCGTCATATGGTTTGCCACCTCAACTTTGTCGCTTACTATAGAGTTTTCTACAAGATAGATCACTTCATGTAGTGGTTGACAAAGTATCCTCCAGTACAATGACTATGAATGCTGGTGTTCCACAGAGATATGTCTTGGCACCTACTTTGTTTCTGCTCCATATGAACGATCTGCTGGAAGTGACCTCCTATCCTGTCCACAGCTTTGCAGATGATGGTACACTTTATACCGCTCTCTCATCTAGACCCTCTATACCATCTAATGAAGCCAGAGGAGTGGATATCTGGCAAGACGTAATTCATGGATATCTAACAAAGATTTTGAAACTCCAATCTGATAACCTAGTAGAGTTTGATGCAATCAAAACTCAAGCTTGCGTCTTTTCCATGAAAGCGGATTCCACAATCCCTCATATGATGATGTCAGGTACAACTATTCCTATGAACTCTTTCATATCCATGCTTGGGACCACCACCAATAATCCCCTCTCATGTGATGATCATGTGAGGGGCATTGCGAAAACCACTCCACAAAAACTTGATTTCCATTCCGTGCCAAGAGCTACTTTACATCCCAGCAGCTCCTCATAATCTACAAAGCACAGATTTGACGTGTCCTGGGGTGCTGTTCACATGTTAGGATTCCGGCTCCCCAGACATACGCTAATGCTTTTGGACTTTATCCAGAAGCGAGCTAGCTATTTGATTGTTGATGTCATACTTACGAGTTCATTCTCTCTAGAACATCGTAGAAAGGTGCAACATCTCAATTTACTATAGATATTTCCATGGTCGGTGTTCATCAGAAATCTCGACTATTGTTTCGCCACGAGAGATACCAGATAGGCGGTAAGACGAGCTCAAACTATTGACCCCTTCATTGTCGAGCTTGACACTTGCCGAACTTCTTCCTACCAGACTTCATTTTTCAATCGAACAGCGAAATTGTTGAACTCTTAACCTAGTCAGGTCTTTCTCTATGCCTATAACCTCCAAGTCTTCAAGAAAAGCTCAAATGCCTATCTCCTCCCCAACATTGCACCGCTGACTCACAAAATGTTCCTCGAACATTATAGGTTTCCCTCTCGTATAGTCAAAATATAACAAAAAATTATTGACATTACAAATTGTCCTGTTCCATTTTACTCGGTTATCGAGATGTTCTTCCCAGAACAGTTAAGAGTACAGGATAACAAGCAGACACGTCTTTCCTTTCCGCTGCATGCATTTTCCACAATGGGAAGTCTCCACTAAGAATTCCACCACCGTTTGTGTGCTAAACTAAATTGTTACCGCCAAGTGTTGCGTTCATGAAGTTTTACAGTTCCCAAATTGATCGTAGTTGCTGAACGAAGGTGATGTCCATCAAGTAGTTGTGCACGAAACTGTTTCCCGCGGTTCCTCTATAAGTTCATGTTAATCATAACATCTATAAGATAGCACCATGAAGATCTTGCTCCACTTGTTGTGGAGGCAGAGATAACTATTATCAGATCGGTTTTCAGTATTCAAGTAGCACAACATATTCAACACATACGCTCAATCAGTAGGTTATAAGACATCCGACAATACATTCTAGGTAACTCTGTCAACTGAATATAGGCCATTCTATCTCGAGGGAGACACTGGTGAGATAAGCGGTGATGCGAATGGTAATCCTACTAGAATGGGAGGCCATCACTTAGAATTTGTGACGTCACCAACTCGGGCCGACTCTGCTACTTGAAGCCAGTTACATTCTTATGGAATTCGGCTTTGAATAACATTTGAAATTACAATAATAGAAGTAGATGTACTATGAGAGTTCGGGCTCAAAATCGACCTTTTTTGCATGTAAATTCCCATAAGGAAATCTAAGGTTCAAATTGTGTAAAAACGGTCCCCTTCAAGGTCATCCACAATCACGCATGCCGATGTAGGTCTCCACTTCCGGTCTGGCGATGTGTGTTATCGGGTAGATAACGTTATCGGCTAGATAGCGTTATCAGTTACTAGGTCTGGCATCCAGTGTGTGTAATTAGTGTTATCGGGTAGATAACGTTATCGGCTAGATAGCGTTATCAGTGACTCGGTCTGGCATCCAGTGTTATCGGATAGATAACGTTATCGGGTAGATAGCGTGGTTGCGAGTTTGGTTGTTTGTAAAGAGTGTGTTATGTTGTATATTACAGGTTGTTCGTAAGAGAGGTCCTAGACACGTGGTTTCATGTCAGCTATCACGTGATCCTTCAATGTCATGGCGTCTGTCACATCTACCCTAACTATGACCTGAACAATCTGGAGTCTGTAAACTAATCATCTGTGTATGGTTCTTCTCTAACTATGGTCTAGATAATCTGAAGTCTGTGAACTTGTCATCCACCGAGATTCGAACCCGGGAAATAAACTCTAAAGTTAGACGGCTTAACCGCGGAGGATTTGAAACAATTTAATGTACTTCTACTGAAAATGAAATATTTTTCTACACACGGGAATCGAACCCGAGAAATGAAATCCAAAGCCAGCTCCTTAACCGCTCAGCTATGGAGGACTTGAGAACAAGCGATTTTAATGTTGTAGATGTAACCGCGGGTCTGAGTGATAAGTGTGAGTATATTGCAGTCTATGTGGTACAGGTAGTTGTTTGTACGTCAGTCATGCGGGTATCTGAACATGCGGTGTATGTCACACAGCGAGGTATGGAATGTGAGGCTTCATAGCGCCAGCCACAGGGGTTTTGAAAGAGTTGGTGTTGTTTGTACATGTTGTCAGTCGCGTGAAAGAGGCGGGTATTCATCGGAGGTATCATGGGAGGACTGCTACTCCTTGTATGCATAGATGAAATGTTATACAGTTTGGAAATGATATCTTCTACATAAACATTTCTCAAATGCGATGTTTATTCATGACGTTTATTCAAGCTATATGTACCTTATTGTTCGCTATATTACAAAATGCGATTTCAATCATCTTAAACATATGTGGATATTATTTTCAGTATACAAAAATGGAGTTGGGGGGACTCCAAATAAGGTATGGAATGTGGGGTTGTTTATACATGACGTCAGTCGAGGGGATATGAATGAAGCTGGCGCGGACTCCAACGAGGCAGATGTGTAGATGGAATGTGAGGTTATATAGAGTTTGCAGGTATAAGGGTACAAAACGTTTTTTCTTGGGAGGGTCCATGGGAGGGTCGAAACCTTCTTTGGGAGGATCCAATCGTTATTGAGAGGGTCTATGAAAACAGCCATATCACATTGTCATTAGTTACAAAACGTTTTTTCTTGGGAGGGTCCATGGGAGGGTCGAAACGTTTTCTGGGAGGATCCAATCGTTATTGGGAGGGTCTTTGAAAACAGCCATATCACATTGTCATTAGTTACAAAACGTTTTTTTTTTTGGGAGGGCCCATGGGAGGGTCCAAACGTTCTTTGGGAGGATCCAATCGTTATTGAGAGGGTCTATGAAAACAGCCATATCACATTGTCATTAGTTACAAAACGTTTTTTCTTGTGAGGGTCCATGGGAGGGTCCAAATGTTCTTTGGGAGGATCCAATCGTTATTGGGAGGGTGTTTGAAAACAGCCATATCACATTGTTATTAGTTACAAAACGTTTTTTCTTGGGAGGGTCCATGGAAGGGTCCAAACGTTCTTTGGGAGGATTCAATCGTTATTGGGAAGGTCTTTGAAAACAGCCATATCACATTCTCATTAGTTACAAAACGTTTTTTCTCGGGAGGGTCCATGGGAGGGTTCAAACGTTCTTTGGGAGGAACCAATCGTTATTGGGAGGGTGTTTGAAAACAGCCATATCACATTGTCATTAGTTAATCATCAACCACCATGCACGTTTGCGGGCAATGTCAAAGGGAATTTTCGAGAGCAAACGCGCTGAGGCGGCACGAGAAAAAACATTTCAAAACACACAGTTTCTCATGCAAGCATTGTGAAGTAACATTTTCTCATCGAGACAATTTGAATCGTCATATTATGTTATTCCACAGTCGAGATAAAAGTATAATTTACT
Organism: Endomychus coccineus; assembly: GCA_958510875.1. NCBI lineage: Eukaryota > Metazoa > Arthropoda > Insecta > Coleoptera > Endomychidae > Endomychus > Endomychus coccineus. The sequence goes on from OY294068.1 coordinate 74,764,638, forward strand.
GGTCCAACCCGGATGTTCTACTGGACCGGTTAGAAGAAATCATACCTCTACAAGAATATATCGAAGAGAAACGTGAACTGATTAATGAATTTTGTAAAAAATGGTATTTGAATAAAAACTCGAGACGATTGATCGTTTTCCACTATTTTTTTCCATTATTTAAGTCAATGAAGGTGTAGAATCGAATTTCATCTTCAACGATGATTTTCAGAGAGATTATTGGTGTGAAGGTTCGCGCGATTGCGATTTTGTTATGTTTTGCGAACGATGATTCAGAGAGATTGTTGGTGTGAAGGTTCGCCATCGAATATCATTACCCCTCATGGGGATTTTTCATGCATTGCAGACATTTCAAACTCTTCTAAAACTCGGAAAAACTATCTTCAGACGCCTGCCGCTAAGCCCGCTATCTTTGGAGAACATTTTGATTGATTTTTCTCGATTTAGTTGGAGCTTCACCTACAAATATTCATTTACCTTTGCGCAGATTGTTCCTGATATGAAGCATTTCACAACATGACATTTACAATGTTGGTGGAGATATATTTTAGTTAGATGTCTGATGAAACATCATGAAATGGGGGGGAATGGTTCGATTGCATGTTTTTCGATGGGAGTTGTTCTATAGTTTCCATTGCTTTCAGACACACGTTTTCCACATCATACACTACAGTTAGAACGAAATTGTTGTATACTGGATACATCATTACAACTGATTGTTTAATTCATTTGAATCCACACTGACCCTTCAATAGTTATTCATCCACGCTCAAATCATACAACATTGTATTTCCCGCTCAAACTGAATTGTTCGTAGAGCGCTTCTTCAAACGTTCTAATAATGCGGTAGCGACTTTTTCATAGCATATGAATATCGTCATTAGTAATCTATACTATTTTCCTTCACGAGCGCGACTTTTACAAACTTCACGCGTTAAAGCATTTATATATATACTTGTTAAGAACATACATACAGACAGTCCCGTAAAAAGTTATAATGATAAACACATTTTCATTTTCGGAGGTTTTAATCAATTTCAATGGAGACATAAGCAAGGAGTTTTTATGGAGATCAAGTCCGTTTCCCAACCACCCAAGAGGTAGAACTTATGGCACGTTGCTTTTTTTGATAAAGTGGAAAGCGTCCCCAGGAGGCCTACAAACCACTAGCAATCGATAACAAAATAATTATGTAAAAGATGCTCCTTCGCTAAGGTTATTGTTTCCTCGTAAGTATAACTGCACACCTCTCCAAAATTGATTAGGGAGGTCGCCAAAGTGCTTATCGCAGGAGGATGGCTGCTCCCTCAAAATCGGGGTTTGTCAGATTCTGAATGAATAATCATTTCATTATCGAAAAATTCATCATTCTTCACCACAACAGTTACATAATTATTATTATTCTTATAGCTAAATGTTAAATGTGCTCATTCTCGAACAATAAATCCCTGATATAATATTAGATTCTAATAAAAAAACGTAAAAGTGTATATCGATAATAATATTGCAGCTACATAATTATTATTCTTATAACTAAATGTTGAATGTGCTTATACTCAAACATTAATCGTGGGAAATAAAATATATTCTAATAAATAATCGTAAAGTGTATATCGATAATAATATTGCAGCTACATAATTATTATTCTTATAACTAAATGTTAAATGTGCTTATACTCGAACATTAATCGTGAGAAATAAAATATATTCTAATAAATAATATTGCAGCTACATCTAAATGTAAATGAAACATTAATCAATCACTAATCATATAAGATGCTTACAATTATTAATCACAATAATTATTATTCTAATAACTAAACGTTAAATGTGCTTATATTCAAACTAATCGGAGGAAAAATAAATCCCTATGATATAATATTAGATTCTAATGAATAAATGTAAAAATAAATATATTGTAACCGCATGTAAATAAATTTAACCGATAATCATTAGCTCGCAGAATTTCGTGGACTGGAGCACTTCGTGCGACTCAAACGACTCGCAAGCGACTCGAAAGCGGCTCGCAAGCGTCTCAGACGACTCGAACGACTTTGATTCGTTTATGGTTTGTGTGAGATCTATGAGAAATGAAATATCGATATTTATTATGTCATTTATTTTGAAAAAAACACATTTTTATTTTGGGAGTATGATATCGATATTTATTATATCATTTATTTTGAAAAAAGCACATTTTTATTTTGGGAGTATGATATTGAGAAGTCAATCTTGCAGATTATCAACATGCTGGGCTGTATACATATATTTTCCTCCATCGTATATGGAACGTCAACCAATCACAAATAAGCTGCTTACAACAGTTGTATAATTATATTAAATGTGCTTCAAAACTAATCGGGATTGATAAATCCCTATGATATAATATTGTAACTATATCTAAATGTTAATATATTTAACCAACAATCCTTAATCTATCTCCATCATCTTATTTGAGTGTGTTCACAAATAAGCTGCTTACAACAGTTGTATAATTATATTAAATGTGCTTCAAAACTAATGGGGATTGATAAATCCCTATGATATAATATTGTAACTATATCTAAATGTTAATATATTCAACCAACAATCCTTAATCTATCTCCATCATCATATTTGAGAGTGTATAATGCCCCCACGGAAGCGTAGCAAAATTTCCTGGTATTAAGCATCGTTTATCGTCGTTGGGAGATAGGGCAATCTTCTCCTGGCTTATGGAGAACACTGTATGTTTTTCAGCCCTAATCAATTGCTGTGTAACTGTTACATTTTGCCACTTTTCAAGGCATTCAATATAGTCATCGAAATGGATAGTGTTTTTAACGACGGAAAATTTTACTCCCTTAGCTTTTTTCATTACCCCATAGTTCTGCATTATACCTGCAATTTCGGACTCATCATATTCGGCGTTTCTCAGTTCTTGGAGCAGCCTAGTGATATCATCCTCAGAAGTCGATAACTTTATTGCATATAATTTCGACCTCAAGCCTACAAAATCAGTCATGGGGGTTCCATTGTTCTCATCCTTCATCTTCCCTAATACTTTCTTATTGACGAGGGGGATATCATAGATGTTATCAGGCTGGTAGTCGCTGGTGTCGAAGTATTGATGACAGTCGCGCTTCATCATAACATAAGGATCTTTCCCTAACTCATATATGAGAGAGTCTGTATCTGTATACAGTACAGAACAACTATTCCCAAACGCCTGACCCATATATCTATAATGGAAGTCATATATGGTTGTCTTAGCCAAGTCCAATATAGACATTCCTACATATATCGGTTTATTCAACCATATTTCAATCTTATTCAATTCAACTGCTACCAAATTCTCATTGAAAATGGTGCAGTTCTTGAACTCTGGTTTAGATATATACGATTCAGCACCATACCGCCCACTCCACTCGGTAAGTAGGCGAACGTTCACTCTTTTGCGAATATTTTCCATTGTCTTGCCGAACACCGCATTATTCATCAATTTGAATAGATTCTTCTCGAACTCATTCTTCGCAGCCTTCCGAAGGTCAGTATTCAAGTCAATATATGATTTCAGCCATGGAGCTTGCTTAAATTTTAGGACTCGATGAATTTTTGTTAACACCAAACCGTTATCTATCGCCTGCTTAAGGCTACGGTAATGTATAACATACTTCTCCTTAGGATGAAGCGTCGCCATCAATTTTGATGGTGCATTTGATGAAGCAGGGGCGTTGCCCGTTTGAGGATTAATATGTAGAGGGCAGAATGGTAAATCTTTATGTCGGTCATGTAGATGTTTAGGGTACTCCAAATCGACTTCTAAAATATATCCTACATCAGAATCATCTGGAACTGTAGTAACATCAATATTTGTATCGCACCATTCAAATCCGCCACATGGGAGAGCTTGACTCATGGCCCAACCATACTGGTTATTGACGTCATAATACATCAAATAAGAATCAGCTTTCGATGGATTATAATTGGGCATATATTTATTGTTGGCGTGGGCTCTACGCTTAGAACATACTTGACTGAGTCCACCTCTAATCCCTTTCTCAACGAATAGAAATATATCGAGATCTGTGAGAAGCTCTAATTCTTGTTTCGTATGTTTCAGCATCGCATCCCAAGTAAAGCCTGGCAGTGTAAAGTAGTGCGCAGGATCCAGATTATATGTTTGATGACAGCTAGTTCTGAATTGTTCAAAAACGTCAACCAGTAGCATTATGTCTGTCTTCATATACAGATCAACATATTGCCCCAAGTTTTGGCATTCAAATTTTCTCCATATATGCTGTGCTCTCTGGTATAGTCTTCGGGGGCATGGTTTATCTTCCAATTTATTATAGAAGACCTCAATAGGGGGTAAAACCAAATCGGAAAACCGATCAAACGAGTCGATGTAATCATATGGCATTACCCCCTTCCTCGTTAATAGCCCAACTTGTTTATCGCAAAGTTCTTCAAACTGATATTTCAAATTTGGGTAATCGCCCAAGTATGACGCTAGCTTATCCAGAGAGGAATTCATAAATCTGAATGAATCGATGAATCTGAGTTGAATGGGGGTATCATCGACATGCTTAGTAAAACTGATATATTTCTCCTTAGTTATTGGGAGTAGGTCGATTTCACCACCCATTCGCGAAGCCACATCTTCGATGATAAAGTTGGCATCGTAATTGGAAAGATTGTGAAAAACTACCGGAACAACATGCGTATCCTGATAGTTAATGTTGCAACCTTCATGAGCAGCCCCTCGATAATTTTTCAGCGGCAGTAGGTGATTATGATCCCGAACTTTCTTATCTGTTTCTGTGAATGGCTGTTCGCAAATGTGGCAACAGCTCGCCCTTCTGAATGCAGCTTCATCGTCCTCAGACATATCGATGTCATATGGACACCAGAAAACTGTACCCAAATCTTCTGCGAGTGTCTTCATCTGATCTGCGAACCAACTCATACAATCCACGCCGCGATAGGCTCGATAGAAGGATAGGGAATCTTCATATGAACATTTCATGTAATAGCCGATAGCTGCAGGGATATGTTGTTGAGGCTTCTTCGGATCCGAAGTGGGTGTAAGAACGCTTTCCAGATCTGCATATACCACAAATGGAGCTTTCACTTTATTCTTAAAATTTTTGAATTTTAGGATATTCTTTCCAACTTCGGGCATCTTAACTTTACAGCTATTCAGCTTCTCACAGTCTTCAGTATGTTTACCCAACTTCTCCTCAGAGTGGAAGTAATGGAGGCAACGTTCGCAAAAGAATTTCTGCCCGTTATGTTTATTCAGCTGCGAAGAAACCAGGCGTGATAGATCTTTGATCCATACGTAATGGAAACGGATTGAGGTCGTATCATCGCTATCTTCTTCTTCCTTCCCAAAGTATCGATCTTGAATAAGTAGGAGGTTAACGTGTCTACCCCTCTTCTCCTTCGTAAGGTAGGTAGGTAATGTAACGAATGACTTTCCACTTTTATTTAAGATGTATACGTTGATGGAGACTTCATTCTGCTTCTCAAAGTTGGGAATCTGACGCATTGTCATCGGAAATTGAATCCCTTTCAATTTTAATACTTCCGTGTAGTGAGGGTATGAACTAACTCTATCAGAATTCTTAGCTGCTGGGTATAGCGCTGATGTTACTGCCCATGCGAAGCATGCATCATCATCATTCTTCACATTAATGCAGGCCTCTTTACGTTTGATCTGGGCTGGTAAATCAATATATGAAGATCCTAGCTGAGGCGTGAACTTGTTGATATTCACCCCCAAATTGATAATCTTAGTCAACGCCCACCCGCTGTCTCTTTCTTGGAACTCTTCTAATTGAGTCAATATAGGCTCCATAATCTTATTATCAAACCAACTTTCCAAGTGGGTGTCCCGAAAGATTGGTGAATTGGATGTGGTGAAGTACTTGAATTCAGTGGTTATCTGCTCCGCCTTAGCAATCTGGAATTCCCCACAGAATACGGCATTAACTTTAACCGCCTCGTCATTCTTGAGGGCATTCCGAATTCTACTCTTGAAGAGGGCCTTACAGTCTCCTAGAAACGCTTTGGGATCCTTATGTTTCAAGTTTGAAAGGATCCCAGTACGGATTCCGCTGTTGAATGCAGACAAAGAATCAGTCCAATGAACTCGATCACGCGCGGCTTCTTTTCTCGAATCCACACCAGAACCCATCTTCTGCTCAGATTTTATCTGGATCCGCAGCGTCTTCAGAGCTCCCAATGCTGATAGCAGCTGCTGCTTCTCTCCTATAGTTTTCGCAGATTTTAATTCTCCTTATCCCTAAAGAACATTTCCGCAATCCTTCGGCAGCCACTGCTCCATCATAGTGTGGTGTTATAAGACCGAGTAGAGCCGCGATATGCTTCACCAAATCAGCGAAAATGGACATCTTGATCTGCGGTAGAATTGAAAATTAGTAAATGATATCGTTTGAAAAATGGATAGAGATCTTCTCCAACTTCCGCCCCCCGAGAATTATTGAAGGAGAACTCGATTGATATATACCTAAGGAAATTATATGGAATCCGGTTTTCTGTGGAGATTACAGACGACTTATATGGAAACAGCAGGATGATATTAATAAAATTTTACTCTTGAAATCACCCCCTTTATATAAACTCTCGAACGATATGTACCGGTGACTTATAAGGTTGTATGTTGCTGTATAATTACCTATATGCAGCAGGATGATATTATTGTATCTAATTTTACTCTCCAAATCACCCCTTCATATAAACTCTCGAACGTTATGTACCGGTGACTTATAAGGTTATATGTTGCTGTATAATCACCTGTATGACTCAAACTGAGATTATGAGAATATTACATGCTGGTATATTACTTCATCGACGACCGAATATTGAAATTTTTTTCTAATATTGGAGGAGAGATTACAGATATTCAAAAACCTTGATTAGCGTAAACACATACGTACACTTAGGATATATTCAGAGAGAGCTTTAGCTCGAAATCATTACATTAAATATGTTCACGTTATTAGCCTCATAACAAGAATTTTTTTTTCAACATGTCTCTGACAACTCATGTTATCAGTTTCCGTTCAATTAATTCTACCGTTGTAATTTCTTTAGTTATAAATTTCCTATTCAGAATCGTTATCAACCGCAATATGAGAATTTTTGAATTTTGTTCACGTTATCAGTTTCCGTTCTAATGAATTCTACGGTTGTAATTTCTTTAGTTATGAATTTCCTATTCAGAATCGTTATCAACCGCAATATGAGAATTTTCGAATTTTGTTCACGTTATCAGTTTCCGTTCTAATGAATTCTACGGTTGTAATTTCTATAGTTATAAATTTAATAAATTGGATATCGCTTATTTTCCCTCTTTCACTATCTTGAACTAAAACAAAAACAAAATTTAACGGTTCCGTTTTGGCTATTTATTGATGAACTTCTAACCCCGCCTTGAATTTATGAACAATCTATCACTATTTCAGACTTGAATTTATAAGCAATCGAACGATTTTACTATTTCTACTTATTCACCATTATTCTATAATTAGCTAATTCAATTTGTCGGATTATGAAATAATGAATGATTCTAGTAAACTTTTTTTTATTTGTACAATTATCATTCATAATTCAGGATATATTAAGGGTATCTAAACATCACACTACCATGTTTATCTCCATGATTGAAACACCCACATTTTGTAAGCAATTTTTCCGAATCGCTATTTGAGCAGAATGCTGAAAATTGATTCATCTTCTTAGTATGCATTACCAATTTTGTTGCTAATCCTTTTTTACGGTACTCCTTCAATGTATAAATAAAATTCATCGTCTTCGGATTGGTATGTTTACCCAGAGGATCATAATCCATACTAGACATTAGCACGAAAGAGGCTGGTTTATCATCTATGTATAATACATAACATGATACCCTCTGATCCTGACACCACATCTCGATAATGATGCGTGTAATCATATCCTCTACTAGATGGAACTGACGAATTTTTCTAATAGCTTTCTCTCCATATAAAAATGTTATCTTCTCCATGAGCCTCTCAGAACGGAATGTTTATAAGGATATTAAACTACCTACTTCTGAGGCGGGGGCGCTATTGAGTATATTACACGCTGGTATATTACTTCATCGACGACCGAATATTGAGCTTTGTTTATATCAGCCCATACGCATTGTTTTTTACATATATAAACTATGTAGTCACTTATTCTACATCTACAGATATAAAACAGTTGCACCCTATCCCATTTTCTTCCGATTCTGATAATGTCATATTTATGCGCTCCCCTCCAATTTTACATATAGATTTTTTTTTTTGTTGAAATTCATATTCTACACATCAAGGCCTTTCATTCAATACCCATGAAGCTATGGTTGCAACAAAATTTACAGTTTTTCCTGTTTATCCCTCGATATTAGATTTTTCTCTATGTAAACCATAAAATTCATACTCTACACATCAAGGCTTTTCATTCAATACCCATGAAGCTATGGTTGCAACAAAATTCACAGTTTTTCCTGTTTATTCCCTCGATATTAGATTTTTCTTCATGTGAATCATAAAATTCATACTCTACTTGTTGAGACCTTTCATTTGATACCCATAAAGCCTCACTTTAAAAATTTTCAAATCCTTATCTTGGGAGATCGGTCAAACTGATCGATATATAAATAATATATTCTCATTCAACACATCACGTAGATTCAGACTATGCAATAAAATTGCTACTTCCGGTGTGACAATGTGCTACCTATATAATCTACTTCCACCAGATGCATATAAATGTTAGATTTTTTTAAGGAAAAAGTTGAAATCTATATTCTACACATCAAACTCTTTCATTCGATACCCATGAAGCTATGGTTGCAACAAAATTTACAGTTTTTCCTGTTTATATCCTCGATATAAGATTTTTCCCCATGTGAATCATAAAATTCATACTCTACTTGTTGAGACCTTTCATTTGATACCCATAAAGCCCCACTTCAAAAATTTCAAATCCTTATCTTGGGAGATCGGTCAAACTGATCGATATATAAATAATATATTCTCATTCAACACATCACGTAGATTCAGACTATGCAATAAAATTGCTACTTCCGGTGTGACAATGTGCTACCTATATAATCTACTTCCACCAGATGCATATAAATGTTAGATTTTTTTTGAGGAAAAAGTTGATCTATATTCTACACATCAAACTCTTTCATTCGATACCCATGAAGCTATGGTTGCAACAAAATTTACAGTTTTTCCTGTTTATATCCTCGATATCAGATTTTTACCCATGTGAATCATAAAATTCATACTCTACTTGTTGAGACCTTTCATTTGATACCCATAAAGCCCCACTTTGAAAATTTCAAATCCTTATCGTGGGAGATCGATCAAACTGATTGATATATAAATAATGTATTCTCATTCAACACATCACGTAGATTCAGACTATGCAATAAAATCGCTACTTCCGATGTGACAATGTGCTACCTATATAATCTACTTCCGCCAGATGCATATAAATGTTAGATTTTTTGAGGAAAAAGTTGAAATCTATATTCTACATATCAAACTCTTTCATTCGATACCCATGAAGCTATGGTTGCAACAAAATTTACAGTTTTTCCTGTTTATATCCTCGATATTAGATTTTTCTCTATGTAAACCATAAAATTCATACTCTACTTTTTGAGACCTTTCATTTGATACCCATAAAGCCCCACTTTAAAAATTTCAAATCCTTATCGCGAGAGATCGGCCAAACTGATTGACATATAAATAGTATATTCATATTCAGCACATCACATGCATTCTGAATATGCAATAAAATCGCTACTTCCGGTGTGACAATGTGTCGACTATATAATCTACTTCCGTTAGATGCACATGAATGTCTGATTTTTTTCTAAATTGATCAATTTAAAATATGTGTAAAGCAACAATTTTTGAATGCAAAGTCACAAGGCGGTTCTTTCATAGCCGTCAGGCAACAGTTCCCGTTAATGCTGCTAAAGCAAATGAAAAACACTGTTCATACCTAACCTCTGATGGTAACAACCCATTTTGTAAGCGGGGATTACAGATACCGAAGTTGATACTCTCTCTCCCCAAAAGGAGATACCTGGCGTGTTTTCATTTGGGGAAAGTCGACCACCCTTTAGACCTCGTGATGTAGGGTGAAGCAAAAAAAAAAAGTAAGGAATAATGATATTTCGAAATTGATCAATTTAATATATGTGTAAAGCAACAATTTTTGAATGCAAAGTCACAAGGCGGTTCTTTCATAGCCGTCAGGCAACAGTTCCCGTTAATGCTGCTAAAGCAAATGAAAAACACTGTTCATACCTAACCTCTGATGGTAACAACCCATTTTGTAAGTGGGGATTACAGATACCGAAGTTGATACTCTCTCTCCCCAAAAGGAGATACCTGGCGTGTTTTCAATTGGGAAAAGTCGACCACCCTTTAGACCTCGTGATGGAGGGTGAAGCAAAAAAGTAAGGAATAAAATATGTTAACTTACATTTATTATTGCACTAAAGCACTGGCACTTGATAGAAAGTTCTTCACAAAATATATTTAACGCGCTAAACACAGAGTACGACTTACTTGTTCCGAACCAAGCTGTCGAATGATTGAATTGTGAGCATATCGCGTTTTAAGATTAATATTTCAAACTAAGCATTTCTTGTACATAAAATATCAACCAATCAGTTGGTTGCATAACAAAGTGTTATCTGTTTCCGTTTAAAATTGAATACAATCATTCTATTATATACCACATACAAGTTACGACTTGTTGTTGACAGGAAACCTCATTGATAAGATTAATATTTCAAACTAAGCATTTCTAATTATACGTAGATCAAACTCGCAATCACTGATAACGTTATCTACCCGATAACACTAATTACACACACTGGATGCCTGACCTAGTAACTGATAACGCTATCTACCCGAATATTATATCATAGGGATTTATTGTTCGAGAATGAGCACATTTAACATTTAGCTATAAGAATAATAATAATTATGTAACTGTTGTGGTGAAGAATGATGAATTTTTCGATAATGAAATGATTATTCATTCAGAATCTGACAAACCCCGATTTTGAGGGAGCAGCCATCCTCCTGCGATAAGCACTTTGGCGACCTCCCTAATTAATTTTGGAGAGGTGTGCAGTTATACTTACGAGGAAACAATAACCTTAGCGAAGGAGCATCTTTTACATAATTATTTTGTTATCGATTGCTAGTGGTTTGTAGGCCTCCTGGGGACGCTTTCCACTTTATCAAAAAAAGCAACGTGCCATAAGTTCTACCTCTTGGGTGGTTGGGAAACGGACTTGATCTCCATAAAAACTCCTTGCTTATGTCTCCATTGAAATTGATTAAAACCTCCGAAAATAAAAATGTGTTTATCATTATAACTTTTTACGGGACTGTCTGTATGTATGTTCTTAACAAGTATATATATAAATGCTTTAACGCGTGAAGTTTGTAAAAGTCGCGCTCGTGAAGGAAAATAGTATAGATTACTAATGACGATATTCATATGCTATGAAAAAGTCGCTACCGCATTATTAGAACGTTTGAAGAAGCGCTCTACGAACAATTCAGTTTGAGCGGGAAATACAATGTTGTATGATTTGAGCGTGGATGAATAACTATTGAAGGGTCAGTGTGGATTCAAATGAATTAAACAATCAGTTGTAATGATGTATCCAGTATACAACAATTTCGTTCTAACTGTAGTGTATGATGTGGAAAACGTGTGTCTGAAAGCAATGGAAACTATAGAACAACTCCCATCGAAAAACATGCAATCGAACCATTCCCCCCCATTTCATGATGTTTCATCAGACATCTAACTAAAATATATCTCCACCAACATTGTAAATGTCATGTTGTGAAATGCTTCATATCAGGAACAATCTGCGCAAAGGTAAATGAATATTTGTAGGTGAAGCTCCAACTAAATCGAGAAAAATCAATCAAAATGTTCTCCAAAGATAGCGGGCTTAGCGGCAGGCGTCTGAAGATAGTTTTTCCGAGTTTTAGAAGAGTTTGAAATGTCTGCAATGCATGAAAAATCCCCATGAGGGGTAATGATATTCGATGGCGAACCTTCACACCAACAATCTCTCTGAATCATCGTTCGCAAAACATAACAAAATCGCAATCGCGCGAACCTTCACACCAATAATCTCTCTGAAAATCATCGTTGAAGATGAAATTCGATTCTACACCTTCATTGACTTAAATAATGGAAAAAAATAGTGGAAAACGATCAATCGTCTCGAGTTTTTATTCAAATACCATTTTTTACAAAATTCATTAATCAGTTCACGTTTCTCTTCGATATATTCTTGTAGAGGTATGATTTCTTCTAACCGGTCCAGTAGAACATCCGGGTTGGACCAGTAAATTATACTTTTATCTCGACTGTGGAATAACATAATATGACGATTCAAATTGTCTCGATGAGAAAATGTTACTTCACAATGCTTGCATGAGAAACTGTGTGTTTTGAAATGTTTTTTCTCGTGCCGCCTCAGCGCGTTTGCTCTCGAAAATTCCCTTTGACATTGCCCGCAAACGTGCATGGTGGTTGATGATTAACTAATGACAATGTGATATGGCTGTTTTCAAACACCCTCCCAATAACGATTGGTTCCTCCCAAAGAACGTTTGAACCCTCCCATGGACCCTCCCGAGAAAAAACGTTTTGTAACTAATGAGAATGTGATATGGCTGTTTTCAAAGACCTTCCCAATAACGATTGAATCCTCCCAAAGAACGTTTGGACCCTTCCATGGACCCTCCCAAGAAAAAACGTTTTGTAACTAATAACAATGTGATATGGCTGTTTTCAAACACCCTCCCAATAACGATTGGATCCTCCCAAAGAACATTTGGACCCTCCCATGGACCCTCACAAGAAAAAACGTTTTGTAACTAATGACAATGTGATATGGCTGTTTTCATAGACCCTCTCAATAACGATTGGATCCTCCCAAAGAACGTTTGGACCCTCCCATGGGCCCTCCCAAAAAAAAAAACGTTTTGTAACTAATGACAATGTGATATGGCTGTTTTCAAAGACCCTCCCAATAACGATTGGATCCTCCCAGAAAACGTTTCGACCCTCCCATGGACCCTCCCAAGAAAAAACGTTTTGTAACTAATGACAATGTGATATGGCTGTTTTCATAGACCCTCTCAATAACGATTGGATCCTCCCAAAGAAGGTTTCGACCCTCCCATGGACCCTCCCAAGAAAAAACGTTTTGTACCCTTATACCTGCAAACTCTATATAACCTCACATTCCATCTACACATCTGCCTCGTTGGAGTCCGCGCCAGCTTCATTCATATCCCCTCGACTGACGTCATGTATAAACAACCCCACATTCCATACCTTATTTGGAGTCCCCCCAACTCCATTTTTGTATACTGAAAATAATATCCACATATGTTTAAGATGATTGAAATCGCATTTTGTAATATAGCGAACAATAAGGTACATATAGCTTGAATAAACGTCATGAATAAACATCGCATTTGAGAAATGTTTATGTAGAAGATATCATTTCCAAACTGTATAACATTTCATCTATGCATACAAGGAGTAGCAGTCCTCCCATGATACCTCCGATGAATACCCGCCTCTTTCACGCGACTGACAACATGTACAAACAACCCAACCTCTTCAAAACCCCTGTGGCTGGCGCTATGAAGCCTCACATTCCATACCTCGCTGTGTGACATACACCGCATGTTCAGATACCCGCATGACTGACGTACAAACAACTACCTGTACCACATAGACTGCAATATACTCACACTTATCACTCAGACCCGCGGTTACATCTACAACATTAAAATCGCTTGTTCTCAAGTCCTCCATAGCTGAGCGGTTAAGGAGCTGGCTTTGGATTTCATTTCTCGGGTTCGATTCCCGTGTGTAGAAAAATATTTCATTTTCAGTAGAAGTACATTAAATTGTTTCAAATCCTCCGCGGTTAAGCCGTCTAACTTTAGAGTTTATTTCCCGGGTTCGAATCTCGGTGGATGACAAGTTCACAGACTTCAGATTATCTAGACCATAGTTAGAGAAGAACCATACACAGATGATTAGTTTACAGACTCCAGATTGTTCAGGTCATAGTTAGGGTAGATGTGACAGACGCCATGACATTGAAGGATCACGTGATAGCTGACATGAAACCACGTGTCTAGGACCTCTCTTACGAACAACCTGTAATATACAACATAACACACTCTTTACAAACAACCAAACTCGCAACCACGCTATCTACCCGATAACGTTATCTATCCGATAACACTGGATGCCAGACCGAGTCACTGATAACGCTATCTAGCCGATAACGTTATCTACCCGATAACACTAATTACACACACTGGATGCCAGACCTAGTAACTGATAACGCTATCTAGCCGATAACGTTATCTACCCGATAACACACATCGCCAGACCGGAAGTGGAGACCTACATCGGCATGCGTGATTGTGGATGACCTTGAAGGGGACCGTTTTTACACAATTTGAACCTTAGATTTCCTTATGGGAATTTACATGCAAAAAAGGTCGATTTTGAGCCCGAACTCTCATAGTACATCTACTAATAGATATTTATGACATTTCAATTACATTTGAGACATAGTTTGAGGTAGTTGAATCTGTTAAGTTGTATCTCCAGACTACTAATATAAATATAAATGCCAGTAAATGGAATCAATGTATTCACATATGACTTATAATGGAATCTAATTGAGACCATTTAAACGAAGTCCGTCTTCTGCAAAAAATTGAATCTTCAAATTGCTGTCAATACTAAAACCTGAAACAATCTTTGAAACATCAATCATATTCTCAATAAAACATAAAGAAAAAAACAAATTTCAAAAAATACTGTCATAAAATGAGATACATTCTGATTCGATTCATTTCTTCCAGAGACTAGAAGCCATGCCAATTACAGTCACAATGGGTCCCAAAGAAATCAAAGTGGTGAAATGTAATGGTGTCGGAAGTTGCAAGAAGAAGAAGCAGAATATGTACACACTTTCCACTGATTCCTTGTCACATATAGTTGTAATCGGTAAGTTGTATTGGAATTCTTCTGCTTAAGATTTTTGTATGACAAAACATAAAAATGTCATTAGGGTATCAGTTGTGACTTCCGCAATACCACGAAAGCGAGTGCAATCTAAATATACGATGATGTTCTCCAATATGTTTGCTTCATTATAAATGCCACGAATAGTGATTTTGCCGAATACCGAATCTTCGGCCGAGTATTCGGCGACGCTTAGTATATTTCGCGGGCGACAGGTGCCGACCTGTATCTTTGAAGTGCTTCCGGAAACTACGCCGAGGGCGTATTTGTTTCATTTGCGAGTAGGTCAAATCAAATTAAATTACTTATAGTGCGTATATCTTATAAAATATCAGTACTCAATACTATTGCAGAAAGATGGAATATTTCACATAACCATTTTCTTGTCCATGACAGTGGAGCCAATATGATAAAAGACGAACGAAACGCAGAATATGATTCTGCCAAGTGTTTCATTCATTTACTACAACGGGCTGTCGAGGAATCACTGAAGTCTGAATCGGACATAACAGAGATGGTAGCTGCTACAAGACGAATTGTCACTCATTTTAACCACTCTGATATAGCATAAGAAAAGCTAAAATACATTCGTCAAGAATTTAAATTGCCAAAACACCAATTAGTACAAGATGTAAGCACACGCTAGAATTCAACATACTATTTACTAGAACAAAAGCGAGCAGTCTCTTTGTACATAACTGATCATGAGTTTTAAAAAAATTTAACACCACCTCAATGGGAGTTGATGGAACGATGTATCTAACTCCTCGAATCGTTCGAAGAGATTACAAAAATAACCAGCTTGAGTAATTTCTGCATTTCTGAGGCGATTTCACATGTTGTCACGTTGTTAAAATACCTGGGTAAGGAAGAAACAGGAAATAGAACACCAAATTTATCGAGCATGAGCTCTTCACTACAAGCTGAACTTCAAACGCGCTTCAACTTTAATGAGAAAGAGAAATATCTGGTTGCCAATTTTCTCAACCCACGTTTCACAACTAGTTCTCTGGGATTAGTTCAAACACAAACAGCAAAACAATAAATTCTTTCAGAAGCTCTGAGAAAGAGTTGTGATGAGTCTAGTAGCACCGATGATGAATCATCTTCACTTCGAAAGGAAAGAAATGTCAATGAAAACGATAAAACCATCGAGTTACACGACAGTTTCTGGAACTGTTTTGAGGAACCGCTAAAGAAAATATGCGCACAGATGAAAATTTAGTGGAACGGGAAAGTTCAATTGCAAATGAAATTAGTTTCTACATGAAAATTGTTCGCCTAGATCGGACAGCAGACCCTTTCAAGTGGTGGTCAGCAAACCCAAAGCCTAGCAGAAAATTTGCTAAGATTTATTTATCATCTCCCGGTAGCAGTGTATATGATGAGCGGTTATTTTCGGAAGCAGGAATAATTTATGAGGAAAAGCGCTATCGTTTGCTATCAACAAACGCTGAAAAAATTATTTTCATTCATCATAACTTACCACTAATAGATTTTAGGTATTAAATATGCTAATTTCTTACCAAAATAAAAATTGTTCTGAGTAATATTTATCATGAGTTTTTTTCCATAATTTGGTATTCGGTATTGAATGGGTATTCGGCCCAATACCGAATAATAAAAAAGTGGCCGAATAGGCCGAATACCGAATGGTAGCCGAATATTCGTGGCATCTCTAATTATAAGTACAGTAGAATCCGGATATTGTGAACTTAAAAATTCCTCAAAATTGATGCACTATACACGAGGTTCAAAAAAAGAAAAAGAAATGTTCTTATGTAAGTAGTATCTATTGTATATAATAATGTATTTTTACATTACACAGGCGCCTCAAGCCTACAACGGGAAGATTGAAAATATAATTGAATTCTGAACTTCAGATCGCAAATTTGATGCCCTGAAAGGGAAAAAAAGTAATAAAAAAAAACCACCGTAACGTCCTGGTCGAAATTCTTTTCGCCAGGAATATAATCATATGTTTCTATGGTTGGTAAGCTCTTGATATTGTGATCAACTTTTATAAGTAAATTTTCAAGAAATGACGAAATCCATTTCCATGAAAACAATTAAAAATCATTAGGACCAAATGTAGAAGTGGAATGTAAATTGAATTATCACATTTAATTGTGAAATCTTAATAAAAAAATACAATGGTAGTACAGGTCTCTCTAGATTTATCGGTAACACCACAGCTGAATAGCTCCAGACAGTTGTTTCGCCTTCTCTGGATCATCAGTGGAACAAGTACAGCCGTAGTGCCGCTGATAGATATATCTGCTGCTATACTATGTTTGAGGATTACATTAATTTCTAACAAGTAATTGTTCAATTATTCACAAAAAACAGTAATTGAGAAGTGAGATTATTATGAAATACAGAACTGTTTCTATGAAAGTTTCCCACCTCCTTCAACTTCCGTACATACTCATAATCATCTTCTAACCTCCTGCACTATAGCTTCCTCCTGTTCTTTTCTAGAGATAGCTGTAAAGACTGTTCGTATTTTCCTTCAGGTGTTGTCTACGTGTCTAGGAAGTTCTATAAACTTCACTTGAAACTTGGGTGGCAATTTTATCTGCCCATCATTTCGAACCGACATATCTGAAAAGTCAGCGATTGAGTATCCTCATATAATTCGTCTCTATGCAGTGAGTTCCGTCCAGCTGGAACCACATGTTGATACGAAGCCGTAGTGGAATATTCACAAGTAGGAGAGGTAGTTTTTCAAGCAGAAATTGTAAATTTTTCCGCTTTTGAGGACTCCTTCATGAAAGAAAGGACCAGCCAAATGTCAAAAAATAATCTCACACCATAAACGTCCTTGTTTTTTAATTCTGTTGACGTAGTGTGGATTTTGTCCCCCAATAATGCTCGTTTTTGCAAATTGGCTCACCATTGCTGTCAAAATGGCTTTCATCTGTCTTAAGTATATGCTGGCAAAGACTATGGTCAATAATTAATAAATGTACAATTATTCGGATGATGAAATTAGTTCTTTTTTTCCATATGCGGCTCCTCATCCAAAAGTTCTAAATAATGCCATCAAAAAGCGTCGTAGCCGTTGGTTTTCGAAACTCGCTGCACGGAAATAAATTTTAAATTTAATTCTCGCTATACAGAATTTTTGAGATCACGATCGAAATATTGCAAAACGACTACTGTTATCATCATGAATATTTCTGGCAACAGTTTCACCTTTTCGGAAAGAAAATGCATCGTGGTTTTGTCTCACAGTGCGTTCAAGTCTAACAAATACCTTTGCATCGGCTTATTTGTCGCGGTACAACTGGACCGCTCTTCTACTATTTGAGCTTCACCAAAAACCAATAGCATATCAACTTTTTCGTTATTTTAATAGGTCCAAGAAGTTAACAATATTCATTGTGAGAGAATAATTGGCATGGTTTTTCATGAAAAACTTGAAATAATCGTTGGCGCGATTTCCTGAATGAGGTTTTTTGACATTGTGACCCTGTAACTCATGAGCAAAATAGATGGAAAGAATGTTTCCTCATAAAAGCTATTCACAATACTAAGGGCTTCCCCACTGTTGATATATTCCTAAGTGGAAAAATTCGGACGAGGTCTTTACGGTCATTTTTGGAATTATAATTTTTTTCACTTGCAGCTGAAAATGTACCTCGGGGCATCATATTTGCAATCATGGGTTCAGATTGTAAATATCTTTGTCACTTTTGCTACAATAGGCCTTGTGCACCAACTTTGGATCATCCTATACGTATATTTATCTTTTACCGTTAAAGATTTACGTTTTTGTTTTTGCCTTGTTAATGACCAACACGATACATTAAACTAGACTCATAAGGCCCACTACGTTCACAGTTGAATCTAAACTGCTACTGAAAATGAAACTAACGTGCGCAACATCGTAAGTTACAATTGAGCAATTACCGGGAGAACCCCCGAAAAGTTTACTATGAACGGAAAAATTTACTTTGCGTTAATAAACTTAGTTCACTTTTTCCGGAAGTTCATTCCAAGCGGATTCACTGGAATAGGGTAGAAACTGAATTAGTTACTGATATCTTACTTTTAGAACGTGTCGATTTATGCATGCTCTTGTATCCTCATTTTATCATCTTCCAACCCTCAAACTGATGTGAACATATTTTTCTGAAGATACTGAATGATGATAAGTAAGTAATTTAGTGTAACCGAAAAGACTAATTTTGGAAAAAATTGATCTCAAATTATGGTTCACACTATGTACTTGAACGTTTGTGTTTAATGAACTTCTAGTCCAGGCATTTGAGGAGGACGATTTTTGTCCGAATTTCCGCGAGGTCTAATTTTTGTCTATTCTTATGTATTTCGACACGCTGAACACGATGGTGTAGCTTAAATTTGGATTAACCCTGTGCTCGAAAAACTATGACCATTTTTTGGACCCAAAAATTACCATTTTTCGATTTTTTGCGTTTGGAGACAAAACTATGGGTTGTATGGAAATGTTTGAACTAAAGTTGTTGGACATATTAATACGAGATTTTTGGTTCTGGTCCAAAGTCGATGCAAGGTCGTGGGCCCAAGATAGGGCCCATTTAGTGTGTTTTTAGCACATTGAAAAATGGAGTATATGTCAAAGAGTTTTTGTTTTTTTCATATTCTGTTTTGGTGGAAGGATAGTATTTTTATTTATCTTCTTTCTGTTCCTGGTATTTTGACCTACCTAATTTTTTGGCGCCAAAATCGGCCATTTTAAAAAATCCGTATTTTACTAATTCCAGACGAATTGCTTATGTTATCGATCTAAAAATAAATCGGTTCGAAAGATTTTATTATTTTGCACCTAATATTTTGAAAATTTGGATCACCGAAAAATTCGAAAGGTTAGAAATCTTTAACGACATCAAGTTCAAATTCGACATTCTATCAGAGTGTGTTATAATGATTATTTTGAGTCCAAACAGACCGATTTGGGTCAAGTAGAAATGAAACGATCCTAATAAATGTGTTTGGGTCTCTAGAGGGCCCAATTTTGGGCCTATTGACAATGTCTTGGAGCAAATTACGGAAAAATACATCGGCTATTTAAGTAAGAAACAGCGTACGGAGATTCGTCCACAATCCCAAGTTATAACGAATTTCATCATAAAAAACTAGCGCGGAATTTCATTTAGCGGCATTAAGCGAGGGTCGATACAATTTATTTTCAATCTTAAATGTAATTCACAAACAATTGTAGTTTCTACCAAATGTTTCGGAAAACACTAAGTAACTGCATGTGATTATTCAAAACAAGGAAAAGAAACCCAGCTTCATCGAGAGGTGCTCTCCGAAGCTGGAACTGAAGAGAGATGCTATGTGAAGTCATTCCCATTGCAACATGTAAAAGATTCATTCATACTTCTAATTTGATAAAACAAGTAGCTCCTGATTTTGATTGTGACTTTCAATAAAATAAGCTGTTGAAAACAAAACCAGTTGAACGTTGTTTTGGAGAATCGTGCATTTTGACCACCACTGGAAACACACCAGGTCAGGTTTTAGCTATTTGCGATATGTTTCCAGACCATCATATAAACATAAGCAATCTATATTCGTGAACTACAAACAGAACTAGCAGAAGTTAGAATGAAGTTTATACGCTTCACAGTTCCCATTTTTTTTTCGTTGATTTAGCATTCCTTCAAGGAACCCTAAACCTCAATAGGACAATTTGAACATTTGATTTAAACACGCGGATTTAATTTTTTTCATTGTAAGCATGACAACACAATTCATTTTTTTAACGAATGTGATTTTTTGAAGATTGCTTAAATTTGTAAAAAAGGCTTAATAAAAACGAGCTTGTACATTGTACAAATAACCAAAATATTCAAGGTGGCGCATTCAAGCAACAAAATTGATTTTTGGCGAAAACGGTTTATCAAATTTACGTTTTTCATACACCGTTGTGAAGTGGCTTCCAAGACCTTTCAAATGACGTATCACTCAACCCCTCTCCCCTATTCAATTTTGAGGGGTTGAAGCGCCCCCTATAAGGGAGTTGTTCGTTCAAGCCTCAAATATACGTCAAAAGATGTCCCCCAAACAATATCATTCGACGTGTTTCGGGAGATTTTTCCACTCACTATGGGATAAGAAATATACAGGGTGGCGCGTCTGAGATGGAACAGCCTGTATATTTATAACCAGAGAAACACTGTTGTCATCACGGTTCAATAAAATACTTTAATTGCATGTGAAAAACCGATAAATAATGTCGAAAATATCACTCGAAACGAGATACGGCTCCTGTCTTCTCCAATTTAAAGCAAATTTTCAAATCCATACGACCAACACCAATTACGGCGCAATCTTCTCCACAATTTTTACAAACACACACACAGACACGCTTAACCGCACACGCAGACATCATTTCGAGAATAGTCTACGTCGTTTCAGAAATTATCGAAAAGAATATACCCGCGAAAGTCTGGAATATTTTTTTGCCCCTATTATAATACTTCGATTACACTATCATACTACATATAGTGAGGGAAGTAAAAAGAGTGTCATGTCATAAAATGTATCGGCTATATAACTGGGACCGATTTGACTCGTTCCGATCGTATACCGCATTCCATGCATTAACTCTCGACGTTCGAGAATAAAGTGGGAAAACAATGCCAAATAACGAGATATATGACTATAACGTGACCTATTTTATAACTGTTGCTAACAAGTTATGAAATAGCGTTGGTAAAGTACACTTAATAAAGTTTTACACGGTCCGACATCAAGATGCAAATTTAATCTCTTCCTACTGCTCGTAGGAGATAAATTATGTAGTTCACGTTTATGAGGCAGATACGTACACGTAGGTATGTATATACATGTAGGTAAACTTTGTTGGTATCTGCCAGAAACTCATAAATAATAATATGCAGATACTCTTGAACATAATTTACGACTCCACATCAATCTCGATATGTTTTTGTAGTTCATTTCCAATCTACGGATTACACTTTCTATGAAAATATATGTTATAGTATAGATAGTACAATAAAACATCTCTAATAAGAATAAATAAAAAAGGAATACGTGTTATGGAATGAGTAGATTAGATCAACTTTTGTAATAACTTTGATTAATTAAATAGAAATGGAAATGCTCTATAAATAATTGCACAATATGTGTTATGAAATAAGTAGATTAGATCAACTTTTGTAATAACATTGATTAATTAGATGGGAAGGGGAATGTTCTGGAATTTAATGCCCAATATGTGTTATGGAATATGTAGAATACATCAATTTTTGTAATAACATTGATTAATTAAATATAAAGGGAAATGTTCTGGAAATCAATGCCTAATATGTGTTATGGAATAAGTAGATTAGATCAACTTTTGTAATGACATTGATTAATTGAATAGAAAGGGAAATATTCTGAACATTAATGCTCAATATTTGTTATGGAATATGTAGAATACATCAATATTTGTAATAACATTGATTAATTAAATATAAAGGGAAATGTTCTGGAAATCAATGCCTAATATGTGTTATGGAATAATTAGATTAGATCAACTTTTGTAATGACATTGATTAATTGAATAGAAAGGGAAATATTCTGAACACGAATGCTCAATATTTGTTATGGAATATGTAGAATACATCAATTTTTGTAATAACATTGATTAATCAAATATGAAGGGAAATGTTCTGGAAATCAATGCCTAATATGTGTTATGGAATAACTAGATTAGATCAACTTTTGTAATGACATTGATTAATTGAATAGGAAGGGAGAAATTCTGAACATTAATGCTCAATATTTGTTATGGAATATGTAGAATACATCAATTTTTGTAATAACATTGATTAATTAAATATAAAGGGAAATGTTCTGGAAATTAATGCCCAATATGTATTATGGAATGAAAAGATTAGATCAACTTTTGTAATAACATTGATTGATCGAATAGAAAGGAAAATGTTCTGGAAATTATTGCCAATATGTGTTATGGAATAAGTAGATTAGATCAACTTTTGTGATAACATTGAATAATTGAATAGAAAATGAAATGTTCTGGAAATTAATCCCCAATACGTGTTAAGGAATATGTAGAATACATCAATTTTTCTAATAACATTGATTAATCACATGGGAAGGGGAATGTTCTGGAAATTAATGCCCAATATGTGTTATGGAATATGTAGAATACATCAATTTTCCTAATAACATTGATTAATCACATGAGAAGGGGAATGTTCTGGAAATTAATGCCCAATATGTGTTATGGAATATGTAGAATACATCAATTTTTCTAATAACATTGATTAATCACATGGGAAGGGGAATGTTCTGGAAATTAATGCCCAATATGTGTTATGGAATATGTAGAATACATCAATTTTTGTAATAACATTGATTAATTAAATATGAAGGGAAATGTTTTGGAAATTAATGCCCAATATGTATTATGGAATAAAAAGATTAGATCAACTTTTGTGATAACATTGAATAATTGAATAGAAAAAGAAATGTCCTGGAAATTATTGCCCAATACGTGTTATGGAATATGTAGAATACATCAATTTTTGTAATAACATTGATTAATTAGATGGGAAGGGGAATGTTCTGCAAATTAATGCCCAATATGTGTTATGGAATATGTAGAATACATCAATTTTTCTAATAACATTGATTAATCACATAGGAAGGGGAATGTTCTGGAAATTAATGCCCAATATGTGTTATGGAATATGTAGAATACATCAATTTTTGTAATAACATTGATTAATTAAATATGAAGGGAAATGTTCTGGAAATTAATGCCCAATATGTATTATGGAATAAAAAGATTAGATCAACTTTTGTGATAACATTGAATAATTGAATAGAAAAAGAAATGTTCTGGAAATTATTGCCCAATACGTGTTATGGAATATGTAGAATACATCAATTTTTGTAATAACATTGATTAATTAGATGGGAAGGGGAATGTTCTGGAATTTAATGCCCAATATGTGTTATGGAATATGTAGAATACATCAATTTTTGTAATAACATTGATTAATTAGATGGGAAGGGGAATGTTCTGGAATAATTGAATAGAAAAAGAAATGTTCTGGAAATTAATGCCCAATACGTGTTATGGAATATGTAGAATACATCAATTTTCGTAATAACATTGATTAATCAGATGGGAAGGGGAATGTTCTGGAAAGTAATGCCCAATATGTGTTATGGAATATGTAGAATATATCAATTTTTGTAATAACATTGATTAATTAAATATGAAGGGAAATCCCCTGGGAATTAATGCCCAATATGTGTTAAGGAATAAGAAGATTAGATCAACTTTTGGAATAACATTGATGAATTAAATAGAAAGGGAAATGTTCTGGAAATGTATGCCAATATGTGTTATGGAATAAGTAGAATACATCAATTTTTGTAATAACATTGATTAATTAAATAGAAAGGAAAGTGTTCTGGAAATTGATGAACAATGTGTGTTATGGAATAAGAAGCTTAGATCTACTTTTGGAATAACATTGATTAATTAAATAGAAAGGGAAATGTTCTGGAAATAATGCTCAATATGTATTAGGGAATAATAGATTAGATCAACTTTTGTAATAACATTGAATAATTGAATAGACAGGGAAATGTTCTGGGAATTAATGCCCAATATGTGTTATGAAATAAGTAGATTAGATCAACTACTTTTGTAATACCATTGATGGTTGAATAGGAAGGAAAATGTTCTGGAAATTAATGCCCAATATGTGTTATGGAATAAAAAGATTATATCAACTTTTGGAATAACATTGATTGATTAAATAGAAAGGAAAATGTTCTGGAAATTGATGACCAATATGTGTTGTGGAATAAGTAGATTAGGAAAATTTCTGTAACAACATTGATTGATTAATCAATGGTGGTTCCTACTGATATGTTGTTAATTTTCTAAATTGAGAAGCAGCATACCTTTCGAAAGAATAATCCATTCTGTATACTCCATCCCTGGTAAAGATTGCGAGAAAGTATATATCGACAATCTTTGTAATATATTGATTGAAGATCGAATGGACATAAATAAAATATACAAGGAATTCATCCACTGCACTTGATAAACATGTAAAGGACTCTGCCTGAGTGAAAAATAATTGAAGAATATTCTAATTCGAAAACTTGGTAGCAATTTTTACATAAAGCAATATTAAAAGTCAATTCAGATTTGATATACCTATTTTGTGTATAATACAGAATCATTTCTATTTTTACAATAGCTATAAATCAGATATTTGATATAATTGAAATACAACTATGGGAATTCATTAGGATCTATCATTTTCAAATTTGCACATCTATTTGATTCATATGATTTTCTGTCAGAATTTATTATTTAGAAAGAAAACAAATATTGTAATTGAACATTGGATGTTGGTCATATTTTAGAGTGCAAAATGTATTTAGTTACATCGTGAAATAGAATAATCATACCTCGAAAACGATATAGAGAAACTTACAATTTTTGCAAAACCTAACAAATACCTGAAGTTGTTTCGAAATTAGGCCAGTTCAATCAAACCATCGTGTTTCACTCAACAAGTTTTGATGATGAGAACAACTAATACGACCTTGTGATCTGGGTGAAGCGTGCGGAACTCGAACAGGAGATCTTGATACTTTGTTCAGTTTTCCTCCTCTTTCAAGACTATGTTCCCTGCCAGAGCAGAGAATTTGATGACATACATAGTCTTGTTCTGTCTATCGAGGAGAACAAAGTCAGACATATTTGCTTGTATGAACCTGATGATCGGAAACGGGTGATTCCAGTAAATCTGACTATCTGACATGTTACATCTCCGACAACGGACTCAATATCTCTTGGCATGTAAGGCAGCACCGGCTCTTGGTCTATTCCATAAGAGTGCCTTAGATGGTAGAACAGCACGCGAACGGCTGCATTATGGCGATGGGTGTACGTCGAGGCCGCTTTTGTCGGACATGCCGACACCAGGTGTGAAATCATCTCAGGCGCCTTTCGACAGCTCCTGCAGCTGACATCAAGAACCTGTACACCCATCTTGTTGCGGCGATAAACTTAGGTGTAGATTACGCCATCTTGGCAAGCTGCGATTAATTCCTCGGTCTCGGATTCAAGCCCGGCTAACCTTAGATAGCCAAAGGTCAGCCTGATTGACAATCCGAGCGTGTTTCGATGCTTCGATAGAAAACACCTTGTATCAGCTTGTCAACAAACTGCCTGAGCATAAGATCTTGCTCCGCGGCATTTATCTGGACCTTCAGGCCATAACGAAAAATGCCCCAACTCCGGCCAATTCGTGACTTTTGACACGGCTCAGGAGGGGGTCCAAACTCCTAAGAACTACAAGCTATACTCAGAACCGTACTTCGATGGAGACCCTCCTGATTGAGGAGTCCCCTACTTCTCCGGTGACGTGTGAGTTAAATGCGGAAAACGGACGACCTAGGCAAATTGTGATGGATATGCAACATTTTCTGGGTGTCTTTGGTCGTGTCCATACAGCTCATCGACCGTCCATTTTCCCACTTCAGAAGAGTGAACCAGGACTGGCAAGTATGTTTGTTGCAGACGCCTTGTTCTCACTCGAACGTGGTTACTGTCTCTGCCGCGGAAAGCCACCTTTACCTGGGAAGCGTCATAATAAGGGCGCTGTTCAGGTATCGATAGGTCTTTCCCGCATCAAGATGTATAAGATGCTTCCGTCGGCAAGCTTTATATACTCGTGCACTTGCGAAGATCGTCCCCTCCTCAAATGAAATATTGCGCAACTCCATACCTACGGCCCGTGTATATTCTTGAACCACTTTGAGACCAACCAATTTCGATTTTTCACGATTAGCGATTAGTCATGTCATCTCTTCCTCAAACTTAGGGTTCACAATGAACTAAGTTGGCATCTGGGGTGTCAATATCCAACTAAGCGACCTAAATAATTATGAAATATAACTACTTTCAGAATATAACTAAAGAATAATATTGTTTTTCAGATGACCAACTACCGGACAGAAATTGCATTGGATGTGAGCGTTGCTGTATGGATTACGAAGGTTGGTTACAATTCCAACATGTGCTTTATCGCATAGTGAGGGATCCTCTATTCGAACTAGCGATAACCGTTTGTATCGTACTGAATACTATGTTCTTGGCAATGGAACATCATGGCATGAGTGAATCGTTATTGAGAGCCTTAGATGTTGGCAATAAAGTGAGTATTCTTATTTCATTATTTTTTCAGAAATAAGCAAATTAATAATTATGAAATATCTCGAAGTTTCAATTCTATGTAATTATGCACAAGTCGTTTTAATCGTTGCTATGGTGTTTTTTAATGTGAGTTGTTTATCCTATGATCATTCGTATATGAACTTCCTCTTTCCCATTTCCCTAGGTGATCTTCACGGATCATTCACTCAACTCTTAGCATCAATTGTTGATTAAGCCATATCGAATAGAAATAGATGGCACTCTCAATGTTTTTGAGAATGAAAAACTGAATTTATCCCATTTCTGAAAGTGACAATACAAGTCTTTGTTTTACAATTTGAAACATGCAAAATCTGAGTTTCTTCAATATACTAAACATTGTATTCCAGGAGAACAGTTGTTCCAGTCTCACCCTCTGTGAATATGCTTCAATTTTATCTGAATAGACGAAGACTTAAGTTGAAATTTCTGTTCATGTCAATCTCTTGAATCAGTATTTCCGAAGATCAATTTCTTGCTATGATGATATCAGAAGTCCTCTATACATAATGGAATGTATTTGCTTTGAGACACTCACTTTTACATACTTATCTACATTCCATGCTTACATGTTGCTACAGATCTCAAGGGCGTACCCAGCGAGGGGCAGGGGGGCAGCCGCCCCCTAGAACTGAAGACTCATCCGGAAAAGTGTTGCCGTAATGCAGTTAATACGTCGCTAAAAATACAAAATGGAATAATTTCATTATGTGGCGAAGTTATTAGGGAGAGTATAATAAGTGATGTTAAAAGATCCCTGGCTTACGCGATCTTAGCTGATGACACAACGGACATAGCTGGTAAAGAACAGCTATCAATTGACTTGCGGTTCTACGATGAATGCAAGGGGATAATCCGAGAAGAATATGTAGGTTTTGTGGAACTAAAGACACAAGATGCCTCATCGATCACTGAAGCAATTGACAATTTTTTGATTAGCTGTAATCTATCACCACAATATTGCATAGGATTGGGTTTCGATAGCTGCTCTACAATGGCAGGCAAAGAGGGCGAAGTACAAGCAATGTTAATGAAGAAATATTCTCGAACATTATATTTCCATTGCTCAAGCCACAAACTAAATCTTGTAGTGAACGATTCAAACGAGATACCGGAAATCAGAAATACTATTGCCACTATAAAGGACACAATAAACTTCTTCAGAGAATCGACTGCCGTAAAAATTGCGCCCCCAATCTATCACGAATGTGTGAGACGAGATGGTCGGAAAAATATAAATCAATCCGGAAATTTTCTAAAAATTCACCAGAGCTTGTAAAAGCGCTAGAAAAATTATCCACAGAAGGAAACCATGCCACAAGAAAATCTGCATTTCAGATTCATTCAGTGGTTACACAACCAGTGTTTATCGCTGCCTCAGTTACAATAGTAAAATACTCGGCAGTGTTCGAACCAGTAGCTAATGCCTTGCAAGCAAAGACCATGGATTTGATTGCTGTAGGAGAACTCATCACAAGAATTCTTGAAGTAGAAGTACTCAAAAGAGACCGTCAAGAAGCAGATCAAATCACTGACCAATTACTCAAAAAACGCAAGACATTTCAATGAAATTGAAAATAAAAATTTCTGTCCCAATTTTTGCTCAAAAGCAATCATCGTTAAATATTCGATATCCCCAAGAAAATACCCCAGCTTTTGCTTTAACAAAACTGCATCCTTTATACATGACGGGAACTAGTATCACGGAGAAATGTTTCAAGATTTTTATGATTTGGATGACATCACAGGCGAACTTGACCTATGGTATAATTTGTGGACGAAAAAGGATTTACCTAAAATACAAATTGAAGGATACTGAAGTCACTGACCTATTAAAATCAATAATTCCTTCCCAGCCTTGAGAAAAGCAGTCTTAATTTTGAGTACTATTCCATGCAGTACGTTGACCGTCGAACGATCATTCAGTAAGTACGCTTCGAAGAGTGAAGACCTAGCTTAGGAGCACTATGGGAGAGACAAGGCTTGATGAGCGTACATCGGAATTTTATGAAAGAAAACCGTGAAATGGTTGAAACGAAAGTAATGGATAAATTTGCAGCAAATCCGAGAAGATTATTATTAATATAAAAATTTAATTAAGTACAGTTTATTAAAATACTTAAATTTATTTTGAATTTTTTTTACATAAAAACCGTCTCAGGTGGCCATGGCCATAGGAGGTCTAGTGAGTAATACAGTTTCTCGATAGTTTCAGCTCCCCATCCTTTCCTCGAAATAACTGTGAGCTGCCCCCCCCCCCCTAGCTCAGATCCTGGGTACGCCCTTGACAGATCTCATTTATGTTAGTACTATGTATAAGAATAAATCTGAAGTGTTGAGTATCGTAGTATACAAGGCTTTGGGAAAGAATTAATGACGTCATTACTCTTACAAGAGTCATGTAATGGTTGAATATTTAACAACGGGGAATGCTTTGTTTTAAAATGAAATCGACCGGTTTTATCTACTTTATCCAGTTCCGTGAAAACCCACTGTACAGGGTGTCCCATTTTGGGTACTTTTGCGGGGTATCTCCTTTATTTTTAAAGATAGAGAGTTGCGGTTTTCGCGACACTGTGCTACTTTTTCGTAAGACTCAAGATGCCGTCAACAGAATTTTCATAGCCCTTTTAGTTTTTAAGATACAGGGCATTTCTGAAAATGTTGCATTTTGTGACCCCCCTCGTATCTCCGTTATCCTTCAACTTATCGAAAAGGTAAAATAACATTCTAATAGTTTTTTTTCCGTAGAATGCAGTGGTGTAGATAACTTTTGTTATATATTTACTGTTTTTGAGTTATATAGCAAACTTATGTTTTTTTAAATGGAACACCCTGTATATTTATAGACTATAAAATTTGTCTTTTTTTTACCTTTTCAAAAATATATGATAGTATAAACTTTTTTTCAGAAACACGCAAATAATTGACAATTTTTAGAAATTAAATACATATTTTAATTGTAGGCCATTGATATTGTTTATGACAAGAAACAGAAATAAACATCAAATCTCTATCGCATTTAAGCTGTTTATTTTCGTTCTTTTGGTATCATTATTCGATAGATATTTATCAATTTTTTCGAATAATGGCAGTTTACGAAAATTATGAGAAATATGATATGATGGTATGTTTTATACAGAATAATGAAAATTCTGAAGAAGCTTCGGAATTATATTTCCAAAGGTGAGTAAGCTATTATGGCTATGAAAATCTCTATTATCATTTTAATTTTTGCTTGTTAGATATCCAGAAAGAAGGCAACCGTTTTTTGGGATATTTGCCCGTTTAAAAGCAAATTTAGTTGAGCACGGATCATTTGTTCACCCGTGCCCTAAAACATACAACAAAGAGAACAGGGAAAGAAAAGAGATAGATACTTAAGGATATATAGAAGCAACACCTTCGTCCTCATGTAGAAAAATTGAGAAGGAAATTGGTGTGCCAAAAACTAACGCTCAGAGGATCTTGAAGAAATATAAGTATCATCCATACAAATTTAATATACTACAACATTTGCATCCTGGCGATGCCGAGCGCCGGGCACTGTTTTGCCAGTGGTATTTGCAACAAATCGATGCTAACGATTTATTAGGCAGACTTGTTATCTGGTCAGACGAATGCTTTATTTCAAGTGCTGGCATTTTCAATCGTCACAATACCAGGAACTGGCGTAGTGAAAATCTGCATTTAATGTTTGAAAGGGCACAACAAGGACGCTTTGGAGTTGGGGTTTCATGTTTTATTTTGGGTAGACATATAGTTTATAGGATTTTTGAAGGAGGTCTTACAGCACGTAGATACCTAGAAATTCTTGAGGAAGTTATTCCAGAACTGCTCGAAAACATTCCATTAGCCCAGTATAATGCTGTTTACCTACAGCAAGATGTTGCCCCTTGTCATAACTCTAGGCTCTTAAGGGCCTTTCTAAATAATAACTTTCCTCAAAGATGGATAGGTACCAACGGACCTGTTAGATGGCCTCCACGATCACCAGATCTCTCAATTTTAGATTTTTTTTTATGGGGTTATATACAAAATGAAGTATATAAAACTCGATATGACGGCATTGCAAAACTTCGAGAGGCAATTCATTTAGCTTTTCGAAATCTGCGAATGAGAACAATGGTTCTTTTGAACGCTATTCAAAGAATCTCAAAGATGTGCCAATTTTGCATTAGAGAAAATGGTGGTCAATTTGAACATCACATTTAATTTTTTTTAATAATGTTATTTTTTTGTGTTTTTGTTATATTGTCACTTTACGCCACAAAACTGTTGTTACAAACTTACTGTTAGAAAAAAGATCTATGGGAATTTTTTTTAATAGATACCTATATACAAGGTATCCAATTATTTGTTAGTAATATGTAAGTTGCACTTGTTTATTATTGTTATCCATAGCCTACTATTAAAATATGTATTTAATTTCTGAAAATTGTCAATTATTTGCGTGTTTCTGAAAAAAAGTTTATACTATCATATATTTTTGAAAAGGTAAAAAAAAGACAAATTTTATAGTCTATAAATATACAGGGTGTTCCATTTAAAAAAACATAAGTTTACTTTATAACTAAAAAACAGTAAATATGTAACAAAAGTTATCTATACCACTGCATTCTACGGAAGAAAAACCATTAGAATGTTATTTTACCTTTTCGATAAGTTGAAGGATAACTAAGATACGAGGGGGGTCACAAAATGCAACATTTTCAGAAATGCCCTGTATCTTAAAAACTAAAAGGGCTATGAAAATTCTGTCGACGGCATCTTGAGTTTTACGAAAAAGTAGCACAGTGTCGCGAAAACCGCAACTCTCTATCTTTAAAAATAAAGGAGATACCCCGCAAAAGTACCCAAAATGGGACACCCTGTACATGAAATGAGGTAAAGGTTGTTCATCCTTGAATTACTAAAAGGCGAAATAAATGTTAAATATACAACTTTATCAGCGTCGCTGTTAGTGTTTTGCCTGAAGGCGCTTCGTGTTGAATCTTGAGACCTGAGCGATTCTCTCACTTTAGCTAATTGTTCACTGTCTACACAAACAAAGCTAGAACCCCTGAGGGCATGCTTACAATCCAAAGCTCCGAGAGAAACTATGACTTCAAACAATCAGCAATAATATTTTATATATGGTTCATTTACTTTAAGAATGATATGACGTCATACCTGGTTACTTTAACAACAAATTCACTTCAACAATTTCCTTTAGTAAGTGCCGCGCTATCTTCGTCAAACCAGATATATTTCATTTTTACAGTTGGCAACACATTACAGAGTTATCTATATAAATTGTATATTTATCGAATGGACTGGACAGTTCATGTATTTGTTGTGATTCTGAATTTTAATAGATTAAACTCCAAAAGAACGGATCAATTATTCTCAGGACTGCCATTCTACGTTCTACTTATATTTACGTCGTGAGCTGTGTAAATCACGAAACGTGTTCCTACAAATATTCACATCAGCATATCAAACTGGAACATCAATGTGTGAATACGTGTATATGTTTATCTCGACCGGACATGGATCTTCAAAGATGGTATTGTCAATTATTCGAAGCGAAATTCTAGCACCAACACTGTGAAATCGATGGTGAATGTTGGTGAAGCAACGTGTATCGTATTTCATGCTGATTGGACAGTATGTTTTATTAGTAATGCAGAACTTTTATTTTCTTGAAAAACAAAGGATGTCGATCATCATGGTGGAATGTAATTTCAACTTTTAGGGAATTTATAAGAACCCTCGTTTTGTATATTAAATGAACTGCCAACAAGTACCCCCAAGAGATGTGATAAACAGTACAGGTTAAGTAGGGATGAAAAACCTAAATTATGATCACTGTTGTTGATTTTGGTAAAAATTAATATGCCAATCATTATACGTAGCAGATAATTATGTTACCTGGAAAGTATAGCCAACGAAGTCCTTTGTCTACACCCTTGCTATTACATTTTTAACCCCATTCAACACATTTTGGGTATAACCACGGTCGTACATACAGGTCTGGGAACTCGTATGTTTGACATGAGTCTCTCACGCGTCGCCAAACTCGTAGTCCCTCGCTCAGCCACTAGCTACAGCTTGGATCGAAGTGGTAAAACGATTTCTTTCCGGAATCGCAAGCATCCACTTTTTTCGCATTTCCGCATCTTTCGGCACTCAGAAAAAAACAGAAGTTTCTTGCTTTACACTTTTGTACCCCGTTTTGCATTTCGGCACAATGCACGGTTTCGTAATTTGTTTCTGAAAACGCAGGTATTCCTTGTGTTTTCAAGTCAAGAATGACAGTTGTCAGAGAACACTCTTCGACTACTGCGCCATCCTTTTTGGTACTACGCGACAGTTGACGCTTAGTGGAGTCACTTCTCACATAGGAAACAGCCTCGAGTTCCCAGACCTGTATGTACGACCGTGGGTATAACTAATTACTGCAGGGATCAAGTTGGCACAGATGGTAGTTCGGCGGATAAATCAGTGGCCATGTGAGAAGAGGCTAGGAAAACCAGGAATATGGGCAAAACCTATTCGACATACTGATCAATGGAATATATCTGGGTTATTGCTGAAGGGTAGTGGAATAATATTCATTATTTTGATATGCTAGTGCAATAACCTCGAGTTAAACCAGCAATTTTGATACTCACAACAAGAAATTTAATACAAATGAATGATATCGCTTCCTGTTCTGAAGTATAATTTTTATACCTGTATTTGTGACTATTACCTATCCTTATATCGTTTATAAGCTTCTTGTAAAATATATGCAAGATGTAACCGAAATGAATCTTGTCAAGAATATTCCCTTTCAACTTCCACTATGTTTTCGATCAACTAATGAAGTGGTACTACAAAAGTAAGTAAGCTCTTGATTTCATAATATGTTGAACAAAATCTACCCATATCAATATCATTAATACATAAATATGAAAAAGAAAACGAAATAAACTCCGACATGATCCAAGATAAGCAATATGAAAGATAATCTTCCAACTTGTATGGCTCCAAATGGATTCTATCTTGAATATTTGTTGAAATATTATATTCATCCTACTAAATTACGAAAGTAGACTTGGAAATCGTGCATTGCTTTGAATATTTTGATAATCGGGTATCATGAGTGTTTGTTTCCTTAAATAGTGATGCTTACTTTGATATCATAGTATGGTGTAATAATATTGACTTGAAGCTGAAAGTAAATATTTTATACCTTTTTTCTATATTTTGCAGGTGGAAGTAGGAACAGTTTGTAGGTACTTACTTCAATTTCTTTAAGCATTTGGTAAGCACCAACAGTTTGTTAATTACATTCAACCCGTAACAACTACTCACGAACATCGCATAGAAATATTTAAGTGGAGGTATTGTTCGTTCAGTTATTCTCTAATTAAATTATTACTAGTGGAGAGTTATCGTGAATGGTTGTTCATATCGTTCGGTTTCGGAGTAATACAATAATCGGTGTCCGTGGAACCCGAAAGTAGCATAGGTGTTAGTGTGTAAACGACGATGTAAGTGACTATGTAAGTGCCATGTATATTGATAATTAATTACTTGAGCATGGTTCCAGATACTAATGTTTGGTAGTCTTTTCAGTCATGAGTGTCTCAAACAAGCGTCTTTCTGGTCAAGACTTGGCAGAATTATCAGATAATGGAGACTTCTAAACTGAGATGGAAAATGATAACAATGCTCTAAGTGTTGGATATTTACCCATACTGGAAGAAGAAAAGGTAGTTCATTTGGTCAGATATTAAATGGCGATGTTGAAAGTGATAAAGAAGAAGAAGATTACGAAATGTTCAGTAATCATGATTCAGAAAGCGAAGTTGGGTTTAAGCCAATTGAAGACGATGACCTAGAAGAAAATGTGAAAGATTCGGCTACTGACAGCGAGGCGGATTCAGCTATTTTGAATACTTTATCACCTCAAAAAGCGTGGTACAGAAAGGATATAACCAAATAGTCCGAAGAGGCTTCTTCTTGTAGAAAAAATTCACAGAACAATATTATAAAAATTGGAATTCAAGGGCCCAGCGAATAGAAATCGCCCAGCAACTCCGTTGGAAACTTAGAAATTATTCTTTACCAACAATATTATTCAAATAATTATACAAAACATTAATTCAAAAATCGATGAGATGAAAGATCGTTACCGAAAATTTTAAATACGCAGGAATACCAGAATCAAATTTTTGCCTACTTGATACAAAATATTGACGAATTGGGAATGGAAGATTTTATAGGGCCGCTATATATATATATATACAAGGACTGTTCAAGTCAGGTCACGAGGATTTCAATTTTTCGTGGGCAACTGATTGAACGGAAAGGCCACTATTTCAATGCACTATGCCATTGGCACTATTTTCATTTTCATTGGCTTGTCTTCGATTTGATGATGCTGCAACTTAGCCTGAAACAGTAAAAAGCGTCGAGCTAGCTGCAATCTCCAATTTACTCAAACAGTTCATAACCAATTGTGAAGAAAATTATACTCCAGGAGCTAATCTCACCATTGACGAGATGCTAGTTGCATTCAGAGGAAGATGTTCATTCCCTATGTACATCCCCAACAAACCAGCTAAATATGGGATTAAAGTACAAATATTAGCTGCTGATAAAGCTCGCTATTTGATAAACGCAGAAGTTCACACATTCGAAGATCTAAAACCTTCGACTCCAAAGAGTATTATTATCGCTTCCCAGGAAAGTAGTATTACGATTGATTACACCAGCTGGTACTATTGTATTGAGTTGGTTGATGTTTTTTTTTTAAATAGTCTTACGTATGTAAGCACAGTAAGAAAAAATAAAAGGCAGATACCCCACAGTTCCAACCTAATCGAAACCGTCTTGTTGATTCTTCATTATTTGGATTTTCAGCGAAAACGTGTTTCTCATGTACCAAAACATGGAATAGCTGTGATCCAAATTTCTAGTATGCACCACGACAACTTCGTAGATGGCGATAGCAAAAAACCCGTGATAAGCACTAAACCAGGAGTCAACGCACTCGACGAAAAATATGCCAATTATTTTACGTCAAGAAGGACTCAAACGTGACCAATGAAATTATTCCACGCCATGTTGAACGTTGCTAGAGTGAATAGTAGGGAAGAAATATCGAGGTATAATTTTCTCAAAGAATTCGGACGTGAATTGTACACTCCGTACATGACAGTCACAATATACAATATGCATGTACCACTCAAACTTCGTTCAATGGCTGCTGATATTTTGCAATTGTGATATTGAAGAACCGTCTATGCCTTCGGAAACTTCTAGGTTGAAAAGGCCGAGATGTCGCATTTGCCACCAGGAAAAGACCGAAAAACCATAAATTACTGCTTTAATCAAATTTCCATATGCCTAAAATGTGCAGCTTCAATTTGTCCAAATTGCATTCTATTTGTCTTACTTATTATTGTGATATAGTACAAGAAACATCTTAACTGAATAATTCTAAAAAAAAAGTGTACATCAATTTTTTTATTTATTTATGAGTTTTAAAAAAAAATGGGTCTCTAGGACCCGCTTGGATAGTAACAATTATTGGTTAAGATTGAAAATAATTTGTCTTATTTGATATAATAAGTGAAGAACTCCTAATTTTGTTGGTAAACATTTTATTGAAACAAATCGTTAGTTGTATTCAAAAATATTTAAAACCTGCGCAATCCAATGGCTGACCTTGATCCATGACGTCATATCATTCTTGTCTCATTTATTAAACATTTTGAGTAACCGAAGCTTACCTATTTCGTTGTGATTGAACATAAATATCAACAACATTCCACTTCAAAAGCTTTTTTATCTGCATTACGCATGTATTGTTTCAGGTTTTCACATCAATCTTCACATTCGAGTGCTGTTTGAAGTTGATGGCGCTTAGTAAAGATTTTTTTCGTTGCGGTTGGAATATTTTCGACTTGATCATTGTTTCTGCCAGTTTACTCGATCTCATTTTTGAATTGGTCGATGGTTTATCGGTATTACGTGGACTCAGATTGGT
The DNA here is from genome assembly GCA_958510875.1 of Endomychus coccineus. Lineage (NCBI taxonomy): Eukaryota > Metazoa > Arthropoda > Insecta > Coleoptera > Endomychidae > Endomychus > Endomychus coccineus. Next base: position 74,802,062 of record OY294068.1, read on the forward strand.
AAGTTCATTGATCGGAAAACGACAATTATTCCAATAGTATGTATATAAATTCAAAAGTAAATGGCGTAGAAATGTCGGTGTCCTTGATAGTACGTGATGGTGATGAAAATATGTGTCAAAAGATAGAGATTCGATTCAAAACGTTTCCTTGGTAATTGTTTTCAAAACTACACTCTGTACATATCAAGAAATATTAGACTTTTTATTTTGATTCGTATTTACTACTATCAAACAAACCATTCTCGTTCCGAAAGTTCATCACTTTGCTTCATTTATTAGCAGTAGTGGCGCCTCACAAATGGTGAGGGAGGCTAAGCTTTCCCATAAATCACCAGCAAATGAGAAAACAAGAATCTCATAATGTTCATTATATATTACAACAAATAAATCTCAATAACTCATGTAGCTTCTATTAAAATGACGAGATCTTTATTTCCTTGGATGCTGGTCCTTTACACCAACAACACCTCAACCGCTAGGTGCCTTTGTATGTATTCTAGTCGCATGTTTTACACCGACTTTGATCATTGTAGATTCCAATATTTTCGGAGTCGCTGGAATGAGTGAACCTCCTGATGCCGTTTGAGTTCAGTGTCAGCCCTAGAGGTGCTGGAGTGAACTGGGAAGGGAATATCATGTAAACATAATCGAAAACCACCAATATTAGTGTAAATTCTATAAGTTTCGGGGTTGCTGAGAAATAGTGACATTTCCGATGCCGTTTTTGTCGAATTTCATGTCTGGGCTGCTAGTGAATGATATTTAAAAGTAATCAAAAATATTTCCAATGTCAGCCATTGAGAAGCTCAGGATGAGAGAGAAAGGGGTAACATGTGAAAATAATTGAAAACCTCCAAGAGTATTATCGATTCTATAGGTTTTTGAGTCGCTGAGATGCATGGTGGGCACTCGTGATGGCGTTTCATCCCAATATTAGCTCTAGACGATATGTAAAAGTAATCGAAAACAAATAATATTTGTGTTGATGCCATAGGTTTCAGTATCACCGAGATGGACAGTGATACTTCGATGCTATTTTTGTCCAAAGTTAGACATTAAGATGGGAAGGAAAGGACAATAGGGTACCATATGAAAATAATCGAATGTAGTAATACTAGTACCTATGTTTTTTTAAAGGTAAATTCGAAAAAGAAGTCTTCACTCAGTTTCCTGATCAGTTCATTGAATGCTGTAAATGACCGTCATTTACCTTCGTGCTTCAAATTTAATTTTGTTTAGAACATTTTCTACATTACTTAACATTTCGGGCATTCTTCAACTTTGTGGCATTCTTTAACATTGTGGCATTCATGAATTCTACTATTTCGCAAATCATCCAATGAATCAGACTGGGTAGCATAAATTTTAGACTTCAGATGTCTATTGGGGTCGAATCAGGTGCCCTTGGAGGCCACTCAATACGACCTTCTCCCGTTCCAGTTTTGTGGAAAGTTTTCATCTAAAAATTGACGCTCCGATTGGATGAAATGGAAAGATGCACCTGTTGCTCAAAAATTATGGTTTCATGATCTTCTTTAATTTCTAATATTTGTACGAGGGCTGGATGAATAGCATCCTCCAACAATTACAGATACATTGGCCATCAAGGTTTCCATGTGAAAAAAAAGGGTCAATTATGTGATCTCCTTCGCCGTCCCTTCCATACACCCTCTTTTTATTTCCCACTGATACAGTATCGTTGAATTTGGCAATCAGTTGTAATACATAAACATTGGAAACCTTTTTTTCAGGATGTCATTTGTTGAATAGTCGCGATTACTCAAGCATTGTCGTTATTTCTGAATAACATTTTGACGATTTCTACCCTTTACACCATGGAAAAAACCATTTTGGTTATAGTAAAAATTAGCAATCGATTTGACACAAATCTAACGTTCTTAAGTATTCACGTTGGACTGATTGAGTCGGACCCACAATTAACCTTTTCGAGGAAAACAAAAAAATAGAAGAAACGTTACTTAAATGCCAATCTGATAAGATTGGAATTGATTTTTAACTGAACACTTTTTCCCAATTGACTTGTTTACTATTTGGAGAATGATGATGATGATATGGATGGAAATATTGACCCAAAATTTTAGCTGTTATCGGAGTCGTAATTAAAAAATATTAATCTAGTGAACACAAAAATTTTATTCATTTACGAATTTCCCAAATGGATTTGATGTAATATTCGAATTTATCGGACGAAAATTTGTTGGCTTTCAGAAGTTTTGCTTGAAATAATTTCTTTCATTTCCATTCGAAATTCTAGTTCATCTTGTTGGCGAATATTGAAAAAATACGGATATCATGCAAAAATAATTCTAGCTTTCTTGAATGTAACAAAACGTGTTAGATGTGTACTTGTCATCATGTTCGAATCTTGAATTCACAGGCAATTCAGTATTACTGAGTCACAGAATAGCTTCTTATGAATACTTCTTCGAACATCTACCCTAAATTTCAAGATTGGTCGATGAAATTATATGTAAATTATTGTGAATTTGTATTATCCTCAAAGAACTAACTGTTATTTTTCCATTTCCGTAGCTGAGAGTTTTGAAGCTCGCTCAATCCTGGATCACAATGAAGGTTCTACTCAGTATTATTATAAGTACAATAGGGGCTCTGGGAAATCTAACATTTGTTCTAGTCATCGTGATATATATTTTCGCAGTAATAGGGATGCAGCTTTTTTCGAAGGATTATTTAGCAGAGAGATTCAGTCCAGATCCTGTACCCAGGTAAGTTGTATATAATATTGAGAAGTTAACATTATCATTTCTATTGTATATTAATAAAAGGTCATAAACGGTGTATACCGATATCCACAGTCTACCTTTCAATGTAGTCGTGAACAGTTTCATGAAATCGCGTATTTTCATATTATCATTATCACAATTTCAGAAATACGTCATCTAATTCCTATGTACTAATGATGAAGAAAAATAAGAGGTACGATACTCATCATTAAGCAGAAATTCTCGAATTAGTTTTATGGTCCCAACGTTTTGAGCTACATATTCGGAATAATCTAAACATAAGTTTGATTCTCACGATCCATTTTATAGATATGTACTACATGTTTCGGAGTCCATCGGTGCACCCCATCATCAAGTATTTATAATTGGCTACAAGAAAAATTATGTTTCAAAATAATTGTAATTCATTGATTATTATAAGAATTTATTGTAACTACAATTAGATTTGTATTGTCAAATTTGCCAATTCTTTTGTTTTAGTATCAATGACAGTTTAACTGTGAACCTTTGTAGTGTTTTGAATTCTGAACAAGTAATAATTGCATCGATACTAAAACAAATAAATTGGCAAACTTCATGATAAAAATATAATTGTAATTACAATAAATTCTTATAATAATAAATATGTAAGGTAAGTACTGAATATAAATAATTTAAGAATTTTAAGCCTAATCTTTTAAAATTTTCAAATTAAAAAATGTAATAATAATTTCAATAAATTTTATTATATCACTATTTTTACACCAAAAACGATATATATGTGTAATCACAAATTACCAATTTTGGAACATAATTTTTCTTGTAGTCAATTATAAATACTTACTAATGGGGTGCACCAATAGACCCCGAAACATGTAGTACAGATCTGAAAAATTGATAAATATTTAAAATTTTCAAATGAACTCACACTTGGGTAAAGTGTGTAGTAGTGTAAAATAATTGATAAAAGATTGAGTTAATAGACAATTTTAGATGTAAATTCTCAAAATTGTTTGAAAATAGAGGCTTCAATTATAATTGTATAAGGGTGTTTCTTAAAATATTCCAGAAAATGCTTGAAAAAAAATTATTTGCAGCAATGTTACATTCAAACTAATCTGCTAAATAGAGTACCACATCATCGAAAAATGGAATTGAACGCTTCCATTCAATTGTTTTCACAAATGAGTGAAAAAATTTCAAAATAGAAAACACGATGTCTGGAGTTTTTCCGAAATATTATGGGTGCCAAAGCGATCAATATTCAAAAATGTATATATTGCCATGTTGTGAGATGTATTTCTGTGAATCATTCCGCCACTTAAATCTCTCCCAAGGATTTTTTGTTTACTAGTCATCCTGCACAGAAAATATTAGTTCATTTCGTGAAAATATTCCATGCTTAAATATGTGAAATAATCTCATTTTATAGGATTGTGGATGTTGAACTTATTTAATTGAGATTCTTGAAGAAGATATAGAAATAGTAGTAGTGGAATTCATCATCATTATTTATTTACAATCAATAACATTTATGTCACGTCATCAGTATAAACTGAATTTGAAAGTAACATGGTACATAATACAGTTTAGCATTCTGGGTACATCACATAATACAGATATCATACGAGGCAAGGAAGTATAGTATTATTTATTATACTTATCATATAAAGTAACTCCGAAACAAAGATTAATTTGACATCACTCCCATCATAATTTCCATATACTCGGCACTTGAATTGAAATACTAGCTTAGTAAATATCTTTTTACGAGTTTCTCAGCAAACAGCACTTTGAAACTTTCGTAATAAAAGTTTTAACATATTGGGAAGCTGAAAGCTACAATCAATCTGGCTTAAGTATCACTGTGTTTATTCTCAAGAAATAACCACTGTTTTATTCACTGATTCTTCGCAGTTCCAAATCTACTATGAAAAGAAGAAAAAGTGTGCTCTTCGAATGAACTGTTTCAAATTTAATAAAAAAGGTAATTTCGAAAATTTGCACATGAACAAAAGAAACTGAAATTGAGGATTGAACTTTGTTTACCAATTATTTTCGAATGATTCACACTGTGAAAAATTTTTCAGCGGTCAATGTTATTACTCATAAACAAACTCATTCTCTTGATCGCTGTTATATACCAAAATCAGGTGAATTCTTAGTGAGATAACAATTTTATAACCCCACATACTCGTGAAACTAAATATAAGCTGTCAAATTGTATGAATTATAAAATTACAATTAGTTTTACATGAACACATGCCAGCCACCACATTTATTATTTACAAGCGCAAATTATAATTTTTCTTTCGAGTTCAAATTTCGACTCCAACCTATAAGACGCGCTAAGGGCTCCCACACTATTATATACAAAATGTAGTTTAAAGTTTCTTCAAGGGATTGCGGCTAAATAATAAAGTCGCATAGATGAAGCTGGCAGACTCCAGAGAAACCTCTGAAGAAAATGTGCGATTGTACATAACTCACTGGAAATATCAAAATAACAAAGTAGGGCTTATTTTTGGTCCAAAGTGTAGTTGATTTCCATGAATACCTTTCCTGAATGAATTGAAATTTCTTTAGCTTATACAAAAGTAATAGAGAAGGTGCGAGATCCATCTTGTGTACGATTTCGTGTCTCACTATTACCTACCACCTCCTGAAATTTCAGATTGGTATATTCAATAGCGTCGACTTTAGACCCCTTATTTCGATTTTTCGTACAAAAAAAAGAAATTAGAGGATCGAGCACACAAGGTTCATGCCAAAAATATTGTCACGTTTATTTTGAGTCAGTTATCAGTTTGCATATGAATCCAGTCTTAGGAAAAATGGCATAAAATTTAGTCCAAAATTAGCTTTGTTGACTGGAATATAAGTTGTTCCATACAATGCATCTACAATACATTGGACAATTTTGGCAATAAATCAGTCTTCAAAAGACAGCGTAGCGTGTCTTCAAGAACATTCTTCCGTCATGGTGTGGAATTTGACAAAGTCCTCATTTGTAAAAAAACTAATTGGAAAATAATGATTGCAAGATGTGTTGCAATTTTTATCTCCTTGAGATCCCTAAGCTTTCCGGCTTTGCGGTCTGCTAAATTTTCGAATTTAATATGGCAAGAAAACGTGGGAAACGAATATTATGTGATAGGGAACTGAGTTCATGACTTCAAAAATTCGTCACCAAGAATTTTCGCTTCATGTTATGAGATATTCAAACCTGTTGGGGAGTTATTCGGTTATCATATACAGTCCTCGAACTGCGTGGCCAAAATAAAACCGAAGATTCTTTGATTTGGAAATAATTTGATGAGCCTTTTCACTTTTGCCTCAAGTGTCTTGCTTAGCAGGTAGAGGGCTTCAAAGTTGCAAAAATACTTTTGTTTTTTCGGTATAACTTGAGAACGTGATGAAGGACTTTCACAATATTTGGCAGATGAGTTATTGTCAATAATAGCCGTTTTTTAGAGCGAAGCACAGAGCCCTAGAGACCATAGAAATGGCTTAAACTTGAGGATGTAACGGGAAAAGTGTCCAGGACTTTTTTGTGGTCAATGTAATTCACTCGATATTTCTTATGTGCATAGCTTATCTAATTTGAAAACTTTTTTTACTCTTAGAAAATTTTGATAAAATCGACGGATTAGCTTGAAAAAATTTTCGAGTCTCTGCAATTTTGGCTAACTAATTTTACTTGATTAAAATACCTTAGTTGCCTTTGCTTTTCTAATGTCATTTTGGCATTTGGAGAATTTATTCTCAAAACTGTCAGTTTTTACTTTGCTTCCCGTTAAAAATTTTATAAAATTATGACTCAAAATTTCACTAACACTGAAATGTTTAATATCTCGGTAAAACACGAATAAAAAAAACAATAGAAATGGGGAAACGATGTGATTATTAAGGAAAAACAAATGCTAAATTAAAAGAAATAACAAAACTTTTTGGGAAATCGCTAAGGCATCAATTGTTCGAAATGTTGCCCATTTTCCTGAATACACAAATTAATTCGTTTCAAGAAATTGAATTGAACTCTGGCTAGTACTTCAGGATCATTCTTCAATAAATCCGCTTCATGATTAATTCGTTGCAACAATTCCTCCCGTGTGTTTACTGGAGCTGCATAAACTTTCGACTTCAAAGCGCCCCATAGAAAGAAGTCGCAGGGCGTCAAATCAGGGGAGCGGGCCGGCCAGTTCACTGGTGCATCGTGTCCTCTACCTATCCAGCGATCTGGATATTCCGCATTCAAATGTCGCCTCACAGCTAATGTGAAATGAGGAGGTGCACCATCATGCATAAACCAAAGGTCACGACGAATGTGTAAGGACAAGTCTTCCAACAGTTCAGGTAGCCTTTGTTCCAAAAAGTTCAAGTAGTTCTCCCCGTTCAATCGATCGGGTATAACGGTAGGACCAATAATAAAGTTATCCACAATTCCAACCCAAACATTGATTTTAGTTTGATTCTGAAAATGTGTAACTTCCGTTTCATGAGGATTTTCATCAGCATAGAAATGTTCATTATGGAGGTTAAAAATACCACATCTCGTGAAAGTAGCTTCGTCCGTGAACAGAATTCTTCTACAAAAATTGGGGTTTGCGTTTTGTCTTTGGACAATAAACCGACAGAAATCTAGCCGATGACCTGGATCCATGGGCAATAAGTCTTGAACTGTTTTAATATGATAGGGATACAACAGTTCTTCTTTCAGTACATTATGAACTAATGATTTTGAGGCTCCAATACGAAGTCCCAAACGTCGTGTGCTTATCCTAGGTTCAGTTTCAACCGCTTCCAGTATCTCTTCTTCGAGCTCTAACGTCCTTCTTGCCCGTCTGCGTCCAGTTTCTCTGCGATTTGCTTCAAATCTGCCAGTTTCGCGAAGTCGCCTCTCGATACTAGCAAAGGTTTGTCGATTTGGAATTCTGCGGTGCGGATATCTTTCCCTATAAACTTGTACACTTCTCTGGCCATTGCAACGAAAAAGTCCATAAATCAATAACATATCAACCATTTCAGTGTTGGTGAAATTTTGAGCCATAATTTTATAAAATATTTACGGAACGCAAAGTAAAAACTGACAGTTTTGAGAATAAATTCTCCAAATGCCAAAATGATATTAGAAAAGCAAAGGCAACTAAGGTATTTTAATCAAGTAAAATTAGTAAGCCAACATTGCAGAGACTCGAAAATTAATTGTTTCAAGCTAATCCCTTGATTTTATCAACATTTTCTAAGAGTAAAAAAAGTTTTCAAATTAGATAAGCTATCTACATAAAAAATATCGAGTGAATTACATTGACCACAAAAAAGTTCTGGACACTTTTCCCGTTACATCCTCAAGTTTGAGAAATTTCTATGGTCTCTAAGGCTCTGTGCTCCACTCTTAAAAACGGCTATTATTGACAGTAACTCACCTGCCAAATATTGTGGAAGTCCTTCATCACGTTCTCAAGTTATACCGAAAAAATAAAATTATTTTTGCAACTTTGAAGCCCTCTACCGGCTAATTAAGACACTTGAAGCAAAAGTAAAAAGGCTCATCAAATTTTTTTTGAATCAAAGAATCTTCGGTTTTATTTTGGCCACGCAGTTCGAGGACACCCTGTATAAATGATGTGTGATGATGTGTGCAGCTGCACGTTCGGTTGAATATGTGTGTCGATTAAGTAAATCGTCTAGTTAAATAGGAGTTCCTTCAGGTATATTACCTCAAATTCTCAAATACATACCGGTAGATAAATTGTGATTATTCTATGTAAAAATACACTTACAACGTAATTAAATTGGTGAGATGTAATCGATAATTACTGTTATAAACTCGCAAAACGATATCTTGCATTCAAAATACAGCTGTTGAAAAAGATATTTTTTTCTCCCATTTCATAAAGAAATAATCTAGTACATATTCCAAAACCGAATAAATAATAATATGAATCATAATATAAACTCAAATGCAGATGTTCTCGACGCTATTGAAAAAAGTAAAACTGAATTGAAAAGCTACTTCGAAAATTTAATAAATCAGATAAACAACAAACTACATACCACAAATGATAAAGTGTTATATTTAGAAAACGAAAATAGGAAACTCAAAGATCTCGTTGAAGGATATGAAAAATACGTAAGAAAGAACAATATTGTGATATATGGATCGGAAGAGAAAATAAAAATGAAGATGAACTAATAGAAATTGTGAATGTGCAATTCCGGGATACTCTGAATATTCAAATAAACAAAAGTGAATTAAAAGATATATACACAATAGGTAAAGCTATAAAAAAACCTGTGAAAATTGAATTTCTCTCAAAATTTAAAGTGAATGAAATACTAAGAAACACCAAGAAACTTAAAGGCACTTAAGTCTACGTCAACAAAGACCTAACCATTAAGGAGCAGGACGAACTGAAGATCTTGCGCAAACATTTAAAATTAGCTAGAGATAAAAGTTTAAACGCAATTATAAAAAAGGGAAATCTTATTATAAATGGAGATACTTATACAGTAGATGAACTAAAATCTATTGACAATAAGTTAGCGGAACAAATTGGTGTTAAATCAAATAGTGCCCCACCAACTCCTAACAAAGCAGCACCTAAGGCGGATGAAGTTTTTGAAGGATTAAGTTAATGCAATATTCATAATAATATCGAGAATGTCTCCAAGCATACTCAGCATGAACGGAAAAATCTAAGAAGTACTTCATCTGAATCGAAGAATAAGGGAACAGATAAAAAATCAAATACACCATCAACAAGTATGAGAAGTGGGAAAAAGAAATTTTAGTGTAAGCTATATCAGCTAAAACGCCAGAGAAATTGTCTATATTATGTAACTTAAATCATATATCAGCTTTCTATTATAAATAAGAATGAATCCATACATTAGAGATTTTGAAAATTGTATTTTACCCACCGAGCTAGTTATGCTTATCAAGCTCATGAAGTAATTAAGATAAATCATAAATTTAATAATTTTACAATTGCACATAATAATATAAGAAGTTTAGCCAAGAACTTAGGAGAGTTGGAGCTGTTCATAGAACAATTTGAACCAAAATTGCATTGTATTGTGTTATCAGAGACATGGCAAATACAAAATATAAACCTATATCAAATACAAGGATATAATTTAATTTATAATGATGCAAAATATAATAAAAATGATGGAGTTGCAATCCTCTTGAAACAAGATATTAACTATACTTATAACATAGAATGTATAAACCATACAACTGTAATTAGACTGTACATAGCTTATGGTAATCAAACTGTTCTGATTCTTGCTATTTACAGATCACCTTCCACAGACCCAGAAGATTTCAATTTTCATTTGAATAATTATTTGTAATTAAAACCATTAAATGCCGATATAAATATCATAGTAGGAGATTTGAATATAGACATATTACAAAATCACGTTTACTCTTCAGAATATCTCAATATAATGTCCGAATTTGGTTTTCAATCATTGATAAATAGACCCACTAGAATCCAAGGTAATTCCAGTTCATGTATTGACCATATATTCATTAAGAGTTCCATAAATATTGAAGACTATTTAATACCTCTTGTGATGCATTAAACATAGAAAATATGACAAAAATTTTTCTGAATAAAATTAAAAGGGCTATTCAAAAACATACTAGAACAATAAAGATCAAATCGAAAAAAAAAAACAACCTGGATAACAGAGAATCTTATAAAGATAATTGAAATAAAAAATAATATGTACAAGGCATTACAAAGAAATCAGAATCATGAAGAACTGAGAATTGAATATAAAGATTATAGAAATGAAGTAACGAATATGATTAAACGGGAAAAAAATAACTACTATAAAAATCTAGTTAACAAAAATTCTAAATGCCCAAAAAATCTGTGGAAAGTGGTAAACCAAATTAAAAATAATAACAACTCTAATGATGGAAAATTGCAAATCAAAAATGAAAACAATGAAATAATTAAAAATGAAATTGGAGCATGCGGAAAATTTAATAAAATATTTACAAATATAGGGAAAAATTTATCCAAAAAGCTTAAAACTTCTCAAAAATTTAAAGAAAAAAAAACTACAAACATGAATTCTATTGTCTTAGCTGAAACAGATCCTAATGAAATAATTTCATTTATTAGTAATTTAAAAAATAATGAATCACCCGGCTACGATAATATAAGTGCTGAAGCAATTAAACAGATTGCAAGGAACATTGCCCATCCATTATCCTTTTTAATCAATAAAATTTTGAAACATGGATATTGTCCATCTGCTTTTAAAGTCGCAGTAGTTAAACCAATATATACAAAAGGTGATAAAATGGAACCGACAAATTACAGGCCAATTTCATTAATAACAAGTTTTACAAAAATTTTCGAAATAGAATTAAAATCAAGATTAACAAAGTTTCTAACTAAATATAAAATATTGTCGAAACATCAATTTGGATTCCGGGAAGGAAAATCAACGCAAGATGCAATAGCTTGTTTAACTGGGAGTATTTATAAAGCCCTCGATAAAAGCAAACCTTCGCTATGTGTTTTCATTGACCTGGCGAAGGCTTTCGACACATAAGATCCTTTTTAATGCTTTATATGATGTTGGAATTAGAAACAAGTCACTAAAACTTATTGAAAGCTATCTAACTGACAGACAGCAATGTGTTAAAATAAATGCAAATTGCAGTAAGTTTACCACACTAAATTGTGGTGTCCCACAAGGTACTGTATTGGGGCCATTGCTGTTTGTCTTATATTTAAATAAGTTATTCAACCTAGGAACAAAAGGTTCCATCATAAGTTTTGCTGATGATACGGCCATATTTTATGAGTGTGACAGTTGGTCGGAGTTAAAACAAATGATGGAGCAAGATCTGAAAAAAAACAAAAACTGGTTTGACAATAAACTATTAACAATTAATTATGGAAAAACTATATTCTTGACGTTTACATCATATAAAAATAGCTTTCCAGATTATGATACATTAATTATTTCAGCAAATGAAAATATAACTATCAGAGCGGCAAAAACCGTAAAGTATCTCGGAATATCCATAGATAATCATTTGAGATGGGATTCACAAGTAAATTATGTCACACGGAAATTAAGATACTTATTGTACACATTTAAATGCCTGAAAGAAATACTAGATCAAAAACATCTTAAAATATTGTATTATGCATTAGTTGAATCTCACCTAAGTTACGGAAAAGTAGGCTGGGGAGGAGTACTCCAAATATATTTGAAGCAGCTAGACATCATTCAAAAAAGAATATTGAAAATGATTTATGATAAAAAAGTAACTTATTCTAGCGATGATTTGTTCAAAGAAGTTGAAGTGTTGGATGTTAGGCAGTTGTATTTTCTGGAGGTAGCTGATAGGCACCATAAAAAAATATATACAAAACACGAATAGAACATACGCCAGAAAAACTTACCAATCGTTAAAATGTCTAAAACTGTAGGTCAAAGATCATTTATTTATCTCACTGCAAAAATATATAATCTCATTCCCAATGCTATAAAATCATTACACATAACAAAAAATTCAAACAAGAATGCAGGAAGTATTAAATAGAAACACCGCGACAACAGATAGACATAACTATTGATATGAAAAATGAATAATACTTACGCTTGATATGCATGCCCAATAGTTCGTTTTTTTTCAGGATATTTTATCAAAATTGAATGTTCATTGTATGGATTCACAATTGTTCTATTCCTTGAATATTATAATTTCAATGAAATGTATTGAATTTTATCGATCATGATCATGATTTTTATACTTCTCCAGTTATGTGATGTTAATTTTAGTACTCGAAAACATTTTATTCAACTATTTTAATCAAACTTATACCTTGTTCTATTGTTCATGATCCCAATATTTATACTTCTCCAGCTCTTTGATGTCTATTTCAATACTCAAAAATATTTTATTTAATTATTTTAATCTATTTAATTATTTTAATCTCACTTCGCACTCATGCAATAATTAAATTGAGTAATCAAATCAGTATTTATTTTATTTTATTTTATTTTATTTTTATACGATTTTATATTTATTTTTCTACAACAAATTGTTGTTCATTCCAGTTTTATCTATGTATGCGTATTTCGTATTTTAATCATTTTCGTACACATATAATTTTTTTTATATTAGTTCGAACACAAGTTTCAATAAGAACTCATGCGACATGTATTATGTAATTATACTTTTAAAATTATTCTCGCACATTCATATTTATATTCAATACGCACACTAGTTCTACATGAACTCTTGCGTTATGTATTGTTTACCTAATTGTAATAATTGTACCCAAAATTTCTGTATTGTAAATTTGGTAAATAAATTCTATTCTATTCTATTCTAAATGCTCGGGAAATAGGTTGCACTAATACCCATGCTTATTGTATTCGTCTTTACGTACGTTTCGGTCTCAGAAACATCATCGGAAGACGTATCAATGTCTAAAACGGGATTTCTTAAAATGAACCGTATCAAGCACAAAGCCTCACCGTATTATATAATATGAACCTAAAATATACTGTTAACATTATAAAGGCGCATGTAGGAATGTGCCAGAGTTTTGATTAATAAAATTAGTATAATTCACAGACTAAGAGTCACATTTTATGTGAATCATCTTCAGTATAGATCTTTTATAATAATTGGTTTCTTAACTTAAAATATTAAATTTTTGTAATTGAATTGATGGTTATAATCAGAACAATGCTTAGCAAGGGCAATGGAATTCTCTGTTTTTGTTTCTAGTACTGTACTTACGACATTCTTTTTTCTTAATATTGTTTAGAGTGTCCTGTATAAGTTCCATCGCAATCTAAACAATTTAATTTACATATTGTGTGGGTTTATTTATTTTTAGGTATTGAAGGTTTTCGATTTTAAAAATCTAAACAATGTATGGTCATAAGTAAAGTACTAGAAAGAAAAATTCTACCGCCCTCACTTAACATTGTTTTGATTATAGTCATCAGTTCGATTAGAAAAATGTTAATACTTAAACTAAAGAAACCAATTATTATAAAAGATCTATCCTGAAGATGATTAACATGAAAATGTGGCCATAAGTTTTTAAATCATAGAACTAACGTTCAATCATTGAGTCAAATTTATACTAATTTAATTAATTAAAAAACCCTTGCCAATTTATATCTGCTGAAATAGCAATATTTCTAGTGAGGTCTGACAACCTTTTCCCATTACCTGATAAATCTTCAACATCTAGTTCGAATGTGGATACTTGAACGTATTATAGTTTGGTTTCAGTCTTATTCAAACATTGAATCGGATCTCCTCGAATATTAGAAGTAGATTGCTATACAGTGGCTTTTTTATAAATATTCATGTACTTAAAATATTAAATTGTTACAATTTCGATTACTCGTGTTTGTTTTAGTTTCAGCGACGTGCGCATTTTTGATTGAATTCAATGCTTCGTGCTTGATACAATTTGTTTTAAGAACACCCGTTACTGACATTGATACGTTTTCTGATGATAGTCGTGTGACCGAAACATACGTGAGCCCAACAGTTAAATGAATAAAATTCGACAACGAAGATGTTGTTTCTCTTTGATACCTAAAAAGCCAAATCCTAAAATACGTTCAGAACTTATTAACCACTAAAGCAGAACGAAGAGTCGTGGTTTACAGAGCATATGCAAACTCCTTCTCCAAAATTCTGGTCTATTTATTATTGCTATGTTCACGCATCGGCATATCAAACACGGAACGGAGTTATAGACCCGTTGTTGGATGTAAAACAATATATTTGCAGGCTAAAGTCTAGCATAGCGGCGGCTCTGCGCTTCGCATGACAGTATCCGTGCAATCTCCATGACTGCAAGCAATTTTTGTTATAATCATTACAATATTTATTATGTCACTATAATACATCTTTTATAAAGTGCAGTAGTGTTTTATTATCAACAAAAACCTACAAAAAAGCTCAGATGAACTCATCATCAAACATGGTCCTTCGAGCCGGATATAAAAACAGTTTATTGGAAAATACACAAGAGCGAATCGGAAGGCAGGCAGCGGTTTTCAGCGTGGGAATCAAACGACGCAGGGAGTTGGCGCGATCAAAGAGCAGAACTTTTTGGGCACGATTTGGTCAGAAATTCATGGTATAAGCAGATAGAACATACACAAGCACGGTAGGGCAAGAAGTAAATAAGTGAGTGCATTCCTCCTTTTCCTTCTTTATCCTTTTTATCCATTAAACGGGCTCTGTCTGTGTTATATTACTATTTAAATTGGCATTTTCGGTATATTCAATAAATACATTTACAATGGCGGATGATTTGAATGAATCAATTCGAAAACGAGGCATTTTGAAGGGAAAGTTAACGAGATTCGAGTCGTTCATGTCATCGGCTTCAGAGGATATGTTAGTTCAGTTGCCGGCACGCATAGACAAGTGTAGAGAGTGTTGGACTGATTTTGATGCCTTACAAACTTGCATAGAAAAATTGGATGTGTCACAGGCACAAGTCGAAGAGAGGCAATCTTTTGAAGATAATTATTTTAAACTCATTGCTATGGCGGAAGGCAAACTCAATGCGAGCGCTTCCTCAAAGAATAACAACGCATCTGGTAGTCAAAACGTTAACCCCGGAACACAACCTGTTGACAGAAATGTTAAATTACCAATTATGGAAATTCCATCATTTTACGGGTCGTATAAAGAATGGTTAGAGTTCCATGACACTTTTAATGCTTTGATTCACACAAACAGTTCTTTATCAGGTATACAAAAATTTTATTATTTAAAAAATTCACTGAAGGGTGATGCTGCTGAGGTGATTCGTGCTCTAGAAGTTTCGGAGCAAAATTACGTAGAAGCTTGGAAATTATTAAAAGATCGGTTTGAAAACAAAAAACTGATAGCTTTAAGTCATATAGACTCCATGTATAATTTTCCACAAATTCACAAGGAATCGTTCACGCAATTGAGAAAACTTTTGGATCTTATAAAAAGGGATATTAGATCTTTGAAATCGTTAGGTCAGCCCATCGATTCATGGGACACACTCTTGATCTATATTTTAGAAAATAAACTAGATTCAATCACAAAAAGGTAGTGGCAAAAAAGTGGTGCATGTAACAAATTTGCCACTATGACCCAATTTCAGGTATTTTTAGAAAAAAGGTGTCAACTTTTGGAGGCAATGGATTCAAATAAAACAGTAAATAAAATATCAGAATGGAAGGTCAAGTCAGATAGGCAAAATGTGTCAAGGTCGTTTGTGGCGGTCACAAAACCTTGCATCATCTGTAAAGAAAATCATTTCTTATTTACATGTAAAAAATTCCAAAATTTGGCAGTATCAGCCAGAAGGGACGAGGTTAAAAAATCAGGGGCTTGTTGGAACTGCTTAAAATACGGACATCGGGTAGATAGTTGTACATTAGGGGGCTGCAAACAATGCGGAAGGAAACACAACACTATGATACATCATAGTGAACAAACACAATCTAGGTCAGTAATTGCATCATCAGGGTCACAGGACGGTTCAGGTCCTTCGGAAGAATCTCGTACTTCGAGAACACAGAATACGGTTCAAAATTATCAATGTATTGCAAACACATTATCCGCTGAAATTCTTTTATCCACAGCACTTGTACACATTGTTGACGGTTTCGGTAATTTACAGGAGTGTCGAACACTATTGGATTCAGGGTCACAATCGAATTTCATTTCAAGGGATCTTTGGAAAAAATTACAGCTTTCAGCACAAAAAATCAACATACCAGTGTTGGGTATTGGTCAGGGTAGAACAAACATCACACATTCTGTTAATGCAGTTGTTCATTCCAAATTTAACAATTTCAAGTTTGAATCTCGTTTTTTAATAATCGATAAAATTTCTGAAAACTTACCATCAATAAATATTGACTCAAATAGTTTAGTTATTCCACAAAATATTACGTTAGCAGATATAACATTTGACAGAACCAACAAAATAGATCTTTTGTTAGGTGCTTCGATATTCTGGGATTTAATATGTGTAGGCCAATTGAAATTAGGAAAAAACAAGCCGGTGATTCAAAAAACAAAATTGGGTTGGGTTATTTCAGGGCCGGCATTAGGAATTCATAAATTAACAAATAATATAACAACATGTAATATTTCATCAAACATACAAATTCAAGATCAACTTGAGAAATTCTGGGAAATAGAAGAATGTCATAATAAAAAACCACTTTCTAATGAAGAGATGCAATGTGAAAAAATATTTCATGAAACAACTAAACGGGATGAAAACGGTAGATTCATTGTTCATTTACCTTTGCGTGAAAACATAGGTGATTTAGGAGATTCATTTAACACAGCATTAAAAAGATTTCAGCAACTAGAAAGACGGTTAGACAGGGATGGCAAAATGAAGCTACAATATCAGGATTTCTTCCGGGAATATATTGAGCTAGGTCATATGACAAAGATCGGAACATCAGAGGAGTTAGGCAGATTAAGGGATATTAATCAACCAATTTACTATTTACCACATCACGGAGTTTTCAAAGAAACATCTTTAACAACAAAATGCAGGGTGGTATTTGATGGGTCTGCAAAAACCGATACGGGTTTATCTTTGAACAATGTTTTGATGGTTGGGCCTAAATTACAAGATAACCTTTTTAATATATTATTACGCTTTCGAAGATACGAAGTAGTTATTGCAGGGGATGTGGGAAAAATGTACCGGCAGGTTTTTATTACAAAGGAGCACAGAAACTTACAGAGAATTTTATGGCGATTTTCATGTGACCAACCAATTGACGTTTATCAACTTAATACGATCACGTATGGGACGGCACCGGCATCTTTTTTAGCAGTGAAATGTTTGCAACAGTTAGGTTTAAACAATAATGAAGGGTTTCCTATTGCTAGTCAAACTATATTGCACGATTTCTACATGGACGATTTATTGGTGAGTACAAGGTCGGTACAAGAAGCAAAAATAATAAAAGATCAAGTAAGTCAAATTCTAGAAGGGGTTGGTTTTATTTTGAGGAAATGGATTTCTAATAGAACGGAGGTTTTAGTAGGTGAAAGTAAGAATTCAGAAATTGAGCATTATCTGTCAAATGATGAAACAACAAAGGCTTTAGGGTTATTATGGAATTCGGATAGGGATATTTTACAATGCAAAATACAAATTGATGTGACGCAATCAAGGGTAACAAAACGAACAATTTTGTCTGTAACGTCGCAAATATTTGACCCTCTGGGTCTCGTAGGTCCTGCTATTATAAAGGCTAAGCTTATAATGCAAGAAATTTGGAAATTAAAAGTAGGTTGGGACGAGTCTCTTCCTCTTGATATTCACACATCATGGTTGAAATTCAAAACACAAATCACATCGTTGGAAGAACTGGAAATACCAAGGGAAACAATTTGTCGTAATACACAGGAAATTCAATTACATTGTTTTTCGGACGCTTCTGAAAAAGCATACGGCACGGCAATTTATATAAGATCGACAGATCAAAAGAACTGTCATCAAGTTCGATTGATATGTGCGAAGTCAAGGGTGGCTCCGGTAAAAACGGTAAATCTTCCACGACTCGAATTATGTGCAGCTTTATTAACAGCAAAACTAGCACTGGAAGTATTAGAGTCGTTAAAGGTTAAATTCAACACGGTTCAATTTTGGAGTGATTCCACTATCGTATTAGCATGGCTGAGCTCGGAACCTTTTCAGTGGAAAACGTTCGTGTCAAACCAAACAGCTGAAATTCAACAACTAACCAAAGGATATCAGTGGAAGCACATTCCTTCTAGGAATAATCCAGCTGATATAATTTCCAGGGGTTTGGATTCAGAAACTTTGAAATTTTGTAAATTGTGGTGGAACGGACCAGAATGGTTGAGTAACGACGGAAATTTATGGCCAAATACTAGGTATGAGGTTCCAGAAAACATTCCTGAAATTAAAGTTACCCATCATACTTTCAGTTCTCAAATAACAACTGATATTTTCCAAAAATTCTCGAGTCTCACAAAATTGCAAAGGATATTAGCTTATTGTTTAAGATTCATAAACAATTCTAAATCAAATTCATCAACAAGAGCCTCGGGGCAATTAACTGTCGAAGAACTGCTCAATTCATTAACAATTCTAATTCGTTTAGCTCAGGGTCAAAATTTTGGCAAAGAAATGTATGCTTTACATAGGGGTAAACAATTACCTGGCTCTAGTAAACTCATAGCGCTCAATCCATTCTTGGATGAAAAGGGACTTTTAAGGGTGGGTGGCCGGTTACGAAAGGCAGATATTCCATATGGTCAAAAACATCCGATTGTGTTACCAAACAATCATATTTTAACCAAACTCATCGTTTTACATGAACACTACAAAAATCTACATTCAGGACCTCAAGCTTTACTTTCTATAATTCGCCTGAAATATTGGCTATTAACAGGGCGTAGTTCTATCAGGAATATTTTGCACCAGTGTTTAATATGTTTCAGGGTCAAATCTATAGGTTTTAAACATATAATGGGTGATCTTCCCAAATCACGTATAACTCCTAGTCGTCCGTTCACAAACTGTGGAGTTGACTATGCAGGTCCTTTCGGTATCAAGGTAGGTAAATTGAGAGGACATAAAATAATCAAGGGTTACTTATGCGTTTTTGTGTGCTTTGTCACCAAAGCCGTTCATTTGGAACTGGTTAGCGATTTGACTACAGAAGCATTTATGAATTGTTTTAAGAGATTTGTGGCCAGGCGCGGCATTTGTCAAAATATCTATTCCGACAACGGAACAAATTTTGTGGGTGCTCGCAATGAATTACAAGAACTTCATTCATTCCTTCAAAATCGAGCAAACCAATCAAAATTTTCAGAGCATTTTACACAGATGTCCATAACATGGCATTTTATACCAGCACACTCCCCACACTTCGGAGGCTTATGAGAATCGGCAGTCAAATCTGCTAAATATCATATTAAAAGGGTGGTCGGAAACAATACTTTAACGTACGATGAATTGAACACAGTTATAACACAGGTTGAGTCTTGTTTAAATTCCCGTCCTCTTATCCCTTTATCCGAGGATCCTGATGATTTAAATGTACTCACTCCTGGACATTTTTTAATTGGATCGTCATTGGCAGCCCTACCTCAAGAGGATTTGAATCAATATAAAAATGGCAAACTCAAAAGGTACCACCAGTTAACACAAATGGTACAGCACTTCTGGTCGAAATGGTCCAAGGACTACTTGTCTCAACTTCAACAAAGAAGCAGATGTAAGACATCTACCTCCAACAATGTGCTCAAACCTGGAACAATGGAAGTAATCAAGGAGGACAATTTACCTCCACTGAAATGGCAATTAGGTCGAGTTGTCCAGGTGCACCCAGGTGAAGACGGTGTGGTGCGCGTAGTGTCTGTTTCAACATCGAAGGGGATTTTTAAGAGAGCTTCTGTGAAGGTTTGCGTGTTACCGATTGACTAATACTGAAACCTATGAACTCATTATTGTTTTCATTTTGTAATTATTTTGATTAATTGTTTAATTTTCATTGACTTTATATGGTTGAAAGCTGGACATTTTCAAAGGGGGCGGCATGTTGGATGTAAGACAATATATTTGCAGGCTAAAGTCTAGCATAGCGGCGGCTCTGCGCTTCGCATGACAGTATCCGTGCAGTCTCCATGACTGCAAGCAATTTTTGTTATAATCATTACAATATTTATTATGTCACTATAATACATCTTTTATAAAGTGCAGTAGTGTTTTATTATCAACAAAAACCTACAAAAAAGCTCAGATGAACTCATCATCAAACACCCGTTTCTACAATAAATGGCTCGAAACATACACCAGTCTCAGTTCCATATTTTAAACTACCCTGAGGATGCTGTCAGCCATTATCAGCGAAACGTCATTGTATACTGGTATTGAATCCAAGACATATCAAGAATCGCTGTCCGGGGAAGTCAACAATTAAAACTATTTCCCTGGCTGATTTTCAAATATTGAATTACAAAAATATTTCGAACATTTATTAATAAAAATCGAAAAGAAGATGATCCGTTTTAGACAATTATTCACAGTTCCTATGTTATTAGAACAGATTTATTGAAATTCATGTAAAAACTCTATCGTTCCATCTTTTACTATGTGATATGAAATATTATCCGTATTGTAAAAGTAAACACTACTATGTTGATATCACTTTAATTTTCAAGTTCCGTTACTCGTGTTTCAACGTTATAACGCCATCTTCACATTGAATGCAAATACAACTAAAATTCACAACTTCAAGTGTAAATATACTGATCGGTGTATATCAAAGGATAACTGTGTTCTGTCATTCATAACCTTGGAGGATTATCACTATAGGATTAAATTGTAAGTTTTTACATTGTAATAATGATTAATTGCTATTAACAACAGAGTATAAATGCTAATCAGGACAATGATTCGTCGAATAAATACATTACATACCTTTAAATAAAAGTGAATAAGGTAAGTCTGTTTCATGATTGAGAAGTAGGGTATTATTTCTGTGTTTATAAATTTCCAAAGATTCCAGTAAGTTTGTTTCCGAACCTATATCAGCTATATATGGAATACATAAACTATCTATTTGAGGGATATAATATATATGAAAGATGCTTTAGACTCTTAACAGGTTCCACATTTGATAATTTTTTCTTTCCTGAATAGACAGCTTATGTACATAGCTAATAGAGGCAGGAAACTAAAACTGCTAGAATATTGGGAAATGTATAAGCCCAAAAGCAATACCCTACTTCATAGTGATCGGAAAGAACTAATTTATTCAACATTACTTAAAGCTATGTAATGTATTTATTCCACGAATTATTGTCCTGATTTTCTCCTATAATCTGAGAATATCGTCATTATTAGAATGTAAAAACCATCCATTCAATCCTATAGTAATACTCCTCTAAGTTCATGAATGACCTACCATAGTATCTTCTTTACCGATTAGATATTTATAGTTGAAGTTGTGTATTTTAATTGTACTTGGCTATCATCTAAAGATAACGTGATAACGCTGAAACTCGAGTAACGGAAGTTACAGATAAAAGTGATAACAACATAGTAGTGTTTAATTTGACAATATGGAGAAATGCATAGATTCAAAATATTTGATAAATCAGTAAAATCTCACATCCCTTTCATGATGTGTACTACCGGTTTAGGAGTCTATAAATTACACTATATCTTCAGATATTATAGGTATTTGATTTATTGGAGTAAAATTGCTATTCAAATTCTTTTCTTCCATTTTAATTATTGGTATATAAACTAACGATTTCGGGAAAGGTTTAATACTTAAATTCAAGTTTGTAAGTCTTACACTTTTGAAAAAGTACACATTGTACACATTATGAGAGGGATTTTCACCAATTTATGAGATATTTTAAATACATGAATGTCTATAAATCCATTCTAATAACGTAATTACTGTGTATAATCATCAAACTTCCAAGTAACCTTGGTTAAAATCCTTATATGATTTGATTTTTCCGATGAATGTATGCGATATTGCCCTCAATTCATGAATCTATTCATTTAAATTCAATATTCGTCTCGATTATATTTCGAGATAATTCGGATAATCAATTATTTTCTATTCGAAACATTACAGTATCAATTTGTCTCTTTCTCAATAGTTACAACTTGTGTACTGTCAGTGTTGGATACTACTGTAGCATGAATACATATCGAAAAATCTTCAATCATCGAGTAATGAAAATCTGATTCTGTTATAGATGGAACTTCACCGACTTTTTCCATTCCTTCATGATGATCTTTCGGATATTGTGTGGCGAATGGATAGAGCCACTTTGGGATTGCATGAGAGCTGAAAGAGTCGAGGTACATAGATCTATAAGTGAAACAAACATTAAACTTACAATTTATCTTCCAGGGTCCGGGCATATGCTTAGCAATTTTCCTTCCTACTCTAGTAATGGGGAATTTTATGGTCTTGAATCTTTTCTT
This sequence comes from Endomychus coccineus, assembly GCA_958510875.1. Lineage (NCBI taxonomy): Eukaryota > Metazoa > Arthropoda > Insecta > Coleoptera > Endomychidae > Endomychus > Endomychus coccineus. The sequence continues at coordinate 74,824,833 of OY294068.1, forward strand.
GGCCTTGCTGCTCAACAGTTTCAATTCCGAAGAACTGAAAACCAGAAAAGAGGTATCCATATTCGATGTTGTGGCTTTATTTATGCATGGAACTTATTATTTCTTTTTGTTCGTGAAATATATTTTTCGTCCAAAAGAACACCTGTATTTACTTTATTTTCACCCTTTATTCTTATGTTTACTAGGGTAGGTTGAATATCTTATGTCATACATATATCATAATGGATCACTATTTGCTATATTGCTATTGAAAACTATAATACTACATTGTAGATTTGAATATAATTATCGGTATTATTTCCTCTATTTAACGTCTACATAATATGATTTTAACCGTAACATGACCAAACCATGTTGAATCATTAAAGTATAATCTTGAAGATTTGAAAAAATTAAGCGAAAATTGAAACACCAAATTTTCAAGAAAAATGAAATTTAACATCAGAATACCTCTCCATAAATTTGATTCGAATTCGAAGTACTTATTTCGAGTTGAACGTGAAATACGCTCCTGAACTTATCTATAAATCATTGATTATCGAACTTGAAGAGACACTGTTATGAAACAAGGTTCAGAGATATATTTTTATTTGCATAATAATCTAAAATGATGGGCATAAATTCGGAGAATTCCCTTCATCTACAAGAGTTTTACCGCACGCGCGGCGAATATTATCATGCACAACATATATACAGTTTCAAATAAATTCGAAACTCAACATGATTCCTAATAAAAACTAGGAACATCAAGATTAATTTGTTGTTTATCAATCAGGTTGACTAAAGAAAAATGAAGAACCACATTCAATCATTGTAATAGAAAGACAAAAGTAGTAGGGGCAATTTGTATTCAAATCTTTTTTGCGATACTTTTACAGTTTTTGAGCTGTTAGAAACTTTATCATATCGAATATGAGGATTAGTTAAGTCACATCAAATTTTATTAATATAATAGAATAAGACACTTCCACATTCTTTCTTGTCAGATATATTATACAAAGAAATCATACAATTTAATTTTACAGTTAAAGCTATAACAAACTCTATCCTATCGAATATAAGAATTGATTAAATCAAATCAAATTTTATTACTATAATAAAATAAAACACTATTACATTGTTTTTCATCACATATATTATTGAAACAAATCGTACGATTCAATTTTACATTTTAAGCGGTGACAAACTTTATCATATCGAATATAAGGATTCGTTGAGTCAAATCAAATTTTATTACTATAATAAAATAAAACACTGTAACGTACCTTGTTTTTTGAGGGTATTCACTTACGACGGCTTCAATACTCCTTCAAGTCTATCTGATCTGAATCTAATTTGCATTTATGTTGGATTCTCGGGCACCAGATTTTTGTTAAGATTCACTCCTCGTTGAAGGCTTCTGACCACAAAGCGTATCACAGTGCTATCTATGGATAGCCTTATCTCAGGGTAGTCTCAGTGAAGTAAGTAACCAGGGGTCAATAGGGCAGACTGAATAGTATTAGAATTGAAGGCTTTAATTGCAATTAATACTTAGTTACTTGGCTAGGAAGCTCAGAAACAATAATCGCGAAGAAAGCGGCTCAAGCAGGCTATTTCCTTATTATAGCCATGCAAATAAATAGTGATGTAAGTATTATCAAAAACGGCTATTCATGCATCATTTACCAAAATTAATTATCGTGCATGGGATACACAAGCAGAGCAAGTGAAAGCAGGTTTTGAGTTGTAGTGGTTCCTCTGCAATACCCTCACTACGCCTGCGTAATATCAGTAATCTTTTGGGAACTTTTTAATGATGGTGAATACTGAGATTCATTTAACCTGTATTTCTTTCAGGTTAGTACGTGTAGATTCTCGAGAACGGTCTGACCGGTGCTTGTGCGACAGTGTCAGACACTTATGTACTACCCACACATAAATTTGGCAATAATAAATTTTACTTCCGGGTAGTCACAGCCTGTTAGAATTATAATTACCTCGTCAGTAATACCACTTTCCTTCCGGGTAGCCACAGCGTGTACAGTGGAGATTACGACTCTCGATCATACATCCTCCTTCGGAGCCTACTTCCGGGTAGTCACAGCGTGTAGACCCTAGCGGTGGACTATCTACGACGCACTCTTATTTCCGGGTAGAAACAGTGTATATTGATGCGTCGTGATTCACTTTTACTCTATTCCTCTTTCAGAGCCTACTTCTGGGTAGTCACAGCGTGTGGACCCTGGCGGAGGACTTTCTACTAGACACCCTTATTTCCTAGTAGACACAGTGTATATTGGTGTGTCGTGATTCCCTTTCACTCTAATCATTCACACCCTCTGACACAATACAATTACTTAGCAAATTCAATTTTACGTTCATCGGTACAGAAAACAATTAATTTTATCGGCATGTTATGGAAATATATACAGGATAAACTTATCAGGTACAATGCAACAATTACAATTACTAATTGAACGATATTTGATATTACAAGGCCGTACCGCGAGCAGAATAATGGAACTAATGTACTCAAATAGCAATATCAGTATTTACCTAATATTTCAATGGTAATTGGCGGAACACTCACTTTCCTATTTCGATGGTATAAATGGTTGCTTTCACTCACTGACTTTTCAGTTGTCTAGCTCACTGACTATAGACAGTTCCAACGCTTGCTAGGCGTTCCTTTATACCAATCGAGGTGCTGGTCAAGTCACCTACACCAGCTCCAGCCAAGCCTTTTTTTGCTCATTTCGCGTTCATGATGCTCCACCAGTTCCTCGATTCTGTACCTTGTTTTTTTATGATTACATCTGTTCAGTTATCTTATGTTGACATGAACTATGCACGGTTCTGAATGAATTCAAATATACGCGGCTCATTGATTGAAATGTATGCAAATCTGATACTTGAATACACGGATATCTATGCCCGGTACTATCTACATTCCTATACAAAAATATAATTATTCAGAATTATGAATTCTAAATACTAACATGAACGAAATCTAAAATTCATGATCAATATACGTGTTTTCCATTGAATAATTATTCAATATTTCAGAGCTTCGTTGCAGCACTTTTACTTTGTTTTTTGTCACAGATATTATAGAAACAAATCGTACGATTTAATTTTACTGTTTCAGTTGTAACAAACTTTATCTTATCGAATAAGAATTAGTTATAAAATAAAACACTTTCCCCAATATATGTGATAAAAAACAAAGTAAAAGTGTTTTTTATTATATCAATATGATAAATTATCACAAAGTGATGGCTTCCACCATTGAATTTTCAAATTTTATTAGTCCTCTAAATTTCACATTTGCCCTTAATACATATTATTATTGCTAATAATTATGAAATTGATGAAGTTCGTTATTGTTGTTAGCAATGAATTCACAACAAAATAGTGCATCACAATAATATAATTATATCCAATTTGTGGAAATGAAATTTTAGGTTAGCTAGAGTTCTGGTACAAAATCATGTACTTACTCAATTACAATTATGAAAAATCACAAGAACGTATTATATTCGATTAGTGAAAGTCTAATTGGAACATTGGATTCATTAATATTGGAACATGAGGAGTAATAATTCAACCGTTTTCGTTTTCTTGTCTGGCATGCCAATGATCATTCAGGTACAGATAATTCAAATATTCAAACTAAAGATACTTTCATACTAGTACATAGCCTATACTATACTGTTACATTTATCAAACCATATAACCTCTTCCTCAGCGAAACAAATGTTCTAGCCGTTATCTACGGTACACATAACAATGTACAAGATAATTATTTACCTGTGCACTATAACATAATTGAATCTTGAACAAAAATTCATTTCTCTTTTTTTCCTCATTGAACTTCATAACAAGAATTGAATCTCCTCAATTTTCACCTTCATATTAAAAAATTAACTGTTGAACCTTTTTAAATTACTCTGAATTCTATCTAGGTACAGATTAATGGTATTTCCGGCGCATCCGCCAACTTGGTCATTATAAAGTCGTTTCAATCTTCATTGATCCTTCTAAAATGTTCAATTATCGTATCACTCTCTCCGATGAGAAATACATATAATGTATAGGGAAAAGCATTTCAACTTTATCTTAATTATTCCCTGCAATAGTGTAGCTGAGAAAGAGTTCGATCGATATTGAAAGCCTACTTTGTGTTGATTTTTTAACATATTTATATTTTAAAACGGTTTTCCTATTCCGCGACGCTTATGATGCGTATGAAAATTCTGGTACATTTTATTTTCTGGAAGTTAGTATCGACAGTCATTAGTATGATTTTAACTTGAACCGGTGTGAACTTGACAGCTAAGATCTAGCAGCCATAATTACAGAAACACGCGAAGCACAAAGCAGTGTTATCATGTTGGCCGCTCTTCAGTGTATTAACTATTAGAGAGGGAGGTTTCAACTTCAAATTCTGCATACATGTTTCTTATGATACCGTAAAACGGAGAATACTTTTCATGAGTTTTTGTGATAGTTTACAAATAATTGCGTTTTATTCTATCGTATCAAGAGAATTACCATAAATATGGTGATTGACATGAAACTAGTGATATAAAGAATTCATTGAAAGGGCGCACTAACACACTAGTTTTTAATATATATTTTAATTTCTTAAAAAGTGATGCAAATCTACCTATCGACAACTTTGCATCACTATATAAAAACGATTGTATTTGATAAACAAACAGCGGATATGCAAAGTAAACCAATGTAAAAAAGTCATTACGCCTCTCTCAACATTCTAGAACATTTATGAGAAATGCCTGGAATAATGAAACACAATAAGGTTTTAACGAACTTTATTTACAAATGATATGGAATGATATATTGACTATATTCAATATAGCGGCGGGCGTCTAGTTTTCGTTTATAAGTTCGTGACATGACTGGAAAAGGGAAAAATTGTATTTTGATTCACACCTAAAAAACATTTTGCAAGGGGTTACTTTGCATCAGTGACGACCCAATGCAAAGTTACCCCATATTTCCCAAATTTCTTACCTATCTCCCTGAAACCTTGAAAATCGCAGAAAATAATAAACAGTTTTCTGAAACAATATTGCAGGCATGTTCACAGATTAATTCGAGGAAAAAATACACATAGCTGTAGATGACCAGAGATAACCAGAATAACAGATGTAATGTTATAGAGAACAAATCGCAGGCGCGCCGTTCCTCACGTATGGTCTTAGTGACATCTAGGAGCTTGCTTAGTAATTTATTGAAATAGAACACTATATAGTATAAAATGCCACTTTCGTAATTTCTCTAAAACTTCTCATAACATTAATAGATGTCGATATCAGTTTTTCCAGACGGCGCCGGCGATGCAAAATTACCCCTGCAGGTGCAAAGTATCTCCGTTTTATAATAACAATAACACTTATTATAGACATACCATCACAACTACTGTGAATGACTAGGTTTTCTAAAGCACCTTTTGATTATTTATTACTTCACCTGCTAGGACGCTTAAACGTAGTGAGTTTGCAAAAATATACTTCTTGACACAGCATTTAAGAATCACCATATTTACTTAAAAGGGGATAAAGAGTCGATAAAAAAAGTTTCAACAAGTAACCACATTTACTTGAAATGGGAAAGAAGGATTGGAAAGCACCCCTTGATTATTTATTAATTCAGCTGCTGGGAGAACGGAGAGAGGTTTCGACTTGGAAGTTTGCAGAAATATACTTTTTGATAAAGCAAGTGTTTGGAAAGTTACCACATTTACTTAAAATGAAAATGAAGAGTTGAAAACCACTGTTTTATTATATTTCACTTTAGCTGCCGGGAGAACGGAGCTAGGTTTCAACTCAGAATTTTGCAGAAATATACTTTTTGACATGAAAAATCCTTTAAAACTTCCCACATTCACTTACAATGGGAATGATGGTTCGAGAAGAATACTTTGATTATTTATCTATCTAGCTGGTGGAAGAAGGGAGAGAGGTTTCAACTCAGAAATATACATGTTATGATAAATCATTTAAAAGTCACGATATTTACTTAAAATGAGGATGGGGGGTCAAAAAGAATTCTTTGAATATTTATTAATTCAGTTGCTGGGAAAATGGAGAGTGGTTTCAAGTTGGATGTTTGCATAAATATACTTTTTGATATAATAAATAATTTAAAACTCACATTTACTTAAAATGGAGATAGAATCGAATTGTACACTTTGATTAGTTATCACTTTAGCTGCTAGTAGAATGGGAAGAAGTTTGCAGCAATACACTTTTTGATATAACGAATCAATTAGAGGTCACCACATTCACTTACAATGGTGATTACTGATATAAAAGCACCCTTTGATTATTTAATAATTTATCTGCTGAGAGAACGAATAGAGGTTTCAACGTAGACATTTGCAGCAATATACTTTTTCAATATCCACTACATTTATTTAAAATAGTAATATATTATTTAAAATGGGGATGAAAGGTCAAGAAGCAACCTTTGATCATTTATTAATTCAGCTGCTAGAAAATCGGAAAGACATTTCAATTTATACGCTTACAGAAATATATTTTCCGATATAACAAATCATTTAAAGGTCACCACATTGAGTAAAAATAGGGATGGAGGGTCGAAAAGCACCCTTTGATTATTTATTAATTTAGCTGCAGGATAACGGAGAGAGGTTTCAACCCCGAAGTTTGCAGAAGTGTCATGATCGATATAGCAAATCATTTATAAGTCATCACGTCGGAACCTCTCTGGGTTCTCCAAGCAGCTAAATTAATATGTAATCCGAGGGTCCTTCTAAGTATGAGTGTGATGACTTCCAAATGATTTCTAACATCGAAAAGTATATTTCTAAGTAAGTTGAAACTTCTCTCTGTTCTCCCAGCAGCCGAAGTGTTGAATAATCAAAGGGTGGTTTTTGATTCTCAATCTCCAGTTTGAGTGTATGTGATAATTTTCAAATAATTGGTTATATCAAAAAAGAAATCTGTAAACTTCTAAGTTGAAACCTCTTTCCGTTTCAGCTAAATTGATAAATATTGAAAGGGTGCTCTCTGATCCTTTTCTCATTCTAAGTGGTTATGATGACTTTCAAATGATTTGTTAGATCAAAAAGTATATAGCTGCAAACTTCTAAGTTGCAAACTCTTCTCCATTCTGCCAACAGATAAATTGATGAATATTCCAAGGGTGCTTTCCGATCGTTCCACCCCATTCGAGGTAATTGTGGTGACTTTTAAATGATTAGTTTTATCAAAAAGTATATTCCTACAAACTTCCAAGTTGAAACCTCTCATTGTTCTCCCAGCAGTTGTATCAATCTATAATCAAAGGGTGTTCTCATTTTGAATAATTGTTGTATCATGTCAGTAATTAGAAAGTAATAAGAAACATTTTGAGTTGAAATCTCCTTCTTCATTACTCAATACACACAATTGGGCGACGGACGTGGCAACACTACTTTGAACTTCGGATGTTTCTGTATTTCTGAGTGCTAGCTTTTAGCTGTCCAGTTCAAATCGGTATAACTTTATGCAAATTAATAAAAGTACGGGATACGGGATTTAGGCAGTAACAAGTCACCGACAGAACGTTTAACTGTTTTCCTCAATTTGGGAGGAGTGCTCATGGAAACATCCTTGTTCATTTTATTCCAAAATTTGATCACAATCAAAAAATCTTTAAAAGAAGGGCAAATTGATAAAAGTTTCAAATGTAATGTATTTGGTAACAATCGAAGAAAAAATCCCGAACTGGAGATTTACTGAGTTAAATTGAAATTTAATGGAGATGCATTCTCAAAAAGCGGAATAGGAAAAATAGAATCTCGTTGTTTCAGGCAATATTATTGTTAGGGCCAATAGCCATTACAATATGTAATATTGTTCTATGAATATTCTTTCTTAATTGTTCGATGAACACGAGTTCATTTGTGGTTCGATGGCAGAGCGGAAATGAGGAGCTCTGACATCTTTTGTTACATTGTGCTTTATGTCGTGTCGCAGTAAAGGAACAGTTAACTCCGATTGCATTTTTATTGATCTGAACGGTACCCAAACAAAACATATACAGTCCACACATCGAGTCACAACAATTATAGCACACTTATTATTTGGGAAATGACCACGAAGGTTAAACTGGAACTCGTGCGCTTAAAGTACTGAAACTAGTTCTTTAATATACTATTTCACTTTGTTGTCATCACTTATGATATAAAAATACTAACGTGAGTACGGTTTCGATAACTAGCATGTCATCATCAAAACCGTTCGTATTTATGAATAAATATAGAAGATATTTAGGTAATAAAGGAATATAGGACGGTATTGTGTCAGATTTTCATCGTAACCATTACTAATATTTAGATCAATCACAGAAGCATATATTTAGAGCGTTTTCTAAATAATTTCATATGAATAATTACTCTGAATTAGAAAAGGCAGAAGTGACGATAGCTATAAAATGTGTATGACAGAAGATTGAATCGTATGTTCCAACGAATAAGTTTGCAATTCCAATTATCTCTTAACTACCAGCTATAACTCGGAAGATGTGAACTCCTGTTCCATTCCTCATTCACTTATGATTTTGCATGTTCCAAAATTCCCAAATATAATATATGTTGCACAAATCTCTAACTATATGTGAATATTGTCGTTTGCGAGCAAAATTTTAAAATGCCTTGTTGTTTTAGGTGAGTACTTTTTGAATGTCCATTTTTAAATGCTTTGCCAAATTGATCACACGCTTATGCCGCAGAAATGAGAACGTTGATTCGGCGGCCATTTAGACTGGCTACTTTTATGTAATATAGTGTTTCAGTTATAGCAAGTTATTTGAATTATTCCATGTTATCAAGCATCATGTCGGAAAACAAACCATAAACGGTTCTAATCTCTCTGGCTTCATCTAAGTCAATAATGTATTAATGTGCTAAAGGACAAGATCCTTTACAAAAATTGCAAAAACTTACTCTCCTAGGTATCTTTGACGTTATGCTGCCAAACTTGAGCAAAATAGGCATGAAGTAAAGACATTGGAATCTTCAGCGACATAGTAGAACTGTAATACTGGTATAAGAAAGACACAACACCGAGTCCAAGCAACCAATGCTAACAACATAACAACATCAAACAGCGTTGAGTAAGAGGACATGATATAACAAAAGGCAGATGAGTTGACTGGAGAGAAATCCGCCTAAGGAAATCAGAGGATTAATTAGTAATAGCACCATCACGTGAAAGCTTCAGCACCATTCTCAAAGATAACACCCCAAATGCATTCAAGCAAAAGGGCAAAAGGAATGAACATCCGAATACTACTTGAAACTATCTCGGAAGACTATAAGTAAGAAATAATAGTGTATCCACAGTGTGAACTCTATCATCGTTTATTATCTCGGAAGAACCTGCGGTTACTCATAGGAATCCCCATGGGACACTGTAACTGAGGAAACACATGCGCACTGTGGGTCTAATCGAAGACCTGCTATGTAGCGCGTGCGAAGAAGACGACGAGAAGACAGGAAACGTAATAAGCAACTGCCGACCTCTCACCAACACTTAGGAGTCTATGTTGAGGGAGCACTGATCGAGCAGAATTAGGGAGACCCCTCCGAGTGACGTGCTCTCGTTCATCCGACTCCTTAGATGACCGGACAACTAGAGGACTAAGTACTTTGACTGATAAGTCACCCCCCAAATTCAATCTATATATTGAAATTAATAGTGCTCACAGATGGAAATAATCTAGAACCCTGCAAGCAAACAACGCACGGCTTTGATATATAAGCTACCAATCACCAAAAAAACTGAAGTTTCGGAGACTCATTCTCAAATGCCAAATATAGAACGCAAATATACAATACTACGAATTAATTGACTACTCTAGAACTTCGTAGAAAGGTGGGCAATCTCTACCTCTCCATAGTCGGTGTTCATAAGAAATCTCGTCCGTTATTCCACCACGAAAGATTTCATAAAGTGCGGGCTAGACGTGCTCAAGCTGGTCACCCCGTCAGTCTCAAGGTCGAGACTTGCCCAACTTTTTCTTGTCAGGCTTCATTTTTCTATCAAATGGCAAAGCTGTGGAACTATTTGCCTAGTTCGGTCTTTCCTTATGCCTATTACCTCCAAATTTTCAAGAAATATTCGAATGCATAATTCCACTTCCAACTTTCCACCGCTGGCTCCCACGATGTTCTTCGAACATTCTGGGTTTTCCCTCTAGTATAGTCAAAGTATAGAAGAAAAAACTATAATTCGATATTCATTGTTGTACTAGCCTGAAAAGTAGTTGTTTAAGCTTAGTTATAGTTAGTTTTTCAGTTAGTCTACTGAAACTTACCGATGTATCGAATCTTATCAGTTCTAGTCTATTGTTTCAAGAAAAATTAGAATGTCTATTTCTTCTCCCAACATTCTACCACTGGCTCAGACGATGCTCTTCGAACACTATACGTTGTCCTCTCGTGTAGTCAAAGCATAATATAAAATTGTTCGATCAAAACATACTCATCTGATACACATAAGGCAAAGAAACGCAACTTGTCATTCGTCAACCTATTTATATTCAACGCTACATAATCCCGCTCCATATTCTGCATATGAAAGATCATAGGAAATAGGTTTCTATGACCAGAAATACAGTGTTGGAGGGACTATCGGTTCTGAAATGCCTTCAAATAATAGAAAATGACTATAATCTCTTGCAGTTCTACATGGAGCAGATAGGTCACCTCGAAAGAGATGCCAGAACATGAGAAAATAGGGGAACAAAACCGCCGGTGACTTTGAGAAAAAAGATGAACTCTGATTTTCACCATCAACTACAATCGTTTCGTACGATTCAGAAGTAATTTGAGAACATAAATAAGAAAATGAGAAGAATAATCGAAAGTATTTATGATGACATTCTATTCTAGTTCTCGAAGGGAAAAATTTCTCCAAATTTCCAGGACCTATCTTTTCAGCAAACCGCAAAATAGGCTGATAACTGTTTCACTAATTGGTCACCGCATTCATAAATGTAATGTATGTGAAGTTACAGAAAATAGAGGATCACAAAAATCGTTATTCTGAAGCTAAGAACTACTTGGTGAGGCAAATTTCAGGAAGCCTAGTTCTTCTTTTGACTACACTATAATGTTCGAAGAACATCGTGTAAACCAGCGATGGAATGATGGTATTTCAAAAACATTGTTCATGAAGGCATGTAAACTGAAGCTTGGGAAGTGATGTTTATATCAAAAGTTTTATTTCAAGATTTTAGCTAGTATACACATTGAGTGTCAATGTCGAAATTTTTATGAACGCATGGAAGTTTTTCAGAATAATTTAACATGTACTATCGTCATTAATCAATATAGCAGGCTTTCCCATTCCGATTCAAGACGAGACTGGTTATTACTCAGTATTTCGAACCCTACAAGGAGGAAAAGTATTTCTGGACGAAAAAATATACCCTTGTGAAAATTCTACGTTATTTATAACCAGAAGTTATATAGCGTAGAGTAAAAATGTATCAGGAGGTCGATAGCAAAAAGTACAGAGGTTACTGTGGTAGTGTGGTGGTAGAGGTACTGGGTAGTGTGGTGGTAGAGGTATCGTTCGAAAACGGCCGAACTGTAGATGTGCCAAAATCTCTAAAAATTAACTGATTAATTCTATATCCCACGTACTTAGAAAGAACATTTGAAAAATTGCAAGAGATTACATTATATTAATTTAATCTCCAATATGCATTTCTATTTTGTATTTATAATGTATTATAAAATAAGATATAAATATCTAATTTTTTGGTCTTGGCTTGCTGAAGGATCCACAATTCAGAAAATTTTCTTTTAACTTCTTGACAATAGCTTGATTCGGTTGTCTTCTTTCTGGATGGTGATTGAAATATATTTCAAATGCAATGTCACAATTGTTATTACTTTGAAGCTTTCTATCATATCATATTTCTCGTAATATCCACACTCTAAGGATTAAATGAGTTAATTGTTCTTATGATGGTAGCAAAATAATTAATATACAATTTACTGACGAACGGATAAACAATGTCATATATTACCCCCGTCTACTTAAAATAAATATAAAACACCACAAAAGTAATATAGTAAAATATCGTTTTTTCTATCAAAGACTCACACATCAAAAGTGACCCTATATGATACATCTCTGGAAAGAAAAAAAATTCGTTTCAACTAAACCATAGCCACTATGATTCTCATTTGAAAAAATACAACTTTAGGCCATAACTCGAAATAGCACCCTGTTTCAAATTTACTCGACGCCACTGGATTATTCAGAAAAAATGCCTCAAGAATGTGAAAGTTATTTCCTCCTATCTTTACAAACACTCACTATATTTACATATTTTCTAAGAGTCAAAAAATAGAACTTTTGTTTCTGCCAGTGAATTTGGCTCATAAAAGAGACCGAGAATGTGAGTTTCATTCTTTTATACCTCCTATAGTTACCGAGTTATCCTATACAAACATCGAAATTTGTAAACTCTAGATTTTTTAACACATCTTTTTACATTTTGAATTATTAAGATATGAATATAGATTATTCGTTGTTTTGAGACGATGTGCTTATTCTGGTTTTTTTTAAATTGGGAGAAAATTCGCAAAAAAAATATCTCAACTAGAAAAAAACGTCGCCTTTAAAACCACAAATAATCTACTTCTATTGTTTTAATAAAACATACACTTGTAATAAATTTTAACGAACTCCGTTTTTATTAAACAAAACGTGGTTTTACAAACTATTGTTTGATAAAGCTACGGTGTGATGAAATATGTCACGTTTTGTTTAATAAAAACGAAGTGTGAAAATTTACTGCAAGTGTATTTTTTATTAAAACTATAGATATGAATTTTCAACAAGTAAATTCCAAAACCATCCAAAATCTACTTCTCATATTAATAATTCAATACCTGAATACAAAAATAAGTTTATTGCTACATTTAGTCGCTGGTTCAAAGAAGTACATTTTGTACGATTATTGTCATTGTGGAATAAAATTGAATTAGTTATATTAATCAACAATTTCAATTTTATTCAATTAATGTCGCAGCAGAAAATAATATGTTTCAAAAACATTAGAGGGTATGTTTCATAACAATATATTCAACAGTTCTATTTCCTTTATAATTCCAAAAAGCTCTCAAAGAACAATTATAATCTATATTTTTCTAACTTTCAAACAACCGAATATGCAATGTTCAAAAACCTCCTGAATCGAAACTGTCTTCTTCGTCGTCACAATTTTCAACTGCACTAGCACTATTTTCAATTTCATCGATGTCACAATTAAAACATTGATATATTGTAAGCGAACGTACCCTTAATGTATTTGAAACTTATCGTTTTTCGAAGTAAATTAAAATTGAACTGTTGAATATAATTATTATTGATTCAATTTTATTTTATAATGACAATTTTACAAAATATACTCTTCCAAATCGACTAAATTCTGCAAAAAACATATTTTCTTATCTCCAAATATTTACTCAAATATTAGTTTATCACTTGTTTTCTTTGACTTTTGGATCATATTAATCACTAAACATGCATTTGCAATGCCAATGAGCTACAATGTGCTTAGTTTTTGCCAAAAATCAAATAATCCCTTTGTATCTCAACCAAGAAAGTTGGCTCTTAGCGGCGGATTGTGTTCCGGCCATTTCTATGCAGACAGACCAGCTTGCCCGTTTAGTGGAAGTAGTGAGCTTATTTAGATACACCCAATTTGTGTTGTTTTTCCATGTGGTAATGGTTTCTGATTACAACCACTCCTTGACACCAGTCTGACTGCATGAGGGGTGACAGGCCTTGACCGTCTATAACGTAATGATCTTGAAAATCTGCTATTTTCAAATTAAAGTAATTGATAATAATTACTTCATAAACAATTTGATTTTTTCAACTGCCGTCTGAATGCAGCGCCACATACCGAGAGTTTTGTATACTGTCATTACGAAAACTCAATAATAAATACATCTCATACTACTTTCTTAATATTGAGGGTTTGCGTCACGGGCACTCAAACTATATTAAAAAATTTCAATAATCTTGCGAATCCTCAAAAATTATCACTCTTCACAGTTCACTATCATCTATTTAACAGACTCATTAAAGATAGATTTCCATCTCGTCATTCAGAAATTGTTTACACCATCTTATATAATTGTGGTAATGGCTAGAAGTTGGTTAAGCATGTCATATGATACATGCTTATGTAGAAGAACATGAGCATAATTCCGTGTTACTAAAATGCATGCTCAAGTAGATTTTGACGCTGAGAGATAAGAATAATAGTGATACCAAAGAACCTAAACCATGATACAAAATAGCAGAAGCCCTCAATAAACTACACCCACGCGCTATTTATTACAAAATACCGCCTCAGTGAATTGTGATCCCTGAAATAATCCTGCCTTCAATAATATCTCGATCTCGATATGAGTAGCCTTTAACCTATCATGGTGTTCCCACGAGCAATGGTTAGAGAATGGTAGTGAGACATGGTATTCACTAAAGAAGTGAAATCGTTGACGAATAACCGAAATGATTCAAAATAGATACATAGCTGCCCGAAATGTGGGGCTTTCGAATGAGACGAAAATAACGTTCTATTCAAAATATGGTGATAAGAGAAATTCACAATTTCACGTCGAACTTTATATGCTTATATATTCGATCTAACGACGTTCGCTCTGCTGGGTTATGTAATTAAATTAACGATGGCAAGTTTATTCTAAAATTGATAAGAGCTGAATTCACCACCTTTCAAATTGTTATATACAAATCTGAGTTTATTCAATTAGATTCAACTTATGTTCAGGAACTGTTGACAATTCTGAAAGAACTACCTCTCTTACTTGTACCTACAAGAATATTGACTGCCAATAAGTAGAGGAAATGCAACTATCAATAAGACGGGAGGATTTACCTTCATATGGATCCCAAAAAGTTAACGTAAACTAAAATGGTTCGACAAGATATAATTTCGAAGTATGAAGTATATATTCACATTATCTACAAACTTCTATGGATAACTATTACCCTTTCAAAGACTGAATACCTTTGAAAAAAGAATATCCATGAGTGAGATAACTGAAATTGATGTAGTAATGTAGTATTTATTATTCTGGAAGCACGAAGTCGAGCGACTTGCAGAGACTTCGTACCTGAAAATTCATAGAATAAAGAACTTTCCAGCAATTGGAAGCAGTTCCTTTTCTTGTATACTTATGATCCTAGATTGCACTTGATTGCAAAGCTGCTCCAAAAGTTTCAATACTCATTCAGAAACTTATGGCAATTTCTAATTTAGGACTTTTTTCGCAAATTGCTGTGGTACTTATCTGAATGAGTTTAACTAGTCAATTATTCATTAAAATCATGACAAACTGTGATCTACGATGATTTAACTGAGGGTTACCTTGAAAAGGACAAAACGATCACCGTGGTAGATTATGCATAGCTATTGAATCGATTCGACGCCGGTTTGAAGCGAAAGCGGCTCTACGAATTGGTTCGTCATCCACTATATTCTCCAGATTTAGCCTCTTGCAATTTTTATCTATTTCCAAACTTGAAGAAATGACTCGGCGGAAAGAGATTTGGCTCATCGATTAGGTCATCGCTGAAACAAAACACCTATTTTGAAGGATTGAAGAAATCGTATTATTTGGAAGGGATTGAAAAATTATAAAAACGTTGGACGAAAGAATATTGGGCTACAAGGAGATTATGTTGAGAAATAAAATAAGTTTTGACCAAATAAATTATTTCTTGTTTAATTTTTCAAGGAATTTTCACCTTGCCCTCATAGCTTGTAATACCTTTGTGAGTTTAAGTACTATTCTTCACATGGAGAACCCACGATGTATAATTTTTCTACAGTGTATTATTAAGTATAGTGCACTGGTCATTTGTGATTCAGTTCATTTAACACATACAATCCATTAAGGCCATTGAGCCAAAATTATGCAAATATCATCACAGAATCACTAACAGGAATCAATTATGGGTGGATAGGAAGTAGAATGCTATCACTAATTTTTGGAAATTTTCATCCAGCAATTCAATTTTTGAACAAATATAGAACGCATACCGGTCTCTGCTGTAACCTTTTAATAAGATTTTCCATTTCATCTTCACTTATTATTAGGCTAAAACGGGAAAAATTTAGCATCATTACAAATGCCAAGAAGGTTACCATAAGCGGAAACGTTTGTTCCTGTATTTTCCTATAGACATATAGTCAATCACGATCGCATTATTCCTCATATCTTCTTACAGTGAAATCTTAAGGAAATATGTGTTCGAGAAGTGCAGTAATTTTTCAATCGGCTTGAGATAACTGTTATCATTTTGCTGATGATATGATCACTGCAGTGTCAGACGTGGTTTGCCAGAATAATATGTATGTTATTTTGTCTATTAGACTTTCGCAAATTCTTGATTGTAAAGGTCAATCTGTTATAGCTAGAGCTTTACTGGACAGAGGATCACAATCTAATTTCATAACTAAGATTATGTTATGTAGCACTGCTAGTTCTTTGGGTTGTAAATTCCCTCGCAAACAATTAGTGCAAGCTCTTATCTTTCTTATTTCTGCTATTCGGTTACTGGGAGTCAATCTCAGAAAATCCTTGCAATTTTGAATACTATGATCCAGTTTGCATAAGGATCACTCAACTTTATCCGTACTAAAATTCACCGAATAAGTTTTATCGGTTATTTTATGTGAAGTTAAAGCTTCCAACAACTGACATCTGTCAGTTAGGAATTTTATAAAATCATCTATATTCCATTCCACCTTATCATTACTCTTACTCTTCCACTCCTTTTAAGATGCTACATCTAATTTCTAAAATAACACATAGAATAAAATAGTGCTCCAAGAGTCTACTGGCTCACCCAAATAATTTTTTAAAGAAATTATCTAAGGATGAACCTAATGCAATAGCTGATTATGGCTCCAATTTTTGCGGCTTCTCCAAAGAAAATGAGGCACAAATCCGGCTCGAAGGACCAAATTTATGTTAGGTAGCACTGCTAGTTCTTGAGATTGTAATGTCCCTTAGCGAAATGTCAATCCAAATTAATATTATTTTATTAAAAATACAGCAATAAGATTGTATATCTACATGAACTAATAGCGACATAAAAACATTCGTTACTTAAAATAACCACTAAAAACAAAAAACATACTAGCGTCGTTACGCATCGAACATTGAGCGTAGACGTCAGAGTTAAATATAAATATCAGTTCACAGAACATCACATCATAGATATAAACTATAGATTCAACAATTCTCATTATTTACAAAATTGAAATTGTTGCTCGTTCAAGAAAGCAAATCAAGCCTACAAAAAACTTCCCGGTAGTGCTGGCGTAGGTCGTAAATATTGTAAGAGATAAGTAACCTCTTACTGCGATAATTCAAGAGAAAACCACACTATTGTTTAGGGTATACATACAATTCTAAATTCTACCTACTCATTTGCCATTATTCCACTATATTCCATTAAAAATTAGTACGCCAAAATAGACAAATGTCAAATGTTCAAGTGTGAAGTATGCCACCATCAACCCCTGGTGAGGAACGTCTTCAACCAGGCCATACCTGAACACCTGAACTGCTTTGTATATACTTACTAGCTGACCCGACAGACGTTGTCCTGTCTGAACATTTATGTGTGCTTCAAATGTTTTGGAGAGTAACGGAGAAAACGGAACAACCCAACGATTATCAACTTCAATTTCCAGCTGATTCACTTTGACTATTGTTGACCTTCCGTTGTCATCAGTGGATAGCCGGCGATAAAGTGGATAACCATCATTCCCACTAATAGTGTCTACTACTAACTGTCTTGGAAATCGTTTTGAACATTTTCCATCAACCATACACGGACAATTTGGATTTAATATTCCACAGGGACCATGAATCATATTTTTTGTAACAATTTCATATAACAATGGATCTTCATCATTATCGGGAATTTCCGCAGATATCACATCGTCGATTTCATTCGATCTTATCCTCTCTACCAACCAAATGAGGCATGTGGCAATCCGCGTTTTTGCCACTCGACTGAATACATCCAACAGCGCGTCTCGCCGAATACGCGATGCTTAACAATGAAATCCATGAGTGATTATAACTTTCTTTTGAACACCCTTGCGGCAATGTCGTGGCGATCAATGGGTGATTGGCCAAGAAATAATTCTTGTCGAATTTCTGTCCACTGTGGATTGCATGTGAACGTTATAAACAAATCTGATGTGCCATAATGACGTACATACGACATAGCATCCTGAGCGTATTCATGCATATGTCGCGGACTTCCGACGTATGTTACTGGGAGGATAGTAGTTCTACCTACATTCTGTGCATTTCCATCAGCATTGATGGCATCCCGTAGATAAATGTATTCTTCGGAACGCAGTTTTGCCTGGTTCAACCTGATAAATGTCAATCGCTCAGTTTCAACTTTCACGTACATATTCAAAGCATATTGGTAGAAGAGATGCCGACATTTTAAGATATGATTGTCCTCATTTTCCCAAACCATCAGTCTGTATGAATAATAATTCATTGAACTAACTTTTTTGTTAGTTTCGGAACCTGTAACTGGATTTATCATCTTCATTGAAAAATGATATCCATCTTCACCTTGCCAAAATAAGATAGGATATTGTAACGCGTCATATGCAGTTACGCCGATGTAAAACAATATCTCGGATTTCAAAATTTTCACCCACGACGACAATAGTCGCCAATTGTTGGCGCATTAAAACGTCTCGCGTGTTGTCCTGCAGGCGTCTCATCAGGTTTGATGACAATTTTGTGATTTTCTGACGGCATGCGGTCCAAAGCGGTCATGAATAATGCAACCAATTCGTTATGTTGAAGAAAAAACGTTTGGAGTTATTCCACAATTGGTCTTTTCACCGAATTGTTGTGTGCACAAAACTCCATATTAAATTGAACTTTTAATATTAGGCGTGATGGCTCTGAACTAACCGTGATGTGCACTAAGAAATTCAGTTTTCTCACATCCTTTTTGTAAGAAATAATAAATTAATTATTTCACATGTATTTTATCAATAAAATAACTACGAACGAAGCATCTGTTTCATACGATATTCAGTTTTTTTACATCCAAGTTGACGATATTTGCAGCAAACATTCTGTCAAATCTATGTCAAACGTCATAAGGTTACATTAAAAAAGTTTATATTGTCCAAAGCGCTAAGGTTAGATTAGGAATAATTTTATATGGTGGTTAAGTATTCTTAAATTTTCTGATTTTCAGCGCAATTTTCTTAATTTTTTCTTTCATAAGAACCTTCTCCTGACAATAACAAACACAACAACAAAATAATTAGTGTAATCGGTCCAGCCGTTCACGCGTGATGGCGTGACAAAAGGAAATAGGGATTCATTTTTGTAATTTTCTAATTTTCCGCCCAAATTTTCTTAATTTTTTCTTTCATAAGAACCTTCTCCTGACAGTAACAAACAGATCAAAAAAATAATTAGTGAAATCGGTCCAGCCGTTCACGCGTGATGGCGTGACCAAGGGAAATAGGGATTCATTTTTATATATATAGATAATGTGTGCAGAAAGAGCGAAAGTTCAAGAGGACATCCGTGACCTCTGTGGCCCTGTGCAAAAGTATACGAGCGAATAAATGCGACCAATTGGTGCTTAACGTGTTATTCAAAATCAATCTAATTCTGATTGAGAAACTTTAATCATTACTACTTGGTTATAGTGTATCCTCTCTTTTTAATATATATATATCAACTCATCACCTACTTCACAGAGTAAGCACATTATAATCTCAATGTAGCTCATAGAAAGCAACAGTTTAATGAAATAGGTCGTTGGTTAGCACTGCAGTTCACGAATGTAATAAGCACTCTCTAGAAAAATCATAAGTGAATTTTTCCAATGCACAAATGGATGCTCATTTTACAACTATTTCCATTATGTTTCTCGTATTGAATTACATACATATCTGTTGACATATCACTATTTATTTTAGAGTAGATACACTTCAGTTATATACTATTGGGAGAGCATTATACTTTTTATCTAAAATATTCAAAGCAAATATTCTCAGAACAGTCAGAAAATACAAGTGAAGTATATTTATTCTCTTCCATATCGGGAAAGTTCCTTGATATACAGCGTCTACGGAAAGAATTGCAGCTTCTTTTGTAAATACCTGGAAGTTGAATGACGAACATGTCCATGTGTTTCCTCCCTTTCGAAACCAGGAATTATTATTGTATATTAACTTACCACAAGAACTTCATAATATAGAAGGAGAACAATGTACTGTATATACGATATTGCATCAACTTCGAACTAAAAATTCCACAATTTAAATTAAGCCACTTTTACACAGGTGGATGCATACAGAAGCTGCTGTACATGTATGCTGTTTCACGAACATTTGTAAAATACCTCTCTGTGTGCTGGACAAAAAAAAAGGAATAGATCTGTCATAACATTATCCAACAGAGAAACATAAATAGCTCATCTAAGATATTCTTCAGGAAATGTTATATCCCGAATAAATTTGTCGAGAAGCAATACCCAATAAAAAGTGACTAGTTTTATCCGGATCTTCCAAAATTTGATTTTGGCATTAATATTCTTCAAGTAACCTCTGTAGCAGTTTCTGGGCATTATTCCTCTACCGTTTCAGAAGAAGGGTGTATCAAAACTATCGCATTTCTTTGAATTATATAAGAAGATCTAGAACACAGTTAAACTAATTCAACCAATTTTATGATTTTTTCATTCCGAGATCTATTATGAAAGAAGATATATTGAATTTTGTATTTATACCAAATTCGTGGAGTTGCCCATAATTTCATTCCGAATTTTACTAAAATATAATGTAGAATCAGGATCTTGTTCATATTTTAGATAGCCATAGAAGCGCTTACTTCATTTACGACTCATTGTTGTTACATATTAGATTGTAACGAACGAATTAGCATGTATTCGCTCGGAATTCGTTAAAAGCATTCAAGCCGTTATTAACATAATGTGTCATCAATAGGAGGTTGGAGATGAATCCAAATTAGCCCAGAGTTTTGAGAGAATACGAGATTTAGTGAGAAGCCGGCGTCAACAGCGCATTCAAGAGCAGAAGCAAAACGAAAACAATTCCCGTCTAGAACAGATTGTTAGAGAGGTTATGCAACGACGAGCAGAAGAGGACGCATTCAAAGGTCGGTACTAACTTGCCCTAATATTCGGTTTGTTCGGATGTGACATGATATAAATCAACCTTAATACATATGCTCCGTTAGTTCATAGCACCTACACCTACCAGCAACCACTTGATTATAGTTTATTCAAAAGTTTTTTCATTCTGTAAGTTTAGTGAAATTTTGCCTGGTCATTTGAAAATGAAAAATTTGAATCTTGCTTCTTGAGTCTATAATCGTCAAGTTCAGTTCCAAAATGGTGCCAATTTCAACATTTAGGTAGTAATCCTTGTTAAAATACAGAATGTCAGTAAAATTGAAAGTTATAAAATTTGGAAAATTCAGATGTCTCTCGAACATCTAATGATTCCAGAAAGTGAATAACTAAAAACAAAATTGACCTGATCAAGCTTTTGGAAAAAACAATTATATTCCAATAATAAAACAGTGTAGAAAGAATCAGCCCAAATGTTTCTGAGCTGATTCTTTCTACAATTTATTTTTTTAATTTAAATTAGAACCCATAACATCATGGAGTATTTTTGATCGTAGTTCAGATTCAGTCATTTAATTTAACCTTATGAAATAATTTTATAAGGTTAGATATTTATTCGAAATATTTTCCATATCGGAGCAGAATAGTTACTGTTGAAAAATGTAAGTAGATAATAGTTATATACTTACGCTATAAGATCTTTATCAGTTCATAATATGAACGAAAATTTTCATTTTTCAGACATGGTAAGTTATAAATAAGCTGGAAAACTCAAATAGCATGGATGTTTATGGCTCAAATGCCATAAACAAAGAAACGTCCAACTATATTATTTTACCTCTGCCTGCACTCTCTAATCTTTGCTTAAAATCTAATATCTTTCTTACATCATTTAAAAAATCTAAAGTTATACCTGTAATCGAAAAAATCTACTATTGATAATTGTCGACTCTTCTCATAAGGGTAACCTTAGTGGTCTCACACTATCCGACCCCGTTCCTCAAGTCCCCCTTGCTGGTATTCTCTATAACGGGGGTAAACAGATATTGCGGAACCATCTGAGAAATCAACATGCCTCAGCATGGAGAAGCATTGACGGCTACCGAAATGCCAAAGCGCTGCTTGGCAATGAGGCAGATCTAAGGACGAGCGAGATACTCTCGCTGATTAGGCAAAGCACCAGGATAATCTCCGAGATCTTTAGAGGTCACGGAAATCTGAAGAAATTTAAACATAAAGTAGGTCAAATGATAATCGCTTCTGTATGCAATGCGAGGCAAACAAAGTGGAGTCCTCAACTAATTTTCTTTGTGAATGTCCTGCACTCAATCGAACCAGATTTACTTGGCCAGGTCCGGGGATCATCACGGTCAACGACATAAAGGATCTAAGAGTAAAACAGATCTTAGGATTCTGTCAAGCAGCGGGGTATCCAAACATCTCCTGAAAAACGTACCAGGGGATATTGTACAAAGATCTTTGGCTAAGTGCACTGAACTTTTTTATTAAGTTCGCTACCATGTAAACCAATACCAAAATCAATACATGTTGTCAAAGGAAAAAGTTGGCATACCATTCGGAACAAAATAGTTATGGGTATTTAAACTCCCCCAAACGATTCCCCCAATATGAAAGATTTTCATTTGTTTTTCCCCAATAATAAATACACCATCAGAAAGATACATCCTTTTTCTTCCTAATCCTCGAAAACGATTTGGAATCATGGAATAATGAAAGAGTTATTGCTTTTCAAAGAGGAAGGTGCAAAGTTCAAAATTTTCAAAAGTCTGAATATTTTAAACGGTTAGACTTAAGTATAGTGAAAACCGATGGAGATCACCCGGCAAAAACATGAGGAATCTAGAAACGAAATCAAAAATACCTTTCCCTTCAAAACAACGATGTTGATGTTCACTTCTGGTTTGACAGAAAGTCTAGACATCTTTGAAATATTTTCATTGAGCATCAAATAAATCACAAAAAGTTTGAGAATTTCGTAATCTTCAATTGAATCAGGATTTTAAACTTAACATCAAATTTTTTGAGTATATAATCTAATTACAGTTGGCATAACTACGGAAGCTATTCAACAAAACGTGATGAGTTTCCCTAGAGACAAAAGAAGTTATCAGGAGGCAATGAATAGACCAATTTCGATTATCAGTTACGAGCCACCAGAATATCAGGTAAGGGATAATTATTGTGATGCATATTCAAAAGTCAATAATTATTGAGCAATTACATGACATAATAAATATTGAATCAATCTGTGTAAGCAGTCAAATAGAGTTTCCGAAATTATTAGGTACAATCAAAATAGAAGCAGTATATTCGTTGTTGATTGATACTGAGGACGTTGGTTTGAATTATTAAGCTTCGTGTATTGAGTATATGTCTACTCTATTTACTAACTCAATTCATGGTCATTACATCTCTTCCTTTGATCTCGTCCTTATCGATTTGAAACCCAGTGAAATAGCTTTCAAGATAGACGATTTAATTATTGGATAATGTGTGACGATACAGTTGCAGTTGATGTTCCCTCATATGGAAATTTTTACCGATCTAAATCAGCTTGAATTAAAATTGGGTATTATATTGGGTTCTCCCCATAAGTTTAACATGCTTGCATACACTATCGTCAGTCTTCACATTCTTCGGTGCGTACCTATTTATATATTTTGGTCTCCCCCATTTTCAAAGAAATCAGATTGGCCATTGCACATATTGATTAAATCACAAACTTTGGCTATTTGGGCTATTGCACAATGTGTTCAATGATCAGAAATGTGTAACAAAAAAGTATTCCTTAGAGGTTTTATTGTGATATTGAACTTGAATAACTGTAATACCTCGGAAGACCTAAGATGATTATTCATAACTTTGTAAAAAATAGGATGTCAAAGTAGATATGTCGTTTTATTACTGACGATTACCCTAAATATTCAAGACTGCGAACATAATTCAAGATTTGCTCTGAAAATCATGTATTTGATCACCTCTTTTGAACTGATTCTTGTCGGTTAATATGAACTGAATAATATGGTCTCCATATTGAACAACAATAATCTAATAGTGATGGAACAAGTAATAGGTCAAATATTAGAAAAGTTCCTAGTACAGCGTTTTATAAATCTTATCATTCTGAGACGTCCATTGATGAGCTGCTTAATATGGAGATCAAAAGAGAGTGAAGAATCCATAATAATACCTAGATCACTAATGAAGGTACAGGTTTCTCACTTAAACTTATTTAAATAATATGTAATATTATTAGCCCCAATTCGTCTTGAGAATTGCATATGCCTACATTTCTTATGTCCAATTTATTCAAGTGGCACCATCGTGATAAGGCATCCAAGTCAGATTGTAGGAGCTGACACTCAACTTGATAGAATTATGATAAAGAGTTTCAAATCATCTACAAATATTAATGCCTCACAATATCTATATACAAATATCAGGCCATTTATGAAAACGTTAAAGGGGATTGGTCCAAGAAGCCTTGAGGAACCGTACATAAAACATCATGTCATCATGTCGATCTGAAACCATCGACAGGCAACAATTGCCTACGATCGCTCAGGTATAAGGAAATCATGTGCAATTCAATGCCGCGAATACCTGCCTGTCCAGAAGAATATTGCGATTCGGCCTTTCGAAAGCATTCGATAGGTCGGTTTAGGCGGAATGAACGTCCGTACCGTCTTCTAGGAGTTTTAAAATATATTCAGTGTATATTTTCAAATTAGATATGAATTTACAGAATAATTCGTTTACTACCATAGAAATCGATATATAATTGTTGACATCTGTTCTAAATCCGCTTTTGTAAATTGATGCAACGCGAGAGTATTTCCATACTTCCGGCATGTATCCCGATATTACAGATCTGTTGAATAAATAATATATTAGAACATAAAACGTATCAAAATCAATATCAGATTTTATGTGAACAACTGGTTTGTTTTATACGTGTAACAAACTAATTCGGAAAGTTACAAAGATTGTTAGAATGTGTTTTTCTGTTGTTTTCTTCTCGATATTTTTAGAAGGTAAATTCCTTTTATTTAATTTGTATTATTTTATCTCAGAATGTCTTTGTGTTATGTACCCAAACGCAATATCAATTATTATGTATGTAATCTGATAAGACTCATTGCCCAACATTTGCTTTTCCACAAGACAAGAGCTTAAAACAAAAATGGATTAGAGATTCCAAACCTGGATTAAAAAAATTATATTTTAAATTATAATTCATTTCAAAATACAAACATTAGAATTTCAATTTCTAGGAGTTATCAAAATTCCAACTATTTGAAAAGAATAACCGGTGATTCTGAATGTCATACACGGTAATTAAAAAGTAATAATTTTAATAAATAAATAGCGATTGTTGAGTAGCAAATTTATTATTTCTGTATTTTGTCGCTTATTTCTATCAGTATTAACTCCTGTAAAAAAGTTAAATAATCAATAACTTGCAATAATATTTTAAAACAAAAATATGGTGTATTGCCACATGCACATTTTTTCACATGATCAAAATAAAAACATAAGTTACCAAAATCACTGAAAAATAGTAACGTTTGACTCTTTTATTGTTCACAACAAATTGTAGAAAAACCTGTAAGGACGTTTAGGTTCCTAATAATGGGTATCGATAGAAATTTGCATTTGAATCAAGCTTTGTCGAAACTCAACGTTCTGTTCAGATTCTAGATGATACATATTTGTGTTCAAGAAGTTCAATTCTAGCGACTTATGCAATAGAATTACATGCAATAATTTTTTCGCCAGTACAAGTATTAAACGTAGACTTGTTGAATGAATAATATATTGAAAAATTAAATAATAAACTATTATGTAAAATAATGAAAAATATTGTAAAATTGTATTCCTTCTACGCTATTTCCATCTTGAACGATATGCACCTTATTTTGAAAGATGATCTAAACTTTTCGATAATGAGCTATACTTATTGTTCAAGAACCGGTAGTATTAAGAGGTATGTGATGATTCCTAGAGACCAACTTCACATGAAACGAAAGTTTATTGTTGCCTCAAAACAGAATGTATGTGTTGCCTCGATTCCCATGGCCGTAAAGTTGGTTTATGAGGAAACGTTTTGATTAATCAGAAAAAAAAAGTATAAGCTCTACAAAAATAAATTGCGAAGGAATTGAAGGAGGTAGTGATAAGTGATAATATGCAATTGGTATACTATTTCCACCGCAACCGCTCGGGGGCCTGTGTAAAATTATCCCCATTTTTACGCTTTCCAATGTCATCTTTCCTAAAGCTGAAAATTGGTGGACATATTCTTTGATGAATCATTTCAAAGAATGTATACAGTTGCCATGATTTTGATGGCTATAGCTAGGGGCAATCGTCATCAAAAATTGAGTGCACTCTAATCCGTAGAGATTATGCGCGAACCACTTTCAAAGCGATTCGAGCGATTTACGACGATTCTTTTCATTCGGAAAATATTGAAAAGGAATAGTGTTACTAATTACATCATGTTAATGAGTTGAGTTTTTTTTATATTTGACTACACGAGAGGAAAACCTATGATGTTCGATGGACGTCGTGTTAGCCAACATTGGATATTTTCGTGAAAGATTGGATGTAGGATGTAGACCTAAAGAAAGACCTCACTAGGCAAAGAGTTCCACAACTGTTCGGTAGAGGAATGAATTCTGGTAGGAAGAAGTTCGGCAAGTTTCGAGCTTGACAACGTATTGGTGATTAACTTGAACTGTTGCACTTATTTGGAATCTCTAGTTGTGTAATAACAAGAGATTTCTGATGAAAACCCGCCATGGAAATATCTATAGAAAAAGAGAAGATCGTTCACCTTTCAACTTTTTCCTGAATAGAATTCAAGAGCTTTAGCGTTTGTTTGAAGCTGAACTCATTAGTCCAGGCAATAAGCCGAGAAAAAGGCCATAATAAAAAAAAATATGGTGAACTAGAATTTCAAAATTTTTGTTGCATTTTGTTCCTAATACCCCATAGATCATTCACGACTATCAAAACCGCAGGGGTCGACCCTTCTACCCCCCCAAAACGGGGTTTCAATCCCTCAGAGGAGCATTCTTATAAAAACAATCCAAAAGTTTAGAAAATTGATGAAATTAGAGCTGAAAATGCCCCCAGTATGTTTTTTGGGTCGCTCATCACGATTCCGCAGTTAGTTTTCTCGGAAAACTTCCTCCAGATGGAAAATATGTAAAATTTATATATAATACATAATTTATAATTTTGTTACAAAAATGAACTCTAGTAGGTTTTTTGGATCGCTAATCACGATTCCGCTCTTATTTTTCTCAAAAAATTTTCTCCAGATGGAAAATTCGGGGAATATGAGATTTTCCTGAGACGGTTATGAATAATGAAGTATAATTTTGTTGCAAAAATGACTTCTAGTAAGTTTTTTGGGTCGCTCATCACGATTCCGCTGTTATTTTTCCCAAAAAAACTCTCTAGATGGAAAATTTGGGAAATTTGAGATTTTCCTGAGACGGTTATGGATAATAAAGTGAAATTTTGTTACAAAAATCTCAAATTTCCCATCTGGAGAGTTTTTTGGGAAAAGTAACAGCGGAATCGTGATCAGCGACCCAAAAAACCTACTAGGGGTCATTTTTGTAACAAAATTATACTTTATTATTCATAACCGTCTCAGGAAAATCTCAAATTTCCCGAATTTTTCATCTGGATAGTTTTTTGGGAAAAATAAGAGCGGAATCGTGATCAGCGACCCAAAGAAACAACTAGAGGTCATTTTTGCAACAAAATTATACTTTGTTATTCATAACCGTCTCAGGACAATCTCAAATTTCCCGAATTTCCCATATGGAAAGAGTTTTATGGGAAAAATTACAACGGAATCGTGATCAACGACCCAAAAAACCTACTAGAGGTCATTTTTGCAACAAAATAATACTTTATTATTCATAACCGTCTCAGGAAATTCTCAAATTTCCCGAAATTTCCATCTGGAGAGAATTTTTTGGGAAAAATAACAGCGGAATCGTGATCAGCGACCCAAAAACCTACTAGAGTTCATTTTTGTAACAAGATTATAAACTATATATTATATATTACTTTTCCAAATTTTCCATCTGGAGGGAGTTTTCCGAGAAAACTAACTGCGGAATCGTGATCAGCGACCCAAAAAACCATACTAGGGGTCATTTTCGGCTCTTAATTCATCAATTTTCTAAATTTTTGGATTGTTTTTATAAGAAAGTTCCTCTGAAGGGTTGAAACCCTGTTTTGGGAGGGTAGAAAGGTCGACACACGCGGTCTTGAAAGTCATGAATGATCTATAGGGTATTAGGAACAAAATGCAAAAAAAATTTTGAAGTTCTAGCTTACTATATATTTTTTTTCCGATTCGTTGCCTGGACTACATGAGAGCAGTACTCCAAGACAGGTCGAATCTGTGCTTTTTAGATTATGAGGAGCTGCTGGGATGTAAAATAATTCTTAGCACGGGATAGAAGTCCAAGTTTTTGTGAAGCGGTCTTCGAGAATCAACTGTAATTAAATTACTTATCTGGTTAACTGTAATATATAAGGATATTTATCATGATTCTACCGAATTGGAAGCGGGAGTTTACTATATTTAACCCACAATTTTCGGAAGTTGTCGGTATTTGGTATACTAACATGCCCAGTATTATACTGTATTTGCAAAACTTATATTAAGAGTTGACTTCTGTAGAAATTACAGTGTATTTGAAGGACACTTATCGAGACTATACTCAGTTTGAAGAATTTCATCTAGATTGGACTGCATTTGAAGGATTCGTAGTAGAATTTTAATATATTTCAAGGACCAATAACGTGGATTTGTTGTATTTATCGATATTTGGCTATAATTGATTGACTGATATTAGGGCTAATACTGAATTCAAGGATAGTTTTCGAGAGATGACTGTAAGTGAAGGACTTATCTAGAGGTATTTCTCATATTATCACGAGAAGGGTGAAGGTTGTCTTCTATTTTTCTTGCATGACGTTCTTCAGTGTACTGAAATTTTTCAACGCAAATAAAAATTTTCACATTTTTGAGAACTTGAATTCGAGTAGTCATACATACGAGGGCAAGGTGAAAAGTCCCTGAAAAATAAAACAGTGTGATGTACCATCTTTAACTAGAATGCATTAAAATGTCCAGACTGATATGTCATTCAGTTCTATTTTGACACTCATCGGAAGCAAGCAACCTTGAAGATTTTTCTGGAACATGGAACATGGAAAAAAGTCAATTTGGCGTCTTGATTAAACTTCATTCCTTGGATGGAAAAACTAAAGTATCGCTTGTTAAACATTATGAGGACTCTTCACCATTGATTGGAACGATTCACAAGTGGTTTACTAATTTTCGTTGTGGTAGGTATGACCACAAAGAATGCCGAACGTTCTGGTCGTCGAATTGAAGTCACAACGCCAGAAATCGTCGACAAAATCCATAGTATGATATTGGATGAACGAGTTAAAGGGAACCACATTTCTGAGGCTATGTGCATCTCAACCGAGCGGGTTTGGGACATTTCGCATACATTGTAACGTGTAAATTCCACTTAACGGCTTAGAAATGGCCGCTGTACTACAATCGGTTAACTTCTGTGACGTCAGCTATGCTAGACCGTATATTCTACGAGTCATGGTTGTTCAGTGTCAGACTCTGTAGTTACCGCTTCTATTTCGAGGTTGTTCTGTGAGACATCAAAGCGCCGGAAAAGGGCGAGAAAATGGCTTTACTCCTGGTCAAATCGTTTGTCGTGTTTCTAAGTTATTTCAACAGGGAGGTGATACCAAACTTATGTTTGGAACCAAATTCTAGGAATATCCTTCATTTGAAAGCAAAGGCATCAATTACCAATTTGGATTGAAATTATTGGAATTATTTGTGTAATTAATGCACCTTAGGGGATTAAAACTTAGTTTTAACGTGACTTGTTTTGGACAAGAAGTAAAGTCGTTTGATTGAAAGGAAAAGTAAAAAACCCTATCGTGATAGAGGTAAATATCTTTGTAATTCCATTTGATTTACTCACTAACTTCAAGAATTAATTTGCCTTCCCAGGTGATATCTGACAGGACATAGGTTAGTCCTAATTTGTTCAATAATCGTTATTCTGTTCATGTCTGTCTTCTGAGGACAATAAAGCAATAGAGGTTTGAATATTTCGTGATTTCAGGGTTTTTTTTGTTTATGTTGTGAAAAAAATTAACAAAGGTACGAAGTTCTGAGGTTCGTTAAATCTGCTGTGGAAAACTGATTTAGAAGTTGCATATTGACTTGTGATGTACAATCGTGGAAACTGTATTAGAACGGTAGCAGGGATCCATACATCAAGTACCAATCCATAGTCGAGCAAGTATAACCTCTTACCCAGCAATTACCAGGTCAGGATACCCAATTTTGGTTATGTAACGTTTTGAAACAATCATTTGAATATTTAGATATATGTAAATGTAACTGTTATTCACTGTAATTTGAGAAATTTAACTTCATACTTCAATTTCATACACTTCATAACTCATTAATATCAAGATCTGTGATAAATTGTAACAACAATAATTATCTCGATTACCAGTCAATTTCAATCATTCTGAGTACAGTCTTTCATTTTTTGTATACTTTCAGGGTAATTTAAACTGGGGACTTTTGAGTGTTTGCATCCCCTAGTTCAGTAGTATAATTTATTGGTTGGTTAAAATTCTCTGGGTCCCAAATTTTAACATCTAAAATATAGCTCACGACCGTCTTCACTGTAGCTGTCGGCAACCAAGTGATAAAATAGAACTTATAGTTTATCCATAAGTAAGAGTAATTTGTACTCTTACAACATTTTTGGATATGAGAAAGCTATCTGCCAGATGGGTGCCGCATTTACTCTCTTTTGACAACAGGCGCGACCGTGTGACAACTTCAAATGAGTGTTTGGCGATATTCAAACTCGATAAGGAGGACTTTTTGTTTTGTCGAAACAGTGGACTTGGCGACAGTTTTTTTGGGATGCACACGGTATCGTCCATATTGATTACCTTGAAAAGGGCAAAACGATCACCGGCGTGTATTATGCAGAGCTGTTGGATTGATTTGATGCCGATTTGAAACAACGGCCGCATTTGGCGAAGAAAAAAGTGCTCTCCCATCAGGACAAGGCACCGGCACACAGGTCCACAGTAGCAATGGCAAAATTGCATGAAGTGTGTTACGAATTGGCTCGTCATCCACCATATTCAGTAAATTTGACCCCCTGCTATTTTTATCTATTTCCAAACTTGAAGAAATGGCTCGGCTGAAAGAGATTTGGCTTCAACGATGAGGTCATCGTTGAAACTAACGCCTATTTTGAAGGATTGCAAAAATCGTATTGTTTGGAAGGGATCGTAAAATTGGGAAAACGTTGAATGGAGTGTATCGCTACAAGGAGATTATATTGAGAAATAAAATAAGTTTTGATCAAATAAATCATTTCTTGTTTCATTTTTCACCTTGCTCTCGTATGTGATATTTTTACATAATTAGTTAAAGAATACTGCAAATGAAGCATATTTTCTTCATTTTGGAAAATTTCCTTGATATACAGCGTCTACGAAAGTATTGCATCATATCCTTTCATCAATACTTGGAACTTTTATAGGGAACATTTCCATGTATTTCCTTTCTTTCGAAAGTAGGAATTAATTTGGTTTTGAGGTTCATTTGAAGAACAAGAAATGATTTGGGTTGTTCAATTTGCAACTTACAACAAGATCTTGATAATTGGGAGAAAACAATAAAACTGACAACTGTGTAGACGATATTGAATCAACTACAAAGTCAAGATTCTATAGTTCAAGTTAAGCCACTTTTGCAGAGGTAGTAAATGCAGAAGCTGCTGGTACATGTATGCTACCTCACGTACATTTCTCAATAGTTCCTCTGTGTACTGTGTCCTGGCATAATAAATTAGAACAGACTTATCACATCAGGATCTGTTATAACATTATCCAGAGAAACAGAAATAGATCGTCTAAAATGTTCTTCAGAAAATGTTATTTGTCGAGAACCAATAGGCGGAACTGTAATCTCCAAGCAACTAATTACTCTGTTTCGGAGTCTGAATTTCAGTGAAATTCCTACATAAGTCTTAAGAATACAGGCAACTCTTGATATAGGTCCTTTAAAAAATATAGAATACTTATATATAAGTTCTCCAAATACCGACAACTTTCGATAAGTTTGCTTCAAATATCTTTCAATTCAATAAAATCTTAATAAATGTCCTTATATTACACTTGTCCAGATAAATAGTCAAGTTGTAGTGACACACATCAGAAGTAAAAAGAATATTGTCGTCGTGGGCAGAGATTTTAATTCAAAATCAAAAACCTGGGCATCGAGTCTAACTGACAGAAGGGGGAAAGCCCTCGAGGAAGCGATGGCAAGTACTGCTATGGTTCCAATAAGCAAGGGGGCGGAGTGGACGTTTAGACGTAAAACACAGGATCGGTAATAGATGTGACATTTACATCTTCAACACATCAAAATAAAGTTAAAAAATGGAGTATAGTAGACTGTGAAACCCTGAGTGATCATGTATATTGTTATGATTTCATTTCATAAACAATAAAAATTTAAAAATAATAACTTACCGAACTTTGAAAATCAGAAAAGATCAAATAAAAGATATTTATATGGAATTAAAAACAATAGTAAAAGCTAAATAATAGTTAGGATATTAATATTAACAATGTAAAACATAATAAACAACAATGTAATAGAATAAGAAGTGATAAACAAGAACTTCAGTGAAAGTGAAGAAACGTACTGTGTAACGAAGACAGAAATCATAAGTAAAGTGATTACAAAACTATCATGAGATAGTACAAAACATTGAATAATGTTATAGATATAAGTTAGGATTAGTAAATTTGAGTTATGTAATGTTAAAAGAATGTTATTGATATAATATGGTATGTATTAGATTTAAGAATAAGTAACTGTCAAGAAAACCATAATAAACCATATGGGAATAATCATAATAATAATAACCCAATCATAGGTTATATTATACCAAAGTGTGGGGAAAAATGTAGGCAATATTAATTTAAAAAGAAGGAATCACTATCAATTAAAATAAGTTGAAAATCTCCAATAATTCAAAAATTAAAGAATACTAAATTCTGATTGGTTGAGAGGAATTTCTAGTGTCAGTCTGGTAACAATGAGTACTTCTGTCATTTTACAACAATTAACTTGGCATTCTTGATAAGTAAAGTAAGCACCTGATAGGTTGTTTATGACATCAAGTAGCGTCGGTTTTGGAGGCCTATAAAAAGGTCTGAAAGTAAAGCTAAGTTCAGTTTGCATTAATACCCAAGTAGAGACTGTTCTCCTCTGGCAACCCACCAAAATTTTCTAACCTAAGTTTATAAAAATTAAACATCAGAGAACGCAAGTGTTCCAAACTTCGATAGGTTCAAAGTAACCAAAGTTAATAAGTTTTATTAAAAGTCAACGAGTATCCCAAGTATCCAAACCAAATAAAGGGTAGTAATAACCTCAAATTTATAAGAAGTATCCAACGATTGCCATTCTTCAACATAATTTCAATAAAGCATCGAAAAGTTTTATGTCTTATCTAAAAGAATAAAACAAAGTATTATCAACAGTTCCTGATCCTCAAGAAGAAGTAACCTAAATTAGTTACCTGTGATTATCGTGAAAAAGCTCAGTGTTGTGTAAAAGGTGAATCAACGAAATAACAAAAGGAAGTAAATTGAAAATTGCCCACATTGTTAAACACACTTTTGGATATTGTCTAAACGTAAGTTTGTTTATAATTTCTACATCATATTATTCGTATTATCTGTAAAGAAAAAGGAAGATTGTTGACTATAACAATATAAACAAATATTAGTTGAAAAAGTGTCTTAAGGTTATGTCATAGATTTTGTAAACATAAAATTGAGTTGAACAAGATAATAAGAGTCATAGAAATTAAATATTGTGAAATCAAAGAGCATTGTGTTTAATTCCATATAAAATTATTCTATAGATAAACTTTAAAATTTAATAAACGTAAATTCAAAGTTCAAATATAATCAAATTAGAAAGATAAAAAGCTAGCCGGTAGAATCAAAAATTATAATTATTAATAACAAATAAAGCAAAATAAAACATTAAGAATTAATCATAATAATTGTCGCTCAAACGTGGGGCCATTTGAAAAAGGGAAATAAAAAGTCATTCTGAAAAGGAAATTCAAATAGAACCGCGTAATCAAAGTAAATTAGAAAACTAGATTAATTAATAAAAGAAAGTAAAAATGGAAGGAGATAGACAAAGTACTCCAGAATTAATAGGATTTGATGAAGATGGTGATATAATTAGTGCAGAGAGACCACCAATAGTAGATAGTCAATCACAATTAATGAGAATGCTTGAAAGTTTCAATATGAAACTAGTTAATGAGATAAGAGAGAGTAAAAATGAGACAAATACTAAAATTGAACAAGGTATGAGTGAAATAAGAGATGAACTTAAGAGAGTGAATGATAAATTTGATAAAAGAACTGATGAAATTATGAGAATAGTTGAAACAGAGAAAGAGGAAATTAGGAAACATGTTGAAGAAAGTATAGATAATAAATTAGAAGAATATAATAGCTTTGTAAATAGAAAGTTTAATAATGTAGAGAAAGAAATAGATATTATGGAAAATAGAATGAATGATATGGGGAGGAATATTGAAGAGAATGTGAATGTGAATGTACAAAGTATGAAAGAAAATCAGGAAAAAATGATAAATGAACAAGATGAAAGAATAAAAAGAATTGAGAATAGATCCGAAGAGAGAATGAATATAGAATACAGAAATGTAGGTCATGAGAATACAATAAAGTTTAATGGAAACATAAAATTATTACATCCATGCATTTTTGTTAAAGATTTAAAAAATGAAATACAGTATGGAAGGAATATAGAGAGAATGAAAAAATTAATAAGAGAACGATTGGTTGATGAACCATTGTTGTGGTTCAATTGTAAAGAAAGGGAATTAAATAGTTTAGATGAGTTTATAGATGAATTTTTAAATAATTTT
This sequence comes from Endomychus coccineus, assembly GCA_958510875.1. Lineage (NCBI taxonomy): Eukaryota > Metazoa > Arthropoda > Insecta > Coleoptera > Endomychidae > Endomychus > Endomychus coccineus. The sequence goes on from OY294068.1 coordinate 74,860,183, forward strand.
TGGGGTGAAAATGAGCAGTCGAAATGTCGAGAAAGGTTATATTTTAGGAAGTATATAGAAGGGACTAGAAAAAGCATGAGTGCTTATGCACTTAGCCTATATAATGAAGCGCAATATTTAGAACCTAAAATGAGAGAGGAAGAGATAGTTTTATACATTTCAAGACAGTATCGAAGTCAAATATCTGAGTCAATAGCCATTGCAAATATTAAAAACATGAATCAACTACTATCATACTTAAACCGAATTGATAATAAGAATAACATAGGAACTAGGCAACAAAATGGATATAATGATAACAGGAACAATTACAGGGGAAATCAAAATTATAATAATAGATTCCAAAATAATAATTATCAAAACAATTTTAGAAATAGGGATAATAGAAACCAAAATTATTATAATAGGGAAAATAGATATAATGGAAATAATGCTAATCAAAATAGAAATAGATATAGGGATTATAGAAGTCAAAATAATAATAATAATAGAAATAATAGTAGAAATGAAAATAATCAAAGGGAAGTAAACTGTAATAGGATTGAAAGTAATATGGAAAGGGAAGACTCTTCAAGTCAAAATAATCAACAAAATCAGGATTTTTAAGAAAGCACGAATACCATGTTAATGTATTATATGAACATCAGAGGGAATACATTGACTACGAACAGCAAAGGGAAGAAAATGAAAGTATAGGTTTAATTAAATTAAAAGGTTTTTTAAAAGGGAAAGAAGTAGAAATTATGTGTGATACAGGATCAGAACTATCATTAATAAGGGAAGAACTATTGTCTGAAGTAAAATTAACAAATCAATTGAAAATACCAAAAGTAGAATTAGTAAATATTAGTGGAAAGAAAATTACTGAAGTATCAAAAATGATTACTGAGCATGTTATAATAGGGAAGTCAAGTCTAGAGATGCAATTATTTGTAGTGCCGAATATGAAATTGGATATTGTTATGGGAACTGATGAATTAGAAAAGCATGGAATTATTATAGATTACGAGGAAAAGGAAATAAAGTTGTTAGATGAAATTATAAAGATAGGGAAGGGGGAAAATGAAAATATTGACAGACCAAATGAAGGTTGCAATATAATAAATGCGGTCGAAAGAAAAGACTCAAGCAGAAATTTAAATGAAATAATCTCGCAGATGAAAATATCCGAGAAGTATAGGGGAATAATATCAGAAATAATTTCACAACATAAAGGTTTAATAATTGATGAAACTCGTATAGCTAGTAATTATATTCATAAATTCCAAGTCAGAGAAATTGAAAATTTTAAATTCAAGAACTATCCAATCCCATACAAGTACATAGAAGATGTTAGGAAAAAAATCGGTGAAATGCTAGAACAAGACATAATAGAAAGAAGTAAAACAAAATATATAAACCCTCTTGTTATAGCAAAAAAGTCAAATGGTGATATTAGATTATGTTTAGATGCTCGAACATTGAATAGATTGTCAGTACCACAATATGAAGCTCCTAAAAATATAGAGTCAATTTTTGGTAGAATAATAAAGGCACAAATTTTTAGTAAAGTTGATTTAAGACATAGTTTCTGGTTGATTCCTTTACATGAAAGTTGTAGAGATTACACTGGTTTTATGATAGATGGAGAAGTGTATCGTTTTAAAGTTACGCCTTTTGGTATTCAAAGTGCATGCAGTGCGTTAGTTAGAAGTATGAATCAGATATTAAATAGATTTGAAATTTTTGTAGTTCATTATATCGATGACATATTAATATTTTCTAGAACAGTAGAAGAACATAAAGATCACATAAAATTAGTTTTGAACGAATTAGATATAGCAGGTTTAAAAATAAATATTGAGAAATGTGAATTCTATAAAACAGAAGTTAAATTTTTGGGTTATAAATTAACGAGGGAAGGTTTAGAAATGGATGAAGATAGATTAGATGTAATTAAAAATTTCAAAAGACCCACCAATCTTAAAACTTTGAGGGGATTCTTAGGTCTGATAAATTATTTCAAAAGGCTCATTCCTGATTTAAGTCAGAAGGAGATTCCATTAGTAGAATTACTTAAGAAAGGGGTAAAATGGAAATGGGATAATGAAAGACACGAAGCTTTCCAAAATTTAAAAGATATTTTCATTAAAAAATTAAAAGTCTATCATGCACAATATGATAAACCTTTCATATTAAGAACAGATGCTTCTAAACAAAGATTCAGTGGTGTTTTATTACAAAAACAAAATAATGAAGAAGTGCCCATAAGTTTTGTGTCAAGAATGACAAAAGTTCATGAAAAAAATTACAGTGTTACTGAATTAGAATTAGCAAGTATAGTTTTTTGTGTAAAGAAATTAAGATTTTATTTGTTAGGGAATAAAGTAAGGGTAGAAACTGATCATAGTGCATTAACAAGTATATTTAAAAACAAGTTTGTAAACAGTAGGATTCAAAGATGGATTTTGTTATTGCAGGAATATGATTTTGAAATAAAACATATTCCAGGAAAATTAAATATAATAGCTGATACTTTAACAAGAGAAGAGGGAAATTTAAAAATTGATAAAAGGAAATATAAAGTAGGAGCAAATATTTTATTAGAAGTAAGGGGTTTATTTTCATTAGAGAGCATTAAAAATAATCAAAGTACTTTATCAGAGAAGGATAAAAAGAAATGTAAAATCAAAGAGGGAGTTTATTTACAAGATATAGGTAGGAAAGAATTATACAGAATAAATCAAGACCTAACTTTGAAAATTTTAAATCATTTACATAGTGAATTCAATCACATAGGAGCAAGGAAAATGTGGCTCATATTCAGAGAAAATTATATAGGTAAAGGAGATTACCAAATTGCAAAAGAAATCACAAAGAAATGTGACATATGTCAAAGAGCAAAGCCTAAAAATATAATTAATCACAATTTAGCAAAGAGTATTATAGTAAAGGAATGTTTAGAAATAGTAGCAATAGATTTTTTAAGTGAGTTAATAGTAACAGAAAAAGGAAATAGACATATTTTGGTTGTAGTAGATTTATTTTCTAAATATATAAAATTATATGCTTGCAAAACGACAAAAAGTAGAGAAGTAATGCATAAGTTAGAAAACTATTTTGAAGAAATTGGTAGGCCAAGAAAGTTAATTACAGATAACGCAACATATTTCAAAAACATACGTTTCAAGTATTTTTGCAAAAGGAATTTAATTTTTCATCAATTAACAAGCATCAGACATCCTCAATCCAATCCATCAGAGCGATATATACAGGAAGTAATAAAATATCTGAGAATATCTTGTGAGGGTAAACATCGTCAATGGGATGAATCAATATCCAGAGTAGAAAAATGTTTAAATCATTGTCCAAATACTACAACAGAGAAAACACCTGTATTAATAATGAAAGGCGAAGAACCAGATAGAAAATGGTTAGATGAAAATTCAGTAGAGCGAAATGAAATTTTAAAAGATATCAGTAATAGGCTAGAAAGAAATGCAAGAAAGTATATGAATAGGGAAATGAGAAAAAGAGGAAGGTTAATTAAATTTGAAATAGGTGAATTAGTAATAGTAAGAGCAATGAGAGTAACTAATAATAAAAAGAATATATGTGGAAAATTATGTTTTGCTTTTGAAGGTCCATATGTAGTCATGAATGAAAATGCCGAAAATAGTTATGAATTAATGAATCCTGAAAATGGAAAGATAAGGGGAATATTTAATATTGATCAAATATACAAGTATAATTATTAATAAATTTAGTTCATGAAAATAAAATCAAAAGATAAATAAATTTTAAATATTAATGTGATTAATATGTTAAAATTGATTTAGGGGAATTTGTTATGATTTCATTTCATAAACAATAAAAATTTAAAAATAATAACTTACCGAACTTTGAAAATCAGAACAGAGGCTGCGGTCCTCTCTACCAAGTTGTGGAAAGAAGATATGAATATTACGCTAGGAAACGAGGAATTTACGGTGAAGAAAAGCATAAAATATTTGGGGATAGTGATTGGAAGAAACAGGTTCTTTACCCAACATATAAACCAAACTGCGGCAGCCGCTCTGAATACCGAAAGATATCTATATCGTATACTACCAAACACCAATGGTCCTGGGGAAAATACTAAGAGGACGATCCTAAATGACGCAGTAGTGAACAGGATACTGTACGGAATACCAGTGTGGGTGAAGGGCCTGGAGGAAAAAAGGAACACTGATGAATTAAACAGAGTCCTAAGAACCACAGCGCTAAGAACAATATGCGCCTATCGCACGGTATCCACTGACGCAGTGCTCTTACTCGCAAAACTATTACCCATAGAATTGCTAGCAAAGGAAAGGTGTGCTGTCCTAGAGGTATTACCACAATTTAAACGGCAGAAAAAAAAGAAGTTAGAGAAGAGAATATAGAAATGTGGCAAACAAAATGGGATCAATCTGCAAAAGGGAGATGGACTTATAAGTTGATAAAGCACGTTAAAAAATGGGTAACTAGGAACCACGGAACGTTAAGCTACTTTACAACTCAAATGCTAACAGGACATGGAATGTTCGAAAAATATATACACAGGATAAAAAAGAGACAGAGCCTCATCTGCCCACATTGTGATGAGAGCAGCGAGGATGACGCAGAACACACGATGTTCTACTGCAAAGCCTGGGAAAACCAACGTAGGCAAATGGAGGAAAACATGGAAGTAGTAATAAGAATAAACAACTTTATAGATCTAATAGAATAGGAGAAATGAAGAAAGAAAGGATAGGAAGAGAGAAAACTTAAGCCTAGCGTTAAAACGTAATGGAAAATGGACCAACTATGTGAAGAATACCTTAAAGGTGATACCACATAGCTGGTATATGCTTCATGGGGACCACTTGCTCTGGAGCTAGAGCACCAGCAACGCCCCAAAAAAAAAAAAAAAAAAAAAAGTTGTACTCAGCTGTTTTTCGATAACTCCTTCAAATACAGTGATATCCCGATATAGAAGTATTCCAAAATAAAACTGTGATTGTTGTATTTTCGATGTCATTATTTATTTAGATGATTAAACAACTCATTGACGGGATGCAATCAGTCACACCACAGGTGTCGCGCACGCTCGACTTTAGATTATTGCCACCTTTTCCGGCCATCAACATTTAGACAACTCCTCCAACTGTTGTTTTCAAGAATATATCCACCAATTTTCAGCTTTAATAATGATAGCATTGAGTAGCGAAAAGTTTCGATAAACCCGCCCACCGAGAAGTTGTGGCCACGGGTTGGGTGGCAACCCTATATCAATTTCATATTATGACTACCCCCTACACAGCGGTGCATTTTATCTGAAGAGCTCATTTTTTTTCTGCTTCAAATTAATAATTTTTTATAAACAAACTTTGAGGCCATGAGAATACCTATTCATTTGGTTTTGAGGCAATTATAAACTTACGTTTCATGCAAAAAAGATCTCTAGGTTCGATCACAAACCCGTTGATATCACGGGCTTCCCCACTATAATTTGAATACTTCATATACAAAGTTGGAATAATAATAAAGCAGAGCAACTTATTTACTTCTCTGAATATTCCGGTATTTAAGAAATAACTCATCGTTCAACAATAATCGATTTTGAATCACAATTGTAATGTGGAAATATTTTTGTCAAATAAAAATAACAATTTTCATTGTTTATTGATAAGCCTAATACTGATTTGTCCTTCAGGAAACAACTCTAGAGAGTGAAAATGAGGGGAAGCGAACGAAAAAATACACAACTTTAATCAATGGAACTTCCGAGGAAAGTGATACCGCCGATAGAATTCAATTAATAGAGAACAAAAAGACTGAAGTTAAACTTTTACAAAACATGTCTTCTGGCATCGGAACAACTAACGACAGCAAAGGTAAGTAAATCTATATTCCAGATGGTTTTGAATATCTATCCCATTAGTTTCGGAAATGAGATTACAGGGTAAATATCTTATCGATGTCTATCGATTGTGTTTACAGAACATAATTTCTTTGGGTTCACTTTAGAAGGTGAGAAATAAGATACTTTATAAATAACTTAGACTTAGAGTATTCAATATCACTTGAAACAATATACACTGTCATTAAAGTGGCTTCTCCATTAAATATAGGGGTGAATTATGGATTAAAATTAATTTTGAAATAATTGATTCCTAAGCTGAGAAACCAAATCTCTTTTTATAAGAATAATAATTGCATCGTGCACGTGATGCATCACATAGATACCTTTGCTGGAAGTTTACATATGCCCGGAAGAGTGGATTATACCATGTGACCTTTATTTGTTTAAAATGCGAACCATCGTCATCAGTAGATGAGCTAGGACAGTTCTGGCTCAAAATCACCCTTTTTTGCATGTAAATCTCCATAAGGAAATCTAAGGTTCATTTTAGCGAAAACGGTCCCCTTCAAGGTCATCCACAATCACGCATGCGCAGTCATGTCGATGGGAGGGGTAGGTAGTCTATGGTTCTAGTCATCTGTCTATGGTTCCCTCTAACTATGGTTCTGGAAGTCTGTCATCTGTCTATGGTTCTTCCCTAACTATGGTCTGATGAAGTCGGTTCATCTGTGTATGCTTCTACCCTAACTATGGTCTGGTAGAGTCTGTGAACTAATCATCTGTGTATGGTTCTCCCCTAACAATGGTCGGATGAAGTCAGTAAACTAATCGTCTGTGTACATTTCTACTGAAATGATTTTTCTACACACCGAGATTCGAACCCGGGAAATAAACTCTAAAGTTAGGCGGCTTAACCGCGAAGGTGGACAATTTAATACACTCCTACTGAAAATGAAATATTTTTTCTACACACGGGAATCGAACCCGAGAAATGAAATCCAAAGCCGGCTCCTTAACCACTCAGCTATGGAGGACTTGAGAATAAGCGATTTTAATATTGTAGATATAACCGCGGTGTATCCGGTCTGAGTGATAAGTGTGAGTATATTGCAGTCTATATGATGCAGGTAATTGTTTTACATGACGTTAGTCATGCAGGTATGTCACGAAGCGAGGTATGGAATGTGAGACTTCATAGCGCTAGCCCATAGGGGTTTTGAAATAGTGTTGTTTGTACATGTCGTCAGTCACGTGATTTTTGAAAGAGACCGGGCATTCATCGGAGGTATCATGGGAGGGCTGCTGTTCCTTGAATGCATAGATGGAATGTTATATATAGTATAGAAATGATATCTTCTGCATCTCTCTCAAACGCGATGTTTATAAGGAAATTACTTTCAAAAACGTTTATTCAAGCTGTCTGTACCTTACTTGATTGCTATATTACAAAATGCGATTTCAATCATCTTAAACATATATGGAAATTATTTTTAGTATACAAAATGGAGTTGGGAGACTTCAATGGGGTATGGAATGTGAGGTTATACAGATTGTTTATGTATGACGTTAGTCATGTGAATTTGAATGAAGCTGGCGCGATCTCCAACGAGACAGGTGTGTATGTGAGGTTATACAGAGTGTGCAGGTATAATGATGTCTATCACGCAGGTCTTCAGCGAGGTATCTACCTTGCAGGAGCCTTCAATGAAATGTGGGGTTGTTTGTACATGCCGTTAGTCGCAGGGTTTTGTCTGAGTTATAATGATATCGTACGCGGCGCATTGTCTGCCCCCACAAGTCTTCAATAAGGGGTCATAATATCTAACATGCGATAGTTTACAAAAATGCTGCTTCTCATAATAGCGATATTATGAAGCGTTTGCAGAAATAACTATTAAATCATCTAAGGACTTTTTGCTTGATTAGTACTAGCGAGTACAATATTCGTTATAATATTATAAGTATGCATCATTAGCTTACTTATGCGATAAGATTGTGCTAAATCACGTCCAACAGCAATGTATTCAACTTGGAATTATCGTAATGATGCGCGCGATCCTTCAATGTTAAAGTAGTTTCATAAGTTATCCGAAAGTAATATGAATATATATAAAATGTTTTTCCAAAATTAGTTCCGAAGTAAACATAATTCGCTATAATAATATGATCCGAAATCTAGCTGCTGCTGGGTGTAGCCCAATACCTATACAGAATCTAGACGAAGCGGTGTTACGCATCACGAACTGTCTGTACAGCTCGATTGCTATATAACAAAATACATTTTTAATCATCTTAAACATATAGATGTGCTAATATAATTTTTTTTTTCAGTATGCAAAAATATACTAATAAAACATTTTTCATCGACACACATTTCTTCATAGGATAGTTAGCTTTTTATAAAATTCAATCAATTTCAATGGGAAACATATATGCGAGGGAGTTTTATAGAGATCGAACTCATTTCCCCAACCACCCCAAGAGGTAGAACTATGATGGCAGGATGAGGAATAGATGTGGATAATGATAATAATCATATGAATATCTTCATAAGCGCTAATCTATATGACATTCAAACACATGCTTCATAAAAGTCTGAATATTGAGTAGAGCTATAGTATCTTCTTCATAAGCGATCATTATCAACATTCAGACACTTGTTTAGCACGTGATTCAACAGCCAGGCATCATCGTTCACGAACTATGATGGGCTGATGAGGAATAAAATACCAATAATAATTATATAAATATCTCCATTAGCAATCTGTACTATTTTCCTTCACGAGCACGACTTTTACAAACTCCATACGTTCGCGTAAAAGATTATAATGATAAATACATTTTTTGTTCACGGGTTTACATAATCATATGAATATCTTCATAAGCGCTAATCTATATGACATTCAAGCACATGCTTCATAAAAGTCTGAATATTGAGTAGAGCTATAGTATCTTCATAAGCGATCATTATCAACATTCAGACACTTGTTTAGCACGTGATTCAACAGCCTGTCACCATCGTTCACGAACTATGATGGTTCGATGAGGACTCAAACATTGAACAGATGAATCTTTGAGGTTAAATATCTGCTGTAGAAATTACCCCACTTTTATTACCTTTTATTTGAGAATATCGATATTTCCCATGTAACTAACCTAAAGCTATTTGGTATGCAACATTGTTATCATTTGCGAGCCTACGAGGGCCTGTATGTTGGTCGGGGCTAAATGAATATGTTTGACTATTATTACCTGTGGATTTATTTGAGATTCTTCAAGTTTGAGATTGATAACCCACATGAAGAAAGGTGCTTCAACGATTTGATATCAATGAATATTCGTTATTCTGAATGTGACAACTTTATCAGCTTCAACACTCGAGATAAGAGAGCATATTTACCGCTGATGTAGGGAAAATCAATATGATGCATACAAATTGGGGTGGGTGAGAACATCAGACTATAGCTTTATGTGTATCGAAATACATAAGAATTTTGACGAGTAAGTGGTGTTTTATTGAATTGAAGATCCGGCGACCATCGTTCACGAACGATGATGACGTCACTGCTTCAAGCCAATGACAGTAACTGATTCAATCCGGCGACCATCGTTCACGAACGATGATGACGTCACTGCTTCAAGCCAATGACAGTAACTGATTCAATCCGGAGACCATCGTTCACGAACGATGATGACGGCACTGCTTCAAACCAATGACAGTAACTGATTCAATCCGGCGACCATAGTTTACGAACGATGATGACGTCATAATCGTTCACGAACTATGATGGGCTAATGAGGAATAAAATGTGAATAATCATAATGATTGTAATACATTCATGCACATGTTTTTTCGCATGATTCAACACATGCTTTAACATTCAGACACGTGTTTCAGTATTCAGACACGTGTTTCAGACAAGTGTTTCAACATTCAGACACGTGTTTCAGCATTCAGACACGTGTTTCAACATTCAGACACGTGTTTCAGCATTCAGACACGTGTTTCAGCATTCAGACACGTGTTTCAGACACGTGTTTCAACATTCAGACACGTGTTTCAGCATTCAGACACGTGTTTCAACATTCAGACACGTGTTTCAGCATTCAGACACGTGTTTCAGACACGTGTTTCAACATTCAGACACGTGTTTCAGCATTCAGACCCGTGTTCCAATATCCAGACACGTGTTTCAACATTCATACCTATTTAACATGTATTTGATACCTGATTTTGAGAGAAGCGTAGAAGTACCTAACCGCGTGATCAGACATACACAATATAACATCATCATCTAGTATATAAACAAATGCTTATTAACATATGTTCCAGTATGATTTCGATTCGCCTTCAGGCATGATGAAGATTGTTAAGCAAAAAGACTCGTTGAGTATTATGAACTTAGGCTCAAGCAATGAGAATGTTGAACAACCACAACATCACAGCTCTTTGCTGCCTAATACTCTACGAACAATAATCTGTGGTCCAAGTAATTGTGGGAAAACAAATGTGATGTTATCTCTATTGTTAGATGCTAACGGCCTGAAATTTGAAAACGTGTACATATATTCAAAGTCTTTACACCAACCAAAATACCAGTTACTAAAGGAGAAATTGAAGAAAATTGAGGGGCTTGGATATTTTCCTTGTACCGAAAGTGATGAGGTCATAGACCCCACAGAAGCGAGGCCTAATTCAATCATAATATTCGATGACGTGATGTTTGAGAAACAGCAGAAAATTCGTGCTTATTTTTCAAGAGGGAGACACAACTCAATTGATAGTTTCTATCTTTGTCAGTCTTTTGCTAAATGTCCAAAACATGGATTGCGCGACAATGCCAATTGCTTGATTATTTTCAAACAGGATGAGCTCAATTTGAAACATATATTCACCGATCATGTAAGTACCGACATGTCACTCGAGAAATTTAAAGAGATATGTAGCGTATGTTGGAAAGATAAATATGGATTCCTTATGATTAACAAAGACTGTGATATGAACAAAGGACGTTATCGCAAAGGGTTTGATAGTTATATATACATCTAACATGTATATACCTTCATTTGGAATAGACAACCCGCTCAGCATGGACGTGGGTGTGAGTAACATGCTGAAGGAAAAACAACAATTGAAGAAAAAAATTTGGGAGTTAGCAAACGTTGTGAGGAAAAAATATATGGCTGTGAAATTGGGCAAAGCTGAAAATGATGAGATTCTAGATAATATGTTCAGGAATGTATCTAAACCTATGGAGGAAATTGCGAAAAATGCTGAAATAATCAAACAAAATTCGTTGGTTAAACCTAAAAGTATTGTTTCTACAGCAACACAAATGGAGAACATACCAATCCCAAATAATGTAACTGAAGGGGAAGAGTTCGTATATAACCCCCAAAATACTGAGGAGGATGTGTTTACCCTCGAACCTACTATCGATCAGATATGTGAAGAATTCAGAAAACATAAGAAAGATAATGCAGAGGCTACAGAGGAGTTTCTGCAACAATACCCCACATTAGCACGTTATTACTTGGAAGGATTCCTATTGGATGATGATGTCAAGAAATACGATGATAGAATGGGATTGCAATATAATTCAACTTTAGACAAATGGTTCATAGGTAATCAACCTATAGAAATTGATAGTGAGAGTAATATAATTATCAAGGGTACTCCGTTCAAGGGTACCACAGGACTGTATAATTTGATATTTTACAGAGATGTTCTACCTGATACTTACACTGTGGAAGATGGGAAAAATTACAGTCAAATGATGGAAATGACTAGTGCCCATAGACGTAATAACGATCCAGCTGATCGAATAAGAAACATTGTGAAATACAAAAATGTACTGAAACCTTTGATTAATTCCATGAAAAACCCCAGAGCCAAAACATACACTGGAAGTGCATATATCAAAAATGATATGCTTGAATATAACGAGAAACCTATCGAATATGTTTATTGGGATGACGTTAACGAAATGGTGGATAGACTGAGACATCTTGTTGCATCCTCGCATGCCGGTAACCATAATGAGATAATCTCTATAATAGAAGAATTGATAGAGGCAGGGGTAATTGAACAAAAACCAGGTGTAAGACAAATTCATCACAGTTATAAAGATGGTTTCAATGGATAAGTCCGGCAGAGCCTCCTCTTCCATGTGGATATATGATACAAATGTATTTAATAATAATTTCAAACAAGTTCACGGGCAAGGATTATTCCTAACGAGCGATGGGAGTTATGATATGGAAAATCGTAGATTGTGCAACGTAAAATCACCGAATGATGATGGAGATGTTGCAAATGAAGTGTATGTTGATAAATTAACACACAAACTGAATCTGAAAACGGAAACCAGTCTTAAAGATACCTTCAATGTTAGGGTTGATAATTTGATCAAAGATATCAACAAGGACCTGGATGAACATAACTTAACGAATGAGAAGGTTATTCTCAACATTGATAAACATCTGATGGACATTCAGAATAAATATAATGAAATGGGAATCTATATAAAATCAGAGTATAAAACAATCAGTGATAGTGTGAGGGAAAACAGAAATGAATTGGAAGAGATCAATAACACATTTAACAGTGTGAACATGCGTCTAAATGACATTACTAGTAAAGTGGAGGCGTTAGAACGACGGATGACATCTGTGGAACCTTCTAAGAAGAGCCCCTCATCATCCACAACAACAAAGCAGGGCTCTGTGAAACGTATATCTCCAAATCCTGTGAATATACCCAAAAAATTAATTCTACACTAGATTTCCACATTGATAAGATGAGTAGAGAACAAGTTTTGCATGAGCTTCATGAGCACAGAAGAAAGAACTTTTACCGGCATATGCAATACGACTAGGACGATGAATCAAGAGTCAAGATTGAGATATTTGAAACATATATTGTTAAGATTATACTTAAGTCTTTTGTATTGAGAAAATTAATTAAAAAAATTGTTTTGAGATCTTTGGTCTTCCTCCCACCCCTCGTTAAATAACGGTGCAATCTTGAATTCTCATCAGTCTGTATGGAAGCGTGCGTGGGAGAAGTTGTTCTCAATACGCTTATAAACAAGCTCCCGTTTGAACTTCAAATCAATACCAGGGGCAAAATTAGAAGAACGGTTGAGGAGATTCAGGGTATCAATTCATTCGATAAAGTTTGCAGTCAACACGATATTTCATGCAATATAACACTTATAATCGTAGCCAGTTATATTTGGAATTCCTCTCTAACTCTTCAGTTGTGATCGATTAGCATTTATTAGTATATAAATAGATTGTTGATGAAGTTTTCATCAATCATGTCTCAGACGTTCACTATCACGGGTAAGAGCTCCCGCTTATCTGTAGATTTTCACCCACCTATAGAACTAGATCCTCATTCATATTATTCTATCGCACTTGTTGGTTTGCATACGTACAATAGCATCCCGAACATTGAAGAAGGTTTTAATAAATTTTATTATGAAGATGTGAAGGGTGAGGAAAAAGTAGTTACTATACCTACGGGGTCCTACGAGTTGACAGACATCGAAGATTTCATACAAAGTACAGTTTGTGGGATAGGAGTGAAGCAAGAAGAGCGTGACCGGAAATTATCAATAAAATCTAACAACAACACTCTACACACAGAGCTGAAGAGTGATTTTGAAGTGAATTTTATTCCTAAAGATAGTATAAGCGAACTGTTGGGATTCAGCAAAAAGAAATTGACATCTCGTGAACTACACGTATCTGATCGACCTATAAACATAATCAAAGTTCAAACTATACGCGTAGAGTGTAACTTAACCGCAGGAGCATATTATAACAATAAGATAGCTCATACGATATATGAGTTCTCACCTCTTGTACCACCTGGGTTTTCCATTGATATAGAGCCGAAGAATCTTATTTATCTACCGGTCATCAGCAAGACGTCCTTCGATAACATCACGCTGAATATTTTAGATCAGAATTGGAAACCGGTAAATTTTCGTGGAGAAGAAATTATTATACGATTGGAATTGAAAAAGATCGTTAGGGATTATACCTCACAACAATAAATAATAATCCAATACTCACCACCACTCATTATATGAAAGGAATTCAACTGAGAAGGTTGCAGTAGCCATCGCTTGAGAACATGGGTTTGGATTTTAGCAATAAAAGACATCTCCATAGTGGTCATCAGTCATTATCTACAACGAGCTCGAGGGAGAAGGTTGCTTCTGCATCACTGTCATTGAAGAAGGAGAAGGTTGCTTCTGCATCACTATCATTGGAAAATATAAATTTTTTGAAGTCCCTTGGTTACAATGTCGGAAAAACTTCAAATATTCAACGAGCCAAACTTCATTGAAGACATCATCCGGGAAGAAACTCATACCTACTATCCACACACAACATCTTTTGGCAACAGCGATGAAATTGAGATATTAATCAATCAACAAGATGTGTTGGTAGATTTGGCATCGTCTGCTTTATTCATCGAGGCAGAATTCCAGCCAGAAGCAAGTGGTGATGGTGAATGTAAACTAACGAATAATTTCGGAGCGTTTCTCTTCGAATATATTAGTTATGAATTGAATGGACAAGAGATAGACAAAGTACGTTATCCTGGTATTGTCAGCACCATCAGAGCTTATCTAACATATGCCAAACATGAATCTATACCTCTAGCTATTTCTGGATGGTCATTTAAGGATGCATTGAGTTCAGTCTACAATAATAAAATCAATTCATGGATACCGTTGAATTTTCTACTAGGCCTATTCATTGACTATAACAAAGTTTTGAGTGGAAAACATAAGCTGCGCTTGATAAGGTCTCGAACCGATAACGATTGCTATACTAATAGCACAGGCACGAAGAGGGCTAAAATAAATGTGAAGACGATAGCATTAAAAGTGCGACATGTGTTTCCAAGTGATCAGGTTAAATTTCAAATGTTGGAGAATTTGAGTGCTGAGAAGCCTATTTTGATTCCATTTCGCAGCTGGGATCTGCATGAAAATCCGTTGATGAAGGAGAGCACTCGTGACATTTGGGCTGTTAAAACTTCAATGAATTTGGAACGCCCCAGATATGTGATTTTAGCTTTCCAAACTGATCGAAAAAATAATCCTGTTAAGCACAGTGCATATTTCGATAATATAAACTTGCTAAATGTAAAATTATACTTGAATTCAGAGTGTTATCCATATGAAGCAATGAAATTGAATTTCACCGACCAGCAATACGTGGAAGCATACCAGATGTACTATGATTTCCAGAAATCATTTTCAAATAAAATAATAAGCGAACCCATGTTAGATTATATAGCATTCAAGAATAGAGCAATTTTTGTTATTGACTGTTCAAAACAAAACGATGCTATAAAGTTATCAACAGTTGACGTCAAACTAGAGATGGAAAGTTTCCTGAATTTCCCCAAAAACACCAGGGCTTATTGCATCATCATTAACGATCGTATAATGGAGTATTCTCCAATTACAGGATCAGTTCGGAATTTAGTGTGAAGAAACATGAATCATAATGTTATTATTTTAATTCTAAATGATGTACTATCAAAATGTATTTTTCTAAATATATGTTATTATTATTATTTTTGGTATTTTATTTCTCTTACTTTCCCGCAAGACATCACAATAATGAACGAGCCGTTTGGTAAAGTACAGTCCCTTGGATCAACCCATCAGGATTGTAATCTAAATTATAAATATCGCTTCAGAGTTAGAAACAAAAAATTTCTGTTACTATCTAATTAATAATTATAAATATACTTTTGTTTTTATTACCTGTTTACATATAATGTTCCTCAAAAGTGATTCAGATTATTATGTTATCTTTTCAATTATTATAATATGTAGTACCTAGTGGTTATAAGACAGTTTGCGGTAAATATTCTCTCTCTCTCTCTTATCTCGAGTGTTGAAGCCGATAAAGTTGTCACATTCAAAATAACGAATATTCATTGATATCAATTCGTTGAAGCTTCTTTCTTCATGTGGGTTATCAATCTCAAACTTGAAGAATCTCAAATGAGTCTACAGGTAATAATAGTCAAACATATTCATTTAGCCCCGACCAACACACAGGCCCTCGTAGGCTCGCAAATGATAACAATGTTGCATACAAAATAGCTTTAGGCAATAATCCGTTACATGGGAAATATCGATATTCTCAAATAAAAGGTAATAAAAGTGGGGTAATTTCTACAGCAGATATTTAACCTCAAAGATTCATCTGTTCAATGTTTGAGTCCTCATCGAACCATCATAGTTCGTGAACGATGGTGACGTCATAGGCTGTTGAATCACGTGCTAAACAAGTGTCTGAATGTTGATAATGATCGCTTATGAAGAAGATACTATAGCTCTACTCAATATTCAGACTTTTATGAAGCATGTGTTTGAATGTCATATAGATTAGCGCTTATGAAGATATTCATATGATTATGTAAACCCGTGAACAAAAATGTGTTTATCATTATAATCTTTTACGCGAACGTATGGAGTTTGTAAAAGTTGTGCTCGTGAAGGAAAATGTACAGATTGCTAATGGAGATATTTATATAATTATTATTGGTATTTTAACAAGTGTCTGAATGTTGATAATGATCGCTTATGAAGAAGATACTATAGCTCTACTCAATATTCAGACTTTTATGAAGCATGTGTTTGAATGTCATATAGATTAGCGCTTATGAAGATATTCATATGATTATGTAAACCCGTGAACAAAAATGTGTTCATCATTATAATCTTTTACGCGAACGTATGGAGTTTGTAAAAGTTGTGCTCGTTAAGGAAAATGTACAGATTGCTAATGGAGATATTTATATAATTATTATTGGTATTTTATTCCTCATCAGCCCATCATAGTTCGTGAACGATGATGCCAGGCTGTTGAATCACGTGCTAAGCAAGTGTCTGAATGTTGATAATGATCGCTTATGAAGAAGATACTATAGCTCTACTCAATATTCAGACTTTTATGAAGCATGTGTTTGAATGTCATATAGATTAGCGCTTATGAAGATATTCATATGATTATTATCATTATCCACATCTATTCCTCATCATAGTTCTACCTCTTGGGTGGTTGGGGAAATGAGTTCGATCTCTATAAAACTCCCTCGCATATATGTTTCCCATTGAAATTGATTGAATTTTATAAAAACTAACTATCCTATGAAGAAATGTGTGTCGATGAAAAATGTTTTATTAGTATATTTTTGCATACTGAAAAATTTATATTAGCACATCTATATGTTTAAGATGATTGAAAATTTATTTTGTTATATAGCAATCGAGCTGTACAGACAGTTCGAATAATCATCGTGATGCGTAACACCGCTTCGTCTAGATTCTGTATAGGTATTGGGCTACACCCAGCAGCAGCTAGATTTCGGATCATATTATGCGATTTACAATCAATATGATTCGAATATATACATACTACATGTGTGATTTAAAATAAAGTATTCTCATCGCGTTTGAAGGTGATCGGCGTATCTTTCTTATCTCTCGAACCAGCTGTAGCTCTACCGCAAAATATGATAGTGAATATTGTTCAACCTGGCACAAATTTAGCATAAACTTATTTGATTTATATCGGATAATTTATGAAACATACATGACTGAATATTATAGCGAATTATGTTTACTTCGGAACTAATTTTGGAAAAACATTTTATATATTCATATTACTTTCGGATAACTTATGAAACTACTTTAACATTGAAGGATCGCGCATCATTACGATAATTCCAAGTTGAATACATTGCTGTTGGACATGATTTAGCACAACCTTATCGCACAAGTAAGCTAATGATGCATACTTATAATATTATAACGAATATTGTACTCGCTAGTACTAATCAAGCAAAAAGTCCTTAGATGATTTAATAGTTATTTCTGCAAACGCTTCATAATATCGCTATTATGAGAAGCAGCATTTTTTGTAAACTATCGCATGTTAGATGTTATGACCCCTTATTGAAGACTTGTGGGGGCAGACAATGCATCGCGACTGATATCATTATAACTCAGACAAAACCCTGCGACTAACGGCATGTACAAACAACCCCACATTTCGTTGAAGACTCCTGCAAAAGTAGATACCTCACTGAAGACCTGCTTGATAGACATCATTATACCTGCACACTCTGTATAACCTCACATACACACCTGTCTCGTTGGAGACCGCGCCAGCTTCATTCAATCCGACACTTCGTCCCCCGCATGTTCAGATACCTGCATGACTGACGTCATGTAAAAACAAATTACCTGCATCATATAGACTGCAATATACTCGCACTTATCACTCAGCCCGGATACCCTGCGGTTATATCTACAACATTAAAATCGCTTGTTCTCAATTCCTCCATAGCTGAGCGGTTAAGGAGCTGGCTTTGGATTTCATTTCTCGGGTTCGATTCCCGTGTGTAGAAAAATATTTTGATGCTGCTTTACATTGAAGTTCTCCCTAACCTCACATATTGCTTGCTGTCTACCTTGAACGATTTTGTATATATAGGCTGATTACCACTACTCGGTCTCCATCATACAACCATAGCAGAAGGGCCCCTAGCGGTCAGCGACCACACCCTAACCGTCTACCCGGTAACACCTAGATGTTAGAGGCGAGACCACACCCTAACCGTCTACCCAGGCCGGTAATACAGGGTCAGTACTTACCGATACCTGTCTGAGCATACCGCGCATGCACGAGTGTATCACTGGTTGCCTACATCTGATAAGGCTCTCTATCAGGCGGGCCCAAGTGACCCCATACCTACTGTCATCAAAAGCTAACAGTATTGAAGGATATCAAATTACTCATAAAGAACGCTAGCCTGTTATTTGATTCAATCAGACAGGACACTGCCAACTCAACGTCCATATGAGAAAATTTCAACTGGTGAATGATGGGACGTCTCAATTCGGCAGAGAAACGGAAAAAATCAATACATTTGCTCATTGACTGCGGAGGAACCCTCATCTGCAATTTCATTGTTTTTAAAAGTTAATGTTAACCAACGTAGTAATAAAATAGTACCGAGAGGTCATAAAGTAAATATATTAGAATCAGTAGAAATGCAGTTCTGAATGATCAAATGGATATTTACGATTCACCTAAAATCAACAACTGTGTTGATTTTCCGTGGCATCATCTCAATCACAAATTGACGACAAATCATAGTACTTCCGAAATAATCTGCTAGAGCGATACGGTGGGACTGGAAGTTAACCCGATGGTACTATGGTTTCTTGTTAGAGGACGGTTCAATGTTCAATTCATCTCATAGACCGAATCTTCGCTCTCATGTAGTCCTCGAGATTCAGCCTTCGCAAATTTTTTGACTGCAAGTTAACCCTTTTCAAGTTGTATTTACTTAAAAAACATGCCAATCTTATACACTTCCCCCTGTGCCACCATTTTTTACCGTGTCCGTTTATCGGATTGGCCAGTTACAATGAGACCGAAAATGGACTGCGTATCAACCCTACCAACCTTGGTGGAAAATGTTCGTTGGTGTTGCCAATTGTTAAAATACCATGTGCCATCAAAAGTTACCGGTCCAAGTCAGAGTAATTGGTCATTATTTGTCCATAAAATGGACACCGTGCCAAATACGTTATTTGAGGCCGAATAATGATATATAATCAGAGCCATCATTTTATTGCTCATTTCAACCAACCCACAACCTCAAAAGCACTTCCCCAAAAAAAAATCAGTAATTTCGATATTCAACCGTTGTCGGATAATTGAATAATTTATCATAATATTGGTCTAATTATCCACCTTTTTCATTTTTATGCTCTATTTCCACCCCTACCCTCATTTACAGTACCCACCCCTCGGGGAATCAACGCCAAACATGCTGGTTGTGCCCAATAATTTCCAATATAGTTATGTAGGTACCAAAAATATACTAATACCATTCCTAGCCATTAATGCACTTCCTCTTCAGCACATCATCATCCCCTGATCAACCCCTATTCGGAGCAATACTAGAAAAATTATATTCTGAAATCTTTTTTTATCATAACAGTATATATTATACAGTATCGGAAAGTATTTATCTTGGGTACGGTGGTTTCATGAGAGCGTGAAGAATAGCTATGTGGAGAGATGATATGTTGAGACATAGTATATACATGGTGTCCGACTGAGTGGCTGTATCTCGACAAAGGTAAGGTCGAGATACAGCCACTAGAGGTTTGAGAAAAGAATACTCATGAATGAAGTGGGCAAGAGAAATGGCTGGGAATTATTTTTAAGTTCCTAATTCAACCGCTAAGAGGCGTAATTGCTATGAAGAAACATAAAATTACCGCTATCTCGGAAAGTTAGACGATGAGTTATAGCTTTGAAAACACCGGATCGGTCATGATAATGTTGGGGGGTAATGCATTTTTCAATATTTACATTCAAATATCTCCTGACCCATTCAACCGTTTGAATATGTTTGATCTCGTTTGAAAGAGCATTTTATGGTATTTTGAATGAAATTTATTGTTGAACCGTTTAGTTGAAAACAAATAAACTAGAGGACGTTATCTGCAGCGATTACACATTTTTATGATTTTTGGAAAAAGTTAAATAGAAGGGTACTAGTTTCTTGACAGATCCTTAGCCATCATAAACTTAGCTAAATTTTTAGTTCAATCGGATCATACTTCTAGTATTGTTCCGAATAGGGGTTGCATCAATGGATCGGAATAGTATAAGTATATTTTTGGTACGAAGCTATGTTGAAAAGTATTAGACACGACCAGTATATTTGGGGTTAAGTAAGGTAAATGAGGTAGACGTGGAAATAAAGCATAAATATGAAAAAGGTGGATAATTAGACCAATATTATGATATGTTACTCAATTATTAAAACTCCCATAGCGGTTAAATGTCGAAATCACTGAATTTTTGGGGTGCGTTTTTGGGGTTGTGGGGGGTTGAAATGGGCAAACATTTGTATATCATTATTTGACTTCAAATAAACGTATTTGACACGGTGCCATCATGTTAACTTGTAATTCGTATCTTGAAACGTGTTGAAGTCAAAAAATCAGAAATATGTGGAGACTGTATCTCGAGAACTACATGAAAGCGAAGATTCGGTCTGTGGGATGAATTGAACATTGAACCGTCCTCTAACAATAAACCATAGTGTCATCCTGTTAACTTTCAATCATATCGTATCGCTCTAGCTCCTAGACTAAAAAGTGATGTACCGATTTTTATGAATAGTGAAAATTTGTTATTAATATAGGAACAACATGTATATTTTTACAGTTGTAAATATCGTTCCTTCCTCTTTCTAAAAATGTAGGAGTTGGTTTTCAATTACTTACTGCATATATTCATATATTAGTGGAAGATAATCTAAGCAGGGTATGCAAGTAATCGTATTGTCAATTATAACAAAAAGTTCACAGTTACTGTTTCTACTTTAACATTATTTCTTTTTAATACGCATCTAACTACAACATTTTTATACTAACGGCAACTACAATAGATATAAAGATTCATCACAACCCATGGACTACCGGTAGGTACTATTCGCGATAAAAAATAGTTATAATAATAACTTATTGAGCAAAACAATTCTATGTCAAGAATTATTACAGAGTGACTCACAGCTATCAATAGTAAAAACATCCCAATTCTACAGTAGAAATGTAAAAAATCATTCAAACCTGAAGCTGTATGAATTTGAAATAATCCAAGACATTGAGGAAAATGATTATCCACAACATTTGAGAATACCCTATTACATACAAGTAATAGACATTTTATTTACAATTTAATTGTTGCCGATGAAGCCACATATTTTTTTTTATAAATAGTCAAGTAAATGCCCACAATAATTGTAGAACATTGTCTTCCGAAAATTCCCTTATGCTTAAAAATTTTCGATGAGATTCCCAAGTTACTGTATGGTGTGGAATATCTGAATACCAAATTTATAGATTATTTTGTATTTTCATTACATTTGGTAATCGATGTGTCGGTAGACAAGGTTTCATAAAATGGCCAGTATCCGGATATAAATCTATCCGATTGTCACTTTCCTTACCTTGTGTAAGGAAAGTATTGTAATGGGTCTAAAATCACGGAAATTGTCGTTTTGAGCCTTTCTTCCTCTATATCTTCCGCGATCCCAAAATTATGTGGTCCAGACCGATAACCTTAAAGCACCTCCGCTGGGATCGTGTTTGTTAGCCTATTGGGTGTATTGTTGAGTCCCAACTGAATATGTTTGCATGCTCCCATTGAAGCAAGTGGGTCCAACACGGTTTTGGTATACCTCTCTACCTAACCGTTTTCGCGAGGCATCCCAACTGCATTCAAATAGTGGTTGATATTCTCGTGCTCGCAGAATTCTTCAAGTTTATGCGACGTGATAGATCTACCCCTATCTGTGACCACACGCTTAGGGACACCAAATATTTCAGTTATGTTGCTGAATTATTCAAGAGCATACTTTGTTTCAGCATTGTTCACTGCTTTCCCAAAGCAAAACTTTTTAAAAGCATCAAATATAACCAAAACATGAGAGCTATGTTGGCTGATCTTTCAGAATAGCCATAAATGATCTGCATGTACTGTATGGAATGGGCGAAGGATTTTTGCTATCCAGGTTGCCGATGGTGACTTATAATACAAACAATTAATGCATGCGCGAACGTATTTTTTTATGAATTTCCTCATTTGAGAACCAAATTTCATTAGCTACTAATTCGAAATTTTATCGCAGGCAAAATGACGAACATCATCATGACTGAATCATAAAACCATTTGCAAGGCTTTGGTAATACCGCTTTTTTGCCATTCTCTATACTCTATAATACACCTTATTCTTTCAAAATAGTTGAAGGTAGCTTTATTAGTATTACGATCGCTTGCCACAAGGATGCTCTTTATGCTCCTTATATGCGAGTCAGATTCTTGTGTAGCTAAGATCCAATAATCTTCCGAATAACCGTGGCGAATACCCCACAATAAGTGGCAGCAATTGGATTTCTGCTCCAAGCATCTATATGACTCATCTGAGATCTTCCTGTAGCTCCAATATCCATCTCCCTATTCTTTGATTGAGACCTTTCTTAACGATAACACTCCTAACTGCCGAACCATCAGTATATATTTCGAATGTTATACCCGCTAAATAGTGCCTAAGCCGTTCCACTCATAGTAAAATAGCCAAAGTTTGAATTCAAACGAATGGTATCTCTGTTTTGTGGGAGATGTAACTTTAAAATCATGCTTTCAATCCCATTATTCAACCGAAAGGAAATCCCAGCTAATCCAACACGACAGGCATCAGTGTAAAGCATTGTTTCTTTAAAGTTGTTGAATAATGTTAAAATTGGTGGGTTAACTAAGAAAAATTTGAGGCACGAAAAAACGCTCGTTTGTTCTGTGGTTCATGTCCAAAGTTTATCCCTTTTCAACAACTTGGTTAGGAGTTTTGACTCATGTGCAAAACTGGGCACAAACTTTCTAATATAGCCAACTAGTCCTAGGAATTGCCTACCATTTTTTAGAGTTGGAAACTCTTCAATAGCATTTAAATGTGTGATACTGGATGTTATATTCCCCTCTTGGGGAATGTTCAGACTCACAACATAATCATCTAATAGTTGTAAAATTAGTTCCAAGAGTTCCATCTCTTGATGGACAGATTTTGTCAGAAGAAGTATATCATCTAAATACAAGACGATTTTGTTAAATTGGATATCCATTAGAATATTATCGATCACTTGTTGAAATAAGTATGGACCAAAAGGAACCCTCACGTATTTACCTTGAGGGGTAATGAAAGCTGTGATGGGAATAGAATCTTCGGACAGACGTATTTGATAGTATTCCGAGCGGCAATCTAAAACTGTACTACTTATGTCCTGAGAATCCGTCGATTAAATCTTCCATGATTGATAACGGATACGTTTATCTCGAAGTTTATTTGTTGATGAGTCGATAGTCCACATAAAACCTGATTTTCTCCGTAACCATGATCACAGGGCTACCATAAGGCGACTGAGATAGTCGTATCATACCACTCTTCAAAAGATCGTCTTTCAGTCCGCGCAGCTTGAATTTCTCGGTTTCTGACAGGCTATGTAAAGTTTTGGACAGTGAGATCTGAAGCTGCTCACAATTTATTATTGTTTTTGAGAAATGTCATTTAATAGAAATGTCAAAATTGATTTCCAGCCTACTTACTTTTTATCAGACAGAAATTACGCAAGCTTACGTATCAAATTGTTTAGTTTATTTAACTTAAAAATATTAAATTCTAGTTTAATGTGCTAGTAGTGGAAAAAATAGTATATACACCACGGTGGTGAAGACATTCATAGACCTCGCACCTTATTCCGCTCGGGGCAAAGCCTCTCGCGAAATAATCTTGATGCTCGGTCAATAATAATAGTCTTCAACACCTTGGTGTATAATATACTATTAGAGCCTGCCGAGTTTTTCTTTCTAGTCAAAAATGGAAATTTACAGTGAATAATAGAAATTGTAATAAATCACTAGCTTCTACATTCTCAAAAAGAGAAAAGACCTATATAAAATATATAGTGTCCCTATATTAAGAACAAAATTTACTATTCGGGAAAATCGGTATACACATTCTCGATAAATCCGGATGTACTAAGAACTGTCAAATTTGTGATCATTTAAAAAACAACAGTATCAACCGCGACTTTACATCTTTTACCGTAATTGAAGTTTTCAATTTTCAAGGAATAATATCTTAGTTATAGCCAGTTAATAATTAACTATGTGTAGAGAAACATTTGTTAATTAGTTATTACATTGTATATTTGTGTTCCTTTCATAATTTACTATTCATTTTAATTATTTCAAAAGTAGTAATCGCCGAATTTCTAGATCTAAAACTATTTAAGGAAGCTACCACTGACTACAGCAACTTATTTTTCAAAGATAACCGTCCGTTTCTTCGAATTACTTCCATCATTGGGACTTCATTATATCAATTTCGGAATAATGATAGTTGGATAGAATGTTTCACTATATCATGTACAACTTATCGAACCGTGTGTGAATTTCTTACAGATGATAATACCGAAAGCCTTGAGCTGAAAAATATCAACAGAGGAACATCGGGTGATACAGAGCACGATGAGGAGTTAGCGTTGTATCCCAATTCAAGAAGGAGGTATGATAAAAAAGACAGCGATAATGAAGATAGACCTTGGCAAACGTTGGTATCGTATGTGGATGAAATAACAGTAGGGGGTAGACGTAATTCGAAAGGACAATATATCGATGGTATGGGAAACTTTCCAGGTTTCGGTAATAACAAACCTGCTAAGCTACCACCAGATTGTTTTCCGCAACATTGTTATCAGAAGTAAGTACAAAATTCATTACTAATATTTAATGTAAGATACAAGTACCTGAAGATATGAAATGTTTTAAGTTTGAGCTTCTTCATCATCATAAGAGGGGAAGAGGCTAAGCCCCCTGATGCACTTAGGTCACTTAGTTTGACCCATTTTGCGCCCCGTGGTCAGAAGCCTATCCTATTCTAGCAGGTTTGTGGCCCGCCAGAAACCCAGAATATTGCCAGTGCTGGCTTCCATAAGTTCTTCTGGGAGCAGTTTTAATTCTCCGAAGTGTCGGTGCCTGAGGGATGCTAATGCTGGGCATTCCAACAGGATGTGAGAGGCAGTTTCTTCCACCTCTCTGCAGTTCCTACATATTGGGTCATCTGTGATGCCTATAGTGTGGAGATGTTTTTTTAAACGACAGTGACTGGTAAGGATTCCAGTCATCTCTCGGATGTCCCTTCTGTTCAGAAAACAGAGTTTCTTTGAGAGCCTAGGCACAGGCTCTTCGATGAAGAGCTTGGCCTGCCTCATGCGTGGTGATTCTCGCCACAGTTTAGACCACTCTTTATTCAGTTGGCCCAAAAGGGCGAGACCACCTACGCAGTTTGATAAAGCGACCATTGGCTCCGGCCCGATAGGGGCGCTAAACGACCCTCGCCTGGCCAGAGAGTCGGCCATTTCGTTCCCTACAACTCCGCTATGTCCGGGGACCCAGATGAGTTGAACTTTATTTCTCCTAGCTAGTTCAACGAGTGTATCCCTGCATTCTTTGACAAGCCTTGATGTGAGGCCAGCGGAAATACCAGTCCTGAACACCACACTACCGCCGCGTGGGTAACCATAGGCTTTATCACAGCAGTATGGATCCAATAAAGGATCTTTGGCTGTAATCCCCATGTGCTGCTGAAGGCTCTTCTGCACGCCCAAAATGACGCAGAGGCCTTCCTCACTCGATATTCGAGGTGTTCGCGCCAGGTCATTTTAAAGACTAGGATTACTCCAAGAAACTTCACCTACCCTTTGAAATGCAGGACCCTGCCAGAGAAACTCATCTTTGGTAGTGTGCCCAGCTTGCGTTTCCTTGTAAACAGAACAACTTCCGTTTTGTCAGGTTTTACCCTCAGCCCCTCCGTGTGGCATCAGCCGTCCACTATGCTGAGCAGCGTGTTTTGCAGTTCGCACAGCGTTCCCAAGTGCTGCCCGAAGGTGACGCCAGCCAAGTCTTCGGCATAAGCTTGGGCATAAAATCCAGTCTCTTCCAGTTCCTCCAATAGTCCATCAACTACAAGGCACCACAGAAGCGGAGATATGACACCTCCCTGTGGACAGCCTTTTGTGGCGGTGATTTCTACAACGCATCCGTTATGTTGCGCCTTTATCGCATGGGTAGATAGCATGGCTCCAATCCACCGGATCAATGTTGAACTGACTCCATGCCTCTCAGCGGCTGAGCAGATAGACGCTACGGACGTGTTATCAAATGCCCCCTCGATGTCCATAAATATCCCCAGGGCGTGTTCCTCACGGGCCATAGCACCATCTATTATTGTGACTAGATGATGCAAGGCCGTTTCAGTCGAGAGGCCAGCCTAGTAGGCGTGTTGACGACAGTGTAAGGGATGAGCTTCCAGTGGGCCATCTCTCAAGCACAGCTTAATAAACACATTATTATTATTTATTAAGCTGTGTTATTAAGCTGTGTCTCAAGTATCGGTCAATCAGTCTTTCCATTGCCTTTAATAGGAATGAGGTTAGACTGATAGTGCGGAATACCTTAGCTTAGGTATAATCAGTTTTACCCGCCTTTGGAATAAACACGACTTTCACTGTCCGCCATAGCTTTGGAATAAAGCCAGTGACTATGCAAAATCGGAAGATTTTCACCAATAGCTTGATGATAATTTTCTGTCCCTCTTGTAGCTTGAGCTTACACACTTTGAATTAAAATGTTCATCAATTACAGTTGCTACAGTGTATTCAACATCGAATAAAATTTGTTATTATCATCTTGTAATTTTTGGTGAATTAGAATTGAATTCATATTTTCACTCTATCATTATACATAATTTTCCAAAATAAAGAACGCTATGATGAAATTTATTCCGATATTTTACAGTTGTCAGACAACAAATGTATATTCTCTAGTATTGAAAAATATTATTTACTTCAACTTGACATTTCCACTGAAACAGTGAATATATGTAAAAAGATCATACGTTGAACTCGATATTCTGAACATGGGTTAAGAGAATTGTGAAATAAGCAAATCTGAATATTTCTCATGAAATAATAGTGATTATCAACTCCGGAAGAGGATGATTCCTTCCGAGCCCGATGATTCGAAGGCCGGCCCAGATTTTATAACCTAGAATGGAATCCATAATTTGTTATCAACCATGTACAAATTTTCCCGGTTCAAGATCTATTACTCGAAAAATAACATTTTGTGAAACAAGTTTTTGGGATACCTGGATGAAAAATTGTAGAATTCCAATAAGTTTTTATCTTCAAGCAACATGTTACGTTATAATATAGTCCGTAGAACAGTTTTTCTTAATACATTTCAGTCGAGGAAAATTAACACAAAAATAGGCCAAAGGTCCGAAAACCTGTGCAATAAGATGGATCGAGATGCGGTTTTTTGCATCCAATTCCTTGATGCATTTACTCCATTTGCTCACTTTCTGAATCTTATACAAATGAGAAACTGCATTTCTGCATCGAAAGAATGCATTTTCTCATGTGTAATTTTTGAAACAAATTAAAAAAATCATTTTTCGGTAATACGTTGTGTTACTCGGGGGTTCTTGGGGTCGCTTATTACGAATATGATGTCGAAAAATCCATATGATGTACATGGGAACCAGGAAGTCCTGGTTGTGAAGGTCATCTAGGAGATTTTTTCGAAATTTGATCGGAAATTGAAGGAAAATGTTTAATCGTGGGTTTTCGTAGTGGCTGAACACGATTCTGATATTGAAACAATTCCACAATATATCTGGAGGCCAGGGTGTCGTGGTTGTCTAGGTCATCTCTAGGACAGGTGAATGAGTTTTCATAAATAAAATTGGTTGTACGATAAAGTTGATGATAAGAATCGATCATTGAATTTTATCATTTAGGAGTGTGTAAGTTCATGAAAATATTCGCCAATTTTTTTGAAAATTCAAATTAAACGTCAAGTCAAAGATATTTTTCTATATATGAAATATTGTGATATTTGGAAAGATTTTATTTTCAAGCGAGTAATCAAAAATGTATACCTATATATAATTAAAAAATGTTATAGTATAATAAAGTTCAATATTTTGTAAAATAATTTGTAAGATATAAATATAGACACATATATATGACAATAAGATGAACAAATGACTGCAGAAAATTCATTGAATTCAATGACGAAAGTAATTGTTATGTAAAAAAAATCTTAATCCACTGAATGGAAAAAAGGTATTTTACACGTTTCTTATTTAAAAATTCATTCCCTCAAAATATTATTATTATTTTATTCAATCATAAAAATTTTTGTATATTAAATGAATTCAAATTTGATAATTTTAAGATAAAATCAATTTTAATTATGAAAATTCACTTACTTGTTCATCAATTCTTATCATATTTAATCATATCGATAATATATAAATTCATTAACTTCATCGTACAACCAATTTCATTTATTTCTTTTAAAACTTTTGAAATCATAATTTCATTTAAAACTGACCCACCTGTCCAACAGATGACCTAGACAACCAAGACATTCTGGCCTCCAGGTATATTGGGGAATTTTTTCAATAGCAGAATCGTGTTCAGTTACCTCGAAAATCCCAGAGTAAGCATTTTGATTCAATTTACAAGCAGATTTCGAGAAAACCTCGTGGATGACCCTCACAACCAGGACTTATATTATATGGTTTTTCTGACATCCTATTCGTGTTTAGCGACCCAAAAACCTCCGAGTAACAAATTTGGGTCGATTTCCACAATGTATTACCGAATAACGATTTTTTTTATTTGCTTGAAAAATTGCACATGAAAAAATGCATTATTTCGATGCAGAAATGCAGTTTCTCATTTGTATCAGATTTAAAAAATGGACAACTGGAGTAAATGCATCAAGGAACCCCTATTGCTGTATTTCTATCTACCTAACGTCATTCAATGACAAAACAAATCTTTAGTACAAATATTGAACTATGAAACGCGAAATTAACAATTAATGATTGGCTAAACTTTGGGATTTATTCGTTGCCGTGGGATAATCTTACGTCTATGAATTTGGAAGAGCAAAGTCAGCAGAATCAAAAGCTAACATATGGGGAATTAAGGATAATTAAGTGCCCCCGTTAGGAATTAAATACTCTTGCATTATCCCAAAAACGACTGCTCTGCTACTTAAACTAATTCAAGTTAGGAGAATATGAATGAAATTTGTTCAAACAATAAAGCAGCAACAAGGAATTGAACCGTAATTAAGTCCTCTAATTGAAAATCGAAAGCTGAGATCATTTGCCAAAACACATTGTTCTGCTACCTTAAACTTAAAAAAGACGAACATAACTGAAAAATTGGTAAAATAATAAAACTGACATAATATGGGGGATTAAATGTTAATTAAACTCTCATAAAGTACCCTAATTAGAAATTAAATACTCTGAGTATGAACAGTTTTCCGAAAAACAACTGATATATTATGTGAGATATAATAATATAATATATATTTAGAGCACTTAATAAGCCTTTAATAAACCTTTAGGTCACCATATATATGTTTCATTGCTTAAACAAAAGTTTCACTCATGTTCTGCTACCTTAGTTTATTGAAAATGCTCAGAGCTTTCAGTTTAATTTCTAATTAGGACACGTATTACTTCTTGATGAGCATTTAATTTCCCATATCTCAGTTTTTGATACTGCTGACTTTGCTCTTCCAACCTTATAGAAGTTGTAACCTTTCTAATCACTATAACCCAATTATGATAAAATGAAGAGGTGATATTTGAGTATTTAATATTTGATCAGAAATTTTATTCAGCTCCTCTGATAACCGTTAGGTAATAATTCTGTGGACCAGAAGCAAATTGAATCGAAATATCAAGTTCAGTATCGAACCTGACAATATAGAAATAATAACTGCAAATGTATTTTAGTTAATTGTACACTAAGCTAATATCAGAAATACCTAATTATCTGTGAAATAACATATAATGATGGGTATACAGTTTCACGCTTTTTCGGCATGTAGTGTACGTTTTTGAATAAAAAAAAGATACATTCCTTATTATATTGTTCGAAATTTAAAATTAAATATGTCAGTTCATAATGAAGTTGCACGTGAGTCCGTTAGGTGCAATAGAGAGTATTTTCATTTCATTGTAAAACCTAACCCAAACTCGAAAATATGCACCGATGTAAATGTGGTCCAGGTTGTAGTATCAAAGATCGGAAAATCATCATATAGAATGTGACTGTCATCAAAACTTCCACTCTAAACATAAAAAGTACCGGAAATAATTGAAGAAAAGTTGAAATAGTTTGAAACGGACCGCTTTGGGTCGGTTTTTATTGGCCCAACTAGCTCAAATTAAAGTAATTAATCTCAGGGCTCGTAGTGAAACGTGCCTTGTGATTCTAGACTGGTGAATTGCCTGAGCGCCAACTGCTTAATAATAACTACAAAAATAAGTGAATTCACAGTCAAGAATACAGGCACTACGACATGGTTTTATAGTTGATGGAAATTCAGAAAAATAATACAAGTTCAACTTAACAATTTGATTTATTCCAATCGGAATTTGGTAATAAATTAAAGAAGGTACAATTTTGGTATTACATAAATTTTTGAATATTCACAAAAAAATTAAATTGAATACTTGGTACAATTTAAATACACAAAATAAATGAACATCAATTTTAGTTAAGAGATTGAAATCAATATTAAAATAAAAAATATTATCGAATCTGAGAATTAACGTGAACCTCAAAATGGGTTCTATAAAGTTAGTGAAATACAACTTAAGTTAAATAACACAAATCAGAGCAATGAAAATATGGTCATTCAAACAAGAAAATGTTACCATCCTTGGAACTTGATGGAACTGGAAGTCGGTCCTGTCAGGAAATTCACTAAACCGTCTCGGAAAGAAGGAATGAGGCACCTCAGACGTTCAAACCCTGTAATTTCAAAGAACGAACAGTACCTGACCTAAGTTCAAAGGGACAAGTAACATAGTCAGTCGGAATAACTATGTGATTCCACAACTGATTATGTTATCTCCCCAAATTGTAAAAACACTATTGCAAAATTGAAATCTTGAAGAGATCTCAATTTAAACAACAATCAAAGTTAATCTGAAAGAATTAAATTATTACAATTGAAACTTAAATTGGCAAAACATCAAAATGTGACTGAAAGAATAATAATCAAAATGTGACTGAAAGAATAATAATCAAAATGTGGAATTTGTCAGTTAGCACAAATCTGCATACTTGAATTGAATTGCATATAAGAATTGATGTTGTAATTTATACTACAACCCACACGAGCGCAGCAGACGTGATAATTATGTATCCAATGAGCAGTAATTGAATACCTACTTTATGATAATCCCAAACAATATTTACAGCACGTTTAAGTCAAAAGACAGCTCTGTATACGCTTGTACCAGATCTACAAAATGGCGATTCAAACATAAATCACTCAAACTACCATGTGCTATTGTGGGATTAAACACAAAGGGAACAAAGAAATATTATCACTGTAATCTGCCTACGTCCCGCTAGATTGTCTACATACAAAAATTACAACAATTAATGCAGTGATGGAAATGATTATCTCTGAATCATGCTAAAAACAAATTGATTGGGTGGAACCCTAGATAAGTCGAGCAACACTTCCACTGAAACATAATCACATTCAGACACCGAACACCCAGTAGTCCAATTACAAAACCAAATCAAATTATATAGTGCCTGATGTGAATTATAATTCAATAGCAAAAATTAAGAAAATGGATGCAAAACCAAAAATTGATAGAATCTCGACTTACCTAGTTTGAGGTTCACACGACAATGAACGCTTCAGACTTCCGTTCTCATATCTACCCCTCTTCGCGATACTCGCGCTACCGGACCTGCGGCAACTAATTTCAATCGATGTTATTGAACGCACAGGTGTCTCTGAGATATCATCG
The DNA here is from genome assembly GCA_958510875.1 of Endomychus coccineus. Classification (NCBI taxonomy): domain Eukaryota; kingdom Metazoa; phylum Arthropoda; class Insecta; order Coleoptera; family Endomychidae; genus Endomychus; species Endomychus coccineus. The sequence continues at coordinate 74,892,594 of OY294068.1, forward strand.
GACAAGTTTCCTAACCGAAAAGAAATCTTAAACTGTTCATTACAGTTTTCTTTAAATCACGTAACGGCGAACCCGTTACAAGTTCTAGCATCCAAAAAAGATTATCAGTTTTCGATGATTCTCAAAACTCCTGACATGACAACTGTTAAGCCAAAAACGCCATGAAAGAAAACGCAGAATAATAAAGCTCGATTTTATTTTTCCATTTATGTTTTCATCTCAATTATTTTTTTCCAAAAAATTATTATTGCTATTTGAGGAATTAAAAATTATTGAATTTTCAATTATTTTAATTTGACAAGTTAATGTTATATATTAACATTAACATTATATATGTAGAAAAAGAAATTTGTGGAAGCGCATCCAATCGGGGTCCAAAAACTTATTATTATTATGTTGTCTGTAGCTGGGCCATATTTCGAAACATGGCCGATCACACGATTTTTTTTGCATAGTTTTTAACGTCTTATGAAAACTGGTTGATTCAATATTTTTTTCTTTGTCCCACAATAAAAGATATGCCCTTCTGGTATTTTATCTCATTTTTGCTGTTTAAGTGAGTCATGCTGCCCGGGTGTACTAAGGAGAATTGTCGTGTGTACAAATTTACAGAATTAATGCGATTTACTTCAGTGAAAAATGGAATATGTAATCTACAAGTTCTTTTTTGATTCCAAAGATTGACTGAACGTATTAAATAAAACAGTTATTTGTTTCAGGTGCCCTTGCATTGATAGATGTGTAAATTCCAATATAGGACAGAAATGGACGAAACTAAGGCAACTGGTGTTATCAGTTGTGGACACGCCGGCATTCGAATGGTTTATTTTAGTTCTTATTTTCGCCTCAAGCGTTACACTTTGTTTTGAAGACATCCATTTAGACGAAAGTCCAGATTTACAACTCGTATTATATTGGACGAATCTAGCATTCTCCGTAATATTCATAATAGAGATGTTTCTGAAGTGGATAGCCTTGGGGTTTCATAAATACTTTACCAGCTTCTGGACATTGTTAGATTTCCTTATAGTTTTTGTAAGTATTTCTGTAAATATTCAAGTATTTGGGTATCTAATATCCAAAGGTGTGAGATTACTTAGTGATGCAACATTTTAGACTATACTGTTGTGAGAATACAACTAATGGAACAGTATCTTGGATAGTAGACTTCCTCGGACAGCTAATCTTGAAAAATCTTGTCTTCGGGATGGATTCCGCGTCACAATAGCTCGACTTGATGCCGACGTTTCGCCAACCATTACAGGTGGCATCTTCAGGGCAGGCTTGAGGCTTGAACTGAAAAAAATTCCTTCCATTTCGTTGAAAAACTTCAAACGTTGAAAGTTGACCCATGCGCTTTGCTCGTCAGCTTCGACGTCGAATCACTGTTTACCAATGTTCCCATTCCAGACACCCTTTCCATAATTTCTCAATTGTTATTTGCCAAAAACATTTCAACGGACTTGCTACCGTTAATTGATTTTTGTCTATCCTCCACATATTTTCTATACGATGGCAAGTTCTATTAGCAATCCTCGGGAGCTGCCATGGATTCCCCACTTTCTCCGATCATAGCTAATATCTTCATGGAAGCTTTTGAACAAGATGCCATTGACTCATCTGTTCTCAAGCCGAAATGTTGGTTTAGATATGTCGACGAAACTTAAGTTATTTGGCAACATGGTCGCGAAAAGCTTGTTCCCTTCCTCAATAATTTAAATTCATTACATCCCAATATCCTTTTCACCATCACAATCACAAGGTTCACTCCCGTTCCTAGTTGTATGGGTTAGTCGACAGACTGACGGTACTTTAGGACATTCTGTGTATCGAAAACCCACTCATACCGACAGATACCTCAATGGTCTTTCCCACCACCACCCTGCCCAGAAGCAATCTGTCTTAAGCTCCCTGGTCTACAGAGCTGTCAACCTATCTCAGCCTCAATCCTTAAAATCAGAATTGAAACATCTTTCATCTGCCTTTAGTCCAGTCAATAAAGCGGGGAACCAAAGAAGTTTCTTATAGGAAGATGAATCAAAAACATTTTTTCTGCATTACCTTCTATGAGTCCTTAGGTCATTCGTGACTAGCAAGCGAATTGACTAGCCCCCCCAACACCCCCAAAACTCAAAATTAACCCCTTTTTCACACCCCATTTTTAAATAAATTGCTAAATATAGCAGAAGTGAAAATTGAGGACTGAAAATGCCCCCTAGGGCAGACGGGGAACGGAAATATCATAATCAGCGACCCAGAAAACCCATATAATGACCTGGTACACGCTCGTATCGCCCAAATTTGAAATTTTCTTATACCAGATTTTCCACAGTTTTCCGAAATTTTCCCGTTTTTCTACGTCTTGACATTGGAAACATCATATTATTCAACTTCAGGTGCGAGTTCAATTCGAAAGCAGTAAAAGTATGTAAATTAACCGAATTTTATGAATTTCCGCTCCCCGTGTGAATTTTCTGGAAAACTAATGGCAGATTCATGATCAGCGACCCAGAAAACCCATATAATGACCTGCTATACGCTCATATCGCCCAAATTTGAAATTTTCTTATACCAGATTTTCCGAAATTCCCCCGGTCTTCTACGTCTTGACATTGGAAACATCATTATTCAACTTCAGGTGCGAGTTCAATTCGACAACGCTGAAAAAAGCAGTAAAAAGTCTGAAAATTAACCAAATTTTCCGAATTTCCGCTCCCCGTCTGAATTTTCCGGAAAAGTAATGGCAGATTCGTGATCAGCGATCCCGAAATCCTACTAGGGGGCATTTTGAGTCCTTAATTTTCACTTCTGCTATATTTTGCAATTTATTTAAAAATGGGGTGTGAAAACGGGGTTAATTTTGAGTTTTGAGGGTGTTGGGGGGGGCTAGTCACTTCGCTTGCTAGTCACGAATGACCTAGAGGACTCATAGAAGGTAATGCAGAAAAAATGTTCTTGATCCATCTTCCTATAAGAAACTTCTTTGGTTGGTCGATTTTTCCGCTTTATTGACTGGACTACTCATTATCAAACAATTTCTCCCATTACAACATTCAAAAAGCCATGAAGAAATGCACTTCACCTAAAATTTCAAATTGACCTGAGCCAGAAACTCCCCCGCCTGCTTTATCCCCGTCTGAATTTTCCGAAAAACTAATGGCAGATTCATAATCAGCGACCCAGAAAACCCATATAGTGACCTGCTACACGCTCATATCGCCCAAATTTGAAATTTTTTTAAACCAGATTTTCCACAGTTTTCCGAAATTTTCCCGGATTCCCACGTCTTCACATCAGAAACATCATTATTCAACTTCAGGTGCGAGTTCAATTCGACAACGCTGAAAAAAGCAGTAAAAAGTCTGAAAATTAACCAAATTTTCCGAATTTCCGCTCCCCGTTCTGAATTTTCCGGAAAACTAATGGCAGATTCGAGATCAGCGACCCCGAAAACCTACTGGGGGGCATTTTCAGTCCTTAATTTTCACTTTTGCTATATTTTGCAATTTATTTAATAATGGGGTGTGAAAAAGGGGTTAATTTTGAGTTTTGGGGGTGTTGGGGGGGTAGTCACTTCGCTTGCTAGTCACGAATGACCTAGAGGATTCATAGAAGGTAATGCAGAAAAAATGTTTTTGATCCATCTTCCTATGAGAAACTTCTTTGGTTGGTCGATTTCCCCGCTTTATTGACTACTTATTATCAAACAATTTCTCCCATTACAACATTCAAAAAGCCATAAAGAAATGCACCTCACCTAAAATTTCAAATTGACCTGAGCCAGAAACCCCGCCACCTGCTTTATCCACGGCCTATCTTCCATATATTCAAAATATAACAGATCGAATTTCCAAAATCCTCAAAAAACATAATATTTCTACCCGTTTTTCCACACTTCCAAAATTATCTCACTTTTACAAACTTATCAAAGATCCCCTTCCTCCTCTCCACTTAGAAGGTGTTTATAGCATTCCCTGTTCTTGCGGTGAAGTCTACATTGGTGAAACAGGTCGTACAGTAGCTACTCGTGTGAAAGAACATGAGCGCTGTACAAGGCTTCGTGACACCAGTAAATCTGCACTTGCGGAACACAAGTTTGACACAAATCATCAAATCCTTTTTGAAGATATTAAAATCCTAGCCCGAGCCCCAAACTTCTATCAGCGAAAAATCCTTCAAGCTATAGAAATCCTAAGACATCCGAATAATTTGAACCGTGACTCAGGATATTACCTTCCCAACATTTGGAAACCCATCCTCGGAAATTCCACTTCGCACATGATCGCACAACGGCAGAGTCAGGTGCCGGAACGAAGTTAACCACCGGAATAAAGGCAGTTAACTATGTAGCATGAAGGATTTTTTCCTACAATAAATACGGCTACAGAAACCAGTAGAAAAAGTTTCAGTTCAAGTCTCAAGCCTGCCCTGAAGATGCCACATGTAATGGTTGGCGAAACGTCGGCATCAAGTCGAGCTATTGTGACGTGGAATGCGGAATCCATCCGGAAGACAAGATTAATAGAACAGTGTCATTAGGACAGCACTTAACATTAGGACCCTAACAGCACTATCATCTATTGAGTTGCATCTTTGAAGGTTCAAATAGCGAAAATAAAACAGAAATTTAACACGTTCGTTGCCACATAAAGTTCACTAGTTCTTGCAAGTAGCATTTTTTTGGTAAATTGCAAATAGGTTTTTGAACCGAAATGAAGTTTTACTGAAAACATACTACCATCGGAGCTGCCGGCACTAACGAAAGAAATCGATGTCAGAGGCGGGCGTTTCCGATAGAGGACAGTACAAAAATGATGGAAAAATACCATGGATTATTGTTTCTTTCAGCATTTGATATTGTATTCAACAAAACAAGATACGCACAATCCAGGTTTATATGGACAGTATTTGCACCCGTAGGTTGTTTGATGATGGCTAGGTGGTAGCTGAAAGGTCCTCAGTACTTCAACACTATTTTTAGTAGATAAAGGTTTTATAGTTTATTACCTGTATACATGCTCATTTACAGGAAAAATAGTTCCCAACCACACAAGAACACCTAAGGGACAGGTTGAACATAATATTTTCCACAATAAATAGGTACAGCTATGTTAAATTCTAATAATCATCACTTATCACACTCAATACAAGCGCCATGCGCCATTTAGACTAAACGATGCTATCTCCAAGCCTTTTGTTGATGACTTCACACTTAAGTTTGTACAGACCTTGTATATCTAGAGGGTATTTATTTTACGAGCCTCTCAATTGCATTCTTCACAGTTCCTTCGTCGAAGCCGGTAAAACATTGAGCATACAAATATTCATAAGCCAGTGTCTCCGATCGAAGGTAACGGCACCCACGGTGGGGACCAATAATAGACTCCAATAGTGATGTCAGTCCGTTACACCCCCACCACTTCTTGTTATGAGAATTTCAGTAAATTTGACCTCTATCTGGGGAATAAGGGTTAGAATAAGCTGCTTCATGAGTTTTATTTAATTTCTCTCTTATAACAAATATTTAAAACTAATAATGCAAAGGTGGTGTACTTGGAACATCGAGTAATGGTGGAACCTATCACAATTTTACACTTTACTCTGATTTTCCATATTTATTAATTTAAAATTTCGTCGCTTTGGGGGTGAACTAATCCAACTCGCATTAGACAAGTGCTGAGGGGTAGACACACAAAATCTAAGTCATATTTATACTAATTTGATTAAATAATCTCTTGCAAATTCTTACATACGTCTTTATAAGTGTAGAAAATGTTTTTAGGAAGAATTCGTAATGTTATTTCCCAGTACAGGTCTGAAACCTTTCTTAAGTGCCATGTCATAAATCCTACACATCTGGTTTCGAAAGTAGATACTTGACAAATAACTTCGTTCTTCTCATTTGTTGTGAGAATACCAATCAATATGCACTCATATATTTTAATAATATTACTGAATAGCGGATTCTTACTACAAAAAATAATTTTTTATACATTAATTCTGACGATACAATTTCGATTATTCGTGGTTCTGTTCGTTTCGACGGCGTGGGCTCTTTTAATTGAAGTTAAATTGTGCGATTTGGACGCTTGTTTTATAATTAGTTTTAATAAACCCCCTTTTTAGACATAGTGAGTCTTCTGATGATGGTCGTGAGACCGAAACGTACGTAAAGACGAATAGTTAAAACAAAGTGTTATTGTGACCTATTTCCCGAGAATTTTTATATATAATGCTATTTAAAATTTTTGTACGCCAGAAAACAGATATTTAGTAATCTAGAAGGCGCTCCGGCGAAGATGAGAATAATCAATAATGTAAAAAGATTCAATAAATCATAAATAATAGCGTCCATTGAAAATAATGCTGGTTTTTTCATCAATGTACGAAAAAATTTGGTTTACAACTTTTCACTGCATTTTGCAAACATTAATAAACTATAATTAGCAATGCTGAATAGATATATCTGCATTTGCTACTTGCGTGATTGGTTGTTATTCTCTATGTACCCACTCAGCAGTGAAATACACAACTTCCGGCCAGATAATCAATGTAAAATTAATGATCGGTGAACTCGAACAATGCTCCAGATTCTAGAAGATCACCATTGGCAATTAGGCAGGGAGTAGAGTGTCAAGAACAAAAAGGAATAATACAAGGTAGAAACATTTTTTTCGCTCGTCTTCCTATGACATAGTATCATCAGCTGGTGTAGTATTTTTTGATGTAAGCGAAACATAAAACGGGTGATATGCTCCTTTAACAGTATTGGACTGGCATAACCGAAGTAAAGTAACAAGATTTTCCTTCTCAATTAGCAAAACAGGTTTGAATTCAGTTTTGGAATGTTCCGAGTTAACAAATCATTGTCACCTCTTGTGGTAGATTTTTGCTACTACTAGTGATCGGAAGTCACTGCCAATCAATATTCCTTTAAAGCTTGTCCTTTTTGGATGATGTATTCTTTACCATGCTTCATTCGTAATTTCTTTTGTGAATTGCGCTTCCAATTTGTAGAAGCTGACGTTCCTTTCTGTTGAACTTTCAGATTTACCTTTATCATTCTTTTCAGTCAATCTTCATACATTTTCGTTTTACGATTGATAATGGCTCTGAGTTATCATTTGATGCACTGTTTTCATTGCCGGTTTTGAATATTGGATCATCAACATCACTTATAGCATCGGATTCATTCCCATTTCCACCTCCCAGTTCCTTGTGGTCATAAGAAGTTAGCGGGAAAAGGTACAATTGATCTAAGTAGATTATATTATTACTTGCCTATACTGAATCAGTTGTTGATGATTCTAGTGGGGGACTATGTTGTTGCTCTGTATCATTTTTATCAAAGTTTGAGTGAGTGAAACTTGCAGTGAGAAACAGTTGTCAATATTGCATAATCTTTGATTGTTTTCTCCTCATCATTATCACTACTTAAGGCTAACAGTTTTTGGGCCATCAGATTGCCTCCTGACAACATGTTGGCAAACAAAATTTCAGTAAAACACGTCGTAATTTAATTAAGAAGCACTGTACTCTAAGGGAATCAAATGCATATTAAACAAGAACAAACAGGCTGTTCTTGTATCAGCGTTTTATTCCGTTATTGCTATGTGAATTGGGGATTCTAATCGATTTTTCGAATTTTGTGGATTAGAACTATTAGCCTCTACAGCAACGACTTGTTTCTAATTGTTATGTCAGATTCAATGACAGCAGCCTATTTATTTTGGAATAAATAACACATAACGAATCGAACGTTTTTCAAAATAGACTACGTATACTATATATTGTTGGGAAATTGCTATTCAACGATATGAAAATATGAAAAATTATATGAAAAAACATATGAAAAAACATTTGAAAAAAACTGTATTATTCACTGTTTATCATTTGGGCACACTCTGTATCCGGTAATTCAAAGTAGTCGATTAATAAACACTCGAATGAAAATTGTGGACTTGGAAAAACACTGGACCTTTTAATCCCTCATTCATTTCCAACAGTAAATTCGTGACGATTCTCGAAATATGAAGCTTTTTCACTATTTTTTAGACCTTAGAATCCAAACGGTTCATAATTCATTTATTAACATCAGACCCATTTTGAACAGAAACTTTCCAATAATGCTAAAATTAATTCAAAAAAACATAGCTTTGATGCGTATCCTGTATTGTATAGAGACACTAGCAACGGAGTTATGGACGTTCCTCATACACCTGGGACGTCTTGTATATTCTACAATCTATATAGTCATAGCGTAGTCGACGAGTTCGATGGATAAAAGTACTGGGAGTAGAGTGGTTATTGAGGTATCATTCGATAGGGGCCGGAATGTAGATGTGCCTAACACTCTAACAATTAGGAAAAGTTATGTCGTTTGGCTGTGATGTACCATCGAAAGTTAGGATTTTTCCCAAAAAGTTGCGCTTTTGCGCGCAACTCACAACACTGAAATGTATGGCGGGTAGTAGATCGCCAGGTCGCCGTCAAACAGCTATCAAGGTCTATGTCGGTCGGGGTACGTCTATACTATATTATGTTATGGTACAAAATATTTGAATTTGTGACATTGGAAAGGTGGGGTCGTGACGTCACAATATCCGAGTCTATTGACTCCGATCAGAGTTGTTTAGACGAACTGCAAAATTTAATTGAGGTTTGATAACTCGTTTTGCAAATGTCAATAATTAACCTTTACAGTTCATTTACATTTCGACATATTATTCAAAACGAATCTACTTCAAGTAAACGCCGAATCCATATAGATATTCTGCAAATAGCCTGCTGTTTTAAATCCTTGTTCATTAGGTTATCATACATGATATCTACGCATTTCTTCTATAATGTTAAAATTGTCATATACCTTCTATTTTGGTGAAAAAATTCTCACTATTCCTATCAATTTGGCTGAAACTCATTCTAGAACTAGTGACAAAAATTAATTGAATCAAATGACATAGACAACGTTGGTACCTGCGAGCCACGTTCAAAATGCGAGACCCATCAATGGCTAACTTTTTTGGATAACATTCCTAAATGGTTTCTTTAATAATTCAGCGACAAAACAGACCACCAATACTTATCAAAAATAACATTCGACAGGTACTAATGAGGTACAATGTAGGTTATTGTTGCTGCTAATTCACGCTGCATAAAACTCCCAAAAATTAACCTCAAAATCTGTCAACAAAATCTCCACTCCACGATAATATTCATTGTCCATTATCTACAATGTATCCATCTCTGGTATTACATTATAACGGAAATCGCTTGCGTTACTCTAATTTAAGAAGTAATATTCTAAACTATTAATAGGCTGGAGAAAATCTCTTTTTTCAACATTATCAGATCTCTAATACCACATTCTAATGACTGGTGATCCCAACATTATATTTTATTCAGCTCAAATATAATAAAATAGAATTATTAAACACTTTCCTTTTGCTATTTTTCTGAATTTAAAAGTAAAATATATTTCCAATTGCAGGTCTCGTTATTTAGTTTATTAATAGAAGAAAACGAAAATTTACGAGTTCTCCGCTCGTTAAGAACATTGAGGGCCCTGAGACCTCTCCGTGCCATTAGCAGATGGCAAGGAATGAGAATTGTTGTGAATGCTCTCATGTATGCCATACCCAGTATCTTCAATGTACTGTTGGTGTGTTTGGTGTTTTGGTTGATTTTTTCAATAATGGGAGTACAGTTCTTCCGAGGAAAGTTTTATAAATGCTTGAACACTGAAGGAGAACTGTTGCCGCTACATGTAAGTGTTATAAACTAATATCATGTAAGAATTAATGTCAAAATTCATTTGCATCTAACCAAATGTCAGTTTGTAAATATTAATTGTACAAAACGTTCTTCGAATGAATCATTCCAAGGCAAATATAAAAGTAGCAGAATAATTGTAATAATGTAGCTCAGACAGAGCTTAAGTTTATAATAGCATAGTTGCCTGTTGTTTTTTATTTACCTAAGTTTGTTTGAGTAACCAATCTAAATCTGTTTTTTGATATAGACAGTAATTTCATCTGATTTCAACATTCCCAACGTTAATTCAAGTACAAATAATAATCAAATATTACTTGGATTGGATTGGATATTACTAAATTTAATTATAAAACAATAATATGAATTTTCAGATAGTGAAAGATAAGTGGGAATGCCAGAAAGGAAATTACACATGGGAAAACTCCAAAATCTCATTTGATCACGTTGGGATTGCTTATTTAGCATTGTTCCAAGTGGTAAGTAGATTTGCTACAATGAAGTTTCTCTAGCTCACCATGTTCCCCATTAGCGGCAAGTAGCTCAGTGTGGAGAACCAATCGAATTGTAATCATCAAGACAAAAAAATGCATTTCAAACATGCTCGTTAATCGTCGTCTACATGATGTGGAGTCATAACATAAGCTTTCTTTATAAACAACAGTATAGGAAAATTAATTTTTCTTGATATTGAAGAATATCCTACAAAAATGACAGGTTCTAGTGATAAAATATTTCCCCTCAATTACTACATTTTGATTTTTTTCGAACTGCGAAATTATTTTCTGGAAAGTAGAATATTTCTCATTTACCATTATGTTAACCGGCAAATTAGAATTTTGAGAAAAGAAAACTTGCTGGGAGCATGGTACTAGATTTCAAATCTGAACAACATGTACCTATATTTTCCAAAAATTTCAGGCAACATTTGAAGGTTGGATGGAAGTAATGGCCGATGCGGTAGATGCTAGAGGTGTTGACCTGCAACCTCAACGGGAAGCTAATTTGTACGCTTATATTTATTTCGTTATATTCATTGTATGTGGGTCTTTTTTTACGTTGAATTTGTTCATTGGTGTGATAATAGACAACTTTAATATGCTCAAAAAAAAGGTAGGTGATTCAATGAATATATAGATTGATTTTATGTGATATTTAGGGATATAGTTGATTTGGCAACTTTTTTACCTACATTTTTGATAAGTTGAGATATACTGGTTATTATAAGATGACTCCTAATGGGAGGCAACAAAAATCGTAGCACCTTGAAAACGTTAGCCTCGTTTCACATGACCAAATCCGGCCAATTCAATGGAGAATTTCATGCTGTGTCAAAGCCGGTGGATATTATCGTGCTTATTACAAAAAAAAATAAGAAGCTGAATTAATTAATTTGCTGCGCTAACAATGAAAAAGTATAGTTTAGGATGAGTTTTATAGTGTGATAATTTAAAATAGCTAGCGATTTCAACTGTCCTCTATCAGTTGTTAGTGTAAGAATTTCACGCGTTCATTTTCTTTCATTGTAAAATTTATTTTTTTTCAAAAAGATACATACAGCTGCTCGTTTTATAAACCTTGGGCACATCTAGAAACTAGTTCGGAAATAGGCAAAGATGGTTATGGTTTTTCATCAGGTTTTTGACGATACTTTGCTAAAGAAAGTTTCTTATTTTCATTCTGTATGAATTTATCTCCGAGTCAAATTTGAGAGTAGGCTTAGAAAATAGCGTCAAATTCTAATTATCATATTTCAGTTCTCGAATCCGAGAAAGGATTGAATGTAGTTATTGGCCTTAAACTCGAATCTTGTAGGTTCGGAAATTCATTCTTGAAACATTTTTCTTCTTCAGAATGAGAATCCTTATTTTAAAATAGGGGGGGGGGGTTACAGATCTCATCCAAACATTAAATATATCAGCATATGCCTACATTGCAAATAATTTCTTATAGCTGAAGAGCTAGATCTTGTTGCTGAACTTAATGAAGGTTTATTTGTATTGGTCAATAAATGTAGCTTTTCAAAGTATCAAATATATAAACTAAAAAAGAGTTCACGCTGTGGATATACATTATTTCTTATTTATAGTGTATGAAGTAGATACAATTCAAATTAGAAATAAATTTAAAAAAATCAATCTATTATTAAAAAATTAAATTGTACCAAAAAGAAAACAATATTTTTTTACTTTATAGTACACTTTTAAATAAAAGTTTATTGTTTTTTAACTTTTCAAATTTTTTTTTAGTCGTAGGTAATTAGACGATTCCTCATTCTGTTCATTTCCATAAAGCTTCTAGTTTCTAATTTTATTGAAATGGTATGAAGATAGTTAAATATATCTTTGATTTAATTATGTAGAATCAAATTTGATGCGAAAACAAATTATTCATAAAATATAAGGTCTGGATTATGAATATAAAGCAGTCGGAAGACATTCATAAAATGCATCAAATAAACCTGAAATAAATATAACATTGAATAAAAGTACCCAAGCCCAAGCATCACATTGATATTTTGAAATCTGCATGTTGACAACTATGTCACCATATTGGTGATTCACATCAATCAGGTCATTTAATATTATGCTACTATTGCTTATTGTTAATTTTTAAATTTCCATTGATTATAGAATATTATGTTTATGTCCTCTTTCTTGAATATGATGTCGAGATCAATGGTGAAAAAATGATTATGTTGCAATAAGTGGTTCGCGTAGTTAAATTCATCTTCTTTGGGTCTGTAGCTTTAGAGTGAGGTTCCAACAACATTTGAGAAGCTACAGCCTCATACAAAAGAACTACGCTTACCGTATATTGCAACATAATCTCAATTTAGACCTTGATCCCATTGAAACAAATATTTATTAGCATTAATTGTTAAAATTAATTTATTTCGACAACTTCAGAAAGTATCAAATAATAGGACATTCCATTTTTGAAGACAATTCGTTAAGCGAAGACGATGTTGATACAAATGCTAGTCCAGAAAATTTCTTGATAATATTTGTATGAGATTTTTGATACTACCTAGTTATGATGCGGGTATGCCATAGGAGTAATATAAATTTCTCCATTACTCCATCGCGTTCTGCCATCGATGATAACCAAATATGTTATTGCATAGTGTATATATACAAGAATTTTTATTTGATTTTAGTATGAAGGTGGAGTACTAGAGATGTTTCTGACAGAAAGTCAAAAGCACTATTACACAGCGATGAAGAAACTTGGTAGAAAAAAGCCTCAGAAGGTTATCAAACGACCAATGAATCAGTTTTTAGCTATGTTTTATGATCTCTCAAATTCAAGAAGGTTCGAAATAGCTATATTCGTTTTGATATTTCTAAATATGTTAAGTATGGGTATCGAACATTACAATCAACCACATGCTGTGTTTTTTATATTAGAAGTTAGTAATGCATTTTTTACTACAGTATTTAGCTTAGGTAAGTTACTCAAGTTTTTATTGCACAATCATCCTTACATATCAATCATCATTTATTTGGACCCTGTAACCACATTCGAGTAAAATTTAGTAAATTATTCCAGTAAATATTGGCCAATTTTAATTTACAAACAATAGTTCACATCGATTGCTTAATCTTGATTTTTGTTTTTCTTACTTGGTTGAATATTTTTTCCAACATATACAAGTCAGTAAATTTATTTTGTAATATTTCAAACCGATTGCAAATGTTTAAGGGTTCTAGATGAATCAGAGTGATGAAGTGCGGACGGTCAATCACTTTCTTTTTCTTCAAATTAGAACACACCCATAAGACAATACGATTACCCGCTGACAATTTTCAGACCTAATCAACCATAAGGAAATAGTAGAGTTCAGCGGTAATTAAGAGGTGCAATAACTTATCTTCATTAGTTCTGTCATTTAAATTGATAGAATCCTATATTATTTTTGTTTCAATCAGTAAATGTCCATTTAATAATCATATTTTTTGTAAATTATAATGCGTAGCTCACATTTAATTCAAGCCTTAAACTTATGTGCTAAATCTACTCTTGTACACCACAATTTCTGCATATCACCAGATAAATAATAACACTATCTCAAATATATTCTTCACTAGGGCCAAGAACTTCCTAAACTGAAGCCTGATATATTTCGAATATCTCAACGTTTGCCTTGAAGATTCATAAAGTACAAAACAACATAAATATCTATTTAGAATTGGTAATTGAAAATATGAATTTACCATTGTGAGAGATGGAATATTTTATCATAAATTAGTCGACAGTTATTCATTCGACAAAATTATTTGTGAATCTAATAGTAAGATCAGGAGGAGAGATACGACATAGTTAGTTGTTATTATTTATTATTCTGTTAATTCCAATTTTATTTCAATACATTACTATGAAGTATAATGTAATATTTGTTCAAGAATACACAGTGCAGGTTTTGGGCGTCAAGGACAATCTATATAATTATAAAAAATATCATATTTCCATAATCCATTCAGTATATCAACGATTGTTCAGCAAATGTTTGCGCTTCAACTCCAATTATACCTCCAACTCATCATTACAATAAATCTCTTTTGATGCAAATTTGTAATCATCAATCTTTGAAATATTCCAAATTGATTCTCCATCTACTACTTTATCCACTTCTTGAATATTCATAGTTTTGCCCAGTTTCAACACGTCATTATTTCTTGATTATACAAGGGCAAGGTGAAAAGTCTCGGAAGAATTAAAACAGATGGGGCTACAATTGAAAATCCCATGTGACATTTGTGATGTACCATCTTTAACTAGAACGCATTAAGATTTTCAGACTGATATGTAATTCAGTTTTGTTTTGACACCCATCGAAACAAAGGACTTCGAACGTTCTGGTCGTCCAATTGAGGTTACAACGCCAGAAAACGTAGATAAAATCCATGGATTGTTATACTATTGGATCTATTGGACGATCGGCGAGTTAAAATGCACGAGATTGCTGAAGCTACGGGTATCTCAACCGAACGGGTACGGAATATTTTGCATACATTTTTGGATATGAGAAAGCTATTAGCCAGATGGGTGCCGCATTAGCTCTCTGTTGACAACAAGCGCGACCGTGTGCCAACTTCAAATGAGTGTTTGGCGATGTTCAAGCGCGATAAGAAGGACTTTTTGCACCGTTTCGTAACTGTGGACGGAACATGGATCCATCACAACACACCAGAGACCAAAGAACAGTCGAAACAGTGAACTTGTCTTGACGAATCGGAGCCGGAAAAGGCCAAAGTGGGTTTATCGGTCAACAAAGTCATGGCAGATTCTTGAAATGCATACGATATTGTTAATATCTATCACCTTGAAAAGGGCAAAACGATTACTGGCGTATATTATGCAGAGCTGTTGGATCGATTCGACGCCGATTTGAAGCGAAAGCGGGAGCATTTGGCAGAGAAAAACTGCTCTCCCACCAGGACAACGCACAGACACACAGGTGCACAGTCGTAAAGGCAAAGTTGCATGAATTGGGCTACAAATTGGTTCATCATCCACCATATTCTCTAGATTTGGCCCCCTGTAATTTTTATCTAAACTTCAGAAAATGGCTCGGCGGGTAAAGATTTGGCTCCAACGATGAGGTTATCAATGAAACAAACGCCTATTTTGGAGGATTGCCGAAATCATATTATTAGGAAGGGATCGAAAAGTTAGAAAAACGTTGGACGAAGTGAATCGGGCTTCAAGGAGATTACGTTGAGAAGTAAAATAAGTGTTGACCAATTAAATCATTTCTTGTTTTATTTTTCAGGGACTTTTCATCTTGCTCTCATAGCTCTGTGAATTACAAAGGAGTTAGTTATTTCTAGCAACTATAATCTGGAAATGATATGAAAATAGACTAGAAATCGAAACTGTTAAAACTGAGATACGAATAAATCGCGGCCTTCCACTTCCCGAATAATGTATCCTTGTTGCATTCGTACATTATGATATAACAAGCTCAAAACTATTTGTCATACTAAATCTCCCTTATTTTTTTGTTTCAGAAGCAATAGTGAAAATAATAGGTTTAAGGTATCATTACTTCACCGTTCCATGGAACGTATTTGATTTTTTATTAGTATTGGCTTCCATTTTGGGTATACTAATGGAAGACATTATGATAGACTTCCCAGTATCACCTACGTTATTACGAGTTGTTCGAGTGTTCAGAATTGGACGAATATTGAGGCTGATCAAGGTAAGAAGCTACGATAGTATAATTTGATGAATTCAAACTGAGCTTTGCTAGAAATAAAACTAACTAACTTCTTAGAAAGTTGATCTAGAGTATGACAAATAATCCATGGAAAATAAAACATACATTAGTATGTGGTATTATCATGGTGACGATCTTAAAGTGCTGAAAAACATTGTAATAAGTTAGTAATATTATTAATTTGTTCATATTCCATCATAACACAATACATATTAATGATCATTATAATAAACAATTTAGAGTATATCATTAACTAGTCATGAGATTAGTCGTAGCGAATCTAAAATGTTGGTATAGTCATATATTTAATACTCAAATATATAGCTATATTAGATCAACTCACCGCGGGGCGTTGAAAACAGTCAGGGAATGTTAAGAAATAGACAGGGACGATTTCTGCAACCATTAATAAGACGGCAGGATTCACCTCCATATGGATCCAAAAAACGATAACTAAGATGGTTCGACAAAGTATAATTTCGAAGTATGAAGTATATATTTGCATTATGTACAAACTTCTATGAATAACTATGAACCGTTCAAAGACTGAATACATTTGAAAAAAAAATAACCATGAGTGAGAGCACTGAAATTGTAATGTAGTACTTACTATTCTGGAAGCATGAAGTCGAGCGAATTGCAGAGACTTCGTGCCTGAAAATTCTCAGAGTAAAAAACTTTCCAGCAATAGAAAGCAGTTTATTTTATTGTATACTTATAATCTTAGATTGGACTTGATTGGCAAGTTGCTCCAAAAATTACAATACTCGTTCAGAAAATTATGGCAATTTCTATTTTAGGTCTTTTTTTGCAAATTGCTGTTGTACCGATCTGAATGCGTTAAACTAGTCAATAATTCATTAAAATCGTGTACAGCTGTAATCTTCGATAATTTGAGATAGAAAAATTTTCGAATCCTAATCTTTCTAAATTATATTGCTTACCTAAGATTCATAAACAGGGTAACTCCGTGAGACCAATCATTTGAAACATTAACCTACGTATAAAATGGTTAGTTCAGGAATTTAGCAACTTCCAAGCCGCACCAAGTTTGACTGTGAAAAATTCTTCGGAACTAATTGCAAAATTGAAAAATTTGGAAGTTGAATCTGGTGATACTCTCGTTTCATTTGATTTGCTCCACTATTTACAAATATCTCTATCTTTGAGTCGATAACCATTCTGAAGAAATGACTTTCAAAATTATTTCACTTTTAACCAAAACTACTATAAACAAACAAACGTACGTGCAATGGGCAATCCACTCCCTCCTTTTTTGACCAATATTTTTCTAATCGAACTTGAAACCTTCTCAAAATTTGAATTGAATCAGTTTCTAAGAGTTTGATATATATCTATATGTTGATCATGTTTTCGCGATTATAAGTAAAGATTTTGATTTACATGGCTTTTTGAACACTCTTAGTAGCCAATTTGATTTAGCGAAATTCACTGGCGAAGCAGAAATAGATAAG
This sequence comes from Endomychus coccineus, assembly GCA_958510875.1. Lineage (NCBI taxonomy): Eukaryota > Metazoa > Arthropoda > Insecta > Coleoptera > Endomychidae > Endomychus > Endomychus coccineus. The sequence continues at coordinate 74,910,066 of OY294068.1, forward strand.
CAGCTTCCTTTCCTTGAAATTAACGTTATAAAAGTAGGTAATCACTTGGATTTCAACATATACAAACAAATAGGTATACTCCGGCGGATTCAGCTACATCATTTAATCATAAAATAGCTCCATTTAATAGTCTTGTTCATAGATTAATGAACATCCCTTTGAGCAAAATTAGAACAATGAAGTTGAAAAACTTCAGCAAATGGCATTAGACAATCGTTACGTCAAATCTTTGATCAATAATTTAATTTCCAAACAAATAAGGAAATTGGAATGCAACCAACTAACCAAATTAGAGCTTCAATTACTTCTATAAAATTAGAAAGTTTCACTTATCATCTTTCAGTACTTAATTAATTTCATAATTTGTTTTCTAAATTTGAAATACAACAAGTTTTATAGATGTAAAAACAACTTGAAAACCCGTTTATGCAACACCTGGTGAAGTTTCTGACTTCGACAATATCCGGGATTTACAAAATCGGTTGTAAGTCGTTATCAAAATGCTATGTGGGCCGAACTAGAAGGAACATTTTAATATAGAAAAATGATGGTCAAAAATCAGCGTTACCCGAACATATTACGATTTCTATGAATATAAGTTAAATCAAAGTCATCTAATGCGAATTGACCACAGACGCATTCAATCTAATAAATTCGTTATGGGTTGGTTCTTCCGATTTATAATAGTAGAAGTACACCGTTTTGGTAATGGGGATGCCCAGGTATGAAAGGGAAATTAAATCCATACTAATTTTGTTAGTGGGAGAACTTACATTTGGAAAGGGAAATCAAATTCATAGTCTTTTTTCATAAATATTATATTTCCCATCCCAATTTTTTTTCAATATTTGTATTTAAACAATAATACTGGATCAATATAACAATATTTTACTAATTGAAACTACAGTGTAGCCTTTACACTTCACACCAACTTACGACTCTCTTAGGAATAAGTTGTTTGAATTCATCTATCATGTCTCATATATCCACTCCCATTGCCACCTTTTCTTTATATACGGTAATATTAAAGAGGGTAGTCGATAAATTATTATAAAATTCATATTTCGTAGTTCGAAACATTTTCTTATTGTTAGAAATTAATCGATTTTGTTGAAAATACGCCTTGAAATGAAACAAGTCTGCTGCCACAGACGAGTATTTCTAATGAATAAGGCCATAGTACTAAATTTATTTTTAGAAACCATTATGCGTGTGCAGGAAAATAAGACTCCCGATCGACTCAAGGGTCTTCAATTAATAGATTTGGCTTATATATGTACTACGTGAAAAATGCCACAAAAAGCGTTCTTTTATTTACCGTTATATTTTCACAGAGTAAGAAAATGTATTAATATTTCAAGTAAATTAAGAACATAATTAAGAAAACACTGGTTGTAGTAAAAAGGATTGAAGTTTCACTTTAAATAAAGTTTTTAACCGAATTATTCAAAATCATTTTACTACTTACGAAAACAGAACAAAGATAGATTGAAAATGAAATTATACACAGATGGAACATTAAACCTTATTAAAGCAAGTTGATGCAAACTCAATGTTATATTTTTAATATCCTACCATCTGTTTATAATTTTCATTTGGTGCTGGAATACTCCAGAAACATTCGTGTGCACGCCTACGTGCAGCTTCGTCAATATATTGGACCTTACAATATAGTTATAAGATAACACGTTTTAAATGTATTGATGTTCTTTCATTGCAGGCTGCGAAAGGCATAAGAAAGCTACTATTCGCCCTGATAGTCTCGCTGCCAGCTTTATTCAACATTGGTGCTTTATTAGCACTGATCACATTTATCTATGCTATCATAGGGATGTTCCTTTTCGGTCATGTCAAACAACAAGGTGCCCTAGACGATATGGTCAATTTTCAAACTTTCGGAAGATCGATGCACCTATTATTCCGCCTAATTACTTCGGCAGGATGGAATGATGTCTTGGAATCGTTAATGATCGAAGCTCCCGACTGTGATCCTACCTTCAACAATCAGAGTAATGGGGATTGCGGTTACCCCTTACTATCAATTATCTATTTCACCAGCTTCATTATAATTAATTACATGATCGTGATCAATATGTACATTGCCATCATATTGGAGAACTTTAATCAGGCACATCAAGAAGAAGAAATCGGAATAGTGGAGGATGATTTGGAAATGTTTTACATTCGGTGGAGCAAGTGAGTAGTTCACATCATCATCATTCAAAACGGATTGAATCTAATACGAGTTTTGTATTACAAATATTCTCAATTTTTTCTAAATAATATTAAGTGTCATCCCTTATCATTGCATTCTTCAAATGAGTGAGGAAGCAAACTAAAATTTTAATCTCCGATATACAAGACGGCTTAAATTCATCATTAGGATCTCGTAAACGATAAGAGATACAGGGTCGCTTAAATTTTGACAAAGTTTCACAATTAACGATGTCAAGCTGACATTTCCTGAAGTTTTTTGGAAAATTATTACACAATCCTGTTTTGAAAACAAATTATGTTTTGATACTACGATTTCTTTAATTGGGTCAACAATAAATTGCTAAATCTAAAATGCTGATAATAATCTTTATTAACAGCAAATACAAATAATTATAACTAAAGCACTTTTTGGTAATATTTTAATAAAACCTCTTCTAAATTAATAATAATCCACAAGAGACGGACCTAACTAATATTGCTGCCATCGATAGCCATATGCCTTAAATTGTATTTCGTCGACGCACAAATAGGCGCATTCTGCCTGATCTCAATACAAAAAAGTTTATGGGACCAGACGGAACTTCATATGTCGTTCCCAAGTAATGTGTGCCTGAAGGATTGTTTACCCTTTCATACAAGTTGTGTCTTTTCTTCAAGCTGTAAGACAGCTAGAGTCCGACCAATTCCGAAAAAAGGAAAGAAAACCCTTAATAATAATTATAGACCTATTGCAATATTATCTGTGATCTCTGAAGTGATGGAGAAAGCAATCATCATCCAGCTAATCAAATACCTAAAGAGCTACAAAATCGTGAATGATCAGCAATATGGCTTTTGTCAGCAGAGATCAACAGGAGACCTGCTTACTTACGTAACACATATATGGCTGAAATCTATTAAATAACATGGGGAATCTCTAGCTGTAGCATTTGACCGAGTCTGGCACCAGTCTTCTTGGTAAACTTCCGTCATATGGTTTGCCACCTCTACTTTGTCGCTTACTATCGAGTTTTCTCTCAGATAGATCACTTTATGTAGTAGTTGACGGAGTATCCTCCGATACAATGACTATCAATGTTGGTGCTCCACAGGGATCTGTATTGGCACCAACTTTGTTCCTGCTCCATATCAACGATTTGTTGGAAGTAACCACCTGTTCCGTTCACAGCTTTGAATATGATGGTACACTCCATACCGCTTTCTCATCTAGAGCCCCTTCACCATCCAATGGAACCTGAGGAGCGAGACAGGGACAAGTTGATGCAATTAATAGAGATCTCGCAAAGATTTTGAAATGGTGATCTGATAATCTAGTAGAGTTTAGTGCAACCAAAACTCAAGCTTGCGTTTTCTCCAGGACGGCGGATCCCACAATTCCTAATATGACGGGTAGAACCATTCCTATGAAGTCTTCCATAACAATGCTCGGAATCACCACTAACAGCACCCTGTCATGGAACGATCATATGAGGTCAATTGCGAAAACCACTTCATAAAAACTTGGTTTTCCGTTCCGTGCCAAGAGCTACTTTACTTCACAGCACCTCCTCATAATCTACAGAGCACGGATTCGACCTGTCGTAGAGTATTGTTCACATGTTTGGAGCTCGGCTCCCAAACATACGCTGAAGCTCTCGGATTCTATCCAGAAGAGAGCTATCCGCCTGCTTGATGATGTCATACTTACGATTTCATTGACCTCTCTAAAACATCGTAGAAACGTGGGAGTTCTCTCCCTTTTCCATAGATATGTCCCTGGCCAGTGTTCATCAGAAATATCATATGTTGTTCCACCACGAGAGGTTCCAGATAGGCGGACTAGTAGAGCTGAAACTAGTCACCCCTTCAATATCAAGCTCTTGATCTGCCGAACTTCTTCCTACAAGACTTCATTTTTTTATCGAACAGCGAAATTGTGGAATTCTTTACCTAGTGAAGTCTATTAACCTCCAAACCTTCAAGAAAAATACGGATGCCTATCTCCTGGGCCTACATTCCACTACTGGCTCACACGATTTTATTATCGAACATTATAGGTTTCCCTCTCGCATAGTCAAAGTATAAAAAAAAAATTATTAATTTCCAACTAAAGACACAAACCAAAAACTTTGAGCAAATATTCGTACAACGCCTCTTAATAGACAGCTAGAAATGTGAGTTTGAATACCACCTATGGTTAAATTGAATCTTATTTCCAATATAAGTTATCCTTATGATTCAGGAAATTTTATCTGAATCTGTAATACATTGAATTATGGTATCGGCTACTACTTCTCTTGTTAGTGTCAATACTTGTCAGGATATATGTCCAATAAGACCGTTAAATACTTAGCAACGTCGTAATGTACGGGCGGTAAGCGATCAATAAAGACAATCAAAAAACGTATACTAAATAATACATAATTATTAAAATTATGTAAGGCCCGCTGAACTTTTTCACATCTGTAAGAGTAGTAAAATAATGTAACAACCATACATAGTTCTGAATGTACTTATACCAATATGTAGAGATCAAATGTCGGCTATGTTAGTATCATATCAATTCAATATTTTTTAACATTTTTGAAATGTTACATCATTTTTTGATAAATATAACTGTTCTTCCTGCATCTGTTTCTATTCCAATTTATTTTAGGTACGACCCGCATGCAACGCAATTTATAGGATTTTCGCAGATATCAGATTTCATAGCTTCCTTAGATCCACCATTGGGTATATCTAAACCTAACACCGTTGCCTTGGTGAGCTTCAACCTTCCGATTGCGAAAGGAAATAAAATCCACTGTCTAGATATTCTTCACGCCTTAGTAAAACATGTACTTGGTCATGTTGAAGAAACTGATAATTTCAGACAGGTAGGTAATTGAAACCCACTATAAATGCAAATCATAATATGTAAATTATTTCAGCTGCAAGATCAGATGAACATCAAATTCAAAAAACAGTTTCCAACTAGGAAAGAACTGGAAATTGTGTCATCTACGAGAATCTGGAAACGACAGGACAAAGCAGCCAGACTGATTCAGAGAACATATAAGGAATATGTTAAGTAAGTTGTTTTGAGTTTGTTGATCTGCATGACTTCAATAATGCTCCCAAGTATTCATCGAAAATAGGGAAAGATTATTTTGTTCTGTTTATGCTACTATCTACCATTATAGATAATGCTGGAAAACTCCCGAGGGAAACCAAATTTCCTTTAATGACGCAAACTAGGATGTAATAGAATTTTGGAGAGTAACAAAGTTTTCACCAGTGAACATAGTTTGAAAGATTGAAATAGAAGCCTACTGTTGAATCAAACGATGGCAGCAATTTTTTGTTTTCTCAAACAATTCAATACGACTGAAACTACTCTGAACCGATTAAGTTTAAATCATCGATCGGTGTATAGTGATCCAATAAGTGCGAGCAAGTCAAAGATAATAAATGGGTGTTATATTCATAGCGAGTCTGTAGATCATAACTAGGTATGTTGCATGCGAATAGGTAAACATAAAATAATTATCTAGAGTTAGATTGCTAATAATAGAAAGTTCATTCAATATATATGCCTCGCTCGCACTTATTGAGTCACTATCAAATGAATCCAGAGAAATGAGATAGACCCAGGTTCAAGCAATTAATGGAGACCTGGCAATGATTTTGAAATGGAGGTCGGATAATGCAACCAAAACTCAGGCTTGCGTATTCTATAGGAAGTCTTCCATGTCCATGCTCGGAATCACCACCAACAGCACCCTCCAAAGGGATGATGATATGAGATCCATTGCGAAAATCGCTTCACAAAAACTTGGTTTTCTATTCCGTGCCAAGAGGTACTTCACATCCTAGAAACTTCTCATAATCTACAAAGCACAGATTCGACATGTCCTGGAGTAATGTTGAAATGTTTGGAGTTCGGCTCCTAAACATACGCTGAAGCTCTTGGATTCCTGAAGAGAGCTATCTAATACATCGTAGAAAGGTGGAGGATCTCTCCCTTTTCTATAGATATTTCCATGGTCGGTGTTCATCAGACATCTTGTCTGTTGTTCCACCGCGAGAGATTTCAGATAGGCGGACTAGACGAGCTTGAGCTAGTCACCCCTTCATAGTCGAGTTCGAAACCTGTCGAATTTCTTCCTACCAGACTTAATTTTTCTATCGAACAACGAAGTTGTGGAACTCCTAGTGAGGTCTTTCCCTATGCCTATAACCGCCAAAGATTCAAGAAAAATTATGATGCCTATCTCCTCTCCAACATTCAACCGCTGGCTTACACGATGTTCTTCGAACATTATAGGTTTCCCTCTCGTGTAGACAAAGTATAGAAGAAAAAACAATACAAGGATGATTTAAAATCAATCTTTACAGAGTAGTTTCAGTCGTATTGAATTGTTTGAGAAAACAAAAAAAAAATTACTGCCATCGTTTAATTCAACAAGCTGGATTACATTTCAATCTCACCAAATATGTTCAATGGGGAACACTTTGTTGCTGTCCAAAATTCTATTACTTTTGAGAAATATTCCAAGAACATACAATTTTCCTTTTGTACAGCGTGCGGTTGGATCGCCATGAAATAAAAATAACGTACGAATACTGTTGTACCTACTACCTGACAGCCGTTTTTCGTTTTTATTAATCATTATATGAGTCACATAATTCAACAAATTTCATTCACGTTTTCTCAAAAATGTGGTTTAATGTAATAGAGCCATTTGTAAACTATTCAAAAGTATCCTCATAAGAAGATTTCTACAGTTAAGTATCATCGTGATAATCATCCGAACTATTCATTATTTGAAATAATAAGCTGAGAAGAAGTGGTTGTGACAATGTTATCAAACCATAAAGAAGAGTGAAATATAATTTTAGAAAAGTAATGTGCCAAGTTTCTAATTAATTTTTTCTATGATACAAGTTTTTACTCTTCAGGATCATTTTGATAGACACAAAAATCTTTCAATGAGGTTGATTCCAAACAAAATACGAATGAGCCAAACTGATTTTGATAAAAAATAATAGGCAAAGTGGCAGTGTTATTATGTATGTCAGACATTTGTCTACAGCAATGGCCTTAAATGTAATAATGCATAAAAATTTACTGTCAATTTGTTTTCTATTCTTTCTTTTTTTTTATTCAATCAATACCTAATTACAGAGGGAGTATTATCACCACAAAATCCACTGCCATACAAGGCTCTATAAAACTGTTTGTATTTTTGTCATCGAGCTAGTTTACTAAGCTTTAATTGAAAACTAAAACTATGCAAAGTGAATAAAAGCATACATTCTAGGTGCTTTTATTTATATTGATTTGGATAAAAACCACAACACCCAATCAAGCAATTTATTTGTTATTTTCACACAAGATATACCTCGATATAACAAAGAAATGTTTAAATTTTCAATAAAGAGTAAGTAACAGTTCAAAAAAATATTTATAAATGTGATATGATATGCACTCATTTACTTGGTTAGAAACACTCTGAATTAAATTATCAATGTCACCTTGGGGTATATCATTCCAAGTATTTCGTATGTGAACCCGACAATCGTTGAGATTACCTGGAGGATGGGGTAAATTACTCTGTCTGGTACCTATCACATCTCAGACCTATTGGATTGGTGAGCGACTGGTGCAATGTGCAGGCCATGGAAGGAGCTTCCTAGAAAAACTGTATCGCATGATTTGTTGAAAATCAACCTCCAAGATATGGCTCTGCAACAGGTTCCAAAACATCAGCTATGTAACTGGATACATTCAAATTACCCAGAAGGACAACTAAAAGTGACCTATTACCAAAACAGATTGCACCCCACCGGCAGTACGGCGTTCAACAGCTAATTGTAAATTCTTTCGTCCTCACGGAAACATCTCGCCCCTCATACGGACGCCATATACACTCTTTGTTCTTAAGATTCCCTCTAATTATTTCCCACAGCGTGTTGTGGTAAATTTGTATATCATGGTCAACATTTCCAAATGACGTTCTTCACGATCAATAGTCACCCTAGAACATTCTGATCCACGGCGATGTCTATGAACATTTTCAGACCACCTTACCGCACATATCAAAACAGTTATCACGGTACGAACTATGCGGCTGGCAATTTTTTTGAGGGAAAATCCGGCCACCCTCTTACCAACATTCGGGTCACGTTCAAAGTCACTCAATGACAATGTAGATGATTTTGAATTTACGGAAATCTAGGCATCTTAGATAACTGATAAACTATAAGAGTTCACACTCTCGATACACTAATATTATACATAAGAAATCATCACCCTTATTCACTAAAAATAATATAAAAGTACTGAGTTTACTCTGATGATGTCTACTTCGTAGCTGAAAGGTACTCGGTACTTTAACAATATTTTTAGTGGATAAGGGTGATTATGCATATTATCTTAGATAACGTTTACTATAGAAATGTGAGAACACATTTGACAAGAATTGATGTATTTTTAGCAGCAACTGATTCAAAACATGGAATTTTTTTAATTTAAGTTACTAGAAATACCGAGGTGAAAATAAATTGTTTAACTAATACTGGGTGTTGCAGTTTTTATTCAAATAAGTATGTATTTTCAGTAATTTCAATTTGTATGTTTGTTTTCTTCCGAGTATTATTCTCGAAGAAACCAAAAACATTGCCACCATTCACTGAAAAATTATCTATTTCAATCCTACCCGATATGGTTGCAACAAAAAATTAATAATATTGATTATTACTTTATTCTTGATTATTAGGTGGAAAAAAGATAGAGAACGTGAACAAGAAGAAGTAGACGAGACAACGCAAACTTCTTCACCAGGCGGGGGATGGCAGGGACGCCTGTCAGCCTTCCTGCATGTACATCGAGGGAGTCGCGCTTCTTCTCGCAAGTCCTCTAGGGCCTCTGATGCGAGCGACCTCAGCGAATTAGGAGGACCTTGGTTGAACCTACCGCTGTTGTTGCTCTCAAGTGCGACGAACATGGACCCAGAGGAGCTGGATTTGACGCGCGAAACCGCCGATGTCAGCATCAAGGTAAACGATGCAACCCCCGAAGCCGCAAGCCCTACAACTTCAATGCCTATATTCCCACCTCAACCTCGACGACGCAGTATCTATAGCTTCTTTCTGCGACATCAAGACGCTGTCGAGAACGACGAGTTGACGGGTTCCCCGCCTGTTAATAAGCGTGGAGTTGCTTCTTCCGATACTCAATCACTTCATCCAGCTATGGCTGAAGATTCGAAACCGAAACGCGGTAGTATCATCAGACGTAAGCGAGGAGGTTCTGTTAAATCGAGACCTACTTCAACGCTAACACCTGGTCAACGTGCCGAATCGGAACCACTTAACAGTTCAGACGTGAGTATATTAGTGACAGAACCTTCACCGGAAACGCCTTTTTCTAAACCCCCTCTTCATCGACAGCAAAGCGAAGCTACAGTTGTGCAAGTATTAGTTCATAGAGAGAGTGAAGAATACAACCAAGACGAAGAGGATACGTCAACTCCTTGTGTTCAGTTGACAGAAAATAGTGGAACTAGCACATCTGATGTGACTATTGACTGTCCTAATCTTACGAATTCGTCAGTTAGAGATAGCTGATCTGAACTCACCGTTTTGAAAAAGTTGCAATAATTTTTTACTGCTTTATCATAGGAAATAAATATTATTAACCTAGGCCTAAAGTAAAAATGTGAAATATAATCCATTACAATTTTTTGACATTTTGCGATTTTACAGAACTAACGGACAACGATATTGATATAAAGCTATGAAGTTTTTTATCGACTTTTAGATAAAATTAATAGGTCACCCCTGCTATTCACCATTCTATCTCAAACTATAGTATTTGACATTACTACTCCCTCAATTCATTTTCAACAATAAAATAGTGAAAATAATATAAGTGAAATAGAATGATCAGAATCAAACGAGTATTTCGATTTGGATACAATCATATCAACATTCAGAGCAGAAACAGTTATTTTTATCAAATTGGAATTGGTTAACACCTATTTTCAGGTCTTGATGGAACCCTTAAACTTACAATATCCGCAACATCGAATTCATTTTCAGACGTGTCAAATCTTCATGCTACTCCACGTTCATAACGTCACATTTGTTAAATTATGATTAAATTATTGAGAAACATCCAATGAATAAATACTGAATAATTGAAAGTAATGATGATTGATATATATATATATTGGAACTCCAAAACTTATTTTTACGATTAAGCATAAAAGACAATATAGAAGGTGAACTTTTGAAAGAGTGAATACGAGATGTGGATTAAAAATTTTAAACTAGTATTTTATTATATCTGTGAGAAAAGAATCAATAGGAAATTTAATGATTAATAATCGGCAAGAATGTATAATAAAGTGTTATTTTATTGACTGCTTTTTTCATTATTCTAAGAATATTTTCAGAATTAGTCCAATATGAATGATGAGAATATATTTCCGAATATAAAATGTCTACCCATTCCAGCAGGGCTAAAAAGTTGAAATTAGTATGTAATAGAAAAGTTGTACATTGTGAATGTAACAGAGTAGATACATAATTTGCTGAAATGCTAGAAATAATATTGTTTATGATCTACTACTGAATCAAAACTATACCTGTTTAGTTTTTGATGATTTTTTACTTGTTCTAAAATTTTGTTGATCTGGGCCTTTTGTGGGTTTTTAATTTTGTTATATCAGATTGGCATAGTTGAATAATAGGAGAAAATGAAGCGACATGCAACAGTAATCTTCACAAATAATATTTACAACCTTATACAAATATTTACTGATATCATTAGAATTAAAATTATAGGTGAATGGAACTTAAAAGAACAAATAAACATGTATGTGCGGTATAGTTGGCCCTCTAAATAAGGCCGATTGTGATGTCAGTAACTCTAGAAGCAAATGGCTCACTGATGATCACATAGTGATTTCTGTCAAAATTATGGATTTTGGATTGAAGCATGATATTAAAGAATAGGGTCCATCACAACCAGTTCTCTCATTTCAAAATCAAAATTCACTGATATTTCCAACATTGAGATTATCATCATGATAGATTTATCAGTGAAAAGACTCATTGATTTATAATTTGGCAAAATACTACACTTTTCAAACAATTTCTTCAAAAAGTTTTAGAGTCTTGAATATGTTGATAATAGAAGTTGTTTCTATATCTTTCCAGTTTGATAAATGAACACAGGAATGTACATTAATATCTAGACAAACCAACAATCTAAGAACTTATATTCTCGAAACAATTAGTTCAACAAAGGATAATGGCGGATAATAATATTTTTCCCTATTAATATCAAAATCTTTATACTTAATACAACTTTTTGAAAACTAATTATAGTCGAAATGAGTAGCTTTTCGCTAAAAATTTTTAGATTATGACACATCTAGAATGTAGTATTATAAATAGGGTGTGACAACTTTATTTTCGAGTTATATGTGAAAATGGTAAAGTGAATTAATTCTAATTCAAAATGCTATATGCATAAATTGTAAATAATATTTAGAACCGATTGAAATTTTGTAGATAGACAAGTAATTTGAATTCAATCAAGATATATTTATACAACATAGTATGAGTAGGTCAAAACAATATAATATTAAGTCAATTATAAATTATGTCTTATACATAAATATGTACTTGTATTCCTCATAAGAATTTAACGAACAATCAGTAAATGGTTTCTGATCATCGTAGTGATTCTCAAACTGTATTTATTCAGAGCAAATCTAGATTACAAAATGAAGATATTTCTTTAGCTTCGACAATGACAATACTGCCTGAAAGTTAGGGTTTATTATTTGTATATTTTTGCAGTTACTATCAAAACAACAAAGCAGACATGAACCGTTATTACGTACCTATCAACATCAAGGTGGATTGTTGTTTCTTGGTAACAATATGAGAGCCTCCAGGCAAGTTTCAGTTCATGAGTGCAGGCATTTATAGATACAGAGCCGCTTAATTTTGCTACGTAATATGTTTTTTTGTTCGTAGAAAACCACAGTGATCTCTTCTATGAAAAGTTTAATAGCATGTATCCTAAGTTGAAAGGAAGGTGCTACTAGTGTAGATACACAAGACATAAAAAGTTCGGTTTATTTATATGGCCCCATCTTGTTTTCCTGCCCTTTCGGACCATCCAACAAAATGTCATATTTGATGATTTAGTATCCTCAATAATATTTCACTTAAAATGCAGATTTGATAAAAGCGCGTGTGTATTTTTGGAGAAAGAATGTGATTTATTGATGTACATAAATAACACTATAAAAAGAAACGATCACCTTTATCCACTAAAAATACTGTTTTAGCTACCAGAGTAAACTAAAATAGTAATCAAAAGAACCTGCTTAAATACTATTTTGAATTAATAGTACATGTAAATAAGGGTTCACCCTTAAGTAATGATCTGATTATTTCTTTTTATAGTGTTAGTGTACCTATAAACAGTGTGAACTCTTTAATAGAACTGATGTAGGTAAACTGGACATTAGAAGTAAAATACCAGAATTCGTCTTGGTTAACTTTACTGTTTAATCATCTGGAAAAAGGAAACCTTCTGCAAAAGTGTCTACTGGATGGAGGCTCAGGTGTAAAATTTTATCAGAATATATTTAAAATTTGTTTGTTGGAAGCACCTGTGAGGGCTTTTTGTTTTTGAAAGCTGTACAACATGATCGCGGATGAATGAATATAATTTCGAAGAAAATGCAGCTGCATCAAGATGGAGACCCCTATCATGAATTTTCAAACTTCCTTACTACTTATATTTTGTGGTAATTTTCTGTTAATTTTTGCCGGCATTTAAATATTTTGTGCTAGGTTCGTTTACTTTTTATTGCAATAAACAAAATGAGTCTCCATCTTGACGCAGAGACCCCTGGGTAATCAAACTGATTTATCATTTTGTGCTAATTTGTGCCCTTACCAAAGAATGTGTGTATATCCTCAACATTTTTCTAAGAAAATATCCTGTATAGAGGAATATAGTAAACCAATGATTGACAGAACATACAAATTTTGATATGTTTTTAAATCAATACGATTACCAATTCTATTTCATAGAGTATAAACTTGAATTAGTATATATTTTCAAAATATAAGAAAGTATAAAATTTCTATTGATTTTGATAAAAATTATGATAAGGGGTTCAGTAACCGAAATATCCATTATTACAAGCATTGTCCTATTATTATAAATAAACAGGCTATAACCTAGAATACATAAACTAGAATTCTACTATAATTAGATTGTGAGATTGTCAAATGTGTCTCGTTGTAGAAGGTGTAATTGAGTCAAACAAATCTACAAAATTTCGGGTGTTCAACAATTAAAATTAAACCAAATATTAGTGTTCAAACTTAAACAGATTAGTAAGGTAAAGTTTAAATTCAGAGTAAATATTATAGGAAAACTTTATTCCTACATCTAAATATAATAATTTATCGGATAATGTCTGTACCCATATTGAAAATGTCGGAAGTAGTCAAAGCTTAATCAAGAGATAGATAGAATATTAAAAGAAGGGTTCTGTAATGTGGACAAAATTTCTATCACATCAAGTTTTGTATGGTGATAAAGAAATACAATTTCGACATAACATTTAAAATTATTTGTACCAGGGCATTGAGAGATCCCTAAGAACTACATTTTAATATTATAGACATCTATACACGTTCCTGGAAAGTGTTTTTATTTACCCAGGAATTTCAATATGGAGAATCAATTTGTTTATCAAAATATCCAATAAATCGGCAGAGCACAAAATTCGTTAGTACGGGCACAAATTAGCACAAAATTATTTTTTTTATCCAGGGGTCTCTGCATCAAGATTGAGACACATTTTGTTTATTGCAATAAAAAGTAAACGAACCTACCACAAAATATTTAAATATAGGCACAAATTAGCACAAAATATAAGTAATAAGGAACTTTGAAAATCCATGATAGGGGTATCAATCTTGACGCAGCTAGAAAATGCACGGTTTAGACGATTGTACTGGTATCTCAAATGATCAATCTTGAATAAATGAATTAATGAAAATTAATAAATATTTTTTCTAAACAGCTCAATTTGTAAGTCGCCTGTTTATTAAATTCTTTTTCTTTCAACTTTCTCTAACCGATTCTTGCAATTATTTATCATCAAAATTAAATATATACGTAATTATAACAAAGATAGATATTGCACATACAGTTAGGTTAGATTATGTTTGGGTAGACTTGGTAGTACCTCGATCTTTTCAAATAATTCATCCTATTATTATGCTCAAAATGAACGAAATAGATGTACCTATGACATTTTATAGTAATACTAACAAGACCCTTCCATTGATAACTATAAGCAATAAATTTAAAAAAATCATTCATGGACTTTTTAATAGATCAAAACGAATGCTTATATCCATTTCCGGAACTTACCAAAATATTACTGCGTTCAAGAGTAATAATTTATTTTTCAACAATGCATTGGTTCTCCATCTTGAACAGTAACAACACGCGTTTCAGTTCAAGACAGCTATTTCGCTCTCGAGCGGAACGAGTAAGACGATGTTGTCACTGTTCTACATTCTCCAACAAAGATATAAATACCCCGTTAGAAAATATTTAGAGAATAGAGCTGTTCCAACACCATCTACTGGGAAAGTATATGTCTCACTGATGGCCTTATTCACAATGCCACGTCTTGATAAAACAGCTGTCCGGAATTGAAAGACGTGTTGTCACTATTCAACCTTGAGAACCAAAGCTTTGTCTATGGAAGGATTTTAACAAGAAATGTGTTTGTATTCACTATACATTATAAGAAACAAGTGATATCAATCAATTAATCTATGCTATGCAAACTGCATATCACCCTATAAATACATTAATCCAATCATAGGCTCGATGCGAATATCTAAAGATCGGATTTGCTCCGTGAATTTATTAGAAATTACATATTTACTAGTTTGAGAACCAATAAAGTATATTAGTTTCATTAAAAATATTTGCAGTCATTGCATGACAATATATTATAATAAATTTAAGGCCTATATGGAAAGACTTCATTCGTATATAGAGTAGATTTTCCAAAACAAAACTGCAATTCATGTCAAGAAGCGATTCAATTCTGAAAAACTGTTATGACTTTGCAAACTATGAAGCTAATGGGGTTTGAGATAAGAAAAAATTTAAACCAAACTCCAAACTTCAGATCAGTAAAAGATTAACGACTTGAGTAAAATTAATTGCAAAATGTTTCCTAATGGAATATACTTTTTGGTTAGTATCATTTACGAAACATTTTATCTTCATGGTATTTATGAACAACTTCCATAATGCATAACTTTGTTATTATGAATTGAGAACAAAAATGGTTGTTTTAAAATCTTATTTATGATTATTTCAAATACAGAGTATTATTATCGAAACATGACATGAATTGAAAATTTTTTGATTCAATATGTATAAATTTACAATTAGAAAAAAATTTTGCTCCGAGTTAAGTGGGTAAATTCACTTTTAACATTTGTTGAATTATTTAAATTCCAATTCAATAATCAACTAAATGTTTCATGTTTTTACGTTTTAGTTGAATATTTTCATGTTTCCAATAAATCCAATAAATAATCTATTTAGGCAAATAAATATATGATTTCACATTTCTATCTTTATCTTATTGTTTGTAAATATAGACACTCCTGAGCTGAGGTATAAATACACCAATTGAAATATTAGGTGAATTCCTTCTAATTCGAAAATTCTTCTTATAACATAGTTCTTCTTCATTCTTGATCCAAATGCAGATTGACTAAAATCAATTCTGACAACTAATTATAATGCAATTCATTATCGCTAGTATTTAAAATCTTTCTTAGTTTGATAGATTGATGAAGACTATTATCGAGTAGTTATTTATTGATATTACAATACTTCTGCTGAATATTTGAATTGAGATTAGAGTAACATAATCGAGATAGAATAAATCTATTTTTTCACGATTTTATGGACATCAATAATTCAGAATACAACATAAAAGTCTTTCGTGCCTGCTGTTGTTGGTAGAAGGACGGTTTCATTTACAAAAGTTGAATTCTTAGTTAGGGGCAGTGTAAATATCGCACGTTGATTATTTGAAAAATATCAAGATGCATCAAAAATAGCAGATGCTTCATAAGAAAATTCAATTTTGATAGGTCATAATTAGGAATCGATAAGAAGACGAAAAACTCGTTTATCTTTAGACGATCATTAATTTCAATTCAATTCAGAAAACAAAATCAAAATGTTCATCCATATTGTGCAAAACTTTATTTAGAAGCCCTCCAACCTCAATATTTATTGAAATAATAACCAAATAATAAATAACCAAATGTACATAACATTTGGTACGAAAATACCATTTCAGATAAATGTTCAACTTTCAAATTCAGCAGAATTAATGAAATAACTTGTCATGACTATTATATTTCAGAGTTGTTCAAATTCAATCTTCTTAAATTTCCACAAGACGTGCAGAAACGAATTTACCTATTCTATTATTATAATAGATGAATCGAATGATTTTCTTAAGAACGTCGTTGCCAAGTTCAGAAATTATCCATATTTTTTCAATTTCAAAAGATTTTCCTCATCTATAGTTCTGAGTTTTTCATTCATTTGCCCTCAGCGAAATTTTTAGGTATCTCCTTTCTAAAACGAAACTCCCGAATTAAAAATGTTTCTGCTGGAGTATGGCACTTAACTACTCTGTAAAATAGATCCAATCATTTCTAAATTAATTTATCAAGTCTAGCTTGCGATAAGGACAATCAAAAATAATTGTTCACAGGATTCTTATTTGTAGTTCAGTAAAACTTCTTCAACTATTCACGATTTGTAGTTTATACAAGATAGATTTTATAGTTTCATTTATAGAATAGAATGTTGGTTAACATGGCATGTAACCTAGTTATCATGGGGCCAGTGACAAAAAAATATCATTGTACATAACATAATTCATTTAAAATAAGTTGAATAAAAATATTTGTGTGGTTATACTCAGTATAATATAATTAATTTCTTCCTTGTATTGTATATTGCGTTACATTGTGATATGATGAATGAGTGCATTTTCATGATATGCTGTTATTACCGCCTCATTTGTATATTGTTATAAATAAAATTTGTTGCGTTTTGTTAATATTGAAAGGAAACTTTATTGCCAAAGTAATTATAATAAATGTATATATTC
This sequence comes from Endomychus coccineus, assembly GCA_958510875.1. Classification (NCBI taxonomy): domain Eukaryota; kingdom Metazoa; phylum Arthropoda; class Insecta; order Coleoptera; family Endomychidae; genus Endomychus; species Endomychus coccineus. The sequence continues at coordinate 74,927,519 of OY294068.1, forward strand.
GCCAAATATAGTATGCCGCATATGAGAAACAAACTTCAAAAGTTAATACTTTTTCCAAATTCTAATGCATTCTGAATGGTCAGTTGTGTCACAGGATTCTTGATTTTGTCATCCTTTGTTTTGTTATCTAACTATATAGGTAATTATCTAGTCATATTCGGTCACATTTGGACTAAAACTAACCCTGGTGCCACATTGAAAACAAACAATTCAGATAATATAGAAAACCATACTGAAGCTCCAAAATTTCAATCTATGATGTATGCTTTTCAAATTCATGAAAATTGAATTCTCTTCTATACAGTTGGTCTTAACATTCCTGAAATTATTTTAGCCCAAGTAGTCAAAACTTGAAGTCAATTATATCGAATGAAGCGGGTTTGAACATCATCGTCTTCGCCAGGTTTCAAATACCTAAAGTCAGCTTCTCAAAAAAAGTAGTTAGGATTTTCATAAGCACAAAAGGTTCTTTGTATTGGACTGTGATATCCGAACCAGGGCCGGATTTAAGAGTGGGCTGCAGCAAGGGGTCCCCACTAAGAATGGGTCCCCAAGTACAAACAAATTATTCAAACATGTTTGGATACCATCTTGGTGTTAACACATTTTATTTTCCTTCATTAATTAGATTAAAAGAAATTCAGTATGTACTTATTACATTTACTTATTTCATATATTTTTATTTTTTGTGCAGTAGCCAATACAGATTTAAATAATTTTTTTCAATACTTATATCGTGTAAAACCATTGTATAATATCAACTTGGTTCCCGGATAGTTATTTAGTTTTTCTAAAGGCATGCTTTGCGCCATCGATTTCTTCGTAAAAGTTACTTACTTTTACTTGTTCCATCTGGCAAAAGCTGATGGGGATAGAAAAGAGAAATGTATCGAAAATCAGATCGGCAGACAGTGAAACGGACGTATTTAAGTGGATCTGAGAAGCGCCAAAAAGCAATAGATTCTCAACCAACAGTTGGCAAGTGTATGTGTATGTTATAATGAAGGAAAGAAGAAAATCAACTTTGCGTTGGAAGGTAAGGTTGAAGGATCAGCCTCCCCAGAATTAGATTTATTTGCTCCTACGGTTCAACAATCCCGAATATTTTGGAACGGTCTGTTCAAAATGAATTGTTCATACAGGTTTTTTCGTACTATCCGTATGAGAAGAGTTTGAAGAATAATAATAATAGATATGTATGAGAATGAGCAACATCAAAGTATGTCATTTCTATCAAGTTTATCCCAATAAAATAACGCGACAACGACTACTAAATTTCACATAAGCACATAAAATTAATCTTGTAAGAATGACATCAAAAAGTGAAGTGTGAAAACTGACCTAAGAACTTGCCTACAAAACGTTTGAACCAAACAATCAATAAGTATAATGGTGTGAAAACTGACCTAAGAACGTACCTACAAAACGTTTGAACCAAATAATCAATAACAAATGATTCACATTTTGTTTCTCATATGGTATTTATAATTTTGTTAGCTGTTAATATATTGCTAGTGATAAAGTTTTACCTAGATTGCCTTCATCAGATATTTCAAATATCATTGTTAATTCTAATATTGTAGACAAAGTTGCATAAGTGTAGAGTTGTGTACAAATCTTTAAATCATCAAAGTTATAGCTTTTAAATTTAAAATAAATTATTATTGAAAAGTAATTTAGTTTCCATGAACCCTACACATCCCGTAACGTATGACATTAGAGTTATAAGACAGGTCATTGTTTATCTTCATACTTATTCCACACATTGTCTTGGTATGTCTAGAATTAAGATTTATACGATTATATGTTACGGTAAATTCTATTAATCCCGTTATTATGCATAATCGCCTCTAATATTGATGAAAATGTATCAATTTATCAAATATACTTTGTGGATTACAGCCCGTGCTTGCTGGTAAATTTGTAAAATGTGCTAAGTCGGTTCTCCAGACAAGCTCTACCATTCTACTTTGGCTTTGAGGCGCCGCATGCGCTATTGATATTTGGGTACGTATACCAGGGCAAGGAAAATCAATCAATTACAGAAACAAACTTTCAAATAACTTATTAACCTAGTATTCCCGGAAATATAAATTAAAAAGACCTGTCAAATACTTAACAATAGCTTAGGTTCGAAACTTCAAGCGCCAGCGTTACATCGCAGGTTAGTTTGTTAGGTAAATGTTCGACAAATTTTTTTGATTTTTATATATTTTTGAAAATACTAGGTAAGTAGGTTATTTGAAAGTTCGTTTTTGTAATTGATTGATGTATTAAATGTGTATATATCCAGATGTATTCTAGAATAAAAATTAATTCTTTCAAATTAGTTCTATTCATACTGATCCATAATCCACATAATCCAATGTCAAATGATCAAATTCACCGGTTAGTGCACTTGGGCCTTTACATCTAATATACTCTTCGCGACAAAGTCCGAAGAGTATATTGCATTCACTCAAGCTATTTCTAAAATCGTTAAAAAAGGTCCTACAGCACCATAGTATTTTTCTTCGAATTTTAAGCAGCTTTGACAAAATCCATCTGTCTATGTCTGGATGTATGTCACGAAAAGCTTGTATACACGATAACTGAAACGAAAGGTCCTACGATATTCAAATTTTGGCAAATATCTTAGTTCACATTCTAGGTGTTCTCTGAAAATTAGAGGCAAGACTCCGGATTTGCATAAAAGTTCATCCAAATATGCAGCATGGATTAACCCAGATTGGGGTGAGAAAATTGGCATTCCAATATGCCACGAGCCTTGACTGAAAATATCCTACATAGGATGATTGAGGACAAATACGAGGTACAACCAAAAGATGTTATGAGACTTCGAAATCCAAAAGCAAATACTCAAACTGCAAGAATCTCCAGGACTTTAAAATTCTGAATGAGTGTACAAATTCCTTACCAAAAATACTCTGAAAAATTACTAAGTTAGATTAATTGAAAATGATAAATTGCCACGTGATTTCTCAAGAGAGTAATTCAAGTTAGAAAATATAACTCACTTTTGTGTGGTGAGTTTGATCTATAAGCTTAGATAACCACTCCTCTTTGCCCAATGTTTGGGGGAAGTAACTTCTACCCCATGAGAGAGAAGCTTGCCCCGCCTAGAGAGCTGGATACAAAATAACTATTTTATTTTTGTTGACGATGACCTTAACTTTATGACATTATCCAGACTTCCTTGAGTTTGGGTATGCATTAAAATTATATCAAGTTAATATTTTAATTACATCTTTGATAAGGAACGACCACGTCCTGCACGTCTTATGTTATGGTTCCGTGAGTAATTTGTAGCTTCAAAGGAAAAGACAGGGTAAAAAACCTCTGTTTAAACAATGGCAAGCGGTCAACATGCCGTTTCGAATCTGATCTTAAAATATATCTTAACTAACAGTATTCTGAAAAGCACTTGCTATCTTTAGACCCTTTTCTGCTAAATACGTCATTTATGATTTCCTATTAAAACTGTGAGGAACTTATTCGACTTCGTCGATATTTTACAAATTATAATGACCCTTCCTTGACAAGGATTCAGAGACATTACATCTCATTTCCGTCCCACAGATACAAAGAGCAAACTGTTAATTTATGACGGGACGGTCGTACTATGAAATGAACTCATATGCAACAAAGAATATCCTATTTCTATTTACACTCATGGGTGTTCTTGAAACCAGCTTGAATTTGAGCAACTGGATGAATTCTAATTGATAATTAATAAAGCAGCCTACATTGGCTCTGACGTCAAAAAATGTGTCCCAATTTACCTACAGGTAGGAAAATCGGAACAAAATGCGTGCTAACCAACCTAAATATTTTTGCAAAACAAAGTCGAACAATTTAAGCCGTCTAAGCTTATTAACTCGATAACTATAGGAGATACGAAAAAATGGAAGTCACATTCTTTTACAAAAACTCTTTTTAACTACAACGAACTGAATCAAATCCTGATTTGTTAAGAATTTATTTGTTGAGAAAATTTCAAATATTTTGTCAAAAGATTGCATTCTGTTATAAATAAAAATTAGTTTATATAAACTTTATCATAGGGTCGACATTGTATATAAGATTTATATGTATATCCATGCACTAAGTAATATAACATGTAAAATTCTATAAAATAGAATTTTATAAGTTAAAAAAATCAATAAAGCACCTGGATAACACCTTTGCAATCAGTTCATGTTTAGCGTAAAGATTGTGTCCTTCATTCTCAAAACTGATATAATACCATAAGCACTCCACAGGAACTGAAAAGATTGAAGAGAATTTGTTAACAAGTGAAAGCAGGGTCAGATAATAAAAAGATTATCACGAATACCAATTGAAGGCCGTATTAAGAAAATGAGCTAAGAAATAAAGAAGCATACTTCAATGACCGTCAATGAAATCAACTCTCTACCAAGAGTAATTCCTTGCATAAATAAGACGACGTAAAAAGCACAAGTCGACATGACGTTGATTGGTCGTTTTTAAATATGGACGTGTAGATAATTCAAAATTACTTAGTAATGTTATTGCATCCAAAAATAAAATATAGGAGAGATTTTTTGTATAAAGTATAATCAGATTTTTATTGGGTATTATCACGTTCCGTACTTTTTCGTGTACATATATAATAACTATTTTAATGAAATTACCGAAAATGCGTTGTATTTAGGAAAAACGCTCCGTGGATAGATAGAGCATAGCGGTTTTTTGCATTCTCTTAAGGAAGGTATTTGTAAACTTTGTGATATATGCTTGACTGGGAGATTTGATGCACACATTTTTTAAATGCATTTTAGCGCACTTTTTAACGAACTTCCTGAATATTGCTTGTAAGTGCTTGAAAACTTGTAGTTAGAGGGTTTCAAGATCCCCGATTGTGAATCTGACATCGGAATGATTTTATAGATATATGTTGCATTTGTGCATCATTTTAAAATGCATTTTGTTCACTTTTTTCTGAATTTCTTTAATATTTTCTGAAATCAGTTGAAAATTGTTACTCGGGGATTTTCGAAGTCTGATTACGAATCCGATGGCAAAGTTATAAGACTTAATTAGTTATTTTGAAAATCCAAATACCAATTTTGAAATTATTTTATCCAATATTAGAAAAGTGCAATTATTACGCATTCTATCATTTTCCTGATAACTTTAACTAAGGATTCGTAATTAGCGACCTCGGAAACCCCCGTATACCAATTTCCAACTCATTTTAATCAATATTGATAAAGTGTAATAAAGCATCTTAGATGCATTTTATTATGCAATCTATCATTTTTCTGATAACTCTGACTACGGATTCGTAATTAGCGACCTCGAAAATTCCCGTGGGATTTTATTCAATATTAAAAAAGTGCAACTGATAGTGCAACATAAATTGCATTTAATTATGCAATCTATCAACTTTCTTATAACTTTGACATCGGATTCGTAATCAGCGACCTCGAAAATCCCCGAGTAGCAATTTTCAACTGATTTCAGAAAATATTAAAGAAATCCAGAAAAAGTGCATTTTCAAATGCACAAATGCAACACATATCTATTTTTTTCAATCAGATTTTTCAATGTCAGATTCACAATCAGAGACCTTGAAACCCTCTAACTACAAGTTTTCAAGCACTTACAAGCAATATTCAGAAAGTTCATTAAAAAGTGCACTAAAATGCATTTAAAAAATTTGTGCATCAAATCGGTCAAGCATAAGTATGTCACAAAGTTCACAAATACCTTCCTTAAGAAAATGCAAATAACCGCAAAGTTCTATATATCCACGGAGCGTTTTTCATAAGTTTTGTGAAAATCGGTCTAAATACAACGTACTATGAAGAATTAATTTGAAATTATCCAATATGGACTTATGAAGATGAAGGAATCAAAGATACCACGGACCGATTGAACTGCAACAAATATGAGGTTCTTCATCCATCTTCATGGAGAACCAATAAAAACCTGTGGCTTTAAACTGAATTCACATCTACGAGATGTATGAAACATGTTCTGTGATAATCCTCAGTATTTAGTACAACTCATCGATTCGCGAGTTAATCACATTTGTACAATTGTGGGTAGTCACCGGACCCTATTGCAGTTTATCAGGAATAGGTTTGCAACGTCAACAATATAATAAGATGCTTCCCACTTTTGGGTTTTCATGTGCTTCTAGCTAGCGCACTCCAGGCGTTCGTATAGCGTTCTGATGATCCTAGGACATATTTCTGGATCTCTTTTGAGATTGCATCGAAGAAAGCTGTGGTCATACGATAGAAACAAAGAGCTTATCATTAAGCCAGAGAACTTTTATTTTCAAGTTCTTCACGGAATACGCACCATTTCAGACTGTTTATTCTAGCTAACAGTAGTAATTTGGTACCACCCGAAGTTAACGGTAATTTAAATTCGAACCAAGTATATCGATTCTATTTTTCAAACTTAATCAAGTGAAACAATGGTTCCCAATTTCTATGTTTATTAACAAGACAAGATTAAATTAGTCTAAATTTACACATCTTTCAATTACTTAGTCGATACGCGAGTACGTTTGTTCCAAGAAAAATTAATTCCATATGATTTTGGCTTAAATGTTTTTTCTAAAGAACTATCTTGAACAAACCATTCCCAGCCATTTTTTTCACAAAAATCAATTGCATCTTCTTTGGAACCAAACTGAACTTTCATGTTGGAAAGCGGATCACCCCTGAAATTAGTTTTAATTAATATAGAAACTGATTACTTGAGTATTCACCAAATTGTACAGCAAAAATTTGCATCGAGTTGTATAATAAAAGACAAATACAATAAGAATTTCCAGACTGTAATTTATTTCAAACCTTTATAAAGCAAAAATTTCAAAATTAAACAGATTCTGCCTTCACCTGAATGACTTGTCCAAAACTGTAGAGCATGGACCATACAAACCCAACAGAACAGGTCAACTAGATACTAAAATAGACCTTCCTGTTTGAATTTGAAACTAGTGTAAAAGTCAAATAATAATAGAGTTGAGCAAAATCGGAAATGAAACTTTGCAACACTAAAAGGCCGTCATACTTCAATTTCAAATTTCATGACTATGAGATTAGAAATCTTTTTAAAATAGTCATTTCAATTAGAATAAACAAAATGATTTTTATGTGGAAAAGCTAACAAAATTTATTTAGTTATAAGTAATCAGAAGAGTACTATTGACTGAACATTTATGTTTTGCTCAATGTGTATGTGACATCCTTATAAAATATTATAAATTGTCCTAGCGACCCGACTAATATTAATTCCACCCCTTCAGGAATGCATATTAGTTTTAAGCTAAATATTTAAAAAATATCCAATCGGAATCAGTTACGAAAATTGATTTCATGAGGAACATACAATCATTACAGGAGAAATAAACCCAGACTAGTTATGGTGCAATGGAATAATAAGAGTATATCTTCAATAACTCCTAAATTAGGTAAATTCCGAACATTAGTCTATTTATTTAATTGTTTACATGTTATATCAACAAGTTGAACGGTGGTTCAGTTTTTTCGTTCATAACTTCGGCAAACGATAGAGCTTCTAAAAATAATAGGGGTCTTTCAAATGAAACTTTTCTCCAAATCACTTGGTTTCCGAAATGATGTTGAAGTTTCGAAAAATTATAACATTTTCTTTATTATCTTCTGAACAAATAAAAAATTTTAGTTCAAACTTGGTACACTTTAGTTTTACTGGATGAGAATTTTTTTGCTCACAAAATGTATTTAAGGCAAATACAGTAGCGCAGCTACGGGGTTTTGTACCCATTTAAATCCCTTAAACATCTACGCCAATGGTCGGGAATTATTATTGTATACAAATTTAAAAACTTTGATTCAAATTCTAAAAAAAAGTATTCCAGATAAATTTCACTTAGAGACTTCCTGTTCGAGCTATTTTGATTTTTCTAATCAAGGTTATCGTGTGGAATTTCTTTTGGAAGGCTATTTGGAAAGTAAAAAAATTTGACAACCATTTTATTGGTCACGATGATGAGGTGGTTTCCAAAAATTCTTAAAATGCAGCGGCCGTTAGTCTGTCTGGTAAAACGTATGGGCCAAAAATAGTATTTTTGTAAATGCCAAGCCAGACATTGACACTGAATTTTTCTTGGAAATTCCTAGATCTTGTACCATGAGTGTTTTCATTTGCCCATAAACGTAAATTGTGAAAATTAATTAATAAATCCACGTCCGTGTTAAATGTGCTTCATCTGTCAACAATATTTGCTGGAGAAAGTTTTCGTGATTGTTCAGTTTCTTAAGGGCAAATGAAAACCCATCAAGGTACAAGATCTAGAAATTTTCAAGAAGAATTTAATGTCAATGTCTGGCTTGGCATTTACAAAAACAATATTTTTGCATACGTTTTACCAGACAGACTAACGGCCGCTGCATTTTTAGAATTTTTGGAAACTAATCACGAAGACACCACACAATGAGGGAACAAATGCATGGATACAATTGGATGGCTGTCCTGTCCATTTTGGAAGACAAGTACGAGAATGGCTAAATAGGAAATACGGTGAAAGATTGATTTGTAGAGGTGGTCCAGTAGCATAATCTCTTTAAGACTTTTTTGCTTGGGGTTATTTGAAAGATAAAATTATGCCACGCCGGTTCATAATAGAGATGATCTACTTAATCTTATTTGAAGAGCTTGTGAGGAATTAATAATAAAATGTTACTTCGAACAAGAAGGTCGTTGAGAAATCTATGTCCCCGTTGCGTTGAAGTAAATGGATCATTTTGAGCATTTATTATGAATTATAATAATAATAGCCTTTCAAAAGAAATTCCATCAGATAAACCGGATTAGAAAAATCAAAATAGCTCGAATAGCAAGTCTCTAATTGAAATTTATCAAGAATACTTTTTTTTAGAAAATGAATAGTTTTTAAATTTGTATACAATAATAATTTCCGACCATTGGCGTAGAAGTTTAAGGAGTTTAAATGGGTACAAAACCCCATAACTACGCTACTGTATTGGTCTCGAGAACATTTTGTCACCAAAAAAATTTTTCATTCAGTAAAACTAAAGTTTACTAAGTTTGAACCAAAAATCTTCATTTGTTTAGAAGATAATGAAGAAAATATAATCATTTTTCAAAACTTAAATCTCGGTAACGAAGTGATTTAGAGAAAAATTTTATATGAAAAACCCCTATTATTTTTAGAAGTTCTATCGTTTACCGAAGTTATGAACGAAAAACTGAAACATCCTATATAATAAGGTTGATATAATATACAAAGTGGACCATATGTGTAATAGTGCCACATAAGGAAGGTTACCTTATTGTTGATGTCAACATCATTATGAATGAATGTCATGGAATGACGTATCAACATCAATGTATAAGGATAAGGAAGAAGTATTTATAGATTAGGATGGAATTATCATAAGCAACTAGAATCAAAACTAATTATTAAAAGTTAAGTTATGATTAATATGAATTAGGCCGTTCTCATGAACCGTTATCTATATGTGTAAGTGTTTTGAATAAACCGATGAAACCTACGATGGTATAATTTGCATTTTACCACACCACCATCAATCACAACCTCTATAGGACCTGCCACCTGGCAATCGCGGGATATTATATGGCGATCCCTTTGCCATAACTTCACAAATTATTATAATAGGCAAGGCACATTTGCTAGTATATCTTTGAATGCATACGCTACATAATATATCTCCATTAATATAACCAATTCTTTAATTATATTTGAATATAAATTAAAGAAGTTTCTATTCACTCAAGTATTTATTTAATGTGATTCTAAGGAGTTTTGTTACAAATTTCAAATTCCTTCTCAAATGATCTCAATTCAAGACCTCTGAGTCATATTTTCTTCAAAATTGACAAATATAACTTATTTGAAAAAAATTATTGCAGAGGTATGTTTTAAAAACTATGTAGAATAACGAAATAAAACAAATTTGAACACAATATTATCAACTAATGTTTTCCATTAATTTAACATTTCATAATATATAATATATATTTCATTTTAATTCCTCAAGTTATTTGACAACATGGAATAATGATATTTACCAGAAGAAATGTGGTTATATACTATTGTATTAGACTTTGACCAAGACCACTTAGCAATTTGAAGCCAACATTACATATCTGCTTCATTCTAGAGAAAAAACATGAACAAAAAATTTTTCTGCCCTTTTTCATCTGCTTTAACAATAATTATTATAGAAAATCTGAATTATCATCAAACAAAAGGAGTGATGGCAGCATGCATTTTCTGCAAACAAAATTCTACCTGCCACCATCAATTTATAACTTATTTTTCAATTAGGAATATGAGATTGTTTTCCTTGAATTGGGTTTTCTTCACATAAAACTGACTGTTCTGGGAACAGATATGTCTAAAATTGTTAAAAAAGTACTAAAATAAAAATTCTTGCACCATAGTATTTCTCATTCGTCTGTTTGTCTAGATGTCATGAAATCTTGTATATAAGATAACTTAAAAAGGAACAGCCCTATCATATTGAAATTTTGACAAAATATCGTTTGCTGTTCAGTGACATCTTGCAATAAACACACCTTTTTCTGGAGGGTTTACATTGAATGGATTCAAAACTTTCATTTGAATGTTATTGAGTTGTGTAAAGATAATGAAATGAATAATTGATTTCATTATCTTTAGATCAAGGTGAAGAGTATCATCTTATAAAATGTGCAACAATTATATCAAAATGAGTAACCAAATTGAATGAGTAACTTTGCCACGAACACTATTTATTCATCTTCAAGCGGCAACACATATCTAGTTTATTGTAAATTTGACAGTTAGTCTGATGTGAAAGGATGCATTTGGTGTAATAATTGATGATACCACAAAAATTATAATTTTTGACATTTCTTCTCATGTATACTTACGTAGATGACCATCCCATAAGAGGATTTTCCCATCTTTCTCTAGCATCAAAGTCCATTTCCCAATGATGGATGTTATTAGTGCCACTTTGCATAGCATTCTTAGGGGGTTGATATATTCTCACTAATCTAGTCTTAACATGCTCATCTGGTACACCAGTGATAGAGGAAATGTCGGCCTGAAGGTAGATAAGAATTGAAATTCGAGGTAATTTATTCTTTTCAAATTACCTTTTGATCTACTGTTATATAACCTTCTAATTTTCTTTTTTGTTCAATTTCTTCTGGCATCAAAAGGGCTAGGTCACTTCTAATCTGTGTTGCATCTTTCACTTGACGAGAATCTCCTTTACCAGCAGAAGTTGCATAAGTGGCAGCAGCAGACCTTTAAATATAATGATTATTTGATCTTATCATAATAATAGAAACTAACCTAACATACTTAGTTACATACCAATTATAATTTAAGAAAGAGTTTGCTATCCTACTAGATCGTGAAATTAACGATGCCATATTTTCTGTTCTCGAACCACTACAACCATATAATACGAAATTGACACAGTTTGAAACGAAAATATAAATACAATTATCTTTGTAGTCTGTGATCGTGTGATCTATGTATAAATTTTAAAACTGTCCTGAAATCAGAGAGCTGACATTCTCTATGATCCTGGATTATTATTATAAAGTAGTACTACTACAGAGTTAATATCATAATAAAGATTCTTGACCCACGTATGAATTAATACAAAATTCTCGGGAAATAGGTCACATTAACACATATATTTTTATTTTTACCCTCGTCTTTACGTACGTTTCGGTCTCACGACCATCATCAGAAGACTTATTAATACAATAACCTGATTACTTAGAAATACTGTAATAACACAAAGCGTCCTTATCGCACAAATTTCGTTTAAATGCCAACGTCGCGAAACGAACGGAAACATGAAATCGGAACTATGAGACCGAAACGTACGTAAAGACGAGGGTAAAAATAAAAATATATGTGTTAATGTGACCTATTTCCCGAGAATTTTGTATTAGTTAATATCATAGATATTATATATACATACATGGATAGCGCATCAGGGATTGTCATTGAACTCAAACATATGGAACAGCTGACAAGTGGCAAAACATCGTTCTAGCCATAAGAGTACATGTTAGTTACTGTAATCTATCATATTATGTTGTTTTCAAAAGAAAATAGCAATATTTTGATACAGAAACTACTTTAGCGCTCTGTTTTTTAGTTGTGATTAGTTGTTTGGCTTTTTACTTTCATTTTATCAAATGATATTGTGTAATAACTCTTTGACGACAATAAGATTATAATAGTGAAGTGTGTGATTAATTAGTCTTCTTGGATTTTTTAAATAAATCTAAGATGGTGAAATCGTGTTCCCCATTTGGATGTACAAATCGGTATCAAAAAGGAGGACCTAGTTTTCACTGGTCTTTACAAATTTTGTAGATACTGGATAGTGGTAGTAGATACTTAATTCACAATAATGTAATTAAAACGTAGACGTTAGAAGTACAATTTTAATCGACTATTCACAATCGAACATAGAAACTAATAGTGTAATAATTACTGTTCATTTCAGTTTTCCTTCAGATGAAAATTGAAACAAAAATGGGTAATAGCAATGAAGAGAAAAAACGACGTACCCAACAAGAATTCTCATCTTTGTAGTGAACACTTTACAGAAAATGAGTGTATTCATTTGGAAAGAAATCAGTAAAAGACCATGTAGTTCCTCCTAGTATTTTAAATTTTCAGGTGACTGTCTTTAAACGTAAGGTGAAACCCAGAGAGCTTAGAAATCAGTAAACAATATGAATCTGTCATAATTTTTAGCTGGGTATATGTTATTATTATGTTTTTACTAGCGATGATGCAAACATTATTTGTTGTGAGGGCACCTTATTAGGATCAATGAAGAACAACCTCTAAATGAACCAGAAAGTTGGTTGATTATATACTTAGTAGATTTATAACATTTTGATACCATCTTTTCTGTCCTATACCGTCATGCCCTAACATGAATATAATTTTACAAATTGCGAAGCATACTATTGATAATCAAAAAATAGTAATGAAATACTTGACTACAAGGAATCGTAGAATGAATGCAAAGGTTAAAAAAATCTGAAAAATTTATTAAAACATGTGAAGGATAAGGATTGTTTCAGAACAATGTTTACTTTTATTCCCGAAGAATTTGTATTTTTAACAGTAACAGTACCTAATATTATGTAAATAATGTTCCTCTGTTGGTAAAATTTAAGTTTAAAATTAAGGTGACCTATAATCTAATTTGTAACTATAAACATTAATGCTGTAAACTAAAACCCTGTTTATATCACTTTTATTTTTTTTTAGAAACTGAAATATTTTGCTAATATTCATTATTATAACACAAAAGGTAAGCTAGCGATTTGGCATCTGCGACTAGCCACAATACCAGAAGTTCACCACTGAATAACAAGAACTGTTCAATTATGTAATTTCCAGTTCTTCTTTATATTTAGCATCTTGAGGCATAATCGGATTCAATCCAAAGAGTTCTATATATAGAGATGACAAGTTGTATCGTTTGTATATAAAGAGAACGTATTTTGGGAGTCCAGCGCGGTTACACTCTCTCCGCGTCCCAAGCGATCGAGTAGACTAGTTTTTGCAAGTGAACTTGGGTGAAGCAACATTGTTTCACACCACAATTTCCGTCGTTCAAGATTTTCTGGAAAGTTGTAAAATAAATAGATAATAATACATAAACAACTAATTCAAAAAACAAGTAGAGCCTAATATTCAAAGTCGTTATGTCATCTCTCCTAGTTTTGATCAACATATTATATATTCAAACGTCAGTAGTTTTTTAGCTCACAAGGCTGATATTCTTTAGAACATTATTTGTTATAAGCCTTACGTAGTCGTTCTTAGTGAAACATGTATCACTGATGATATAGATGATGCTGAACTTTATATTGAAAGGTACCAGATGTTTAGATGTAATAGTACAAGTCGTTATACGGGTGGAGTATTAATTTTTGTAAGGGAAGACGTTGAAGTTAAGTCTAGTAAAACTCATATAATTGACATGGTGTATTGGTGTCTGTTTTTAAAAATCAAAATAGGTAATAATCTTTGGAACATTGGGGGTCTTTATAGGTCTCCAAGTTCCAGTAAACCTGTCTTTATTGATGCTCTGGAGGATGTAATAGAAAACAATTTTGCTGATGGTAAAAAATGTTTATTGATTGGTGATTTTAATTTCAATTTTTTTAGTACTGAATTTTATGAGCAGAAAATAAAAACATTATTTAATATGTATGGGTTGGATCAAGTTGTTCAGGATTATACAAGATGTTGTGAAGATGCAAAAACTTTAATTGATTATGTTGTTACTAATTATGATAATGTGAGAGCAGTTGTAAATGAACCTAATATTTCTGAGCATGGCATTATATCTATTAACTGCTGACTACTTACAATTGCCTGAAAAATCAATTACCTTCAGAAAATTTACAGATCAAGGGTATCATAATATAAATATGCAATTAATCTCTTGTAATTGGAACAATAATTCAGTTAATGTCGATAATATTTTACATGAATTAATTGATAATGTGTCTAAAATTGTTAATGAAATTGTCCCTGAAAAAACAATATATCTCAAAAGTAATTATGTACCCTACTTTGATGATGAACTTAAACGAAAAAGACGTGAGCGTAATAATGCATATTACAATTTTAGGCATTGTGAGGGTGGTCTGAAAGAAGAACGTTGGAATGTCTATAAGATCTTTAGAAATCAGTATGTTGTTTTACTAAGGGAAAAAGAGAGATTATATTATGAACAAACTATTGATAACAATAAAAGTAATAGTAAGGAAATGTGGAAGTATCTTAAAAAAATTGTTAAGCAAAAACAAGATGTTGGTAGTCGTATCCAGTTTGAGATTAATAATCAAAATGTAATTTTAAATAATGAACTAGACATTGCTAACAACTTTAATTTATATTTTGTAAATAGTGTAAATGAAATAACATCAGTTTTCCAAAATATACAGTCATGGACACATGATTACCCTGTTATATCAACTAGTTTCACCGAATTTGTGCCTTTAACAATTAATGAACTAAGAAATATTATATTCTCTCTTGATAAAACTAACAAAGCAAAAATTTTAAATAATAGCTTCTTGAAAAACAGTTTTGATGTAGCTGGTTATGCATTATTAAATTTAATTAACACATCACTTAGAACTGGTGTGTTTCCCGATCAATTTAAGGTTTCCACTGTTGTTCCTGTACCAAAAATTAACTCAATCAAAGCTGAAAATTTTAGACCATTAAATATACTACCTACTCTTGAAAAGGTGTTAGAACTATCTGTCTACAACCAATTAACTCAGTACTTTAATACTAATGAATTGTTTCTAGGCAACCAATCAGGTTTTAGAGCTAAACACTCGTGTGAAACGTCTCTACAATTTTTAATAACTGAATGGAAGGATATAATTGATAGAAATCAGTACATTGTTGCGACTTTCCTTGACCTTAAAAGGGCATTTGAAACAATCGATAGAACTATTTTAATTGAAAAATTAAAGTATTATGGGATATCGGGTATTGTTTTGGATTGGATTCAAAGTTACCTACTTAACAGAAGACAAAAAACTAAATTTGGAAAAGAATTGTCTGATGAACTTATAATTGAGAGTGGCATACCCCAAGGTAGTGTGTTAGGTCCATTGCTTTTTATTATTTATCTGAATGACATTAACCACATTTCTGGATCACACTGTATAAATCTTTTTGCTGACGATACATTGGTTTATTGCTTACACGAAAATTTGGATCAAGCAGTTGTTGAAATGAATAGTTCTTTAAAAAGCATTGAAACATATTTATTTAATAATAAACTTGAACTAAATGTCAGTAAAACAAAAAGTATGATTGTGACATCATCTTGTAAATATGAACAAATTGCTTGGGCAAATGCTGTTATAAAAATTAATAATACCAACATTGAAAATGTATCCGAAATAAGATATTTGGGTTTTATAATTGATAAAAATTTAAAACTAAACAGTCATGCTGATTATATTTGTAAAAGAATATCCAAAAAACTCTTCTTTTTCTCTCGTATATGTAAGAAAGTGTCTACGTATGCTAGGTTGACTCTTTTTAAAAGTTTAATTCAACCTCATTTTGATTATTGTTCAACTTTACTTTTTCTACTTGGTAAAAATAAAATAGCACAATTGCAAAAGCTTCAAAATCGGGGTATGAGGTTAATATTGGGATGTAGCCGTTACACAGCAATTACACTGATGTTAGATTGTCTAAACTGGTTTTCAGTTGATGAACGTATATTATTTATGACTATGATCTTTATATTTAAGCTTCAAAAAGGATTGCTACCCAATTACTTTCAAAAATTCTTATTGTGAAATAATGAAGTTCATGATTACAATACAAGAAGTAATAACAATTTCTACATTAAAAAAACTAACACTAAATTTGGAATGAATAGTATGTTCCATAAAGGCTTAAATGAATTCAACAAACTACCTCAACTTGTAAAAGAATCTAATTCAGTAAAACAATTCAAGTCATCATTAAAGAAGTATATTAGTGACAGCTGATTGTGATACTTAGCACTCTGTCTTTATTTTTTTTATTTTTATATATATTATATTTTATTATTTTTTTTCTTTTTGTAAGATATTTATACATTTGTAATTTTCTTTGTATATTAGGCTTGCCTACTTAAACAAACAAATAAATAAAAAAATAACAAATAAATAACAAACAAATTGAGGTTAAATCACTCAAAAACAATAATATAAACAAAACGAAATAACGAAAATAACTTTACTCTCTGCAATAGCGTCATAAATGAATAGTCGTCTGCCTCGATCATGCGTAAAGAACGAAAAAAGGGAGACTCCCAAAGTACGGTATAAATCCGACTTGTCATCTCTATATATAGAACTCTTTGATTCAATCTCTGGCTCAGGAAAAATCCAGGTTTGGGTTATATGGTAGCAGAATTAGATTAATAGTTTTGATAAATGACTTACTTCTTTTTTTTCAAACCACTCCAAGAAATAACTATATTATTTCTGTCTAATTATTTGATCATTAATTAATTAATTAATTCTATATCTTTGATTATTGCTGAATCATAAAAACCGATCAAATAGGGTTATAACTTGATAATTCATGAAATTCGTAAAGTGCTCTGTATACTGTATAAAACAATGTAAATTATGCACGTGGTCAGAATGATCTTCATCTCTGTCTAATACCAGGCTGAAATAGGTATTCTGTCTCTCTTACGTGTTGGAGTCATCGACTGAACAGAGGTTTGTATACCATGCGCTATCCATGTATGTATATATAATATCTATGGTTAAGATACATATTATGTTCTGTGGTACCAGTCATCTTTATACAATTGATCAATAAGAGTGAGAACCTCATTCCCTATTCATTTAACCTCTTCGGACCTGAGAATATTTATTAAACCAAAGCACTAAAAAGATTGCCTTAACCTACAAGGATTGAGTTGAATTATAAATTATACTGTAAATAAATATTAATTAAAATTAAGATGCAGATATCTGTTTTTCTGAGAATTTTTTTTTGTTAGCAACAGAGGTGAAATCATACTACCGGTAGTAGAGTTATCTATGGGTGAAATCTAGATTCTAGATCTCAGCTGCAAGAATTCCAAGACAACATTGTTGTAATTTTGTGATACTACTTCTGTGTCGCCATCTGGCACTCAAGCACTCCAATCCACGTAATTTTTGTAAAAGTACGAGAAGAGAAATCTATCAGTCAGTATTGTACCTACAATGTTGGATTTTTTAGTGAGACATCAACTCGTAGATGGCACTAGATTTTTTGATTCTCTAACATTCTATTAATCTTTACGATAGAGAATCGGTCAGTTACATTGATTGCAGACTTTATCGTTGTGCTGATGAGCTCTAGATGAGAGAGCGAAACAGCTGTCCGGAAATATGAGTTTGTAGTGTTACTGATTGAGTGACCTTATCATTACATAGTTCTTATTTTGAGCGGAACATGCACTGCTCAACAACACCAGGAATGTGCTGAAACAATTATGGGTATAAATAATGTAGCAGCATTAGTTACTTCATTGTTTCCCGTCTTTGTTTCTCCATTATGATATGTATTAAGTATTTACATCATTGTAGCCCGAGCATTTCACAAATTGGGTATACCAAAAACATAATACCTAAGCTGAAGAGCGTAAAGTACTGGAGTAGAGGACATGTGGAGTAGAAGAATAAGTTGCATATAATCAAATGACAAACATTGCACTTCTCCTTATTCCTCCTTCACTCTATATTTTTTGTTGAATGTAAATAACGCTTGCGCCTTCCTTAGATGCGTTTCTATTTCAATCTGAATCAAGTTTGTATATTCTTGTGTTATATTGTAATAAGGGTTTAGTACAGGTTATTTCCAATAATTAAAAACAAAATCATTTTTGGAAATTTTCATTGTGAAATAAAAGGGTAAGTGTCAATGATATTTTTTACGTTTGTTCTGGCTAATCAATGATTGGGATCAAACTCCAACTTGTCATGGTTCCCTAAATTAAATGGCCACACTGTTAATAAATAAATAGATTGAGGATTAGGAATATCATAAATTCCTTAAATAAAGTTTTATAGAGTTTCATCAAGAGAGAGCCATGTTACAATATTCTGGTCTTTGAGTGAAGTTATCAATCAAAGCGGGGCCGAACAAGTCCAGGGAACTTAGACAGCTTGATTGGGTTCATTCTACGCCCCTTGAAGTAACATTCAGTCCAAGTCCAGTAGGCCTAAGGCTAGTATTCTGAATGGACTGATGTCTCTTGTGTATTTAGGCGGCATGTATGCGCTACCGAGGTGTTGTATCCTAAAGTCATTCTACTATAGGATATGGAATGTGGCAGACAGTTTTGTCCGCCTCTCCGGATCTATTACAATCTGGGTCACCAACGATGTCCATTAAGTGTAGATGTCTATTCAGATGACAGTGGCCTGTAAGAAGTTCTGTCTTTGTCAGTGTTATGCCTCTTCTGCTCTCAGAAAGAATGGTTTTCGAGCAGTTGGGCACAATCGCATTATGCTATAGTAGGACGATCGGGTAGCTCCAGCAGACCGATCATAAATTATAACATGACCTCGAGGCACGGACACACTGACCCACTGGCCCAGACCAGCAAGCCGATACGCAGTACCCGCAATCACTGTTCCGATGTGGAGATGTAGACTGACAAACGATCAGAACCTTCGGAGCCCTACTCGGACGGTCCTCATAGCCCACATTATCCCCTTTACAGATTTATAGTTTATGGAGGTGAAGCTTGTTTGTGATGTGCACAGTAGCAAAAGATATAGCCAATGCCAGCCGAAAACGGGGATAACTTTAAGGGATTTGCATCAAATGAGATAGCAACAAATCATTTCGCAACTTCGCACCAAATAAGAGCCACTGCTGTGCTGTAAATGCTGCAATATTATTGAAACGCCATTGTCGTTATATTTGATGTATGTGATTCTTCATAATTGTTTTATGTTGCATTCTCGCATAGGTAACATTGTCACCATTATATTAACAGAGATCGTAAGTGCTAAAAATTGTTTACGGATTTACGATGATATATACGATTTCAGCATTTCTGAATCGATCTAGACTATTTTTGACAGGATGTCTCTATGTGAGAGCGTGTGTGTGTGTTTTTTCTCTACTTTGACTACACGAGAGCGTAGGGAAAGATCTCTCTCGTGGTGGAAAAACAGACGAGATTTCTGATGAACATCGCCCATTGAAATATCTATAGAAATATGGATTTGAAATTTTGCAGATCGTAAAAATTGGATATTGTATAGTTATGGGCGCTGCAGTCCTGTTTCATTCATCTTCATTTTTCAAATAGGATTATGGTATTTTATTGAACCATATGACAGCCGTTTTTTTCTGGTTATAAATATATATCACACATACATGTTTAACCTGCAGAAGTCAAAAATTCACATTTTAAGATTAAAGTGACGTCATCGGTGTGACGTCATGATCTACTATATGTCTTTATTCTGTGGTACATTTTGATAGTTCATGTGACAGAAAGTGTAAGAATAAAACAAGGTAATATTATACTGTGAATAATTATGAAAGTCAACCTTACAGCAGCTGTCAGTATAAAACATAGAATTGTGAAATACATTATGTAGACCTTCTGGATACAGTTTCAATGTAGCATAGAGTATAATATAACATCTTCCATTAGCGTTTTCTAAATCATTGCGAATACATCTTCTGTTCCATGTTACTACAATCATTTACATTTGACCCGTAGCAGTGTCCGAAAGTTATTTCATTAACGAAAGTGAGGGAAGTCACGTGATCAATTGATCACCGTTCATTCCTGTTGCTGCATTGTGAATCATGCTACTGCTAATGTGCATTAAGTTCTGTTTGTGTGTGGTAGTTGAGTGATATATTTTTTCTAAGCTACGGTGCCAGGAGGAATCATTGTCGAGTCGAGGAGTCATTTCAAGGAATGTGTAGTACATAAGTAGTTCAAGTATGCGAGCTATATAATAATTAATACCACTTTGTGAAGACTATTTTCTACAAAAATATTTTCTTACTTCATCTAAAAATCTAAACATTTTATATTAAACAATAATATCATCTCTATTACAATAGAGAATATTATGAGCACTCTGGATGACAGTATTGTTATACTGCGTGATCATGATTGTTGCTATAACTATTCTAAAAATGGTGACGTTAACAGTACATAAGCCAAAGCCAACAATTCGATGTTCCACACCTATCAAGAATCGGGTGAAATGTGGCTGGTTTCTCAACGCAGGAGTGGAGACCACTTAAGTGAAATATATATATATATATATATAACACTTGTAGTATAGGAATCTTCCATCCCTATTCGACCCTGACATGACAGCGTGGGAACCTTGTAACCAAGGTAGTGAAGGATAAAGCAATAAAGAAAGAAAGATAATAGCAATAAAGTGCAACCTTTTTATAAGTGAGTGTTTCAATTCCTATGCCCCAAAAGGACCACCGATCAGCTTATGGCAAACCGTCCCCAGTCGTTAAGAGCTGATCCCCACAAACTCATTGTTTGACTGTTACACAAGTGTGTAAGACAGAGAATTACATCTTGGTGAAAAGAATGACGTTCTAAGGAAATTGATGAAAATGTACAATAACCAAACAATTCAAATTATAAAAGATGAACTGAATGATTTGACGAAGAATTCTGTACAATCACCATTACAAAATGTTGATCGTACACCTTTTGTTAGCAATTAGCTCTTTGAAATTGTTTCTATTCGATGTTTTCAAATCGTACATACATAAATACGTTTTTTTCAATAACCGTTCTGTTGAAATGTACATATTATATTGCAAGTTATTTATTGTTGTTCTGTGTTATATGTTATTTAATTATATTTGGTGTTTTCAAATCTATGATTATGTAGTTTTTTAATAACTTGTGTTGAAATATACGTTTTATATTGTACGAAACTTACATTGCAATTTATTCTCCGTTCCCGAAAGGTCAACCACTTATAGCAGATTCCATAAAATTAGATATATTTGTGATATTTCATTATCACAATAAATCTAAATAAGTTTACCCCGTAAACAATCGCTGAATGTATTTAGACTGATTGCAATTTTGAACTTAATAAGTTACTTTTCAAACCATATGTATTTTTTGAATATGAATTTATCAAGTTTGACATGGCAAACTATTTAGAAGATTCAGGGTTAGTTAAGGAAGTAAAACTTCGTTTCATTATTATTCTTAATAGACACATTTCAATAAGCGTGTTTCTGTGGTCTATCACTGTTTTTGCGCTTCTCTTTAGAGTTGGCCACGGTCGTGTATACGACCGTCGAGTTGGCTTATGGTTATCCCCTCACACTCGTATTATATTAGTTTCTGTGATATTAGTTTGAGGGTTGAGGCTGAGGTTATCCCTATTGAGGAAAGTCGCTGAGTCTTGTCCAATATCCAGTTTCTTATACTTATAAATGAACGTATGTTCCTTTGTGACTTCGTTTTAAAGCATATAACAGGAGAGAACAATCTTCAAAATTTTATTGGTTGTTAAAGTCACAAAGAAAAAGATATTGCTTAACTCATTATTAAATGCACAAGTAACACGTTGACTAATTATTGTTCAAAAACTACTGCTCAAGAACTAATCTTCTAGTAAAAGAAGAAAATTAAGTACATACAGGCAGTAGTTGGCAATCATCATAATACATAGAGTAGTAATTATTACAATAATAACTCGTAATTATATAAATGGTTTTTATTTCGAAATTATGTTTTTTTCATTAAAAAAAGTAAATGGGGCGCAACTAAGGACTCGGTTCACGTCTGGAAACCCCGTTTAAACAGGAAGTCCTTACATATATCCCAAATACTTAGCAGCATTGTACCGAGTGTCGTAACATACGGGTGACCAACTGCAACATAGCCTATGGCTTGTGACGTCACGATCGAGCCTGTAAGCCTTATAGAATAGAGGGTATTGTTCGAGCTCATGTACTATTTTATAAGCGTCTGTAAAAACAAGTGAGTTTTTAGGAATAGCCTCGTAACACATCTCGCACGATTAGAGTCCATGCAGAAGCTATTCTACTAGCATTCTACCTAAAAATTCACCATAATAGTTACAATGGGGCGCTCCTTTTATTTTTCATGGCATGATACTTATTCAAGGAAACCAGTCAATAGAGAAAAAATATAACTAATATGCATAGTTTTTAACAACAACTCCCTTTTCCATTCCTTAAAATAGACAAGTAGCGATCTGATGAAATTTTGCACAGTCGATTCAAGACGAGGGGAAAGTCACTGTCTACAGGGATTTTGAAGTACTACCTCAACCTCTCTACCCCACTTTTGGAACAGAGAAGTAACGATCTCGATGACATTTCGCCTTCAAAACAAGAGGAAAGTGACTATCAACATAAGATTGCGAAAAAGCCTCCTCAAACCCCTTCATCACCCCTCAAAACAGAAAAGAACCGATCTCGATGAAATTCTACACACTTGACCTTCAAAACAAGTGAAGAGTCACTGTCTATATGAGATTTCGAAATAACTACCACATTTCTTTCCTACCCCTTGAAACAGATAAGTAGCGATCTTGATGAAATACTGCATACTTGACCTTCAAAACAAGAGGAAAATCAGTGTCTACATGATCTCGAAAAAACTACCTATAGGGTGTTTCATACCGGGTAAATCAGATGAGTACCGATCTTGATGAAATTTTGCATACTTGACCTTCAAAACAAGAGGAACGTCAACGTTCCACATGAGATGTCGAAATAACTACGCATTTTCCTTCCCGTTCAATCCTGAGAATTTATCAACATTTTATGTATATACTAATAGCAGTAATAGTATTGACTCTTGTCAACAGTGATTAAATTTATGAAATTCCTAGGTCAATCTGTACACACCAAAAAAATAAAGAGGCTTAATAGATGTGCTGGCCAGGGCTCCGGGTTCACATACTAAATGGCTTTTGCTGCTGCCGTCTGAATTGCCGACTATGATATGCCGAATGGCGCCGTGCCGTACCACTAGAAACGGGGATACCACGCCCAGTTCATATTTTCACCACTTTAAAACGAACTGCAAAATTTCAAATCTATACATCAATAGGAAAGGCGCAATCGTCTCCACAGTGGGTTACGCACGCACACACTCCCAGACATCATGTGAAAATAGTCTAGACCGAATACATCGGCGAAAATCCGGAAAACATTTTTGGGAGGGTATAATACTGCCCCTTAAGCTTATATACTAGATATAGTGAGGGAAGTAAAAATGACAATTCTAAAAAAGAAATATACAACATATAATCACTGAAGATTATAGTTGTTACTTCTCACATTCCAATTTGCAGATATTTACATGTTTCGAGGTCTATGACTAACACCTCATTATCAAGTATTATAAGAGGATGTAAGAAAAGTATATTTCAGTCTTGATAATAGATTTATTAATATATCAATTAATATGAAATTGGTAATAAAATTGTAAAATATATTATTTCTTTAATTAAAATTCTTAAAACATAAATGTTTGTTAGAATATTGGTTTATGTTGAGTTGTGAAATTTAAAAAATATTATTGAATATTTTGGTAGTTTCAGCAATTATAGATTATAATGCTTACATTCACATTATTAGAAATAATTTCTAATTACAATTTTAGATCTGTATTAAGATTCTTTGATTTTAGTTTCATTGTATATGTGTTTCTAGTTCAAGACGCGACAAAAGTGAATTAATACAGTATATCGTAGATAGGATTGATTGAAAATCAAGATAAAAAATGAGAAATTTTCATAAAAACTTTATGTTAATAATAGATACCTATATGAATTAAATTTCAAAAAGAAATTTTATTTCTTCAAGTTTTATACAATTAACCAATTTTGTATAAAACTTGAATAAATCAGTGGGGGGTGTCACTTACCCTCTTTTTGAAATTTAATTCACTGTTTGTGAAAAAAACCATTGTTAAAAAATTGGGATAGGAAGTTTAGTTGGATATTCAAGATTTTAAGAGAAATGTACAATCATATAATAATGTTATACCAAAAATTTTTGATTTTCATATATTATTTTAATTTTCATTAATCCTGCGAATTTTAGTACCTACCTAACAAATTAAAATTTATGTTTCATAGTATGTTCAATTTACATAAACATAATTTGGTTGATGAAAACCATGTAGTCTAATTCTTCTTCTTTCTTGTTGACTTTGCAACACTAGTTAAACTTAAACATATCGATTAGGTAATCTTATACCAACTGCTCCTGTCATGAATATTAATATTCATGTAGATGAAAATAAGCTAACAACTAAATTTTTGGCATTTTTTGAAAATATTCCCCAACAATTAAATTGCCAGGAAATTCGTATTTGTTAAGTAAATGTTATTTTCTAAGCTTTTTCAAAAAACATATCACGTCATCAGCACTTGGCGATCATAAGGTCTTCAATATGCAGTGAAATAGCTCGGTGGATTATCAGATAAAGAATCGACGCAGATGAGAATAGGAACAAAATGGGCGTGATTTACAAGGCGCATTTTAGAACCCATTAACTAACGACACAGACCAGTATTTTTACTACAAATGGGCAAAACTGTTATTTCTAGTGCTTACTGCTAACTATATCTGAAATAAAAATAACTGTTTCAAACAAAAACTACATAATAGCAGTTGCTATTTGATATTGTAACGAAGTGCCCTCGTTACTAATAATTTAATGTACTCCTCTGGTTAAAAGAAATAACACCGACGAGGCTGAGAATCTAACGCATCAAAGTTTTGTACATCCTCTGTAGAAAAACTTGAAGCTAATAGGAGATAAGGAAAGTCGTATTCAAATCACCGCTGACTGCCAGAATCGCAGGCCACCTCTGACGTTTTATTTCTTTTGGCACAAAACCAGTATAAGAGGAGAACGGCGGATTTCACACGAAGGGGATTTAAGAATCAGCCGTCTGACCGCTAAGCCGCTACGATTTCGATATTATTACCGACCATTCAAATTAATTCAACTCTGTTAATGTCCGAGAATTTATTTTTATTTTTCATTATAAACTTCGTCCGCGCTCCGTAGGATCCACTCATACACTTCAACCAAGTCCGAAGGTAAATATTCTACAACTAACTCCAGTTTCAACTGACTGTCAAAAACAAAATAATTTATTATTTGTGTTGAGGAAAAGACCTGACATCCCTACGACTAAATACAAATCCCAAAAACCAAATAATTTATTATGTGTTGGGTGAAAACCGACCGTTTGCCCACGGGATCTCATTTACCAAAAACCAAATAATTTATTATTTGTGTTGAGGAAAAGACCTGACATCCCTACGACTAAGTACAAATCCCAAAAACCAAATAATTTATTATGTGTTGGGGAAAAACCGAATAATCTATTATTTGTGTTGAGGAAAAGACCCGATCCGTAAAGAACTCGAATATTATTAGCCAACTCGTAAATTACCACGATTCGAAATCAACCTACCACATGTGTCGACAGCACGACAGATACTAAAGAACTATTAACTTATTTCGGCTGGTTTCTTATTGCGGGTCAACGTTCCAAACGTCCACTACGTGGCGTCTCCGTTTTTTCCCGTCGAAGATCATCTGGTCGAAGTAAACAACTGTATCACGCGAATAGAAATTCTGATTTGAATTAGATTCTAGAACTTCCGATTGTTTAAATTGTTACAAACTAGCCCGACTAGGTCAACCCTTGACTTTATTATCTAAGGTGATTTTATAAAATTGTTGTTCATTTAAAAAGACTAGGTGTAAATATTTATTTGCTTTTGTACATATATTTTCTACAATCAATCATATCATTTAATAAACTGTATATAAATAAACATCTGTGTTTTACTGGTGAGGAATCAATCAATTCATATCTGTCAGATTTCATTCAACGGGAAATATACGACCCTGGACCATTTATCCCGGTGGTGACCCCTTTCTACTTTTCCGTGTAACACGAAAACTTATCTTTTCCCGAGAAAGGCGGTCACAATATTAGAAAATATGCTAGTCCTCTGTGACTTGCTTTTGTGAAACAACAGTTGGTAAAAAACAACAGATCGCTGAATAGCCCACCTCTAATTCTTACTAACTAACAATTCAACCTGTGCAATACACACTCCCCTTTCCCTATAGCACAACACACGTTCTTATTCTGTTATCTTATTAACAAGACAATGCGTCTAGCTCTCATACTCCCACACATTAATCCAATACACCGTTCAATCTGATTCAATCTGCATACCTTATGGTTTAGGAATTTGATGGAGTTAAAATATTTCAGATGATATGAATGGTGATAAGTTTCTTAGCTATTTTGTCATTGAACCACTAGGCCATTTCAATAATTGCTTTAGTCTTCCAAGAACTTTAAGGAGTTTTTGTAGCTTAGGGAGAATATTTAGATATTGTGGACAGATTTCGAAATAAACAAACTGGAATATTTTCCACAAATTTATTTCTGACCATACACAAATACAAAGTAAAGCGCAAATTCTTAAACCATCCATGAAAAAATAACATAATACCATTTTACAAAATAAAAATTAATATAAGATAAACATAATGTCTAAGATTATTCATATCTTAATTATGGATAGTTGACCTACTTTTAATTTAATATTTTAGTACATTAGTATATACAATAGGATAATGTTTTATTAAATTATATTGTATCGATATATATCTGAAAGAATGTTTAAACCACTATTAAAAATAATAACATTATACATAACATGCAATAGATATTTAGGTACAGGAGAAATTGTACTTCTAATGTTATATCAGTTAAGAATAAATAAATTAAATTTGTGCAGTTTACTCGCTCAAACGACATCAGACATAATTATCCTATTTACATAATTTGCACGGGCATGTTTTGTAAAAAGACAAAGGAAAGTCTTCATAATTATTATAATTTATTAGTTATGTACAAGAGAAAACTTTGAAATTTCTTCAACACATTCACAAACTATTCAATCCTATCAGCAACATAACCATATTGACAGTGACGTTGTCAAAAATCTCCAAGAAACATATTTTAAATAGTTTTGTTACAAATATCCGGCAAATACAGGTAGGTATGTAAAATATTCTGATTGTGCGCCTTGTAACTAGTATTAGAAGTTATATGAACAGTGAAATAGGGTATACCAAACAAAAACTCGCTTCCACAGTCAAATATGAGTAGGAAACATCTTTTTTAAACGGGTTACTCGATAGACGTTTGTTGTCGATTTCCTTGTTTACGATATATTAACTAACAAATAACACGATATATGAGTGATACCCAACGACCGAATTCTTTCAATTTCAATAATAGAATGTTCAAATGTTACATTATAGCTACAAAATCATTGTCTGTGAAAATAATAACTACTTATACATATATATGGAATTGATAGGAAGAATATAAAGTAATTCAACTCCGATTCAGTATTGTACCTTCAAATGCTCTCTCCCCATATATTTTGAACGAAGTAAGCGCTCAAACGACACTAATAGCATATGTCGGAAATGCCTTATATCAAAGAGAAGGAGAGAGATTTTACCAAAACAATTCTTACTTTGGGTTTGGGTTAAACTGGAATTAGCTACTCCGAGTTTGGAAGCACTAAACAAAATTACACTAGGAATTGGAGACTAAGATTAGGTCTAAACAGATCCTATGTTCCATCTAGTTTCGTCACGCATTAGCATATACAATTTTGTATTATTTTAAGCTTAACTTAGTTGTTGATTCAGAATTCATAGGCTTTTACTTTTTTTTATACTCGGTATAATTTCAAATAAAAAACAAACAAAAGTGGAACGGATTTTTCACAATATTAATTTATAGCTTAGGTATATGTATCCCGCAAGAACCTACATCATCAAAAAGATATATTTTTTTCAGAAATGATAAAAGATAAAAGATTCAACTGAATCCTTTCAATTCCAGGCAACCATATAAGCAATCTACAAATTATAAGCGATGATCTTTCACTCATTTTGTTACTTTTCTAGTACTGGATGTTACCAATTTGTTGTTTTCTGTCCCAGAATATTTATAATTAGGTATGTCTAGAGTGAATTTAAACAAATTTGAAAACTATCAGGAATTTAAAAAGAAACAGAAGAAACCCATCTTCATAGTATGTACCACATGGAAATGAAATCCGAAGAAGTAGGTGCTTCAACAATTAAATTATTTTGGTGATAGATGGGATATTTTGATATGTAGTGGCTTTTGAATTTGTTTGTGTATGAATAACTTTAAATTTTTAAGATCAAGGAAAACAAAGAGATTCAAACTAAGTTACAGAAAAATTGTAGTGTGAACAATTCATTGAAATTTTCTATTGAATTTGACGTTAATCATCATTCAAAATATTTGTTTTGTTTGAACATTATTATTCAGACATTTTCGTTCAATATAAGATCAATATTTTCAACTTACCTTCAGGAAACAAAACATCCAAATAAAACATATACCTATTATTGTGAACTAATGTGGAAGTAATTTGGACATATAATAATAATTATAATCAATTTCAAATAAATTGAAAATAGATTCATCTTCCTACATTACAAAATAGAAGTGTTAACAATGTTGTATAGTTGTTAATAGTATGTGAATGTGCAAGTTTAACTAGAATACAAACTTATACATGGGAATAAATAATTTTTTAACACTTAACATCAGTCCTATACAATAATACTATATTTGACTAAGCAATACAAAAATAATTCAGTCAAGTTCGTATAATAATGGACGTCAACAAGACAGCGCAGTACAACATTTTATAATTGAACTCTGTCACAATAATTGCTCAAGTATCTTCACTTTCCGTTCAAAAGAATAAATCAATCATAAAAAGGTATCTGGCATTAAAACAGGGCGAGGTACTCCTGCTTTCGTGATTACAGTTTGACCTGTAGTTAGCTTCCAACAAATAACAATGTTAATATTTTTGCTGTCGAGAGATGGAGATGGGATACTGTAATTCCTCATTCATTTTTCAATTAATTTGATTATAATCAGACCAACATAGTATACCTACAGTGTGGCGCAATATTGGAAAAGATCATATAAATGCTGAATTCCAGGAAAATAGCGCAAACTTTCTATTAGCAGTGGTAATACTGGAACTACTGTAATTTGAGAAAGAATAGTCATTTCGTAGAAATGTTGAATTAATTTTTGATATGCAAGATTAAAAAAAAATGGTTTGATATCAGAAATCCTACAGAATATATTCAAAAATGGTGAATAAAGTGTTTCAAATTTTATGGTGTGGATTTAGTTACAAACAGCAATTACTTAATTGAAAATGAGGTAGAAAATATTATTTTACTTAACTAAGAAACTTTCACTTTATGAATTTACTAAAATGTCTAGTAAACATTTTTTCACTAATCACATTACTTCTAAATCATTAAGGAAAATATTCAAAAATCGTGAATAGTGTTTCAAATTTTATGGTGTGGATTTAGTTGCAAACAGCAATTACTTAATTGAAAATGAGGTAGAAAATATTATTTTACTTAACTAAGAAACTTTCACTTTATGAATTTACTAAAATGTCTAGTAAACATTTTTTCACTAATCACATTACTTCTAAATCATTAAGGAAAATATTCAAAAATCGTGAATAGTGTTTCAAATTTTATGGTGTGGATTTAGTTGCAAACAGCAATTACTTAATTGAAAATGAGGTAGAAAATATTATTTTACTTAACTAAGAAAATTTCACTTTATGAATGTACTAAAATGTCTAGTAAACATTTTTTCACTAAGCACATTACTTCCAAATCATTAAGGAAAGGGTTTTAAAATAATTAAAAACGCCATTGCACTCAAAATTTTGATGTATCAAGTTGATTGCACAGCAGCATCTTTTGAAGTATTTCTAATACTAAACAAAACTATAGATATAAATGCAATTTATACTAACAACTGTAAAAAAATCGGAATTATGCTTCAACAATCACGTGAGAGGGAGAGGAGTAGTACAATTCGGTCATTTCATTACTACTTCTCTAACCTCTCTTGAAAGTGTGTCTAAAGCCTATTTCCGATTTGTTTATAGTCGTTAGTATAAATAGCATTTATACCTATAGTTTTGTTTAGTTTTATACTTAGAAATACTTCAGAAGGTGTTGCTTATCTGCAATCAAAACATATCAAAGTTGCATCACGTTTCTAAATATTTCAAAAACCTTTCCTTGATGACATTATGGATGTACATAAAGTCAAAGCAAAATTCATGAAATATTATTTCTGTAGGCAGTAACACACATTTTGCTCTTGTTATATGCCAGGAATAAAATACAAATCACTAATGTTCATCTGTTTAATTTTGAATGTATAGAAGGCGAGCATATGTTTTTGGCTTTAGGTTTTGTGTTAAAATATTACCAGTTATAGTTACTGGTGTGAGTGAGCATAGCAAAAAAAGGTCAGCTTGCGAAAATTGTTGGGCGGGCTTAACCACATGGGAAAAAAGGTTTGTTTTGATGGTAATAAGGATCCCCTCAAATCTTTAAGGTCTTGTTAGACCGGAAGTATGTCTAATTTCCAAAAAATTACTTTTTTAACATATTTTGGCCATTTTTCCGGTTATTTTCTCAGTTTTAAATTTTTTTGAAGTACTTCCAGTACTGGCTGAGGTATAAAATTGATACCGTTTTATTCTCGATGCTAAAGGAACCTCTAGTTCAAATTTCGTGATGATCGGTTCATCCCCCCTCCTGTAATTAATATACATATATGTTTTATTGAGAAAAAACTAAATTGAAAATTGAATGAAATTTGGTGTGAAGGTAGTCCATATAAGTTACAAACCACATACCAAATAAAGTAAATAAAAAAACCTCCTACGATTTGATTTTTATCACTTGGCCCTACGACCATTGGCGCAAATTCGACAGCGTTTTGAAAATTAACGAAATTTGGACTAAAAGTGGAATTCCGGTGGAACTGTTCCATATTTTGTGATGAAATTTGGTATGTAGTTTGTAACTTATATGAACTACCTTCACAATAATAACAATTCGTTCAATTTGGTTGAGATTTGTTCAAAATAGCCCAATTTAGTTTTTTTCTCAATAAAACATATATGTATATATATTACAGGAGGGGGGATGAACTGATCATCATGAAATTTGAACTAGAGGTTCCTAGAGCATCGAGAATAAAAAGGTATCAATTTTCTATCTTAGCTAGTACTGGAAGTACTCCAAAAAAAATTAAAACTGAGAAAATAACCGGCAAAATGACCAAAATAGGTTAAAAGTAATTTTTTTTGGAAATTAGACATATTTCCGGTCTAACAAGGCCATATAAATTCGAGGGTATTCTTATTACGATCAAAACAAACTTTTTTTTTATGTGGCTAAGCCCGCCCAACAATTTTCGCAAGCTGTCTTTTTTTTGCTAGGCTTACTCCACTAAGAAGTAACTATAACTGGTAATATTTTAACACAAAACCTAAAGCCAAAAACATACTGGGAGTACTCCAAAAAAATTAAAACTGAGAAAATAACTCGTAAAATAGCCAAAATAGATCAAAAAAGCCATTTTTTCGAAATAAGACATACTTCCGGTTCAACAAGGCCATAAAGATTTGAGAGTATTGTTATTACCATCAAAACGAACCTTTTTTTCCATGTGGCTAAGCCCGCCCAAAAATTTTCGGTCATTTTCCAGGCTTACTCCACTATCTGAGATGATCATAAATGAAACTATTTTCTAAAAATACAACAAATCGACAACATCTCATACCTACATCTATTTAGGATTCTTTCGAGTAGTATATGGTAAGCTGATAAGTGTTCATGCCAGATTTGGAAGTTCTATATATTTATAATTTCCAACGATCCAATTCAACCAATATAAGTGGTATCACTTTTCGAATGTCAAGTAGAACTGCATAATTATTTATTCATTTTTGAAGTCACAATTACTTATTTAATACAATATGAAGACATGTTGTCATTACTTTTTGAATTTAATTTCTGTCACTCCCAACATAATGAAACTTTCTGATATGACACAATAATAATCTATTTTTAGTTCTGACTTCAATGCCTATTTCTTCTTTTTCAATAGAACATTCCGCACTCAAATAGGTAGAGACCAATTGAATATTATTGAGTTTCAGAAATTACACGTTATCAATGCATTGCATGAAAAGAAATTTCCTACTACCATATAAAGTTGGAACCCTTCATAGAATAATCATTTCTAAAAACAAATAATTCTCAAAAACACTGGATTTAAATGAAAATCTCATTCAGAACACTTGCACGGTAATACGTTGACAAATCAGGTATATATAGGATGTTTCATAATATATGCGCAGGACTTCAAGATGTGATAGCTCGTCCAAAAATATGAAATAAAGTTTCTATCAACTTCCCCTTTAAAATGCAGTTTTCGAAATTGGAAAAAAAATTTCGTTTTTTGCGAATATGTCCGGAACCGTTTAACCTACAGAAAACAGCCTTTGTAAGCATTTTCTACTCATAGTAAGCTATCTTTTGAGCGATAACATTTTTTTTTTAATCATAATTGGTGAAGATTTTGGGTGGGTAGTGGGTGTTTTTCTCCCCTACTTCAACGTCACTGGAAAAAGTACGATTTTGGGACGCCCTTTGAACCGCCAATGGTTTCTACACAAAAAAGGTACTTGGTCATAAGCTCTAAAGTTGACCGTTTTCGAGAAAAATCAACTTTTATGTTGAAAAACATGGTAATTTTTTTGAAATATAATCTTTTTTTACTAATTAAACAAAACTTATTTAAACTTTAAAACAAGTAATTTATTTGTTTTTCAACATAAAAGTTGATTTTTCTCGAACATGGTCAACTTAGTTTATGACTAGGAGTACCTTTTTTGTGTAGAAAACATTGGCGGCTCAAAATGGCGTCCCAAAACCGTACTTTTTCCAGTGACATAGAAGTAGGGGATAAAAACACCCACTACCCCTTCAAAATCTTCACCAATTATGACTAAAAAAAATTGTTTTCTGGTTCAAAACATAGCTTACTATGAGTAGAAAATGCTTACAAAAGCTGTTTTCTGTGCGATAAACGGTTCCGGAGACATTCGCAAAAAACGAATTTTTTTTTCAATTTCAACACCCTCCTGTATCTCGAAAACTGTTTCATTTTAGAGGGTAAGTTAATAGAAACTTTTTCCATATTTTTGGACGAGCTCCTGAAGTCCTGCGCATATATTATGGTACACCTGTGCAATGATTGCAATAAATGTTATGATGGCTTAACTAAGAGGGATATTTCTACTAGGATCAAAGATTATTTCTTTCATGTTCGTAGTAACAACATTGATAAGTCCGACGCAGCAAACCACGTCTCACAAACCACCCATACAATTACAAAATCGTGCCTTTCTCTCTTATAATAAGGCGAAGAATCTTTCTTAGGGACTCTGGGGACTATAGAAATGTATGAACATAGTGATTATTTTTTGAATTTTGATTTACCTATCGAAAACAATCCATTATTACATCGATGAACCTCAGGTTAACTTCAGGAGCACGTAATTATTTGTTTATTAATAGAATCTTGACTACCTGGAATATTTGATGTTTACTTTTAACCAAGAAGTACCAGTAACGTTTTCATTCATTAGAATAAGCATTATTACTGGTTGTAATGAACTCTTTCATAAATTTGACCTTAAGTATTCTGTATTCTTTCATAATTTTACTATTAGAACCAGTTTAAATATGTATTTGATAATGGATGCATCGCATTAGAAAAGTGCCTTAATCTAGAGAAAACATTCGGAAAGTAAAAGGTTTGTCATGGTAAGGAAGAAAGGCGAATTACAATTTGTTGTTCAACCTGTCAGTGCAAAAGTTATTTCTAGCTGAAACTCTCGAATCTACTTTTCAAAAACTTGATGCAAAGTCCAAGTCTTTCTTATAGAAATTGGTATTCCAATATCTAGACCCATTTGTGCTAGACCCCATATATTCCTTGTTGGTCATAAAAATTACGCCAAATAAGTTTCTAGAAAATGAAAACTGAAATCGAGATTCTTTTATAACAAGTTTGGTTAGATGCTTTGACGAACATGAGATGCAAATATATTACTATGGTTTGCTTTGAATTATCAGTTTTAATTGAATGCGTGATTCCATTTGACATTCGACGAAAAACATCAGCTGGGACAACTGTATCTATAACACCTTGGGATATGCTTATGCTGGCAAATTGAATAGTGTATACCCTGAATGAACTTATAAGGGGAGATTGGTATGACTAAATTTCGAGAAGAATATATTCCTGTATATGAGTTGATACTGTGGAGTTTTACAAATAAGCTAATTACTTATTTGAGGTTTACATGTTATGACCAAAGAGTATATAAGAAGAAATTACAGTGGATTCAAATTTTTTTATATACGAA
This sequence comes from Endomychus coccineus, assembly GCA_958510875.1. Classification (NCBI taxonomy): domain Eukaryota; kingdom Metazoa; phylum Arthropoda; class Insecta; order Coleoptera; family Endomychidae; genus Endomychus; species Endomychus coccineus. The sequence goes on from OY294068.1 coordinate 74,962,545, forward strand.
CTGTTATATTTATATTGACATAAATCTCTATTTTTATTGGAAAATATATTTTGAGGGGTAAAAAAATTGTACATTTAAATTTTTTCACTTCTCATCTGACATAGAATTCTTAACGACGCTCAAAGAAGATTCAACCTAGCAAACTTTGTAGACAATAAATTAAACTAAGAAATTGAACCTGATTTTCACTGGACGACAATTCAAACGATCCGGAAACCAAGATTATTTAATTCATACTATTTATTTCTGATAATTCAATATAATTTCGGAAAATGGACTTGTACTATCAAAGCTGATACTATAAGAAATATAAGATTTATGAGAACCAATAACTTTGTCAAGTCACAATTTCAGTCAGTCCACTATTTCGTTGAGTGTGGATCACATTAATCAACTATCAATTGAAGAGAAAATATAAATAAAATATTTAATAAAACATTTCGGTTCGCATGCCAGAAGTCTAGAAATGAGAATAATCCAGATTTGTTCAATTTTCTTCCCTCTTACACAACTATAGATATTCAATGTTTTATGAACAAAAAAAAAGCAAAAATACTTCAACATATCAATGAAAATAAGAAGCATACATTCCGAAATTGGCTATCAAATACAAAAAACATCTAAATGAGTTCAATAAATTCAGTGATAGTGAACGAAGTAAACCTTGGTTTCCTTGTTATTAAGGTGTGTTCAAAATTCTAATAATTCTATTACTGATTGAACTGAAAAAAAGTTTCTAATAATCATTACTTTGTTACTGTTACTGTATTGTCTTCAACAAATTTTTATGTTATTCACTGTAATTTTAATAAATATTAATGAATTTTCGGTGCCGATCTGTCGTTGGTCACTTTGGCTGGCTTCAAAGTGGCGCCCCTCTTGATTTGATCCATAAGTGATTCGTGACATACTTTAGGATCCGGCTGAAAACAAAACAATATCAGATGGGGTGAATGGGCATGTTAAAAAATTAATGTTATTAATGAAAACAATGCAATCTCAATCATGGTTAATTTTAGAAAAGTTACATCACAAATGCTTGGAAAAATACAACCAATACTACTATTTGTAGCTATTACAAGTTTTACGGTTCCATTCCTTAATAATTACATGATTATATGAAGTATTATCGATGATTTTATAATTAAGTGTAAGGTTGGTACCCAAATTTAAGTTTATGGCAACCTATTGTGAACAAAATGCAAGCTAATACCAGTTCTAATCTCCATTATGCAGGATGTTCCACAACTTATCTAATAATTTTTTAACACTATGCATTTTTCAAATAAGACGAAGTAGATTTCTTAAAAAATAAAATGTTATTATTTTAAGAAATAGTAGTGCAGTTAAAAATTGCAGATATATGGTGAATACTCGGTAGTTTCCAAAAAATTATCATTTAAAAGTTCAAAATGGATGAAACAGTTCATATTGCATTGGTTTGATACATAAGGAAGAGAATTGACGTTTGATGAAACGAACCATGGAGAAAACCCAAATGAATATAATGATGAAGTCTTGCTAGTCTAGATCCATCAGTAACGCCACAAACTGATAGTTCTAGACAGCTGTTTCGTTCTTCTCATAGAGCTCATCAGTAGAACGAGAGTTTGCAACGATAATGAACGATCTCTGTTGATGTTATACATAACCGACCAGTGTTGTAAAAAGACCAAAATATCTCACGCCATCTTAAAAATCAAACAATGTACGACATTGACTGATATTAAAATAATGAAATGAATGAAGATAATAGTATGCAGTATAGAATGACATGGATCTGGCCAAGTAGATGTGACTTTCAAATACTATTTTGAATTGATAGGGTATATAAGGGATTACCCTCAGCTGGAGATTAAACTGCTTTTTGCTGATGGTTTCCATCTCTTCTAAATTACCTAGATACTTGTCATTACTGTGTTTCAAGATTGATAAACTTTCTTGAGAAATGGTGTGACCTGTATTTAAAATATCTTTGGCTAACGCTGATTTTTCACCATTAATTTTCTTAATATGGGCAAAATGTTCTTCATACCGAGTTAGAATATTCCTTCTAGTTTGGCCCACAAAGTATTTTGAAAATGACAAACCCAGCATTTGCCGAAGTCGGAAACTATCAAAACTGTTGCCTAAACGGATTTTTAATTAACTAAATTAGAGCAAACAAAAGTTTCAGCATAATCATCCTTCAGTAATTAATAAATTCCAACCCGTTTGCAGATGTGAGGACAAGCTAAAAAGCCGTTTGGGCCTTTGTTAAAGTTTCAGACTTCGACAAATCCGAGATTTACAAAATCTATTGCGAGTAGTGTTCAATATGCTTTGTGGGCTAAGCTACAACGAATATTCTAACTCGGTATAAAGAACATTTTGCCCATGTAAAGAAAAGCAATGGTTGAAAATGAGCGTTAGCCTCTTGACAAATATCTCGGTAGTTTAGAATGGATAGAATGTATAAGCAAAAAAGGAATTTAAAGAACTCAGATTTATTCCCAGCTGAATGTAATCCCTACAGGTAGTATTTGAACAGGCATATTTTGTTTTCTAATTTAGTTTACTCTGATGGTGGTTACTCGGTAGCTGAAAGATCTTCAGTACTTTGATAAGTATTTTTAGTTTGTTTCTTATTATGTATATCCAGTGTGAACTGTTTTATAGTTTATTAATAGTGACACTATAATGGCATTGGAAATTCAAGTATGAACATCACAGAATAACTAACTGTTTTCATATTAACGCCGCCTAGCTATATCAAAAACTCAAAAATTATATCCAATATAATAATTTTATGTGTTCGATCGAGTTTTTGTTCAAAAAACTGATGGAAACTCAACTTTATCTATTATCTGTAGCATGGAATAGTTATATTCACTCAATATTGATTGAGGTAGTTTTGACACAAACATGATTGATGTATTCAATGAAATGACATGACGGTACAAATTTAACTGAATATGAAAAGTCAACCATTTTATTCAAATTTTGTAGTTGTGGGGACTTTGATAATACATTACAGTAGAAGCTTTTATGATATAATGTAAGGTTGGTTCTCTTGGGTAGTTGAGGAGCAAAAGCGTTATTTCAAAAATCTGATAAGCATGATTTGATTAGTAGCTGAAAAAATTAAATGAATAATATTAAAAATGATGTACCTAATTTTATTGAATATGAATAAAGATGATGGCTCTATCAAGTTCCTCTAGAACTAATTCACAGAATTATTAAAATGTAACATCAATAAGTAGATATTCAGAATATTCTTGCAATTGATATTCGGAGAACGAAATTTAAATATATTGAATAGTGGAAAAAAAAACAAAAATGTTTCTACATAAAGTTTGATTTATGGATTCACAATTGGTATAACTTCAATCGGAATTCCGATAATCTCGAAAATTTTACTCATCACGTCTGGTTACATTCCTCACCAGGAAATTTTGTAATGACTAATGAAAACTATCAACACTGAAATCTTCCCACGAGGTCATTTTTAATCTTTTTACTTCCCTCGCTATACCTATAAGGGAAGTATTGTAATCTACCTAAAAAGATTTTTCCGGGATTTCTGCCGAATTATTCGTTTTAGGCCTTTCTGAATCGATCTAGATTATTTTTGATATGATGGTGTGTGTATAAAAACTGTGGAGACTGTATGAATTTGAAATTTCGCAAATGACTCTAAAGTGGTGAAAATAGGAACTGTATTGTTTTTGGGCGCGGTAGTCCCGTTTTGAGTGGTATTTTTGACATCCATCTTCAGTTTTACAAATGGAATTATAGTATTTTGTTGAAGTCTCTATAATTGTCAAAGTGATGTACGTTAAAGTACTGCTGCCGACACATCTGTGTCGATTTGACATATTGACAGCTATCTGAGGATTGTATGTTCCGATTAGCAAACGAGGTGAGTTATGAAATTGCTGAGATCAGATGAGGTTAAGACAAGCACATCACCACACATTGGTTGAATATAGAACGCGCCTTAAACCTCGTATGAAAATCTTACCTGCGCTTTACTATTCATGAGATGTCTTATTTTGTTAGCCCTAACTTGGGGTGAATTAGTCGTGATATGTTGTTGAGCGAGTTTTGCATTCAAAGAATCTAAGAAGCTTTGGCCTGGTCCTCTTTGATATATTTTATTCGATGGGCATGTTGATATGGGTACAACCATATCTTCTGAATTCCGTCTTGATCCCCTGGGGCTTAAGTTAGGAGCTAATTTTGCACTCAACGAAGCAATGAATCCAGATCCTACTCCCCCAGGACCTATGGAAATGAGAGAAAAGTATAATTTATGATCAATATTATAATATTATAGAATATCCATCTTCAAGGTTTTCTAAGTATAGACACATTCTATCAGTTCTGGGCGGCTGTTTCGCTCTTTCATGAGCTCATCACGGAACAAGCAAGACGATGATGTGTTGAAGACATATGTCACACTGAGAGATTCATTCACAATGCAATACATTGATTCATAGATCATATGCGTAAACTTCAACTCTGTATATTGATGCGAAAATGTTATTCATCCAAGGCATTGTTTCGATACCGCCACCTGGAACTTGTATGTCCAAAAATATACTCGTCGTTTCTTGGAGCGCGTGAAATCTTTGAATCAACGCATTGCATTCTGAATTATTCCGACACTGGGACATCTATCTTCTGGTAGATAGCGTTTGAAACACTTGGTGCTCTAGCATTTTCAAATTGGGTCTCTATACCTCTGGTGGAGATGGTGAATAGTTACATTATCGTCCTCACGAGAGAGCGGAACCGCTGTCTGGAACTGGTAGACGTATTGTCATTGTATGATTATAACAATGTTCAATTGTCTAGATTTAAATTCTGACCTGTTACAACTACATCTTTAGTTGAAAATTATGTTAGTCGCACAGATTGGAAACTTGCCGATAATAATAAAATAATACAATGAGTAAAACATATCTACTTTTGATTATTCATTACGAAACTGATGGAACCCGTGTTGAAAATTCAGCTAATGGGGATAATCTATCATTAACATTATAAGTGTGGTTCATTTCTTCTCAAATCGCGTCTTCGAAGAGATGCATTTGTTCGAGCATGTTTCTGTTATGTTCTATTTTTTGATGACTCATGAAAAGAAGCGCAAAATGCACATTTAATTTTTAAAGATTATATCCGGTTTTACCAGACATTTGGTAATTTTTCATATTGAAGTAGTAATAAGTTGAACTGTTGCTCCATAATGACCAACCAGAAACATTTAAAAAGCTGTTTGTGAAAAACGAAAATGGTAATTTCTATACCGTTCGATCAAAATTAAAGAAAGCTTCTTTCAGCAATTTTTAATATTCTATGTTTTTGCGGTTTGTAAACATTCCGAATACCTATTAGTTTCAAATGCATTAAGCATATTGAAGAAATGTTGGTCATTTGAATTTGATTTGTTGCTTTTCAACTCGGATCAGGATGTATATTTTATGGATATAAAATCACTTACCATCAGATTTTCTATCGGCACTTTGTGAACGAAAGCTATTTATTCTTCGAACTGCTGTAGGACTTCCGCTGAGAATTTTGGGATGGTTGTGCGCAAACTACACCTCCAGATTGCGATACATACGACACCTTATTCTGACTCTGGAAACTGCTCAGCACTGGATTTTGAGGAGGTAGACTGGAAGTCTGATTTGGAAAATCGATTGGGAAGATGCAGACATACGTCTCACAGAATTTGGACTTGCGGGAGTGTGTTTTAATTCAGTAAGAGCTTTCACCGTTTCAGCAACATTCACCCCTGAAAGGAATATTATGAAAAGTTTATTAATATTTTAGTGTTGTTCATTGATGATATTGTGTTCTAAATTTGAAGAACTGAAAGTGAACC